>CM056811.1:20834477-22046039 GCA_029852735.1 Persea americana
TGCGTGTTTTGTCCTACTTAATTCTCCAATAATTGGCATCAGAGTGTGGCTAGGGTTCTCCTAGGGCTAGGGCTTGTATCACGCTATCAGCAGAGGTGACTCATTATAATTGAATCTCAAAGGATCCCGATCTGGTTGTTGTTGCCGTCTTGGATCATCACCCAAGAAAGCGAAAGGTGGGCCACCAGTCGTTTGATAGTGAAGATCAAGAGGCCCCAGACGCTGCGTGCGCTGCCCAAGAAGGGTTTCTGGAGTTCCTGCATTCTACTACAGATTGCAGTGAAGAAGACGACGCAGCAAGCGCTATGTTCCTATCGCTGCAATCCACCCCTCGCCATCGAAGAAAAGGAAACAGGGGCTGCCGGTTCCAAACCAGTTACAGAAAAACTAGCCGCAATTTAGCCATCAGCTTAGAAGAAAGCAGGCGTTGCCAGCACACGCCCGCCGCCGGACGCATCACACAGATTATAACCGGCCCTACACTCTCGCCGAAGAGAAGCACTGCTAGTTGCTATATTGCGTGTAGAACATCTCGCCGGAGAGAAGCGCTGCTAGTTGCTATATTGCGTGTAGAACATAATCGAAGAGGGAGAAGACCCAGATTAGGATCAGTTCTAGGACAGAAGACCCAGATTAGGATCGGTTCTAGGCCAGCTTCAGTCTTGGGTCAATTTCGACTTGACGTGACCCGTCCACTACGAAACCCAGTTCAACCAGCAGCTTGCAACAGACGCCAGCAGTACAGTCAAAGCAACAATTTGACGAAATCAACTGTCAGATCTCAATCATAGTTTTCTGGGCCATCTAGCTCTGAATTGCTTTCCATTTCCTCCTACTCACTCGCATCGACGAGATCTACAAAGTTAAAGAGCAGATTGACCGTTTGACAAGCTGAAAAAGGGGTTAATTCTGGACACAAAATTAATTTTGGCTTGTGGCAAAAAGAATGTAAAACAAAATTACTCAGCAAGGAATCAAGGTAGCATTGTTTGGCAAGGAAAAGAAGCCAGCAACGATGGATGATGATGATCGGGTAGATACTGATGAAATAGAAGTTAACTCGATTGAGCAGTATCTCTCTGACAAAGTTATGTTCAATATCATGGAAGAGGAATCTGCAAAGGATTTATGGGAAAAATGCAGGAAGCTATGCATGGGAAAGAATCTAGCCAACAAATTGGATCTGAAGAAACAGTTATATGGGTTGAAGATGGAGGAAGGGTGTGATGTGTTGGAACACATGAACACGTTCAACAGGCCATGATCAATGACTTGTTGAGGCTCGATGTGAAATCCGATGATGAAGACAGGTCCCTGTTGTTGTTGAATTCTCTTTCTGACTCATATGAGCATTTTGTAACTACTCTGTTATTTGGAAATGAGACACTCAATTTTAAGGAGGTCACGTAGGACATTATCTCCTATGCTACTAGAAGGAAACCTAGTAAAGGTGACTCACATGCAAAAGGACTTCTAGCAAAGGAAGGCTCGATCCCATAATTGTGGCATGTCTAACGACAGGGGCAGGTCAAGAAGAAACAACTCCAGATCAAAGTCTAGGAGCAAGAAAAATCTTGAATGCTTTTAATGCGGGAAGAAAGGGCATTGGAAGAAAGACTGCAAGCATTACAAGGAGAGTAAAGATGGGAAGAATAAAACTGGGGACAAAGCATAAAGTAGTTCCGCCAGTGTTGCTTGAGAAAAAGAAATGGAACTCATATTGGTCTCACAAGGTAACTATCTATCTAATGTGTGGATCTTAGATTCCGGTTGTTCTTATCATATGTGTCCTAATCGGGAATGATTTGATATTTATGAGCCAAGTGATGGTGGTAGTATTCTAATTAATGGGTAATGATACACCATGTAAAACCATTGGAATGAGAACCATTGGCACTAGAATGGCAGATGGAGTTGTAAGAATCTTGGGTAGCGTGAGACATGTTCCTTCACTCAAGAAGAATTTGATATCCTTAGGCACACTAGAATCCAAAGGAGGTTCATTCGGTGCAAATGATGGTTTTTGTAAAGTGAGTAAAGAAGTTTTGGTATTAATGAAAGGTACCAAAGTGGGAAACAACCTTTACAAATTGATGGGAAGCACAGTTGTAGGTGGAGCGATGGTCTCTACGGAAGACAAAACCAGCGATGATGAATCACATTTATGGCATATGCGGCTAGAGTATATGAGTGAGAAGGGCATGTTATAACTTCACAAAAGGCAGTTGTTGAATGCTGTTGAAACAAGCAAGCTGGATTTTTGCAAATTCAGTGTTTACGGCAAGCAAACAAAGTGTCTTTTAAATATGCAGGCAATGATTGTAGAAGTAAAGGCATTCTGGATTATATTCACTCAGATGTGTGGGGACCATCCCCGGTTGATTCAAAAGGTGGAGATGAATACTGTATGACTTTTATTGAAGACTGTCACGACCCGGGCCCGAGATTAGGGTTACCACAGCCAAATCCCGAGCCGCAAACGCCATACTTACTCCCGTAAACCTCACATCGCCAAAGCCAATACAAGGTTCACAAGGGATCTTACATATACCTGTCAAATGTACATTTTTGCGGAAATATATATACATTGACATCCAACTTTAATATGTACAAGTCCTTTACATACAGTAAAGTTTACTTACGCATCTCATTCCTAACCATGCATATTCAAATACAATGCATGTGATCACTATTTACAACAAAATGAATATGTTCAAATTGTTTCCAAAACTTGATAAACCGGTCGCCTCCGATTTACATCCATTCATTCAATCCTCCTGGAGGAACCGGGTTGGTCTCCTCTGTTGGCGGCGCGGTCTCGGAACCACTGGAACGGGCAACTTGGCTTGTAATGTCATCAATAACACTGTGAACACAACGGTTCAACAATGTATACACAATTCTATGATAATCATATGTTTAGCATTTTGGTTCCAAAGTATAACAATTCTATGCAATTCAATTCAATTCAATTCAATGCGTATAGTTCTTCCCTGAAGGAAGCATTCAATTTATGTAGTTCTCCCCTGAAGAGAGTATTCAATTCATGTAGTTCTCCCCTTCCCCTGAAGAGAGCATTCAATTCATGTAGTTCTCCCCTGAAGGGAGCATTCAATTCATTATATACACTTTATCAAGTGTCTTTTCGTTGTCCTCTAGCATAGGCGGAAGGCGCACCATTCACAACCCAGCCTTTCAAGGACTCATTTCATTTCAATATTACTCACTTTATTAAGTGGCTTTTCAAATGTGTGGGATTTACCAGTGTCTTGATCAAAGATCACCGGCATCACCACGGAGCTCCGGAACGCTCCATCTACTGTAGCAGACTTAATCTTGTATACATTACAATGTTTGTTCATTTCAGTTCTTTTCTTTTCATTTCATTACATTTCATTGTATTAATTCAATACATTATTCAATGATAGCTCAACAAGGAGCATAACAATAATAGACGAGAGAGGACAAGCCAACTCAAGTCATAAACAATTAAATTTTCCTAAAACAACATTCGAGTGAAACGTTCATTATGCAATGTAGGTGTTATTTTAGATGACATCACTTTTTAGTGAAATTTACATTCACATGAGTTTAGCTAACACCTATAAAGATTTAGGAAATTATCAGAAATCAATTCTGATACCCCCTCAATTTCGGTCACTTCGTCGGTTACCTAGCGGTTAGCCGCATTACAGATTTCGGCTGACCGAACCACAGTCGGTCAGCTTTCCAGAATCTCATCAACTACAGAGTAATTTGCGCAATTCGGTCACCTACTCGGCTAACCGAAATTCAAATTTCGGTTAGCCGAATTTCTTCGGTCAGCTTACGGTTCGTTTTCCAGAAGCAAAACTTCTGATGGAAAACCCTGACAAGATTTTCGATTACCTTGCTGTCAACCCTCGGCTAGCCGAACTCACAATTTCGGCTAGCCGACCTATGTCGGTCAGCTCTCGGTCAGGTGTCGGTCAGCCTGGCGGCTGACCGAATTGTGCCCAGAAGGTCAGAAAATTCTGAACCGAATTTTCTGTAACTGAACTCCTTGAGCTCTAACAAGTCACTTAACATTTGAAATCAATATAATTGAGTATACTTGCCTTGT
This sequence comes from Persea americana, assembly GCA_029852735.1. Lineage (NCBI taxonomy): Eukaryota > Viridiplantae > Streptophyta > Magnoliopsida > Laurales > Lauraceae > Persea > Persea americana. Next base: position 20,838,580 of record CM056811.1, read on the forward strand.
TTGGAAACTAATCAGCAAGAATTTCCTTGCCTAGCTTGAATCCAAGCTGAACTCCTCAAGCCAAACCTTCTTTTGAACCTAAAACCCAAAATCAATCCACAAAACAGAATTCTTGTGAATTCTTTGGGCCATAACCATTCTATCTCAATACTGAAAACATGGAAGTATCGAATTCAACTCAAACTCTTACTTGTAGCTTCTTTGGTGGAAATCTTGAGATCTTCTCAAGTTTGCACTCCAAGAAAGTAAGAAAAGAGATGAAGAAGATGATGGTGAAGATGGAGTCCCTCTTCACAAGTACTTGCCAATTCTCCCAATCATCACTCAATGAAGAGAAATTGGAAGAAAGAAGAGGAAGAAGAGAAAGAGAAGAAGAGAGATCGGCTGGGATGAAGGAATGAACTCAAATGAGTTCATCCTCATCTTATAAGCCCTCAATTGCATTTTAGCCCCTCTTCTTTCCACTATTTACAATTTAAGTCAAATGAATGGTCATTTGAATCAATTCACGCCGAATGGAATCACTATATTCACGGAAGTTAACGTACTCCTCGAGATATACGTGTGAGTATCAAGAGTTTCCGTATTCAACGAAATACGTGTAATTTCGTATTTACGAAAAAGTCCTTACATTGCATGGTTTAGCCTAAAACCATTTCAAGTCACCCATAACCTTCACTATTCTTTTCATTAAGTTCAATTTGACCACTTGAGCCAAATTCTATATCAATTTAGCCATTAATCAACATTAATTCAATATCACATGTTGAATTAGCATTAATCCCGATTAATTAGAGTTAATCTTAATTAACTCGGGACAGGGTGTTACAAAGACTTTCAAAGAAGGTTTGGGTTTACTTCATGAAACACAAGTATGAGGTCTTCGACACATTCAAAGAGTGGATGGAAGAAAAGTCAAGTAAATTATAGGTTTCTACAACTTCGTAGGGATGAAGGCATCCAAAGACACTTCACAGTTCCAAAGAATCAGCAAAACAGAGTTGCGGAAAGAGTTAATAGGACTTTCTTGTAGAGAGCAAGAAGCATGAGAGCTTTTAGGCAGGATCGGTTAATCATGCATGTTATTTGGTTTATCTGTCACCTTCAGTACCTTTGGATTGCAAATTAAGTTGCAGAATAAGTTTGGACGAGTAAAGAAGTTGATTATTCCTCATTGAAGGTATTCGGATGTCCATCATATGCACATATTCCCAGTGATGAGCGATCCAAGCTAGATTCCAAGTCACTCAAATACATATTCCTCGGGCACGAGAAAGTAGTGAAAGGGTATAAGTTATGGGATCCAGTAAACAGGAAAAAGATCAATCAGCAAAGATGTAGTGTTTGATGAAGCTTTTAAGATGAACAGGAAGCAAGATAGCAAAGTCAAAGGGCAAAGTGTCGAAAAAGCAGTTATTAAAGTGATTCTTATTGCAGATAATAAAGGCAAGAAACCAGTATAAAGTCAATTAGAGGCCAGTACATCTGAAGGAGAGGAAGAAGTCGAGGCTGAGCAGGAGCTAACAAGCCTGGCACAGAGAAGAGCAAAGAGAACCATCAAGCCGCCTTAGAGGTATGGATGGGATGACGATGTAGTCCATTTTGCTCTCATCACCAACAGTGGTGATCCAATCACATTTAAAGAAGTCATGGAAAGTAGTGAAAAAGAAGCTTGGACGGGTGCTATGATGGATGAGATAGAATCTCTGCAGATGAACTTTGTCTAGGAGTTAATCACAAAACCCAAAGACAATAAATAAGTAGGTTGCAAATGGGTGTTTCGGAAAAAGGAAGTATTGTAAGAAAATGAGACACCAAGGTTGAAGACACGGTTAGTAGCAAAGGGCTACTCACAAAAAGAGGGGGTTCACTATGATGAGATATTTTCCCCAGTTGTGAAGTACACTTCTATTAGGGTGTTGTTGACAATGGCAGCACAGTTGGAAATAGAGGTTGAATGGTTAGATGTAAATACAGCCTTCCTTTATGATGACTTGGAGGAAACAATTTACATGGAGCAACTTGAAGGATTCAGAGAAGCCGAAATAGAAGACTATGTCTGCAAATTAAAGAAATCATTGTAAGGGCTGAAACAATCTCCAAGACAATGGTACAAGCACTTCGACTCCTACATGTTATAGATTAGCTACTATCGATGTGAGTATGATCACTGTATTCATTTCAAAGTGCATGATGATAATTCATTCATTATATTGCTACTTTATTTGGATGACATGCTTATTTCATGCAAAGACATGTAAAAAAAAAAAAAAAAAGAACTACAATCTCAATTGAGAAAGGAGTTTGGGCAGCCACAAGGATGTTGAGTTTGGAAATTAGGAGAGATAGAAAGGCTGGAAAGCTATGGTTATTAGAGAAGAAATGCATCTCAAAGGTACTTGAAAAACTCAATATGCAGAATGCCAAGTCTGTGTCTACTCCACTTATAGGTCACTTCAGTTTAAGTGCCAGACAATGTCCAAGTATGGGCGAAGAAATTACAGAAATGTCTAAGATACCAAATGCCAATGTGGTGGGATATTTAGTGTATGTCAGTGTTTGCACAAAACCAGATATTACTCAAGCAGTCGGTGTGATAAGTAAGTACATGGCGAATCCAGGAAAAGAGAACTGGAATGTCGTAAAGTGGATTCTGAGATACTTGAAAGGCACCAAAGACTTGGGAATACTATTTAAAAGAAAATAGGACTTGGAAATCACAATCCAAACCGTTGAAAATGTTTAGGAGGTCAAAGATTGCAATGGATCCAATTTTCTGCCATTGGATCATCACCAATCTCTAGATGTGTGCAAAGATTCAAAAAAAAAAAAAAAAAAAAAAAGAAAACATGAACCATTTGATTTTTTTTTTCTTTTTTTTTTTTTTGGAATTTGCGAGCCCCAAACACAAGATCCAATCCGTTAGATCTCTTTGAAAGGCTGAACACGGCCATGGGGTTAAATTTCAAAACTTGAAACCTTGTGAATCTTGAGAAATTTGTGAAAAACTTTCAACCATTAATTTAAAAAAAAAAAAAAAAAGCCCATTCAAAATAGATCATTGTATTACCAAACACCTTTTTTTAAGGTTTCCAACCCTAGAGGTAACTATCAACTTTTATGGCTTTTTATATTTTTTTGAATTTTTTTTGTTCGTTACTCATGGGTTTTTTATTTCTTCTAAATAAAGTTTCTTATTTCTAGATATTTCTTTTTTTTTTTATGCATTTTCTAGTGTTTAATGATTTTTTTTTTTTTTGGCTTTTTATCATAGAGCTATTTAATTTTATTTTTACTTTGATGGGTTTTTATTTAGTTTCCGCGGTGATAGGTTTTCATGCATTTATGGTTTTTCTTTTATTTCTTGGTTTTACCTTTTGGTTTTTAGGTGTTGGATTTCCATGAGTTATTTGTTTCTACTAAGTTGTTCTTAGCATTGAATTTTCTATAGACTCATGTTGTCAAGTTGTATTTTTATGGTCTTCTCATTAATTTATTTTTTATTATGTATAATTCTTCTGATTTCAAAATAATATTTCAAGTAAAATATTCAACTAATTTTAGACAAATTAAAAAGCTCTCATTTTGAAATTAACCAACTATATTTCTCGATTATTATCATAGGTTTTAATTTTGATTGTAATTTTTAATATCTCAACATAATCTAAACTAAATATTATTTAAAAAATATATTCTTTTTAATATTATAAATTAGATTGGCTGTGCTAAGTGCAGGCATTTACATACTTGGTTGCCAACTCGATAATCCAATCGTCGAATTCTAATTCACCAAAAACGCTATCACAGAAACTGAAAGCAGTTTCGCAATAAAAGTGAGTAATCTTAGGGCGGTCATCACTAGTGATGTGGTCTCTGGCATGCTTAGCATCTATTCTTAGCAAAATATTTAGGCTTGTTACATTTATGGAATTTTCGTTTGGGTAGACTCTAATTACTCCATCTTGGGCTTATACTAATCGTTATATCCTCTATTAGGTTTACATTTACGTCTAATCCCCAACCTAGACTCGAGCTGCTTCTTAATAAAAAAGGTATTGCCCAACAATATCTTACTTGGACTCCACAGGACTCTAATTCAAAAGATTATATAAATCTTTAGGAGTCTAAATCGTCTCACCATGCAGGTTAAAATTTGTTTTATTGCCACCTAATTAAGAATAAGGTGCAGATTGTAGAACCATGATAGTCTTTTGGTCCTCCAATAACATTTCTGGCCCTTTAACTTATAAGATCCACTATCATCAAATTCATTTTATTAACGTAGTTTATAAAGGACACACAAGGAGCCAAACACTATATGTCAACTTTCAGGGACTTTATGCAGGTCATGTCGGCTGTAATTTAAACGAATTCCATTTTCAAAGCCTCTTATAGATATCTGTTTGTGCTGTAGGACTTATTAGTTGGAATGAGTTTTAACATTTTGTGAGCAGTTAGTTTCAGTTTTGGTTACCTAAAACAGAACCAAATTCAATTGGGTCTTAATTTGCGTGAGTGATCTGAAAGGGGCCATGCGGAAGCTTTGATTGCAGGAGAATGGGCCGGTACCGGCACTAACTCTAACCATGTATCAGGTAGGATCGGGCACTCAATTTGTAGATTTGAGATCAGCTACCCGAGATTGATATCATCTAGTTCATGTTGCATGATCTGAGGGTGAGGATGAACACAGATCTAGAGATGGTGGGACCAGATGATGCGTTCTTAGATGGACTTGGTCAGTGTTGTTCCACACAGAAAGGAAAATCCTATTTCTTAATATTACAATTGGATGATAACAAGGCGCAGTCACCCCAATCATTTCCATTTACTAACGAGAGACGAGAAAGATCTGCACCAAGTGCAAATGAGATGAATTTGAAAAACTATACACTAAACTCACAACGCTAGGAAATGTGAGGGCCTGAGAGGGGTCCTCTTCCGTGTTTGGAGACCACCCATATTCACATGCCCCCCGTCAAATGCCAGCAAAATGGAGTATGTATGGCCCATGTGAGATTTATCATTTTCAATTCACACGTGACCAGTTACTCCAGTCAATGGATATAGTCATGCTCCTTGCATGTCATCATTCAAATGATGCGCCCAATTTATCAAATTGGGTCACTAGTATTAGTAATACTAGGATTTTTAGGAGGCGAGCCCCATCTACATTGCTATTGTCAGTCAAAATGTTTTCAATGTTCTCTTTTTTCTTTTCACTGTCAGCGAGAAGCTATAAAAAGTTCCTTTGCTCCTATCATCATAGAAACAGAAATCTCTCTCTCTCTCTCTCTCTCTCTCTCTCTCTCTCTCTCAATCGAAGCCATACTCAGAAGAGAAGAAATGAGTATTGAGATTATCACCAACACCATCTTCATACCATCCCCTTCTTCCCCTCCTCATCCCCTCCACAATTCTCAAATCCCTCGCACCATCTTTGATCGTGTTGCCTTATACAGTCACATCCCCATCCTCTACGCCTTCAAACCACCCATGCCCACCAACGAATCCATGAAAGAAGGCCTCTCCAAAGCTCTAAACCTCTTCCCACACCTGGCTGGACGACTAACCGTCGACAACCATTCACGCCACTGCATCCTTCTGAACAATGCGGGCATCCGTCTTGTCGAGACCCGCATCAGTGACACATTACAAAAGCATCTCCCTCTCGACCCATCAAAGGATCTTAGCATGTATTACCAACCCATAGATGATGTTGATGAGCCGCTCCAAGTTCAACTTAATCGCTTCACCTGCGGTGGCATGGTGATCGGCCTAAGCTCCCATCATAGGGTTGCTGATGGCCAATCTATGGGATTCTTCTTGCATGCTTGGACTAGATTGGTTCGAGGCCTGGAAGTCGACCCTCTTCCTTATCATGATCGAGCTGCCATTTGCATCCCTAGAAATCCACCTCACTACGATTTCGATCACCAGAGTGAATTTACAGTCGAATTTGTCGCTACAACATCCCCCATAGCCAATCTCGCTGTTCATTTCAGCCCCAAGTTCTTAACACAGCTCAAAAAACACGTAATGGGTGCTAGTCCTATCCACCCATACAGTACTTTTGAGTGCCTACTGGCCCATCTGTGGAAGAAGATCACCTCGGTTCATACGCTCGACGGGAACCAGCACACCCAAGTGTTTGTGCCAGTGAATGGCCGGGCAAGGCTAAAACCAGCGGCCCCAATTGAGTATTTCGGCAACTTGGTTCTAGCGGCGAGCCCATGTTTGACTGTGGATGACTTGTTGAAGGGAAGCTACGAGTTCGTCGCGAAGGCCATCCACAATGCTGTGGCAAAGATCGACGCTGCCTATTTTCAGTCCTTCATCGATTTTGGAGCGATGTCCGAGGGTAAGGAAGGAGACAATGGGATGGTTGTGGTGTTGCCAGAAGGGGAGCATTCGCTGTGTCCTAACTTGGAGGTGGATAGCTGGTTCAGGATAATGCTTGATGATGTTGATTTTGGGAGTGGGAGGCCCTGTGCTTTTCTTCCTGCTCCGTTGCCTGTGGAGGGTGTGCTCGTTCTTGTGTCTTCATGTGAAGAGGAAGGAGGAGTGGATGCTTATGTATCTCTTTTGAACGATCAGGTGAACGTTTTTAAACAGATATCACACACATTGGACTAGCTACGTAGCTGAACGATTGTATTGGTTGACAATGGATATTGGCAACCTTATTTTGTTTCTTGGTTCTTGGTTCTTTACAGTTCATGTCTTGCATGTTGTGAGGAAATCAAGCAATAAAAAAATTTCACATGATCCCGTCTGAAAATTTTATGGTGGTGTTGGGTTGGGAGGAACTATAGATCGGCCTCTAACAAGCATGAAATTGGACAATTCTTAATCCATTTTCTCATTGGGTATTTAATCACACGTGGGTTTATCATTTGAAGAGCGTCATTCATCATTGTTGACATATGTGCACCAAAATCCGTACTTGTGGTGGAAGATATATACATCTTAAAAGGCACTTTTATCTTTTATGTTTTGGATAAATGGAAAAGAGGCAATTATCTATTATAATATCATATTCATGATTATACACCTTGAAAAGTTTTGCTTTGTTTCTCTCCCTAGTCTTTCCATTATTGCCTTTTTTTTAACAACCTTGAAAGTAGTTGAGACTTTTACGTAGAAAACTCAAACTTCAACCCTTGCTTTTTGGTTATGTCCCCCATTTCTTCTCTAAATTGAAAAACTAAAATTCACCAGCAATGGATGTGGATGCACATAGCAAGAAATTACTTTTCCAACATTAAATACATTATATTATATTGGTGGAAAGTCCCACATCCCATAACACTTAATTACTAAGTTGGCTAGGGCTTCATGTATAGGCCTTCCACCTATCAAATTAAGCATTTAGGTTGGTACATGGTATCCTACACAAATGACAAATAAAATTTCTAGACTCATGACTTATAGCAGTATGTTGAGATTAATCGGTATTTTGAAATTTTCATAGTGGAGAGATGTAACCCCTAAAACCCTTATATAGAATTTATTCCAATTTAATTTACTCCCATTATAGAGTTCTACTTTAATTAGGGCTTTATCAAATCCATCTTCTTTTATGTAATAGGAGTGTTAGTTTTCAGCAACCTTCTCAAATCCGAACATCTCAAAAAAGAGTCTTAATCTAAATGAATTCCCTGACATACATGCATCTTACACAAGTGGGCCCCACACAATATTGGACATGTGGTCATTGGGCCACATTCAGGAATTCCAACACTTCCATCGTCAAAAGACATGCAATATTTCTTATCCCTAGAATGGAATTCTTTTCATCTTGATAGATTCTAAAAGGTTAATGGATAGCATAGTCTTTGTAAATTAGATGGTCCTCAGGCCACCTACATCATCAGTTATTTTAAAGTGTTTTGTGTAAGGAAGAAAATGGATGAAATTTCGGTCAGATATATATATGGTGCACCTAGAGATGAACCTGAACATTCCTTGCTCAGATTACAAGACCTGTAAACTTACTCAATATCTATCTATATATATATATATATATATAAGCGGCAGCCCTTTTTATGAAAGTGTGGCACGTGTCACTCCTATTTGGGGTTTTGCAATGGCATGTGGCACAATCAATCCTTATTATAATTTTCAAGTAATTTGCATCTCTACCATCTCTCTCCAAAATTGATTCCTTCCCTAAACTCTCTCCCATTAGTGTCCTTTTATTTCTTCATTTAATATTTTAACATAAGAAATGTTGTTATGAGTGCAATTGGAACGTGACTTACCCAAAAAAATCTCCTTACTCAAGTCTCTTGATCACGTTAACCCTTAGTTCAAATCTCTTGATGCTCATCCATTCCAAATATATCCATACCCATTACTTTACTTCTTAAAATTAAAAACATCCCAAAGAACTTTTTTTTTTCCAAGACATTCCTCGTTAGTCCCATTTAGAAAATTAGATCCAATAAAAATGAATAGCCCTATATTTTATGGGTCCAATCAAGTTTCACTCAATAAAAGTTTGGCCCACTTAATGATGGTTTTTTCTTAAGTTTTAGGTGGTTGTATCATTAAGAGAGACGATCGCACCTAATCTGGCATGATTTGATCATAGATAGAATCTTAGATTTATTTCTTTTTACCCATATTGTGAAATTTAGTTCCTGTGGCCTACCTACATATAGAGGGGGTTGTTAGATTGTATGGTCTCAATCTAGTGGATGATGTTAATAAATTGATTTTTTTCTAAATTAATTTTTATAATCAAGCTTTTATTCATGTGATGAATAGCATTTAGTTCATGAGATGAACCGGAGCCCACGAGTAAATTAGATGTTATCCATATGTGTGAATGAGATTCACATGAATCTTATACTTGAATTGCTTCACAACCAATAATGAAAACCAGTGATGAGATTGGGCATGTCATCTAACAAGGTTGCAACATTATGATCATCATGAGATAGTGTGATTTGTCTCAATCATCAGAGTGTAAGACTCTGGATCATTGTGTTGATACATCATATGTAGTGAAGGACCAACAGTTGTACCTTATGCAAATCTGTCTTTGATTTAAGGACTGTTGACGCCAAAAATGTCACTTTACCTCTTCATACACTTCCAATATCAAAAAAGCTATATGAAGTTGCATCCGATCGCAATGGCAATGCTACTTCAAGCATCAAATCTTGTCAGAATCATCCAAAAACTCAATATCCTTCAAAACAACCATAAGAAGAGTACACATGAAGTTTCAGGCCATTTGAGCATCATTTTGCCTAACTTCACTCTTCCAGCAACTAAATAGGAACTCCCAGTGGCGGTGAAGCTGGAGACCCTAATTCACAAAAAAAAGCGTATAGTTGGCCTCAAAATGCCACTAGAAGGCTCTACATCAAATTTAATGCCATTCGAACACTGTTTGACCCAAAAAACAAAAGTCGCAGCAAAATTGGCTCTCCCAGTAGCGACATCATCGAAGGCATCAGATCTTCAATTAGAGCCTATGGATGATCTTAAAATACTTTCAAGAGGCTCTATATCAAGTTTCAGGTCAAACTGACAACATTTGATACTACATCAACCCTCAAGCGGCAAATCCAAGCCTCTCGGCGGCGAGAACCACTGAGGCCATTACTCATCAAACAAAGCATATGGGTGATCTCATAATACTTCCAATGGGATACATATCAAGTTTCGGGTCATTTCGACAACATCTGACCAAACTTTGACTCATGAACGTTCGAACATTCAAGTTCCTTCGCCCCTGAGCCAAAAACCCGACGTATTGAACGTTAGAACGTTGCTTTCGTATGTTCGAACGTTCAGTGCACTTGGGCAATTTATGATTCGTTTTCACTGATTTGGCTCTATATCATTCTAGGAAACAATGGTATTGTGTATGGGACTTCATATGGATTTAATAACCTTAATTATCTATCTGGACCTTATATAAGAACCGTTTTTGGGCGTACAGTGTCTTATTGATGTAGGATGCAAATACCTGGTGTAATTTTCGTAAACTCTAGAAAGAGAGGTTCGGTACATCTCTATTTGTAACCCTTCATTGGGACTATACACTGTGGATTTGGAGAGATGTAATGTTCTTTACTCACTAGTGGTTATGATTGCATGTTGACGGGTATATGAATATATGTCCAACTTTAGGTTGCATTGTGATTATATCCTAACCTTCGAATTCGCATGCATATTTGGTTAGGTTATGTATTCCTTTAGATGCATACCCTATTATGTGTTATGGACTATGAGGTGGCTTGGCAATTTATGTATATAATTTTAATATGATATGATATGGAATGTGAAATGGTCAGCGCTTCATTTTGACTTAAGATTCTTGTGTCGAGGCAGTTATGAATCGGGTCTGTTATGTATATATGTTTATGTGAATATGTAGGTCATTTTATGGACGACTGCAGACCAATATATGGACGGTTGATCACCGATGTGACCAGATCACTTATAATCTGCTTTGACTATGGACAGGTTATCCTGATATTTGATCGGTTTATGAACATCGACATTATGGACGGGCTTTCTCAATTTATTTGTGGCTAACCATCCAAAACGGGGACACTTGTCACCATGTGATTTTTATATTGCTCCCTTTGTATTGTTTGAACTTTTGTTATACATTCTTTCTTATTATTATCTATGTCATTGCTTCTATATAATCTCATTTGTCTATATTCATCCCATTATCGTATTTAATTTCGAATTAAGATCATGTTCTTGCTATTTACTTTGTAATATTTGGTGTATAGGTACTAAGCCCTACTTTACAGAGGAGACGGAGGAAGATCAAACGTTTCAAACGTTTGAGCCAACTGATGAACTCGAGATGGATGCTAGAGATGACTTTAGAGCTATCTGAGCCAGCATGAAAGTGAACGTCATCTATAAATCTTTAGATGAACTTTCTCCTATTGATTAGACTTTTTTTATAAATTGCTTAATTCATTCTGCAACTTTAAGTATTAATGTTTATTTAATTTTTGTGTTCGGTTTCATTTATGAACCTTGAATGCCAATTGAATAAAGCTTCTGTTGCATTTAATGAAATTTATTTTGACTCACTACAGTTTGAAATTTTATGTGGGTCAACTTTTGGAAGCTTGTGTTGTATTAAACTTAGGAAATTTGAATTTGATTTATTTTTCACATTTTTCCCCAATTCTTATTTTGAGGAACGTGGCAGTTGACACATTGAGATTTAGTGATGAAGACTTTGTGGTGTAGCTAAGAGATGATATTCCTCCAATTCTTATTGATGCAAATCTTAACTTGTTATGCTTGAGGAAAGTGAAGATGAGGATGTTAACACTTTCATTAATAATGAAAGAAGTGACAAGGATGGTTCCTCCATTGATTATGACACTAAGGAAGATGAAATGAACACTGATGATGATAGTGAGACCAATAGATGTTTGTAGTTTGTATGATATGGTCCTTATCATTTTCGATGAGTTAATTCATTAAGGAAAGCTTATATATCTTGTTCAAATATTAATCCTTCTTTGATGTAATACGTGTGCTTGATGTGTATACATGTGCTTAATAAATAACCAATTTAATGCAAAGTGTCGAAGGGTAGCCATAGACATGGCCAGTACAGGCCGAGGCGAAGGTAGATGAGGAGGAGCACAGGCAAACCAACTCTTATAGATATGGCAACCTACATTAGAGGCAGGACCATCATACCCCATATAGATTGAGGTATTTACTCGAGATGAGGTTGCCATCGGCAATGCTAGTGTGTTAACTACTCATGCATGTGATTTTTAATGGTTTATGCATCATATATAAATTTGTGCTACTGGAAGCTAATAAATTTAAGAGGAATTTACGGGAAAAATCCCCGTAGAACCCCATACGTCCTACCAAGACCTCGTACCATGTTATACATGAGAGGGGTCCTCATGTGTCCCTTTTAAAAAGAATTTATCGTTTTATAATATGGCCGATATCAACTATGCTGTCAGTTAGATTTTTTTCACCATGTAACTTGTCTTATTTGCTGAACACAATAGAATGGCGGATATCAATCATTTTGTTAGTCAGATTTTCTTCGACATATAACTGTCTTATTTTCTGAACACAATAGAATGGTCGATTTCAACCATATTACGAAACAACAACAAAAAAAAAAAAAAAAGCATGAATCTACACGTCCTCCTACAGATCCTCCGCCCTTGCCTCCTCTCATTTCCCTTGGGTCTGTTGGTCCTTGGCCCCCATCCCCTCCCTCCCCCACTACTTCCAACCCCAGCCCTCTTCCTCATCTCCGCCTACAACCTCAACTATGGCTCCTCTTCCCTCTTCTCCCTCCTTCTCTCCCTCCATGGCAATCCTCCCTCCTCCGACAAAGATAACCCCATGCTCGCCTCCCTCCATTCCTTCATATCCTCCCTCTTCCTGCACCCCCTAGCCCCATCCAATGCTGTGGAGCAGCACCAACAACTAAAAGAGAAAAACCTAATTTCTATCTGGATTCTGCAAATCGAGAGCAAGCACCATAGAATGGTCAATATCGACCATATCGCTAACTGACAAAAAAAATGAAAAAAAATATACCAAGAGGGCCCCTCCCATCTATACGATGTTACTAAGACCTCATTAGTGGTATGGGGTCCTATGGGGCTTTTACGCGTAAAATCCTCTAAATTTAATTGTATTTTGAGTGAAAAGGGACTGGAAGAAAGGATGAGGGAAGACTAGGAGAAATACACTCGCAATGAAGAGGGGCAGGAGGGAAAAGCTAGTGGTTAGCATTCTGCCCAACCTGATGCGAGTTGTAGCCGGTGAATTACACTTCAAAGAATACGCTGAAAAATATTTGCAAGAGAAATATAGAATTGGCGTGCATTGATTCTCTACTACTAATGTTCAGTTTCTAGCCTCATTACCTGATTCTCTTGGTAACTTGGTTTTAGATGAACTAACACTAAAGGGAATGACAGTCGATAGCATGTTGTTGCTTGACTTGATTCAAAGAGCCTAACAAGAACTCAAAAAACTCTGTTGTGGTTTCAATGTCAGGAACTTCATGCCAAAAGCCTCCGCATCCATTTGTTCCCAAATAGAAGGCGTTGAATCCTACAATCTGCCTCGGACTTTGAAAACGATCCAATCAACCCAATTGTTGATCAAGGATCATCAGACAATTAATAGTTCATGGGTGCAGCATCGATTATTTTGTCCAAGATCAAGTTAATTTATCATATTTTACCACTAACCAAAAATCACATTCCTTTAGTGCCGTTGGATTGTGCTCACATTTCTTTTATCAAATCCTCAACTGCTCGATCCTGCATTATATATTTAGCAGATCAATTATTACACCCTCAGTGAACATGCTTATGTCCGATTACCATTAAAAGATACTGCAGTAATCGTCACGGATTTATTAAAAGAAAAGGTCATGTTGGATCTCACCGCAACAAGTTATTTGCACAAATCCAAACACAAGACACTATGATCATCTCTACACGTGTGGGTTCATAGAACTATAGAAGAAATAAATACTTGGCCATCATTTGATAACATTATAGTATATTAAGTAGAAGAAAATAACAAAAGCAAACCATCAATTGCGACATTCTAATATTAAAAAGTGTGGTTTGGTGTCATGTATGTGAGAGATGTGAGGCCACTTCATACATTATCCAAACTGCCCAGGAAGGGAAAGAGACCATGCATACTGTAAAGGCCGTACACAGCTCCAGATATCTGACATGATTTGTCGTATACAATCAAATAAGGAACCAGCTTTTAGCTCGCATATGAATATTGACATGCCCTTCCTTGTCTTTTTCTTCATCAAACATGTAGATTATCAACCAATGCAATTGATTTTGCTTATTACCATCCAACATATCTTTACACACCTAGGAAAGTAAATTAATAAGGGTTATTTGCATATGCTCATCTACATAAGTAAATAATTCGCATTTATAATGGTTATGTGCCATGATAGTTTTTTATGCTGATTTATGCATATTGTGCGTAGAGGAAGTGTAAAAAAGATAGGTACATAAGGGCAGTTATAAACCAAAATCTTTTTGCCTAAATGAGAGTGAGATTCAGTTCAAACCTCCTCTTGCAAAAGCCCCTACTATAGTGTCATAAAGTGATTGCGTTCTCCCGAGCCCCATCAACCAGCCTTATTTTCCATTTCTATAGGCACCATATTTGTAATTCAAACCATTAGATTTGTTTATTTAACTGATAACCTCGAAGGCCTGGAAGCTAATCACCATATCTCTTCATAGATTTTAAGTGATTCGTAAAAAAGTCTTAGCCCATGGCTCTAATGTCTTGCTCGTATGTGGGTTCCTAGTCCTTAAATCGAACCATTCTATATTCTTGAATTAATGAAAACAAGGAGTTGCTCAGTTTGTTAGCAACCCGGCCCGTGTATCATCGAGCTGCCTAGGGTCTGATTCGCGATATGCCTTCCTTCCCAGCTTATGTGGGCTTGCTCTTCCCACTTGCGTGGATTGTCCTTCTCATAGCGTGGGCTCTCTTGTGTCCTAGTCCCCTAGGCTAGGGTCCCAAACATTATATATATTTAAAGAATCAAGAAATTTAGTTTCATATCTTAGATCTTGATGGGGTTTTGAGAAATGTATGAAAAAGTCTAAAACATCTTAATACATCTAAAAATGTTGGATGTACTCACATGGAAATGGATATTTTGAAAAAGATGATAGCATTTTCCTATGTATAATATTTGCATATGTAACAATTATATTTGTAAGAACCCATATTCCTACCCCACGTTGGAAACCTAAACGCAATATGATTGCATGCCGGGTAGAATCAAGCAATTTTTTGTAAATTAAGGCTTGAATTTGTCTATGAGAAATTAACCTGATACAGATCGCTAAGCATGAGTTAATTTTAGGATTCTTCCTAATGGGGAGAAATAGATATTGACGGTCAAGATCTAGCTTCCTCTAGTTATGTTTCTGACTAAGATCTATCTCTAACTCTTTATCTCCTTGTTCATTAGATGGCAAGTAATAGAGGAGGAATGGTCCAACAACCCACTATATTGGGTTTGAATCAAAAAGAATTCAAGAAAGGATTGATAATTAAGAAAATGCTCCAATTCAAAGAACCTCACTAGGAAGCAAAGCAAGGGGCGTCTGTCTACGTATTGTGGGTAGTGGGTAGGCACCATCCACTGATCCACCTCACACATGGGTACACAAAATTGCCTACTTTAAAATTCTTAAAAGAACTCTTGTATGAATGGGCCCATGATGCGTTAAGCCTTCATTATGGGCTCACTCTTGATGTACACTTGCATCATCAGATAAATGATTTGTCTTACCCAATCATGGGCCTTACTTATACTGAAGTTTGCATCAGGATCCAACCCAATTAACTTCTGGGGCATCAGAATTCTTACATTCCTCGAATAAAAAGAAACTATTTTCAAGTAGATCAGTGTGATGAATTAAACACCATTCATACATCAAAGTACCTTCCAAACACATGGTGGTGGCGGCTCTATAATTGAGAGAAGAAACTATCGGATAAGATGGTATTATATGAGTGGACAACTGTGAAGGTACAAAACCGACTGTTCGGTCTTGATAATTATTGTGCCAGCCTGGATCGTCAGCCAAATAGGTTCACAAAATTGACAGTTCGATCTTGATAAGTTTTTTCACCCTTTATTAATCTGTCAGCTTTTGCACGTGGGGAAACAGCCAAACAGGCCCCCACTCCTTCTCCAGTAGAAGATTATTCAGCGGGAGAAGGTAAATCAATATCTAACTATCGCCCATGACAACCATCATCAGTCAGGATGATTTTCTCTTACTCTAAAGATAATAATCCTATTATAATTAATATTAACAAATTTATTAAGTATTGGACAAAATCTGAAATTTATAATTTTAATTTTAATTACATGATTTGAACTGCAGAGTTTCTCGTAGCCATCCCATGTGGACTACCGTAAGAAAATTGGTCACGATGACATCATTGAGTCATGTAGCCATCACACCTTTAGAACGTGCCACTCCACGTGGTGTTAAATGGGAATTGTTGCCATGCCATCACCTGACAAGCTTGACATCATGAGGTCACATGGAAATATGGCATGAAGACTTGACATGGGAATGGGAAACACAAAAGTCCCACTTGACATGTTATCTCCTTATCACTTATGCCGTGTTTGGCAAATCTTATAAATTTGAAATAGGTTTGGCTCAAATAGATATGTGAGGAAAAGATTTTTGAGATATAAATTTTTTTTTAAATAGATCGTTTGGTAACACATATAATATATCTAATTTAAATGAATTTATTTGAAAAAATATGTTGAGTAAACTTTCAAATAAGAGCTTATTACAGAGGTATTTTTTATCTTTAAAAAAAAAAAGGTAATTTATAATAGAAATTCTCCTTGACCTCATGTTGCTGTTGATTATAGATTCCTTTCTCCTAATGCTAGATTCAACCATCTTAGATACATTGTCTATGTTGCCCTTTGCCCGTCTCTCATCTTAATTTCTTCTTTTGTGATGTGTTCTTCATGTAATATGAACAGCCTTTTGCTTTCTAATTATTTGTTTTGAATTTTCTTTTCTTTCTGGTTTTTTTTCTTTTTTTTCCTTTTTCTATACTATGCAGAGTGAAAGTCATCCTCCACTTTTGAGAGCTCAAAGAGGAATTCAACTCATGTAGGGTTGCAGTGTGCCTTGAGCATTTTGAGGAGGATTTGGATGCCAATTTGGAGTGTGCCTTAGAGAATTTTGAGTGGAGTCCAAGTTAGAAGACACTGTGGAGATGAATATGATTAATTGATGATTTTTTTTTTTAAATCTTGGGTCATTACCCATTATTGGCTGACTTAATGTATTCAACATGACGAGTCCATCTTGGAAGACACTGGATGATGAATTGATGGTTGACTTAAAGTTGTATTCAACACTCTCTTCTTAATCAAATTGTGGGCTTCATCTGATGTGTTGTGGATGGCTAATGGGTTGCTTCAGCATGCAAAGAAAGGGTTTAAACCTGAAATTTGGAAAAAGAAATTTTAAATCTATAAATGAAGAATGGAAGAAGACTTTAGTGCTTGAAGATGGCATTGAATGATAAAAAAAGATTTTGTTTAATGCACAACTTGGATGTTTATTGAATAAGTTATAGTTGATGTTGAATGTGAATGATGATCGGCAAAGCCAGATTTGATTTTGAATGTAAATGGCTGTTGTGTGGGTAAAACACCGTAATGACGAGGTTAAACAAGGATCACGGCTAAACTTGCCGAGCTCCTCAGCCTCTGCGGTAGAAGATCGTCAGCTCGGCAGCTCGGTCAATACCTTGGCAGCTCGGCAGATCGGTCAGTAGCTTGCAAGCTCAGCACCACAGTTCGGCAGCTCGGTATGAGCGCCAGCCCGGTACAAGGGCGCGCCACGGCCAAGCCATCCTTAGTCCCAGACCGCAGCACTAAAATCAGAGTGGGCCGCCACCTTCCTCCTGGAAATACGGCGCACCCTGACAGATATGGGCGGTCATTTATGGCGATAGGATTGCTCATTTATGATGATAAGAGGTGTGCTTTATCACCCCTGTACGATAGCCGGCTGAAGGCGTGGAAAGTGAGGTAGGGGTGTTGTCCGTTCCACCTACTGCTGCCTGTCAGGGTAAGGATCGATGGGACTTCACCTCACCTACCCCCACTCACAGAGAGAATGAACGAGGAACATTTGCCTATATATGCATGGGATCAGTCCCATAAGAGGTACGCAATACCCAACATACAACCCTCAATACTACACACGCTCTCATTCCTCTCTTCCTCCTCCTGTTTAGTTTTCTCAGAGCTAACTCAGGCATCGGAGTGCCTTCGGCTCACGGCAGCCAGGGCCTCTGACCCTAGTCTTTCTCCTTCCCTTTCAGGTTCTTGGAGTTCAGCATTCCCCGTCCTAAGAAGTTTAACCCCGATCTCATCTCGATCTAAGTAGGTGTCGTTTTTACCGCCTACAGTTTGGCGCCGTCTGTGGGGAACCGAACAAAAAGCTTGTAAACACCATGCCTCCAAAAACCAGGAATGACGAAGGACCCTCCAAGGGCAAGGCTTTGTCCACGCAGCCTACGCTGGCACAGAACCTTCCACCTCTACCCCCTCAGCAAAGGAGGTCTGGCGGGAGGTCTTCCACGGTCCAAACACAGTCGCAGTCCAGGGGAGTGACCATGCTCTCCCTTCGCGACGTTCCACCTCCAGAACAACCCCACCATAGCCATAAGCGGACGGTGCAAGGCGACAAGTCGGTCACCAAGCCGCACGAGGAATCAGCCCGGGCTAGATCGCGGTCACACCATCAGGCCAGCTTTGATCAAGACGAAGACCCCCGCCTGGAGGACATCAGAGCACAAAACCGCCTCATCCAGGAACAGCGTGAGCTTATCGAACGGCTCACGCAACAGCTCGAAGGCAAGAAGGATCAGAGCCCGTCGCCCAGGCGTCCGGGCCACGGACAAGACCTAAGGCACGTCCTCAACAGTAAGAGGCGTGACCGGGATCAAAGAGAAGAAGGCTCCAGCAGCAGCCACGTGCATGAAGGATCAAAGAAGCAACGCCAGGTCTCGGAAGATCGGGAGCTAAAACAGTGGATCGACCAGCAGGAGAAGCAAACGATCCGCCAGAACATGGAGACTGCTGGTATCGACCGAGACCAGTATAGCGCCTTTGAAGCTGAGGATACTGGCGCGTCTCCTTTCTCTAGGAAGATAAAAGAATATACACTCCCCGAGAAGTTCAACGTCCCGAGGTTCACCCTATATGACGGAACCTCGGACCCTGCTGCTCACCTCCGACACTACGTCCAGAGGATGTCGGTCTGGGGGGATGATGATTCCCTGAACTGTCGAGTCTTTTCCTCCAGTTTGGCGGATCTCCCCCTACGCTGGTTCTGTTCGCTTCCCGAAGATTCTATCTCCAGTTGGCGACAGCTTCGGACCTCCTTCCTAGGGAAATTCCAGGCTCATCGCGTCATCCCGAAGACCGATGCCGACCTGAAGGCCCTCCGAATGCAGGAGAACGAGAATGTCACCCAGTTCGCCCGCCGATTTTGGACTGTCTATAGCCAGATCGAGTGCCCTTCTGAGGAGCTGGCAGTGAGGTCTTTCCAGCTGGCTTTGCAGCCAGGCATCCCCCTTCGGGCACAGCTGGTCATGTACCCCGTGACCACCATGAAGGAGCTGATGACCCGGGCCAATCGGTTCATCCTGGCAGAAGAGGACGAGGCGCGAGGTCAGGAAAACTTCGGCCTCACTAAGAAGAGCCAACTGGCCAAGGGAGATAACAGGCCCTCCCGAAGGGAGGATCGTCGCAGGGATCCATCCCCGGATCGGCGCAAGGCCCGGTCCTCGGAGCAGCGCCGAACCCCCTCTGCCTCGGCGTCGGGATCACGGAGCAGCAGAAGGTCCGGCCACGAGCCGACCTCCTACGTGGCAGTGAACACCATCTTCAAGGAGCCGATCTATAGGCTCCTCAACAAAATAAAGGCGTAGCCGTTCTTCAAATGGCCGCGGCCAATGACGACCGACCCCTCCTCCCGGGACCAGAGTAGGTTCTGTGCCTACCACAAGCAAAATGGGCACAGGACCGACGAATGTAAGAGCTTCAAGTTCCACCTGGAAGACCTTGTGAAAGAGGGGCACCTACGGGAGTACATCAAGCAGGAGGGCCGAGGTGATGGCCGACCTCCGCGGCGGGAAGCTGATAACCAGGACAGCGAGCCCGAAGGCGTCATCCACGTCATCCACCTCGCCGCCCCACCTAAGAAGAGCTCCCATGCTCGCGCCGAGGCCAGGCGCGCCTCCCACCAAAAAACAGGTGCTGACCGCGGCACCAGAGCAGGCCGCGAAAAAGGCCAAAACAGAGGGGGTCAGAATATGGTTCTCTGACAAGGACCTGGAGGACGTCGAGCTACCGCACAACGATGCTCTAGTGCTTACCTTGAAGCTACAAAACTTCTTGGTTCAGAGAGCCCTCGTCGACCCTGGCAGCTCATCCGAGGTCCTCTACTACGATTGCTTCAAGAAGTTGGGACTAAAAGACGAGGACCTCCAGGCAGCCCGCACCCCTCTGGTAGGCTTCAGCTCTAAACCTGTCTATCCCAAGGGTAAGATCTCCCTTAGAGTCCAAGTAGGTGGCGCCTGCAGGCAGGTCGACTTCCTAGTAGTCGATGTTCCTTCCCCGTACAATGTCATAATGGGGAGGACATGGCTGCATAGCATGGAGGCGGTGCCCTCCACCCGGCATCAGAAACTCAAGTTCCCTTTGGAAAATCGGTCGGGCCGAACTGAGGTGATCACTGTCCGAGGCGACCAGCGCATGGCCAGGCAATGTTTGCTGGCCGTGCTTCCTGACGACGCTGAGCCGTCCCAAGTCAATGTGACCGAGTTGGATAGAGAGGCCGAGCTCGGGGACGTCGGCAGGACTCCGGCGCAGAAAAGCGTTGAGGACCTCACCAAGGTCAATATTGATCCCGCGGACCCCGACAGATTCTTTCTCGTGGGAAGCCAGCTCCCCGAGACCGAGAAGACAGAGCTGCTCAACCTCCTCGAAGAAAATAAGGCGGTCTTTGCCTGGACACCCTATGAAATGCCCGGCATCGACCCGGCAGTTATCTGCCATGAGCTCAAGGTGGATCCCAACCATAAGCCCGTGCTTCAAAAGCCGCGCCGGACTGGGGTCCCGCAGACTGAGGCCGTGGTTGAGGAAGTTCAAAAACTCCTCGAGGCGGGTGCAATAAAGGAGGTCCACTATCCGCAGTGGTTAGCCAATACCGTGGTGGTCAAAAAGAAGACGGGAAAATGGAGGGTCTGCGTGGACTTCACCGACCTCAATAGGGCCTGTCCCAAAGACAGCTTCCCTCTCCCGAAGATCGACCAGCTCATCGACGCCACTGCCGGACATGACCAGATGAGCTTCCTGGATGCCTACCGGGGGTACCATCAGATCCCCCTGTACGCGGCAGACCAGGAGAAGACAGCTTTCATCACTCCCCGAGGCACCTATTTTTACAAGGTGATGCCCTTCGGGCTGAAGAACGCCGGAGCGACATACCAACGGTTGGTGACGAAGATGTTCCAGGCCCAGCTCGGCAAAACGGTGGAGGTCTACATCGATGATATGGTCGTCAAATCCAAGAGGTCGCAGGACCACCTCACCGACCTCCGCCAAATTTTCGGCATCCTTCACCAGTACCAATTGAAGCTGAATGCATCCAAGTGCGCTTTTGGTGTTGGTTCCGGCAAGTTTCTAGGAAGCCTGGTCACAAGAAGAGGGATCGAAGCGAACCCTGATCAGATCACCGCGATCCAGAAGCTCCAGTGTCACACCTCGGCGAAACAAGTTCAGCGGCTGACCGGAATAGCTGCCGCCCTGAACCGATTTATCAGCCGCGCTTCGGACAAGTGCCGACCCTTCTTCCAACTCTTGAGAAAGGGCTCCAAGTTCCAGTGGACGTCAGAATGTTCCCAGGCACTGCAACAGCTAAAACAGTACCTATCCTCTCCACCGCTACTGTCAACCCCGACTTTTGGAGAGGCGCTGTTCTTGTACCTGTCGGTCTCGGACCATGCAGTGAGCTCGGTACTCATCAGAGAAGACAACGGCCAGCAAAGGCCTATCTATTACACGAGCAAAACCCTGCTGGACGCCGAGACCCGGTACTTACAACTCGAGAAGCTCGCCTTGGCGCTCGTTAGCACCTCTCGAAAGCTCTCCCACTACTTCCAAACCTTCACGATAGTGGTCGTAACAGAATACCCACTGAAGGCTCTCTTCCGGAAGGCTGATTTCTCCGGACGGATCTCCAAATGGGCTGTCGAACTGGGGCAATATGACATCAGGTATCAGCCCAGAACAGCCATCAAAGCCCAAGTCCTAGCGGACTTCATTGTGGAATTTACTCCTCAGAGTTCGGCACCGACCGCGCTCGACACCGAACTGGGGGGCGATAGGGGTACGGAGGTTGTCACCGAAACGGAGCAGGAACAGTCCTGGAGGGAGCTCCTAGACTCGTCCTGGAAAGTCTTTGTCGACGGATCCTCTACATCCAAGAGAGCTGGCGCTGGCGTAGTTCTCCAGTCTCCCGAAGGCCTCGTCATCGAACAAGCTGTGACACTCGGTTTCAAGGCATCTAACAACGAGGCCGAATATGAAGCTCTCATTGCCGGACTTAACAGTGCCAAGATCCTGGAGGCCCAGTCCGTTGTGGTTTTCAGCGATTCTCAACTGGTGACAAGCCAGCTCAGCGGAGACTACCAAGCTCGGGATGACAGGATGGCTGCCTACCTTGCTCACGCCAGGAGACTCCTCTCCCAGTTTGAAATGGCCGAGGTCCGGCAGATCGGCAGATAATCCAACTCCCATGCAGAAGCCCTTGCCAGCCTCGCCTCGGCTGTGGAAGCCGGCGAAAAGAGAACTATTGAAGTAGAAACACTGCAGGAGCCCAGCATCGAACTCCGACAACCCAGACAGCTCATGTGCCTGGATCTCGGCCCGAGCTGGATGGACCCCATCATCGCCTACCTCAAGGACGACCAGTTACCCGAGGACAGGACTAAAGCGCGAAAGATCAGAGTAAAGGCGTCCCGTTTCTGGCTGTCCCCAGACAGCAAGCTCTACAGGAAGTCATTTACAGGGCCCTACCTCCAGTGCGTTCATCCCAGCAAAGTCGACGATTTCCTCTACGAGATTCACGAAGGAATCTGCGGCAGTCATATAGGAGGTCGGTCACCTGCGTACCGGGTTATCAACCAGGGTTACTGGTGGCCGTACATGCAAAAGGACGCCCAGCTGTATGCCAGGAAATGCGAGAAGTGCCAGAAGTTCTCTCACTCTCTCCACCAGCCAGCCCAAGACCTGAGTCCCCTCTCCAGTCCATGGCCTTTCGCCCAGTGGGGCCTGGACATTGTCGGACCACTTCACCGAACCCCAGGGAACAAAAGATGGTTGATTGTGGCCACGGACTACTTCACGAAATGGGTCGAAGCCGAACCTTTGTCCTCCATCACCGAATTAGACACGAAGAACTTTGTGTAGAAGAATATCATCACCAGATTTGGAATTCCCCGCACTCTCATTTCGGACAACGGAACGCAGTTCGATTCCAACCTCTTCAAGAGCTTCTGCCAGGAGTACGGCATTCGCAACATCTACTCCACCCCGGCGTATCCCCAGAGCAACGGTCAGGCCGAGATCTCGAACAAAGTACTGCTCGACGGAATTAAAAAGAGACTCGACCGAGCCAAAGGTCGATGGGCAGAGGAGCTGCCAAGCGTTCTATGGGCCTACCGAACTACCCCAAGGCGTTCCACCTCGGCCACCCCGTTCTCCCTTGCCTACGGCATGGAAGCAGTTATTCCCCTCGAGGTCGACCTCCCGACCTTGAGGTCGGAGCTGTGTGACCAGGGTCTGAACGATCTGAACGTAGCGCGGGAACTGGACTTGGCTGAAGAACGGAGAGAGGCGGCAGCTATCCGCCTGGCCGCCTACCAACAGCAGTTGGCCAGGGGATACAACCCGAAGGTCAAAGAGAGAAGATTCGCGATCGGAGAGTTGGTCTTGAAGAAAACACTTCCTGGCGACCGAGATCCCAACGAAGGCAAGCTGGCGCCCAACTGGCAGGGACCGTTCAGAATAACTTCAACAGCCGGGAGATCTGCCTACCGACTCGAAGATATGGAAGGGAAGCCGCTCCCGCGACCATGGAACGCGGCGCATCTCAAAAAATTCTACTTCTGAAAAATGTATTCGAGAAATCAAATATCAATAAAAAGGCAACTTTTCTGGAAAGAGTCTTTGCATTTGCTTCAAGGTTTGCGGCGGTTCAACTCCTCTATTCGGGATATCAACCGTCAGCTCGGCGCCATCGCCAGCTTCGACATACATATCAGGGTCCGGTAACAGTATCACCCTCGCGGCTCGGCGCCTCTGTTCAGAGGGCCAACCGTCCAGAGCTCGGTGCCTTCACCAGCTCCGGCGGCACAGCCAGACGCATATTAGGGTCCGGTAACAGTACCACCCTCGCGGCTCGGCGCCTCTGTTCAGAGGGCCAACCGTCCAGAGCTTGGTGCCTTCACCTGCTCTGGCGGCACAGCCAACAGCATCAGGGTCCGGTAACAGTACTGCCCTCGCGGCTCGGCGCCTCTGTTCAGAGGGCCAACCGTCCAGAGCTCGGTGCCTTCACCAGCTCTGGCGGCACAGCCAGATGCATATCAGGGTCCGGTAACAGTACCACCCTCGCGGCTCGGCGCCTCTGTTCAGAGGGCCAACCGTCCTGAGCTCGGTGCCTTCACCTGCTCTGGCGGCACAGCCAACAGCATCAGGGTCCGGTAACAGTACCGCCCTCGCGGCTCGGCGCCTCTGTTCAGAGGGCTAACCATCCTGAGCTCGGTGCCTTCACCTGCTCTGGCGGCACAGCCAACAGCATTATGGTCCGGTATCGGTACCACCCTCGCGGGTCGGCTCCTCTGTTCAAAGGGCCAACCGCCCTCGCCTAGTACCTATCAAACTACTCGGCAAACTGCTTGTATCGATACGCATTCCACCACAAACAAGACAGATAACGCAGAGAATATGTGAAAAATGCTGTTTTATTACGAAAGGATCTGCTTAAATACAATGTATAAAAAAAAATACATAGTTCAGGGAGCTACAGCTCCCTTATTACAATGGTTGGTCCCGGTAGCGCTCTCGCTAGGAATGACTAGGGCAGCCTCGGGAACCACTGGAGGAGCGGGAGCGGCTGGAGCTGGAGGGACCTCCGAGGCCGAAGGAACGGGGGCGATTCCCGAGACGGCTCGCAACTCCGAATCCGTGCGAGGAAACCTGGGGGAATTCTGAAAGATTGGGCTGTCCGAAGGGACACCAACCCTCCTTAAGGCCGCCTTCCACCCAAGTATCCACGCCTTGTCTCGGATTCCTGGCAGTTGGGCCTTGTAGTCAGCAGTCAGTTTGCCGACCTCCTCGTTCATCACGGACTTGTGCTCGGCGAGGTACCCTTCCTTGAGTTTGGCTTCTTGATCTCTGAGAGCCTGCGCGAGCTCGGCCGCCTTCCCCTCCAGAGCCATCTCTAGCCTTCTTTCAGCTAGCTTTCTCTCGGAGATGAGCCTACTGTTGGTCCCCCGCAGCATCTGCATGTCTTCCTCCCTCCGCTACGACGCAAGCCGGACCTCGTCTAGCTTCCAGGAAAGTTGGACGTTTTGGTCCTTCGCCTCCTTTGCCTCCTCTTTGAGGTGCTCGGCCAAGGCCCGTGCTGCGTCGAGCTCGGCAAGAAGATCTGCATTCTTGCTCGCCTCCTCCTCCAGGGTCGCGTCCTTCGCCGCCAGGGACTTCCGCAGCTCCTCTTTCTCCGCTGCCCAGGCTGCTGCCCTGGCCTCGGCTGCATCTAGCCTCCCCATACCAGTTTGGCACTTTTGCAAGAGCTGCAGTAAGAACAGAATTGTCACGAAATGAAATACAGCAGAAAAAGAAAGAAATGAGTCACAGTGTACATACCGCTACCAGTGACCGCATTGAGGACAGCAACAGGGATTCGTTATCCATCTGCGCCCACCTTGCCATATCCTGGGGAAGGGCGCAAGCTCGTCCCAGAGCGGCAACCACTTCGGGGCTGACCGCTCGGTCCGACTCGGCTAGTTGCCTCCCCAGTACCCCCTCGATGTCCGGTCTCCAGGGGATAAAATCGGAGGGAGCGGCGGACCCCCCAACTGACATGGCCGGTTCCGGGGCAGATGGGGCTTCGACCCTGGGCCTCTTCTCCGTCCTGCACGCCTCGACGACCTCGACAGCATCCCCTCTGCCTGGGTCGGAGTGCGATTCTTCAGCGATGATTGCCGGAGGGCTCGCGCCGACCTCGGCTGCTGCAGGTGTTCCTGATTGAGCACCGTCGGTGGCTTCCGGAACCGTCTCGGTCTCGGGAGTGTGAACCTCTGCAGCAGCCACCGCCGCCGTACTTGGGACGACGTCGGCATCTCGGGAGGGGCCCGAGGTCTTGCCCATGTCTCCAAATGCAGCGGCGGCAAGGTCTTCCGCGACGAAGCGTTGGCAACGGCCGCGCAACATCTCGACCTCGGACTCTTCCGAGCTGGATGTGCTCCGGGACTCGCTGGAGACGACGAACTTCTGCCTCTGCCGCTTGCGCCCGGTGTCGGCTCTCTTAGTCGCCGCAGGCTCACGGACAGGAGGCTGTCCACCCAACCCTACCGGGATCCCGCCGGGAACCGCGACGGTTACCTTCTCCGGGACAGGGGCCTCGGTCTGAACGGTGTCCTGTCCGATGCCTTCCCCGTGAAGCACGGAGTCGATCCCTGTTACCCGCCTCGAGAGCGATGAAAGACTTGTAGTGCGGCCTGTACTCCAGAAGCGAGTACGCGGCTCGGCAGTGATGGCCGCGGTACTTCCGCACCTTCTCGTGCCAATCACTGTTCACCTTCCACCGGTTCCTCCTGGCAAGCTCCCTCTTCTGTCGAAAACCTGCAGGAAACAGAACGATGTCAACAAAAGGACAGAGACATGGTTAAAATACAAAATTCAGGGGGGGCTCGGGTTTTTACTTGGGGGGACTCCTATTCTGCGTGGTATCCGGGCTATGGTGCTGGGCTCCGCCTCGCCGAACTCCCATGCCCCGCGGACGAAGACTCGGTCCTCCCCCGCGTATTTGTAGGAATCCTCCAACGCGGTCACAAAGGCGGTTCGGTGGAGCCTTAACCGAAGGTAGTACGTATGCCCCTCTGCGGATTTGCAGAGGTCATACGCCTCCTCGATGTCTGGGACACCGAGGTTGATTGAGAGTATTTCGTTGAGCCGCGCTGCCCCCATGATAATCTTGTACCCGTTGGGAAGCAGCTGGCAGGGGCTCAACCCCCACTCCCGGAGACAGTCCCGCAGGAGTGGGTGAAGGGGGAACCGGACTCCTCCCTCGAAGACGGACACTAGCCAAAACGGCATCCAGCCGTCGCTGTATGTGATACCGTCGTCAGGACCGTCTGGCCTAACCTCTACGTTCGCAGGGATCTTGTATGCCTCCCTGAACAAGCCTATGGACACTGGGTCCCCTAACCAATGCCTGTGAACGCCCATTCTCTACCCCAGACGGAGGACCACCCACTAGAAAGGAAGAAGACAGAGAAGGAAGAAACCCTACAATGAAGGGCTGTGCGAACAGAGTGGTCGCAGGCAAAAAGGATAGTACTATTCTTCAGCAGGTTGCAGCAGGAATTCTGAGGATCGAAAAGAAGGAAGACGGAGGAGCTGCCCTAATTTATAAGGGATAGAGGCGCCGTTTCAGATTTCGAGAGAAGCCTTTAATGAGACCCTACCTCGAATAACCCTAACGTCGTCTCGGGCAGCCCAGGCGCCCTGCAGATATGACTGCGCGCCCTTCGGAGGAGCGACACGTGGTATCCACGCCGCATTTCCAGAGGACTATTAAATGCCTCGACCGACGAAAGGGCAACCGCCTCGACTGACGGAAAGAGCTTAATGAGGCACTCCACGTCAGCAGAAGAGTTTGATGGAGCACTCCACGTCAGCAAAAGAATTCAATGAGGCACTCCACGTCAGCACTAGGCGATGACGAGGAACCCCCCTCCGAACCGAGACCACGCCATCTCGGCAGTACGGCACAGTCCGGTCTGGCTAAACCACTCAGCTTCCGACCTGCTCCAGGGAGCCCACAGGTCAGAAGCTGGGGGGAGATTATGGATGCACAACAGACCAGGACCACGGTTCATGCACCGGCTCTCGATCGTTGGCCAATGTCTCAATCCAAATAATAGCAAGGAGTTTGGCTATCCGGAACGACAACTCAAAACAGCAAAGCAATGCAGCATTTCATCAACCACAAACATTTCATCAAAAACAAGGAAGAGCCAGAATGCGAGCAAAGTTTCAAAGTTTTTATTAATCAAGCTCCTGATTACAAGATAAAAAGAATTACAATGGAGATGCGATAAAAGAAAGAACTACAAAAATTACAAAAAAGGCCTCAGAGGGCTGCAGCCTCCACATTGCAGTCGATCTCTGGAGGGACCTCAGCCACGTCTGCACTGGCCTCAGGAGCGGTTGGGACAGCTTCAGGAGGGACCTCGACGACCGCTGCCACTTGGCAGCCCTCGGGATCAGCACTGACGACTGGAGCCTCTTGAGGCGCCCCAGGAGCAGCGTTCGCCTCCGGGCACGACTGCGAAGGAGGGTCAGAGGACACCTGAGACATGGTTGCGAGAGGTCTAGAGTCCGGGCAGGAAAAGCTTGGGGGACTTTGAAAAAGGGGGCTATCCTCGGAGATTCCAGCCTGGCGCAAGGCCGCCTTCCACCCGAGCTCCCAGGCTCGGTCCCGGATCCCCGGCAACTGAGCCTTGTAATCAGCAGACAGCCTGCTGACCTCCTCCCCCATGATGGAGTCGTGCTCAGCGAGGAACTCGTTCTTGAGCCTGGCCTCTTGCTTCGCCAAGGCAGACTCAATCTCGGCCGCCTTCTCCCTCAGCGCCATCTAGCCAAGGAACCTTGCGCCTGGTTCCGCTGGGAGAGGAGCCTCCTATTTGTCCCCTTCGCACTCTCCAAGTCGTCCTCCAGTTGCTTAGCCGCAACCCGGAGATCGTCGAGCTCGGAGGAAAGGTGTTGGTTCTGGCCCTTCTCGTCCTCCAGCTCGTCCTTCAGACGCTCGACCTCGACCTTTGATTCCTCAAGGTCGAAGACGAGGCCCGCATTCTTGGCCGTCACTTCTGCCAGCATCGCGTCCTTGGACGCCAAGGACGCCCGCAGCTCGTCCCTTTCAACTACCCACTCCGCCGCTCGCGCCTCGGCTACGTCGAGCCTCTCGATGCCCACCTGGCACTTCTGCAACAACTGCAAGATGAGAACCCGAAGTCAGTAAAACGACACCGGACTAAAAACAGAGGGAGGAACACTGCACTTACCGACACCAGGGATCGCATCGAGGAAAGCAGGAGCGACTCGTTATCCATCTCGGCCCACCTGGCCATGTCTTGAGGGAGGGCGCAGGTTCGCCCCAACGCCGCGACCACTTGGGGGTCGGTTGCGCGGTCCGTCTCGGCCAGCGGCCTCCCCAGAACCTCCTCAACGGCCGGCCTCCACGGGGCCGAAGGAGGAGGTAGGATCGTCCCACCAGTGGACGGGGGCGAGGAAGGACCAGGCGAGGCCTCGACCCTCGCTCTCTTCTCGGGCCGTCCGCTCTCGACGACCTCGGCGGGGCGAACCCGACCTCCGGCCCCCACGGCATGATCGGAGGATGGGTCATCTGCAATCACGGCTGGAGGCGGCGCAGAGACGACCTCTGCCTCGACGGGCCGAGCAGCGTCAACCGTCCCGGCGTCCGGGGCAGGTGTGCCACCTGGGAATGCCGGAGGCATCGCGACCACTGCCTGTGGAGGGTCCCGGACCTCGCTTCCGATGTCTCTGAAAGCAGCCGCGGACAGATCCTCCGCGGCATAGCGTCGCGTGCGCTGGCGCAGCATTTCCTCTTCCTCTTCCTCTTCCTCCGAACTGGAAGCTACTAGCCTCGTTCGGGAAGGCAGGGGCTTGGTTCTCGGAGTTCCGGCGGGCTCCGCTGCGGGGACTGATGGAGCACTTTCTGCCGACCCAGCTAGACGACCGGCGGGAATCGCAACGGTCACCACAGCCGAGCTCGGTACCACGGTCGTCTCGGTTCTCTGACTCGCGCCTTCGCCGCTGAGGACGGAGTCTATTCCCGACACCTTTCTGGAGGTGTTGAAGGACCGATAGTGGGGCACGTACCCCAAAAGGGACCACGCAGCGCGACAGTTGTGGCCGCGGTAGTTCCTCACCTGCTCGTGCCAGGCGCTGTTTACTTTCCAGAGATTCCTCCTCGCGAGCTCCCTCTTTTCGCGAAAATCTGCGTAAACAGAATCGTGTCAAAAGCCAGACAGAGGAAGAAAGAAAAGAACTACGAACCGAAAGAACTTCGGCCTTTACTTGGAGGAATCCCTATTTTTCGAGGGACCCGGACCGTGGTAGCAGGCTCTACTTCGCCGAACTCCCATCCACCTCTGACAAGCACTTTGTCTTCGCCAGCATACCTATTGGAGTCCTCTAGCGCGGTCACGAACCCTGTCCGGCGGACCCGCAGCCGGAGGTAATAAGTATCCCCTTCTGCGGATTTGCAGAGGTCATAAGTGTTCTCAATATCTGGGACACCAAGGCCGATTCCCAGGATCTGGTTGAGCCGTACTACCCCCATTATGATTTTGTATCCACTGGGGAGTAGCTGGCATGGGCACAACCTCCACTCCCAGAGGCAGTCCCGGACCAGTGGGTGCAGGGGAAAGCGGACTCCCCCTTCCACTACAGATACTAACCAGAATGGCATCCAGCCGTCACGATAGGCGAGGCCGTCGTCGGGGGTATCCGGTCTGACCTCCACATTGGAGGGGACCTTGTATAAATCCCTAAAATGGTTTATGGAGCCTGGGTCTCCTAACAGATGTCTATAGACTCCCATTCTTGACTCAGACAGAGACCTATCTAAGAAAGAAGACGAAGAAGAAGAAGAAGACGGAGAAGACTCCTACGAATGGAGATTGCCCAAACAAAATCACTGGAAGTACGCAGGCACCGGAGAAGTTCTCTCGCAGAACGCAGTAGGGATCTGAGAAGAAAGCAGAGGAAAGTGGAAACGAAGGAGACGCCCTGATTTATAAAGCCTGGGGGTGTCGATTCGACTTTCGAGGAGAGCCTTTAAAAGGCATCCCCTCAATCAGCCCTAACGTCCCATCTCGCAGCCCTAATGTCTCCTTGAAGTAATTGCGAGACAGCTAAAAGAAGTGACACGTGTCACCACTAGCGCGATATCCGAAGACTATTGAATATCCAGGACAGGCGAAAAGACATCTCCAGGGGGTCCGCACTATAGCAGCAACCTCCAAACCCAAGGGGACCCTCCTGATCCGAAGCTCCCTCGTCCCGGTATTACCACTCTCACTTGAGCTCGGTAGCAAAACCAGCTATACGGTCATCAAGCTTCTGACCCCTTCGAGCCAGGAGGCTCTCAGAAGTCAAAAGCTAGGGGGCAATTGTGTGGGTAAAACACCGTAATGACGAGGTTAAACAAGGATCACGGCTAAACTCGCCGAGCTCCTCAGCCTCTGCGGTAGAAGATCGTCAGCTCGGCAGCTCGGTCAATACCTTGGCAGCTCGGCAGATCGGTCAGTAGCTTGCAAGCTCAGCACCACAGTTCGGCAGCTCGGTATGAGCGCCAGCCCAGTACAAGGGCGCGCCACGGCCAAGCCATCCTTAGTCCCAGACCGCAGCACTAAAATCAGAGTGGGCCGCCACCTTCCTCCTGAAAATACGGCGCACCCTGACAGATATGGGCGGTCATTTATGGCGATAGGATTGCTCATTTATGGTGATA
Source organism: Persea americana (assembly GCA_029852735.1). Classification (NCBI taxonomy): domain Eukaryota; kingdom Viridiplantae; phylum Streptophyta; class Magnoliopsida; order Laurales; family Lauraceae; genus Persea; species Persea americana. Next base: position 20,870,013 of record CM056811.1, read on the forward strand.
AGAGGTGTGCTTTATCACCCCTGTACGATAGCCGGCTGAAGGCGTGGAAAGTGAGGTAGGGGTGTTGTCCGTTCCACCTACTGCTGCCTGTCAGGGTAAGGATCGATGGGACTTCACCTCACCTACCCCCACTCACAGAGAGAATGAACAAGGAACATTTGCCTATATATGCATGGGATCAGTCCCATAAGAGGTACGCAATACCCAACATACAACCCTCAATACTACACACGCTCTCATTACTCTCTTCCTCCTGTTTAGTTTTCTCAGAGCTAATTCAGGCATCGGAGTGCCTTCGGCTCACGGCAGCTAGGGCCTCTGACCCTAGTCTTTCTCCTTCCCTTTCAGGTTCTTGGAGTTCAGCATTCCCCGTCTTAAGAAGTTTAACCCCGATCTCATCTCGATCTAAGTAGGTGTCGTTTTTACCGCCTACAGCTGTGTTGATGTTCACAGATTTAATGCACCTAGTGGGAATTCATGAACATCTCAACAGAAGATAACCAGTCTCTGCAATAACGTGTCACAAAATTCACAAAATATCACTACATCTCTATAAAATAACATGTCACTGTAATCACTTCACAAAAATAGCACTACATCTCCACGGCTAAACTATTAGTGCAGTAAGGAATCTCCAACACAAACAAAATACATTCTACAAAATTCAACAATGTTTGTTTCCAATTTCATAACATCTCAACCAATATAAATTTCCATCATTTCCATAACATCTCCATAACATCTCCATTCACATTTAAATGCAGAATTCATTCCATCATTAAAATTACATGAAATCCATTACATCATTCGAATTACATTTATTCGATTTGAAAAAAAAAAAAAACCCGAATGCCCATTGTAAATTCCATCACAACAAATGCTCTCCAATATGTTTTTCATCTTCTCACTCTGGACTCCTTGAGGACCATAGCTGTGCATGCTTGTCTTTTTTCTGAAGCTTTTTTACGAGAGTATTTGGATCTACATTCCCTGCAACTGTCACCTTCCCCTGTTCTGCATCTAAGTTGAAGGAATACACCCTGAGAACCCAACAAAAATCTCCATTAGAGATTGTTTTGTAGAAAAATAAATACCAAAATATTCAAAAGAAGAAAACTTGAAATGTAATCCAGGAATCCTATTACTTGCACTCAATAAGAATCCAAGTCTCAAAAGATGATATTCACCACAATTAATCATTCAATAGAAGCTTAACATGTTGAAGAATATTATTCATCTTCCTCTCTGTATTCACGATCGACAATCCTAACTCTAAGACCAATGGACCTTTCATTACCTGAAGAAAAGGTCAAATTCAACTGACAGGTGATGGTAAAGGGTATTTAAATTGAAAGCAACTAAGAGGCCCTCACCCCAGGTCAAACTTCCTCTCCACCAGATTCCCCTTCCATAGCCCTCAAACTTTCAGCGATCATACTATTCCTGTTCTGTGTCTGTCGCTCCACCGCAACCATATATAGACCTAAGCAAGCAATACAATTTTAGTAATTAAATTCAGCAGACAAATAATATCTGAGTCTTCAATACAAGTGGTGTCTTTCTTCATTTTCATTTTTAACAGTTGCAAGAGAAGTGTGGTTGCAAAGAAGCTACCTACTGCACTTCCAAGCGCACCTACTCCTCTTGAATTGTCCAAAAACAGCTCAATCCTGCTGTAAATAACACCCAATTGAAACCATGAGATCCACCCAGGAACAAAAACATACCGTGCACTGTTTCAAAAACATTAGACCTATATCAGAGATAAAATATAACAAATTGGAAGATGGACCTACAGTGAAATCTCATTGAATGCCAAAGCTAGCTGCTTCAACATGACAAGAAACTATGTGAATTTAATTGGCTGAAAAAACTATTATACATCTTGAGAGCATTTGGCTTTATACAATATTGTAATAGTTTTTATTTTTGAATAACGATCAAATCGTTAATTAGGATATTCTGTAAATAAAAGAAGCACATAAAGCAAGGGTTTCCCCATCATGGTAATAAACTGCATCTTATAAAAAGAGATCGATCTATTAACACTCTACTTAAATGTAACTCTTGCTATATGTAAATGAGTAGGGAGACTGTTAAGATCTTCAATCATGGCCGCAGCAGGCAAGTCGGTTTATGCATAAATAAGTGTTCATGCCCCTATGCATATCCTAAGTTAGCTTTAGCCTGCATGTGACAGTTGTTTTGTTCTTTTGCTTAACTCATTACAGTTAAACAGGTTAGAGAAAATCAGATCCTGGCAAAAACAAATTGCAAAAGCAATCAAGTTCCAAGGATCAAATGGGCCAGGCAACCAGATTTGCAGGGATCCAAAGACGCCCTTACTTTCGCAATTTCAGGGCAACCAGTTTTGTCCATAAAAACACCCAAATCATTGTGTCTTTCGCAATTTCAGGGCAACCTTTTGGTGAGTGACTTCAATTTGTAGAATTCACTTTAGATGATGGTGAGAGACCTGAGAACTCAGCTCCTATTCAAAACCCATTTTAACATGCAGACAAAAAGGTCAATTAGGGTGCAGCACCTAACATCATTTGGAGAAAGTAGATCATCATAAAGAAGAAAGGTTTTCTTATTTCCCTTCATCTTACTATGGAAGTTGATCGATGTAATTTTTTCCTTGCAAAGAAGAAATAAGATCATGAACTGATTTTCCTGATCCTAAATAAAAAATAACACCATGCATTGTGGGGGGTGCATTGATCTGACCTAAGTTCTACCTGAATTGTAAGTTCCCAATCTGAGTGCATTGCAGGCTGAATCTAGATGTTGGGGCCAGATATGGAAATCTTCATTATGTAATATGTATATAATCTGTATATAGAATAGTGCACCATGTATACACTAGCTGTTACAGAGAGCCATTCATAATCTTTAAACCTTATCCTCTTTCCAATTTTCCTAAACATTATCGTAAACAGAAATGGCTTTCTCCAAGCACTCTTCTATTACCTGATATATAAGAAAAACAAGAATAAGGAATCTACATAGGAATGAATTCACGGTCACAAGAAACTTGATCTTCTTGTTCCCACCAAATTTTAGTTCAACTGATGTGCAAAGATAGCAATAAAATCCCACACTTGTCTACCATATCACATGTCTATATACTATACAAAATAATGAATAACCAAAGTTACCACTCCATAATCATCCAAAATCCTGCATTAACTGTAACACCATGTCCCGAGTTAATTAAGATTAACTCTAATTAATCGGGATTAATGCTAAATCAACGTGTTTTATTGATTAATGTTGATTAATGGCTGAATTGATATAGAATTTGGATCAAGTGGTCAAATTGAACTTAAGGAAAAGAGTAGTGAAGGTTAGGAATGAATTAGAATGGTTTTCGGCCAAATCGAGTAGTGCAAGGACTTTTTCGTAAATACGAACTTACGCGTATTTCATCAAATACGGAAACTCTTGATACTCGCACGTGTATCTTGAGGAGTACGTTAACTTTCGTAATTGTAGCGATTCCATTCAGCGTGAATTAGTTCAAATGACCATTCATTTGACTCAAATTGTAAATAGTGGAAAGGAGAGGGGCTAAAATGAAAAAATGGGTTTATGTAGATAGAGATGAACTCAAATGAGTTCATTCTCTTATCTTTCAACCGATCTCTCTCTTTCTTTCTCTTCTTCTTCTTTCTTCCAATTTCTCTTCTTCTTCTTTCTTCCAATTTCTCTTCATTGAGTGGCGAATTGGAGGCTTGACAAGTGTGTGAAGAGGGACTCCATCTTCACCATCATCTTCTTCATCTCTTTTCTTGATTTCTTGGAGTTTCAAGCTTGAGAAGATCTCAAGAACTCCCGCCAAAGAGAATACAAGTAAGTGTTTGAGTTGAATTCAGCACTTCCAGGTTTTAATTATTGAGATAGAATGGTTTTGGTCCAAAAAATTCCTAAGAGTTCTATTTTGTGGATTGATTTTGAGTTTTAGGTTCAAAAGAAGATTTGGCTTGAGGATTTCATCTTGGATTCAAGCTAGACAAGGGAATTCTTGCTGATTAGTTTCCAAACAAGGCAAGTATACTCAATTATATTGATTTCAGATGTTAATCGACTTGTTAGAACTCGTTGCAGAAAATTTGGTTCAAAATTTTTTGAACTTCTGGGCACAATTCGGTCAGCCGCCAGGCTGACCGACACCTGACCGAGAGCTGACCGACATAGGTCGGCTAGCCGAAATTGTGAGTTCGGCTAGCCGAGGGTTGACCGCAAGGTAACCGAAAAACTTGTCAGGGTGTTCCATCAGAAGTTGAGCTTCTGGAAAACGAACCGTAAGCTGACCGCGATAAATTCGGCTAACCGAAATTTGAATTTCGGTCAGCCGAGTAGGTGACCGAACAGGTGACCGAATTGAGCAAAGTGCACTGTAGTTTATGGAATTCTGGAAAGCTGACCGAATGTGGTTCGGTCAGCCGAAATCCATAATGCGGCTAACCACTAGGTAACCGACGAGGTGACCGAATTTGAGGGGATATCAGAATTGATTTCTGATATTTTCCTAAACCTTCATGGGTGTTAGCTAAACTTATGTGAATGTAAATTTCACTCAAAAGTGATGTCATCTCAAATAATACCTACATTGCATAATGAACGTTTCACCCGAATGTTGTTTTAGGAAATTTAATTGTTTCTGACTTAAGTTGGCTTGTCCTCTATCGTTTACTACTGTTATGTTCCTTGTTGAGCTACCTTGGAATAATGTGTTGAAGAATGAAATGAAATGTAATGAAATGAAAAGAAAAGAACTGAAGTGAACAAACACTGTAATGTATGAAAGATTAAGTCTGCTGCAGTAGATGGAGCATTCCGGAGCTCCGTGGTGATGCCAGTGATCTCTGATCAAGACACTGGTAAATCCCACACATTTGAAAAGCCACTTAATAAAGTGAGTAATATTGAAATGAAATGAGTCCTTGAAAGGTTGGGTTGTGAATGGCGCGCCTTCCGCCTATGCCAGAGGACAACGAAAAGATACTTGATAAAGTATACATAGTGAATTGAGTGCTTCCTTCAAGGGAGAACTACATGAATTGCATGCTTCCTTCAGGAAAGAACTATATGCATTGAATTGAATTGAATGGAATTGTATAGATTGTTTAAAATTGCTAAACATGTGATTATCATAGAATTGTGTATACATTATTGAACCGTCGTGTTCACAGTGTTATTGATGACATTACAGGCCAAGTTGCCCGTTCCAGTGGTTCAGAGACCGCACCGCCAACGGATGAGACTAATCCGGTTCCTCCAGGAGGATTGAATGAGTGGATGTAAATCAAAGGCGACCGGTTTAGCGAGTTTTGGGAACATTTTGAATAGATTCATTTTGTTGTAAATAGTGATCACATGCATTGTATTTGAATATGCATGGTTGATTTAAATAGGAAATGAGATGTGTAAGTAAACTTTACTTTCTGTAAAGGACTTGTACATGTTAAAGTTGGATGTCAATGTATGTATATATTTCCGTAAAAATGTACATTTGACAGGTAGATGTAAGATCCCTTGTGAATCTCGTATTGGCTTCGGTGATGCGAGGTTTACGGGGTAAGTATGGTAATCGCGACTCGGGGTTTGGCCGTGGTAACCCTAATCTTGGGCCCGGGTCGTGACATTAACCAAACTACCGGATGCTCCACAATAACCCAAACTATCTTGAAGCAATTTGCAACTACCACTCCATAATCATCCAAAATCTTGCAGTAACCAAAGTTACATTCAGCATCTCCAACAAAATTGAAAACCATGTTTCGAGAGTGTGGAAACTATCCTTATTATCAGAAATCGATAGGGAGGAAAAAGAAAAAAAAAATGCATCATTGGAGGTAGTATGTTCACTAATGAGATCTACTATGAAAGACAATGAAATTTAAAGACTAACTTGGCTTGTAGAGATTGAGCTTTCAATATAAAGAGGGCAATTTTGTACTGACAGTAGGAAGATCTGATATCCAAATATAGTTTCAAGAGTGTGGAAACTATCCTCCTGTTGCACATGAGAATAGAAAGATGTCAATAAGCAAACAAGTGTTTATTGATATCCAAAAGGTGGTGCTAATTATCAATGCCATGCCTTGCCAAGTGTTTAGGATGTGAAGTTGTATGAGAATGGTTTATCATGATAGCCCGTGGTATTGTTGGAAGGTGCTTGATTTCACCACCACAGTGTTGCATGCTTTCATTTTTTGGCTCAGATTTTTTGAACCCTGCAGTTCAAACATGTTTCAGAAATAAGTAAGCCATTGCCCAGTGAGATCTTTGAGGTGTTGATTACTCATAATAGGGTATCTGTTCAGGTGAATTTCATGATAGATGTTCAAATCAAATAGTGATTGAAAATAGCCCAACATAATTACTTGCAACAAATGAAAGAAAGAAAGTAAAGCCCACTTATGATGAACCTTTCTAATATTGATGAGAATGGGAAAAAAGCTATCCACTATGAACTTTTAGTCACGCCTCTGAATTTTTCTGTATATTTTTTAATATTAAAAACATGCTATGCACTTTTACAGATAAAATTCGAAAACTATTCTATACCTTAGAAACTCCTTATTTAGATTTAGACACTGGTCAAGACAACTATATAGGCAATATATATTTGGTAACAAGATACTATTCATATGAAAAAAAAAATGAGGGGAGGAATTTAAGTTTCTAACAATGACCATCATATAAACATTAGCTAAGAGTCAGTTTCTTCATTTAATTCATGACACAAGCCGCATGTAATTTGTTAACAATGACCATAATGTCATTGAAGAACAAAATTACAACGTGCTCTATAAACTGAAAAGCTAAACTATCCTTCCACTACCAATCACCCAAAAAAGAAATGAGTATTGAACACCGTGACTTCCATCCCATGTGCTCTAATCTTCACCTAATTCACATTGATTTCCTTCACCAATCCATAGTATTTCATCAGATCCTCATCTTTCTCATTCTAAGTGATCCAGAAATTCCACAAGGCCTCAGATTTTCTATCTAAGCACCGTCAAGAATCAAATTCACAAACCTGGATAATGGGAGCAACCACTATGCCTTCACTTTTATCATTCCTAGTTTAGTTTAAAAGGTCAACAAGTCACTCTTTCAATAACCAGCTCAATTGGTCTCACTTGATCCGTATGCAGTATTATGAAGAAGTTAATCACAAGCCCCATAGATGGATGAAGAAGTTAATCACAAGCCCCATAAAAATGAGTTGTTCAGAAATTAAAAGGTCTTCGCCAACACAGCATACCAAGATCTTCGCCAGTATAGCCAAAAAAAAAAAAAGCAAACCCAAAGATTCAGTAGCCAACGACGAAGAAAAGGGGAGGAAACTCAAAACCATCTTTGAATTTGCAAAATCAACACTACCCCAAAAAGAGTTACAATTGCAACATATTATCAATTATTCAACAGAAACAAAACGAGAGATAAGAAAAATCTTCATTATCATGAGAGAGGGGGATGGAGCTTACTTGAGACGTAAAGAGCAAGAGCAAGGGCTGTCGAGGAAAGAGAGGCAGCCTTATTTGGATCTCCATACTATCATTCTCTTTCTTCATCCTGTTAGCCTCTATGCTAAGATACTGCCAAACTATATTCAAATCAAGAAACAACTATACAAAGAGCCAGGAAAATGCAAAAAATTCTCCTATATCATATTAGACCAGTGGACTGGAAACTTTTGCTGAATGTTCATTGTAACTACTGATAAGTCTCCAAAGAGCCTAATTAAAATCCCAACTACCAAGCACAATATTTGTTACTTACAGTCTTTACCAAAAAAAGAAAAAGAACATAAGAAAATAAGAATAAAAACACATAACATCATGATTGAAAGAGGGCATCTGCTATTGCATCTCTAACTTCCAACATCACCATCTGTTCTGTAATATCTATTGCCGTATCGGTGTCAGAGATACCATTGTCATCATCGTTACTCGCCTCTAAAGATATATTTTCATTCTCATACTGTCGAAAGAGTGCGTCTGCAATAGCTTCTTTTCTTATAAAGTTGTGCACAGTCATTGCAGCAACTACTATACTCCTTTGTACAGGGAATGGTTAGGGAGGCATCCTTTTCAAAATCGGAAAACGAGCTTTCAATACTCCAAAAGAACGCTCTATTACATTTCTTAATGATGAATGGACATAATTGAACTGCTCCTTCCTATCACGAGGATGACCACCTCCTCGAAAATCCGATAGCCAATACCGAACATTACGATATAGAGCAAGAAAACCACGCATATTCGTAAACCCAGCATCAACAATGTAATATTTACCTAAAAATAGAAAAAATTAATATCATGATAGAAAATGAGATTTGATTCATAATTTACTAATCATAGGTACCTGGAGGGGCATGTGGGAAATTCATTTGTGGTTTATAAATAGTATCCAATGAGATGCGTGAATCATGTGCAATGCCTTCCCACCCAGCAATAACGAAAGTAAATTGCACGTCAAATGAGCAAGATGCTAGAACATTTTGTTGGCATTCTCCTTTTCTTCCCCTATAAGGCACCTGGTTCTCAATGGGAATCACAGCATTTACAAGTGTACCATCTATTGCCCCAATACAATCCTTCGGAAAGAGACAAAAGAATTAAAAAAGTAAAGTTAATTTCAAAGCTGGAAAATACTTTCAAATATGATTAAGTGTGAGTTTATGCCTTGAAATATGGATGAAATCGAGGGTTATGCAATATCTCCTTTGGTGTTTGGTCGTATGAAGGGGGCTTTATAGTGTCCATCGAGAGGTGAATCATTGCTACTAAAACTGCATGAAAGTGACGATGGATAGTTTCACCTGAGTGTTGAAATCTATCTTGCAAGATCCTATTCATATGATTTTGCCCAATTGTCATTAAAAATATAGCCACTTGCTCCTCTAATGAAACATATCGGCTATCTTCAAGTAGACTCTTTTGGCGTAATACCATACACAATCGTAAGAAGACATGTTTCACCATACGTAATAACTCCAAACATATTGTTCTATTACCCTCCAAAATGCTTTGAACAAAAACATGACTTGATAGAATTGAGGTCCTGCATGGCTCCTTAGATATATACATCCCTCGCTTTTTTAGAAGTAAAAGAGTGAGAAATGCTATCAATCTTCGCCTCCTTGGCGTCATAGTTTCCTGCATTCATTCCATCCCACAATAAAGAAAAAAAAAAAGAAGAACCAAATTTCATAACTCCATCCCACAATAAAAAAAAAAAAATTCACAAGTTCATTCATTCATTTCATCCCATAATTAAAGAGAAAACATAAACTTCTTGCATCCATTTGGTATCTCACAATAAGAAAGAAAGCCAAGTTCATATATTCATTGCATCCCACATCAAAATAATTGGTGGGGTTCTTACATTGATTCTATACTCCTAAAAAAAGATACTGCTCCAAAAGTCAAGAGTCATAAGTTTTTACATTTTATATATATTCAAAAGTGACAAGTCATAAGTTCTTACATTCAATGTATTCAAAAGCGATGAGTCTTAAGTTCTTACATCCAAATGTGATTCCATACTCCTCCAAAAATTCCACTATATTAAAAGAAACTTATCAAGGCCCATGTTTCAGTATCATATTCAACCAATAGAAGCGAGCATCATCACTCTCAAACGACATGAAAATATTTCTATTGTCCTTATCCTTAAATGCCCTTGTACCAAAAAAATACAACTCTGGGGTCTCTTTGATATTTGGTATCAGTTTTAAAGCAGCAATACATTCCTACATTGTAGGACCTTGCTTCATCTTTTCCACTTTCCTCTCTTTACCTTTTTCTTTGATCTCTTCTTCTTTCCTTTCTTTCTCTTTTCTCTCTTCTTCCTTCCGTTCTTCATCTTTCCTCTCTTTCTCTTTCATCTCTTCTTCTTTCCTCTCTTTCTCTTTCCTCTCTTCTTCATTCTTCTCTCCTTCAAGTATAATGACTATACGTTCAAGACTGTCATCAAACTTACTCATCTTAGCATTCTTCTTGCTTCCTAAAGGACAAGGTCGTTTTCTCCTCACATTTGACATTAGCATTAGCTCTTCCATTTCAACATCCACATAAGGCTCTTGTTCAACAGCATTCTGAGTATTGCCTATATCAAGTAAAAGAGAGGCCATTTGCATATTTAAGTCTTCTAGAATAGAACCTGAAGACGGTGTCCAAGCATCTTCTCCCCTAGCTTGGGTTCCACCAAAGAGAGTTGTCATTTCATTGGGAAATGACAAAGACTTGGTCCTAAATATCTTTGCATCAGGGTGTCCCTACATCAAATGATATAAATTTAATTAATTAATATAAAAGAGGATTTTACATACTATAAATTCTAGAAAATGTAAAAATATATTACCTTTAGATATTCGTCCTATCTCTCAGGTTCCATTGTAATTGTCTGAGTTGCTTCGTTATATCCTACACCAGTTTGCCCACATAAGGTTGTCCAAGCATTGTACTATTTTTCTCATTAGATCCCATTGATTCTTTAATTGCTTTTGTCCATACAATAGCCCGGTTTTCACCTTAAAACCCTCGATAATCTTTGTCCATGATTGTGCTTTAAAATTTGACCCTGGTCTTCCACCTTGCAATACTTCTTCAATGCATAGATCCAAGAAAATCTTCTTCATATTTTCTGACCAAACAGCCCTACTTGTCTCAGCTTTTTCCTTACCCTTTTGAGATGGAGCCATTCTTTCGGCCATCTAAACGTCCCTAACAAAATTTATGTTTATTAGTCATGTGATTTCACAAATACTTGACACTAGTCAAACATTCAGATGGAGACCTCAAAATAGTAAAGTAGAGCCTATGCTAACACATGTAAGTAACTAGCTATATCCTAAAAAAAATACAAGTATAGTTGTTCCCTTGGCATTTAGAAATCTAGCTAATATGTTGATCACAACAGTTTTTCCTAGGCCATTGAGAGGAGAACACCATGAAAAATAAAATAATAAAAAGGAAAATGATCAACACATCAAGAATGCTAAAAAATTATGGCTTATATATGCATTAGATAAGTATTAGAAAAGCTACTGAAAATGAAAAAAAATCTCAAAAGCTCATCCAGGCCTTATTGTCCAACAAATACTCACAAAAAAATGGTCCCTAGCTGTAGCTCAACTCTGGCTTGGAAAATCAATTAGTGTGCTCTACTAGGGTGCTTAAGTTTGAGTCTCTAGTAACCAAAGATAAAAAACTTCAATATGATTACCAATTAGGGCTGTCAAAATTGGCATTCTTAGCTAGAATTTCCAAGTAATTGAGTAGCACATTCAGGCCAAACCTATTAAAGTTTTAGATTCTCCTATGCCCAAGCCTACCTCACTGACAATCCCAAATCTCGGCATCGTTAATGCTCCATCCTATTAAATCTATAATCTCTTTGCAAGTTCTACTTTTATACTCAACTTTATTTAAAATCATCATCTCTCATTTCTGACTCTCTGTAACTTCACAATTTCATTTTTTTTTTCTTTGGATAGTTGTCTGTAACTTCACATATTATCTCACTGCTTCATTCAGAGTCTTCAAGCTAAGGGCATCCCCTTCTTTTAAGAACACTTTCATGCTTTGTTTTGAGGCTGGTCAAGGATTTTTATTTATGACTCCAAAAATCCAAACCATTGACTCTCTTTCCTTGGAGCTACTAAACATAGTACATGCATATTAATCAGATCACCCCAGTACAATGAAAAATTAATCTTGGGTCCTGCTCCAACCACAGTACTATCCATGGTTTAGAATTTAACTCAGGCCATGAGCAAGGGGATGTGTTCATGCACAGGGAACTCCTTTCTGTGCCCCTGTATGCATACTTTTAATTCAATTGGCCTATAATCAAATTACATAAAATTTTTAGTTACATAAGACTTGAATTACCTGCATTTGGTAATCCAAATTACATGTTCCTCACATTTGTACATAGCATTTTCCACAGAAAATGAAAATGGTTTCCAAGAAAGAATGATTTTCAATCACTCCATGTGGACATTTTCCACTGTTTATGAAATTTTGAGATAAAATCATTCTCCACAATCTTGCAGAAATCAGATTAAAAACCAAATAACCATTTAGTCTACACAAGAAAGAGAAACACATTCAAATGTAGAAAATGTTTTACCATAGAAACAAGCCATCCCAGAAAATGAAAATCTGAAATCTGCATCAATTCTCATTTTATCCCAGAAACGAAATCAAAGTGAAAATAAAGATGATTGATTTCCTAATATCCAAACAACCCCTTTGCAATTATATTGTTACTATGCTATAAATGTTCCTCTAGCCAATGCAAGGCCTCATCTGATCATCCGGACCGTCCAAATGCTGGCCCCTCAAAGGATGATGATTGTCTCAAAACAAAACCTTCAAGAAGCTTCATTCATGGACCCAAAAACCAACCTTAGGACCCACCCAGCAAATCAATTTACTACTATCTTTTCGTGGAGAAGGGGAAAGACAGAAAGATATCTGAAGTTTTTGCAATATATGATTCACATTAGTTTTTAAAACACATTGGGACACACATTCAAAAGCTCATGAGCAAACCAAAATGCACAAAGAACAAGCAGTGTTAATTCAAGGCATCTCCATAAACAAAATAATTTCATTTCTAATTCGGAATCAAAACCCTAGATGAGGGAAGCTTGTTAAAAATGTTTGAATTCATACCTGGAAAGAGAGACAAGTATTTGAAGATGAGGAAATCTCAAGAGCTTTTCAAAAACCTTTGAATCCTTTCTTCTATTGTGTGGGGAAGAAGATCCAAGGAAGAGACGAGGGTTTTGTTTTCCTTGTTCACCGGAAGAGGAGAGTTCTTCCTTCTCTATGAAACATAATCGAAGTTGAGAAAAGGACCCATATGCATGGGTAAACTTGTCATTATAAAAAAATATGATGGCAAACTTGTCCAAAAATGTTAACGGGCTGTCTTTCCGCTTCAGACAGATTCATCTATTCCAATTGGCCCATTTTCTGATCATTTTTGAAACAGACCTCTATCACCTTATTGTGGATTGAAATGGTGCTCCTAAAAAAATTCCCAAACGAGCTATATGTGGTTTCAAAAAGTTTTAAGTTAAATAGAGCCTCTGAATAGAGTTGTCAAAATGAACCTTAGATTGTTTGGAAAAGAGGTTCGACATTGTTTCCTTGGCTGACATATTAACACGGGTTCCATGCAACAGCAGAGGATGGGACACTCCAGCGTGTTATTGAGCGCTCTAAGCGAACAAGTGGCAGTAAGCCAACCGCTCGAGCTCACGTGGCTCTAGTCAGACAAGTGTAGTAAGCTAACCACTTAAGCGCATAGTATAAAAAAGGCCCAATTTAAATAGAATACTGCTTTTTAATTTGTTTCAACTTACTTCTTTGACTCCTACTTGTTCTACAAGTATTGAGGTACAAATTAAAGCCTATATATTGCCTTTTTCTCTCAACTCTAGGGTACCACTCTCCCATCCAAAAACCTAGATATCTATTTTCAGATTATTTTCCTTTCCAAAGCTTTAAGTCATTACGCTGAAGTTCAAGTATTTGGAGTTTCTTTCTGCTACTTTTCTGAAGTGGATTCATCTTGAAAAGGCATTCAAGGTGGTTGGTTCAAGCACGGTGAAGGTGCACGGGAAGCAGTCGGCAAGTTCAAAGTAGTCCTTAGGTTGAGTTAACAATTGGGAAAGGGTTGTGAGTTTTCTTGTAACTTTTGATTTATGGTGCTTGGTTGTCTGTTGGCCTAGACGATAAGGCCCGTGGTTTTTTTCCAAGTAAGGTTTTCCACGTATAAATCTTATGTCATTCTCTTTATGTGGTTTGATTATTCGTAATTGGATTTGGGGTTAATAATTAGTTTAATCACTATGATTGAGATTTAGTAGAGATCTGTTGGTTGAGACCTAAGCCTGTGTTAAGGCCGATTTTTTCACTTACTCACATGTGCACTACAAACTATATATACATCGTGCCTTGAACCATTGCTTAAACAATCCATGAGTTCGATTACCTTTATACCAGCGCTTATATGAGTAAAAGTGTCAAATCTATCCACTCAATATTTCATATATATATATATATATTTGAGAGATGCTCCTATGAGAGATATCCTTCGCCTTATATGAGAGACAGGGCAGGGAGCCCTCATATTTAAGTTGTTGATTTATATATACTCCGACACATGCAGTGAATTGTCATCCATCAAAGGCCCATTTTGTTTGTGGACACTTTCCCTCCTTTCACCACTTCTTGTGCAAGAATGGGATTAGCCCTTTTCAAGGGAGGATGGGATGAGCATGAAAAGCCATGGGCTCAATTGTACACAATATTCCTCTCTCCAATATGAAAAGCCTTCTGTGCAATGCAATGGGAAAATCACTGACATCTGCACTTTGCTAAAATAAAGCACCTGATTCTCGGGAGGAAAATCTTGAAAGAAAGTTTTTTTTTTATTATTATTATATCAAATAAATGAAGAAATATGAATGACATAAAAGGTATATCAATCCACTATCCTTCAAGAAATCTAATAAATCTTCAATAGTACTAGACATTAAAGCCTCTTTCAAGAGATCAGCAATTATATAAATAAATAATATGATAATTCAACTTTTGTTGTGCGCAATTGCCATGTGGAGCAAAGTAGGCTCAATGTGTCAGCCGTCAACTGTAAAATTTCTCAGATAAAATATCTTTTTTCTTCTAAAATCAAGCCGGGATCCCCTATTCTGTTGAAACAGTGAAATACTGTTTTATCCAGAGGATGCAAAGAGACTATACAAAACACAGAATATGCAATCTTCTTGGTCCTCATGTATCTTCCAGTGGCCTTATGCTTGTTGATCTGAACTTCTTAACATCATTAGACCGTGCCTAGAAAACCTCCCACATAGGATAATCTTAACATCTTGATTGTCAGCCTGCAAAGAGATTATAATATAGAAATGCTGTAGCAGACTATATGAGGTGCGAAAAAGGTGAATATTCCAGCAGCAGCTGCTCTTTCCATTTTCATCAATTCTATAACATGGAGTCCTAATTTATTGAAGCTACAGCTACTCTGCAACTTCTTATTCCACCACTGAGGTCAGTTCCCACATTTGAAGCGGCACAATTTCCTTATCTCATTTTTTCAGTATTGTGCACTAATCCATGTACGAGATTATTAAATTCATGATTGTTTGGATTAAAAAAAAAAATACTTTACACCGAATTATTGAATTATGAATCCATTATTTGTGATAATTCATTACATAAATGAATCAAACTTGGCATGTGCACAGATTAATAGATCAATCTTTCATCGAATAATGTATTAATGGATCTCAATAAATATACTCGCTCTAAACCAATAAATAATGAATAATGATCGATAGGGAGAGTGTATTTTCTAGGGCCTACCATTAGATTGACCGGTTGATTTAAAAAATGTGCCCATCTTCTCTTTCCATTAGGAAAGAAAGGGAAAGTAGATTAAGTTGAATCATGTGTTCAGGATTTAGTTAATCCAATGGTGTGTATATTGCTGATTTGAATAATATTTTATAACTTAGTTATACCACAATGGGTGCTAGAACCAATGAACGGATTGGATTTCTTGAAGGTGGGCCACACCCATGTCACTATGATCCAATGCCGCTGTATTGTAGCTTTGCCCTGATAGAGTAGCATGAGTTTTTCTAGAACGTGCTAATACATTAATCCGTTCATGGGTTAGAGTCTATGGATGGATTTGTGCACTAAGAAATGGGTCTATGCACTAGAATATCTATTAAATAAGGGAAATTCTAATTGCACCGTGGAAATAACTAAGCACACCCACCTTTATAAAAAAAATTTATTACCAAAATACCCATGTGCGAAATGACGAAAATACCCATTGCGCCGTACACATGATATATGCATGAGGTTTAACAGTCATGCACCTCTTTCTGTGCACGGCGCTAAAACTCAGTGCACACTACCAGTGAACGATACACATGAAGAAAGAGGAGAGGATGGTCGCCGGTGATGGTAGGGCGGGTAGGGGAGCTCGCCTATAGGAGAGATGGTCACCAGTGATGGTGTGACAAAGAGGGGAGCTCGTCGAAGGGAGAGACGGTCGACAATGATGGGGCAGACATTTGGGTTCGGTCACAGCTAGTGGGAGGAGAAAAGAGGGGAGCACACCGGAGGAAGAAGAGATGGGAGCTCGCCGGAGGGAGAAGTGAAGAGGAGAGGAGAGGAGAGGAGAGAAGAGGAAAGGAGAAGAGGGTGTTTTGGGTATTATCGGGGGTGGGTTAAGCAAAAAATGGGCTTTTTATTTTTTTAGGTGTGGTGAGCTCAGAAAGTGGGTGAGCTCACGAAAGCATGTGGGTGCAAATAGAATTTCCCATTAAATAATGTAGTCATTATCAATTAAATAATATAATAATTATCTATACGTGGACCATCCGTCAACCCATGGCTCACTATCTCCATCACTCTCCCCGAGCCGGAGTGTGGAGAAGGCTTAACTACTGGCTTGTGTCTCAAATTTCAAAAGATTATCTTGGTGATTTTGGTGATATCGGACTTCCTCGTGGGAGGAGACAAACTAGGTTAGGAGAGCTCCGATTACAACTTTTTCTCGTACTAAGTAATAATCAATCTATATGTGTCGAGTTCGTGCATGTATCAGTAGATTAACTGTAAGATGAAGGAGCATTTCTGTTATTTATAAAGAGTATGGGGGGCTTTCTGAGGTACACCCCAATGTCTTCAATTGTTGCACATGCAAGTACAGCACTGGATCTAGCCACTATATATAGGCTGCTTCTTAGATATCCAGGAGCTGCAGTTCGAACCCAAATTAATGCAGTATCTAGTGGTGGAATGGTGGGTGGGTAGCCACCCTGAGAAAAATCTTATCTGAGAAGCCACATAGGCTGAGTGGAGATTGGCAGATTATGCACATTCCATGATGTAGAGTCCATTTGATATACCTTAGTATCTGCTTGACTGCTTGATAATGGGCCTCAATTGGTGCGGATCTGAACGAGCACACAAAGTGATTAAATGAGCAAGCTCAGGGCAAGAGTTAAATATTACAATGCTCCAATGACACTTCTGCTGTAATCCCATCACTACAGGGGCTTGAGTAAATATGTAGGTCGTGTTTTTGAGCTAGAGGTGTGCTGATAAGCTTTGAGTTCTTATTTTCGTTTTTGATAGAAGGTTGAGTCCATCTTTTGTTTGTGATTAAGTACTTTCCACCATCAAATGGTGCGACTTAGATGCCGAGGCAGTAGTAGAGGAGACCAACGTCCTTCATCTCACGTTATGTCTCTAAATTGATGGTGAGTGGTGATAGTAATTATGGGTTACACTTGGATAATTTTGTCATCAACATATAAAAGCAGGAGGAATGGTCCCCTGATTGCAACTAAGAACAAACAAGGAATGTAGGCTTTACTGCATAAACACCAATTTGAAGCAGATGAAGGCTAAATCCATCAAACCATGCTCTAGATGCCTGTTTGAGGTCATAAATAGCCTTTACGAGATGGCATGTTTGATGGATGGAAAGTGTTGACAAACACCGGTTGCCGTTCCATATAAACAGTTCGACGAAGAAAGCCATGCAAAAAGGCATTTTTCACATCAAGTTGATGAACAAGCCACATGGGAACCCGGGCAAGGAAAAGATGATGTGGTCGGCGGTAGGTTTCCAATCAGGCAATAAATTTCATCATAGTCTATATTATCTTTTTTTGTTAAATCCTTTTGCAACTAAAGCCGGCCTTGTGCTTGTGTACTATCCCATCTGACTTTAGTTTTGTTTTCAAAAACCCTTCATGATCCTACTGCATGCATCCCATCAGTGTGGGGAACTAGCCAACTAGGTTCAATGTTTTGTTTGGACCAGGAGCATTGAGTTCTTGGACGGCAGCGACCCAGTTTGGGCGATTTATTGCTCGTTGAATGTGGCTGATTCAATAGAGTCATCATCAGATACCAAGAGCGCCGCCCGGTCAGTTTGCCGCTAACTTGGAGTTTATGATCATTGGATGAGTGATAGTTGTAGCCTTTTGGGCCTGACCGCTCAATGAATGTTCAGCTGTTCTTCATGGCTATGTAGTGGAGGGTGGATGTAGGACCGGTAGTTCTACGATTAATTCACCTTGAAGCCCTTTTGGTGAGAAGGCCTCAACATGATTGCTATTTTCTTTGATTTTTTGTGCTTGGGGGTTCTAGCTTGTTCAGGCGACTGCTTTGGCAATGTCTGTTTCAGTGGGCTGGCCACCTTGCTGTGACTCAGTGTTGTGCTCATCATGAAGCAATCTCGATGGTGTTGCCGTGGCAAATTCATACTGGATGTTAGGATTGGTGTCCCAGCTGATGCAGTGTCACCGAATATGAAAGCTGCAGACACATTGAATTGTTGATGGCTTGATTGGACTGGGTCAGGCCAAGGTTTCTGATCACTGGCCCAGCTTGAGTTGGACTGTCCATTGTTTGTATCTGACTGTTGAAAGTTGGGTTGTTCACTTGTTCTGTTGCACAACTGGACTTTATTTCGTGTCTTAGACAATTCACCTTGGAGTATGCGGTCATGGGCAGGCACTCTCGGACAATCTCTCAATGCATCTGACGTCCCAATGGCAGAGTCAAGATAACTAGATTAGTGCATGCATAATAAAGTCCTCTGCAAAGGAAACCACCAACTACAAAATAATTGAGTGAACTTAGATGTTAGCATCACTTGATGGCATTCCTATGATTGCGCGAGTGTAAGTAAAATCATGGTATGATCATACTAGGTAATTTAAATCATGCTGTGAAAGATGTTGGCGATGTGAAGGTTACCACACAATGTGGCAATTGGGAATGACACCTTAGAAGATGCATATCACGTTCCTGTTATGACAGAAAATGGTATTAGTGCCGTAAATTACAACGAGTTGATATGTGCTATTTTCACCCAATGATGTAAAGATGTTTAATAAAGTCCAGTATTTGGCAACATAAAAATGCATGAAAAGCAGATGGAGGCCATGTATGCTCTATCTACAGGGCCAATATATTCATAAAGCTCATTGTAAACATCAAAATTATGGCACGGATGTTTCGATCATGTTGCATATGACAAGCTAAATTTGTGGTGAACCTACAGCTTGTCAGTGGCCTTCCACCTTTAGAAAGTTGTGAAGGATGCCAGTTCAGCAAACCCAACATCATGACAAGGTTGGGTCACTTGGGTACAAGAATGGCAGAAATCCGAGTCAGATGAATGGGTAGAGGGATTGATAATGATGTTCTATGTGAGATGATGATGATGAGAGGTGTGCATCATATGACAATAGTGATAGAGTTGCTTGGGAGATATGTGGAAGGGAAAGACAGGTCATGAGAGATGGCATGATGTGAAATATATATCCATCCTGTTCAAGGATCAGACAGTGATAACCATAATGAGAGGATATACACTAATTAGAAACAGAAAACCTGATGAACATTAATATGAGATTGTACAAAGGGTGTGGGCGAGGAGATTTATTTTGTAGAATGGGAGTAAGAGATTGATGATGAGGTAGACAACTGTTAGAAAGGCCTCAACCCCAAAATGTAATGGTACTGAGGAATGAGCCATCATGACAAACTCAACTTTAATGTTACGGAAATTTTTCCTTTCAACAATACCATTTTCTTCTGGGCCATGGGAGGCGAGTGACTGCAAAATATAATGAGCAAAGAAATGCTCAGATTTTCTATTCACAAACTCACCCCATTATCTGTTTGAAATATTATTATCTGTCTGAAATATTTGGTTTTGGCATTGGAAATATTCTCAACCAAAGCATGAAATCATAGAAATATACATAAGACTGAAGATGAATATGCGTGGACAACGAAGAGTCCACAATCTACGACCAACCACCAACTCATCCAATTCTTTCCAAAATTACAAGCATTCGAATCTCAAGATAACAAAAGTATTACACAATCTCCAAGATTGGAATAGGATTCGCTTGTATAGATTAGGTGTATATCTGAATTACTATTTTGTATTCTGAATTGATTTTTTTTGAAAGGTTATCCTATGAATAGGGAGAAACTAAATCTATAAATACTTAAATGGTTTCCCTCAAAACTCACCTTGAGAAAAGAGATTCTCAAACAATTTAAAAAATACCCTGATAGTGTCAAAGCATCCAGATATCCATGCGGTGGAAATATCCAAGTGCAGTGTATGAATTTAGTTAACAGAAAGTAGAAATATTGTTTGGCGGGGAAGGACCTGGAACATTTGATTAATTAAGAAAAAACATTCCTAGTTTTCTTTTTCTTTTTGAGAGTGGGGAAAAAGTATAAGGCTTATGATACAAACCATAAAGAAAAAAGCATACATTCATAGGTTGTTATTTCAATGGAGCTGAATGGTAACTTTTTATTCTTAGCATTAGAATATTCTTCAAAGTTGTAATAATAGTCGGGTGACCTAATCTGCAATGGCACAGACCCAATGAGACTTCACTTGTGAAGAAACCTTTGGTTGATGATGCTGGAGCCCGGTCCATTCATTGGGGATCGGATATAAAGATCATACTTTGAGTGATGCATTTAAAAAAACTTTATGAGTCTGCAAGTCCTCCAAAAAACCACATGTGAAACTCAAGAAACAATTATAATTCTAAGCAAATTCAGCCACAGAAAGCAATTTTTTGTGGAGTTCAGGAACAACACACTTTTAAAGGTGAAACGTGCAGGACAACGTGGAGAGATAGTTACAAGTATCACAAAATGGGACTCCACTACCATCGCGCACTGTAACTTCTTCATTACCATGGTAATCAGATCTGTTTTAGAGGAAAGATTCCAATGCAAGTTGTGAGTTAATGGCTTGGTCGATGATAACTGATAAGCCAGCAATGGTTTGATCTGAGCTTTGGGATAATAATAAAGCTTGAGCCAGCTGCCAGTGTTCACATGTGGAGGCACAATTACCAGCAAAATTATATATTTAGCGTAGAACTAGTTGAGCAATGTGGAGTACCTGCCATGACCTCTTTGGTAGATTGGTGACCATCGTTGTAGCGATAATTGCCAAGGCCTGCCCCCAGATCCAGGGCAACTTCAGCCCCTAATAGCAATGTCCACAGTAGCAGGGGTTGCACTTTAAAAGCCATATGTAGCTGTTCCAACTCAGATTCTTGAACAAGATGTTCCCCATACAAATCTTCAGAGGAGAGTGCATCAGACTGGGTACTGACAGCGACGTTAAAAGCTTCATATTTCATGTTTAAGCCCATAACCATAAGGCATAGCCAATCAGATATGAATCAGAAACTGGATTGTCAATGACAGCGAGTCGGAGATGGACACCAGATGCTATGTATTCAGCAAGAAAATTCATTCCTTCAAACTGTTTAGTAGCTGTTGTCGTTGATTATTTATGCAAGCAGAGACTGCATTCAAGCAATGTCCAAAGTTGATCAGATATGACACAGGCGATGACCCTTTTTTTTTTTTTGTTTTTCTTTTTTGGGAATGGCAGGTGATGTAGGTTGAAACTTGGGACATGATCGAGTCTCAAAAGTGTAGCCCCGGATTCAGCTTCTGATTATGTGTTCTGTAACGGTGGAATAGTCTGGGTTTGGAATGGAAGAAGATGATTCGGTAGGGTTGGGGGTGGTCTAGAAAGGAACAGGGCATCTTCCATCAATAAACTGATAAACTTCCTTACTGTGGAGAATGGAGATGGCTTTGATTTTTCCAGAAGTTATAGTTAGTGGGATCAAGTTCGATGATGATAAGGCTGTGCACGTTGGTTATGTAAGGGGAGGAACTGTTGCAGAGGAGGAAGCCATTAATGCAGAAACAAAGCCTACCGGTGATGCACAGGAGTACAGGGTCGTCCTTACCTTGATATTGTGTAAAGAATGAATTGGTTTTTCAGCTCTACCTTTCACTATCAGTAAATCATTAAATAGAGAATTATAGCAGTATTTTTCAGATTTACAAGAGAGGTCATGGAAAAGGAATGATACAAAAAACTGAATTTCAAATTCAAGTATTTCAATTTTATAAAATTCTGTCAAAACACTTGTCCTTTATCTATTCTATCAGATACCTGAAGAAACCCCAAAAAGAGCAAAATTCAAGCTCCAAAATGATCTATTGCTCTGTATTCAATGGTCAAGCCACCATCCAGGGCCACTCTCAAGTCAAAAAAATTTGGTGTAAGCATAGACATCCTACTTCTAAGTAATTTCAATTCGAAAGTATGCATGATCAAGCTGAAAGAAATATATACAATCATATCATTTTTTATAATACACAGGACAATGGTCATTTGCAAGCAGCTCAATATGAAATATATAAACGTCTGAGTTTCCAAGTCAAATCAAATGAAAATTTTTCTTTAATAGGAATCACTGGATCTAGGAATAGGAAGCAACTAAGGCCAAAAACTGAAACTGTAATATAGATACAATATTTGAAAAGCATGAAAAACTTGTATTTCCCCATTAAAGGTGAGCACCACCCATTTGATATCCCAAAACAGACATCTACAAACCATTAAGAAACTCCAACTCCTCCAAGGCGGCATCCCATCCCATCCCATTCACCCCTTTCAAAATGACATCATCTACATTTGGGCATAATTTAATCAAGCTCTCTATCAATGACATTCCAGTAAAACCGACTTGCAGGACATATGCCAAATTGGCATAATTTTGCAAAATCCAGGCCATTCTCACTACATAGGAAAGACAGAGCAAATGCGCAGCCCAGATTCATGCTAGCTTCCTAATCAAGTGCGCCCCGTACAATTTGACTTTTCTAACCACCCATTTTTCTCATATAGGAATGGCCCCTCTGATAAGTAAACTGCCAGATTCTTTGAGCAGAAAGGGTGGCCAAACTTGATATATCACCCTGATCACACATGTAAGTCAAATTGGCATGTATGTCACTAAGATCTATTCAACTTCTCTTTCCGGACTGCATGCATTTTCTCCAAGCAGATAAAGAAAATCAGAATGTAATATGTTCAATGGAAGATGGATGAAATGCCAAAAATTGGAGAAGCTGCTGGGATATTAACAACAACAATTTCAATTGAAATCTCTAAGTCTTCTCTTCAAAATGTCAATTGATTTCTTGCGTGCATGTTGCTTTGTGTTCCTCCCTGAGAAGCTCCCAAAAAGCCTATCCGGCGGATCCTTAAATTTCTCACAAATACTAGCCACCTTTTCATAGTCCAGCGCACTATAGTGCTTCTCCCTCATTGCAGAATTCATGAAGTTCTCAGGCTGATTGCTCAATAGTAGGTTGACCAATTGCCTGATTTCTGCCAAACAGTCTCTCAAACTACCTTCCTTCTCTAGCTCGCCTGATTCAGAGCTGGGGAACCTCTCATCAGCAAAGGATTCTAATTGTCGCACATCATTGTCAATACCCATGAGGAAATTGACATTGATCCTTTTAACACCATCACTGAGGAGAGTTGCCACAAAAGAGTCTGAGATTTGCTTAAGAATACCACTTCCTACCTTGTATACAGCATCTAAAGGTAATATTTCCTGAGCAGTAGATACCACAGTGACGAGATAAACAATGAGCACATTAATATACTCATTTCCATTTTGTGGGACTTCATCTGCTGTCCAATCAATATTGTCTGTGAGTGACATAATCTCACCCACCTTTGAGTTCACCAGTTTTAACAATGTATGGAAGGCTGCATCCTGTGAAGTCTTCAAAACAGCAATAGCAGTCAAACTACCAGGAGGCCTTTCTGATGAGCGTACTGGGATACCGGAAAGGCGGGACACCTGCCGAAGAAACACATCACAAGCACGCTCAAGAACAGTTATGTTGGCCGCAATTTGCATCGCTTGGGACACACCTGTTGTGCTACTATGGATCGCTTTTAGAAGTTCCTCACTCAATACATAAATCAAGAGCTTGTCCAAGTACTTCCTTGCATCATCAGAGACATTCTCAAGGCCACTATACGATAAGTAGTTGACAGAGTCTTCAATGTACAAGCGCACAATGCGACAGGCTTCAGGAACAGTTGAGGAAAAGGGAGCAATATACGGGAAAACTGGCATTAAATCTGATGTTTGGAGATCAAACAACAAAACATTCATCTTGAACTCAGACTCCTTCCTCATTACCATCTGCTCATACGTGTCATTGGCAAGAACATCAGTTATCTTCTTACGGCTTTCTTCAAGAAGTAAATCATGGTATCTGCCTCTACTATTATCAAGAACCTTAAGTAAAGGAGTCACTCGGTAGCCATACTGCTGAAGAGTTGCAACTAGAAGAGTGACATGGTCCTTGATGAGGAGTAAATGGTTTGGGGCTTCAATAACGGAAAAATTCTCCACCAAAACAGATGTTATTTTCTCAAGAGCTGTATCCCATATCTTGTCCACCTGAGTGGGCAACAATAACCCCTTCACAGTCCGTGACACCCGATCTTCTACAATGAAGTAGCCAGCAATTTGAGAAAAAAATGTCTTATGAGATTCAAGAAAGGATTGTGACGAGGACATTTGAAGTTCTGAATTTAGTTGCAAAAGCCGATTTTTATAGTAGTACTCACGAAACTGATCCTGAATTCCAAGGCAGGTGTGGGTATGATATGCTCGATACACAGGTGAAAGATCAAGCTTCATAGCTGGATCTTCATCAGTCTCCTCAATATCCAAAGCAAACACGCAGTTGAACCCTGAATGGCTCTGCTCCTCAGCTTCCCTCTGACGAGAACGCTTTTCTTCATCTTTTTGACGTTTCAATGCTGCCTGTCCCATAGCCAACTGCCCAATTTCTCTCGCCACAATCCTTACATGAACAAGCCAGTCGTCAAACTCACTGCAAACTTTCTTCTCTATATGAAGCCTAATAGCCGGTATTCTTTCCTCAACCATCTTTTGAAAAACCTTAATGGGAATAATTTGCAAAAAGTCCCTCTCAATTAGGTTTAATGTATCCAATGCAGGGTAAAATTGACTATTGGATACATGCTGGTTGCACTTTGCACATAGGTTTGCCACTTGCAAACAGATTCTTGACATCTGTATAGCTTCTGTAACATTTTTCTTAATCGAATGCAATTCAAGGAGCTCGTCAAGTTTTATAAGAAGAGAGCTCCCGACATCCTGGAGCCGTGAATTCTCACTTGACAGAGTTTGTTTCAGCTCATCAGCATCAAGCAAGATGCCACGGAGCTCATCAACAGCAACAATGAAATCCTCATAATGGAGCTTACAAAGATCCTCTATCTCAACCTCCTTATTCTTTGTAATTTTCTTGAGCTGGTTCAAGAGGTTCTCTGGGTTCCCAACTTCAAATGCATGTCGAACAGTAGGGCCCAAATCGTCTCCATTCTCTAATGAAGTGAGAAGTGTTGTTTCATCTCCCCCATTCCCATTTTCTGTAACAGTTTTCTTTGCTTGATTGGTTCTAAAAAGCCCCTAGAGGATTAAGACATGAACAAAAAAAAAAAAATTTAATTAAAAAGTAACATACAAATAAAAAGGAGGATTTTACGGGAAAAAACCCTTAGATATCGCCAATAGATGTGTGAATCGCGGTGACTCGGTGGGCCAGCTTTGTATTTTTTTATTTTTATTAAACTGTGGAAGCCCAAGGTCAATATCGACGCTCCTTTTTTTATACTTTGGAACGGAACATTGACCTCAATGAGATCTCCTTCACCAGGTTCATCTCCACCACATCCAGGTACTGCAAGAGCTCTCCTACAACACTATGTTCTCGGCCGGAGATGCAAATGCAAAGGCCACTCCCAACAGAAGTTATGGCAGCAGCAGAACAAGGCGAAGCAAAGGTTGGAGAAGATGATGGCATGCTTGAAAGAGAAGTTGCAGTGATGGTGTGAAGGTTCTAGTGAAGATGATGGCCTCATGTTTTATGATGGAGGCTGGGTTTGATGGGGCTCCTATCAACGCTCAACTGAGAATAATACTGTAATAAATGTCGAGAATAATACTGTAATGAATGTACATTTTAGCGTCAATATCGACGCTCAAGCTGAAAGGCAAAAAAAGAAAAGAGTGGTGGTAGGGCCTGCCTCTACTGTCTGTGAAGAATTTTTGGGGCCTTTTTTGTGCACGGGGCATCAAAGGGGGTTTTTTCCGTAAAACCCTCACAAAAACATTAATCAAATGCATTTCATCAAATGGCCAAAATACTTACCATTGTTGTTACTTCTTCTTACGTCTCTAATTCAAAGGGATTTCATCAAAAAAGATTATCCATCACCAAGGGACCTTCTGTAGGCACCCCAAATCATGAGTGATTTGCCTGTTTGGAGCTGACACTGGAAAACAGGAACTGGATTAGGCTGCCTCTGTTTACAAAACACTTATCCATATTACTATAACTTTGAAAAGAATATTTCTTTCTAAATTCAAATGGGTTTCTTCAAACAAGATGGCCCACTGTAAGTCTTGATGTATCCAAAATCACCATCAAATGATCCATCAATCAATCTGGGTGGCCTGAGTGCCAGACACCCCCACACAACTGCATTATTCAAGACAATAGGGAAGAGAATAAGAAAAACGGGTTTAACTAGAAAAATAGTTTAAAAATCAAAAAATGAAACTGAAGGAAGAAAAGCCAATGCAAATTAATCAACTCAAAAAAGATGATAAATCAGTAAAAAAGATGATTTTTTATATAAAATTGGTTAGGTTAATCCAAGAAAGATTAGCTTATGTCTGAAAAAGGTCTTCCCCTAATAAGACCAGCTATTCATCAACACAGAAGAATAATAAGAAAGAGAAAGTCTTTCAAAGAAAATTAAGCCAGTATCTGAATCATGCTTCTCAGAAAACGTAATTAATTGACAAAGAACAATAACATAAGTGAAATATGGAGAAAAAAAAATAAAGGATGGCTTTCCTGGTAAATCAAGACAACTTGTGAAATGGATTCCTAAAACACGATTATTCATTGTGTAGTGTATAAGAGAGGGGACCACAAAACATCCATTCTAGTTATGGAGGAAATCTTATGAGTAAAATAATAATAATAATAATAATAATAACAACAATAATAATAATTTAATACAACCCATTCCCTTTTTTTAAGACATATGAACAGATCTCTAAATGGTTGTTCTGAAGAAGAAGAAAAACAAAAAAAAGAGAGAAAAACACTCATCAAAATAAGAAGGAAAACCCTATCGTAGAATCCTTTTCATTTAGTATCTAATCCATGTATCCAGCTCAAGCAACTGCTCTTAGATAAGAAAGCTCTGTAAGAAAGTTAAAAAGGAAAACAGAAAACCAAATCATCAAGAAAACCAGACATATTTCAACAGAACTTTCTTATTAATCTAATGGCTTTCAAGTTTCAAAACACAAGAAAACCAAAGTACAGCAACACAAATGAAAAGAGATAAGGAAAAAAATAAGAAAATAAAAACCCTTTTTTCCAGCAATTATTCACAGAGGAAAGGTGTTCTAATCATAGGGATTATCATGATTCATCAACCAACATACACAGAAAAGCAGAAATGAAAGCATCAACATCATCAGGACCTAAATCCACAAGGATTGGTATGATTTCCTTGTGTTTTTTTTTTTGTTTTTTTTTTTTTTTTTTTTTCTCTCTCTCTCTCTAATACTACCAGATGAAGAAAAGGGTGTCTTCCATGGCAAGAACACTGACTGCCGAGAAGTAAAACCTAAGAGCATGAACTCCAGAAAATAATGAAAGAACTACAGTAGTGTAGTGTGTGTGAGTGTTTGTGTGTGTGTGTGAGTGAGAGAGAGAGAGAGAGAGAGAGAGGAGGGGACCACTGAACATCACCCATTAATATTCATGGAGGAAGTCCCAACTCCAGAGTAAAAAAATCAATTCATGCAAATGATTCCCTTTTTGTTATAAATATACAAACATAATTAAATGGTTCTTTCTTAAAACACTCACACACAAAAACAGGAAGAAAAAGAAGAACAGCCATCAATAGAAGGGGAAAAGTTCTTATAGGAATTCTCCTCATATTCTATTAACTCAAGCAACTACCCACAGACAAGAGAGCTGTATAAGAAAGGTAATAAAATAGAAGTTCAAATCATTCAAACAAGCACAAACATTTCAAACAGAAAATTCCAATTAATCAAATGGGTTTCCTTCAAAATACCACAAATTCATAAATTTCAATCAAGACTAAGGAAACCCTTAAATCAAAGCACAAGAAAACCAGAGCACAACAACACAAATGAAAAGAGTAAGAGAAAAAGGTATTCCAATCACATGGGTGTTCATGATTCACCAATCAACATATACCAAAAGGCAGTAATGAAAGCATCAACATCATCAGGAACTAAATCCACAAGGGTTGGTATGGTTGTCTTTTTTTTCTGAAATACTCGGAGATGAATGAAAGAGTGTCTTCCTTACATGGCAACACTGCTAAGCTGCGAAGTAGAACCCAAGTGCATGAACCTCAGAATAAGAAGAATGAAAAAAATCTACATCAGTCGAAGATAGAGTTCTCTCTTTCATACTGTGGCCTTCTCTCCTTTTTTTTTTTTTTTTTTTTTTGTACTTTATAGTTTATAGGAATGGGTCTATTGAGGCCCACATGGATCTGGGTTTGGGCTTGTATTTGAAGCTGCTGGTCTGGGACTCTGGGTATGGTTTATGTAGACTTTTACATTACATAACTTCCATAGATTTCAAACAAAAATTTCATTCGCTCGCCGTATAGGATAATTCCATTCCATTCAATTACACTAAATCCTCATGCCTATTTAATGTACTGAAAAACTGTTGGCAGGAACCATTTTCTCGGCCTTGTGTCCACATCCATCTATGACCCAAGGTGCATTTGGTAGTTTCCTTTTACGCAGCACTACAAATCCAACCTAGATAAGTCAGATTTCTATATCTCTTCTAACACTGGTTTTTTGGCTAAAAGGGAGGACTTCTAACCGAAATATTTGTTGCATTGAACACAAGTGGGAAGGCGCAAAAAAATACGGCGCCTTATCTTCCCGTATAAATAGGCTATGTAAATAGGCTATGCACAAGCGGCTTTTAAGTGAGACCCATGATAATAATGCAATTGAAAAACAAAAAAAGGATAATTGATTGTTTACGTCGTAGTTGCACCATCACTCAAGCTGAAATATAGATTAAAAAATTGAAATAACTCATTTTTAGGGTATGAGAGGGCACCTCATCTCTGACAGGCACCCAGGGGTCGATGCTTGGGGGTGGAAAGCTCATTTCGCAAGTTTCATAACAGTGTCTCAACTTAGCAGGAAAAAATTCAATTCAAAGGCACATGTCGCGGCCTAAACTTTTGGGTTAAGGGCTTAGAACCTTGTTAAGTGTGGCTATTTTGAAAACCCCCTTCACAATATGAAGATTTTTTGCATTTTTTGACATGGCCCCCTAAATTTCAGATAACCCCCTGTGGGTTTTGAAATTTTCATGCAATTATTTTATACATATACCTCTTTCCAAAAAAAAAAAAAATCAAATCTGTTATATAGTGGCCTCCCAAAAGAAGATTTTCTGAGTCCGAGAGTGGACTGAGATGGAGCATATTTGTGAAGCTCTCATCAGCACCAGCTGAATAGAAAAACAACTTCCTTTAAATATTTGGCTCTTTTTCTTTTTTTTTTAAATGTTTGTGTGTCCGGATGCCTTTATTGGGGCCTGACTGCTCAGTCGGATGCCTCAGACGTGCAGCAATGAGCTGGTGCTATCATTGGACCCATTTTGGCGAAGGGGCCCAATGAAAATGCGGCACCCCTCAACCCAGTCAGACCCTTATTTTCTGGGTCTTATCTTATCTCTTCTAGTTTTTCTCCATGTAAGCTCTAATTTTATCTAGCCCATCCAAAATGGTGTCAAGTGTCAACTCAATTAATACGGGGATGAGGCCCACTTGCATTTTTTGGCAAAAAGGCCCACTTGCACTTTTTGGTAAAAAGGCCCACTTGCATTTGATGGTACACGAGTGCATCTTGTGCTGGTCCTACATGGAGCACACAGCCACTCAAGATTCCCTCCTTTCCTCCATGAATTATTTTTACAAAGGCCTCTTATGCATGAGGATGATTATAGCTCCTGGGAGTCACAGAAGGCAAAGTGTGGCTGATGGAATATGGATAGGCAATCTGGACCGTTGATCTAGTAAAATCCACTTGAGATGAGAGATATTTTAAATAACATTTCAGCTTAGAGCAATTTACATATCATGTCAGTGCCACTTTTTTCTGTACAAGTATGGCTCATCGTTCTCCTAACTATCAGATGGAGGGTTGAGATTACTTTTTGGCCCTTTTCATCAAATGGGTCCATCTCTGTCATTTTAATGAACAAGACCCATATGATTCCTCATGTCATGAGTTTGGACTCTATTTGAGCTTTAGATAATAAAAAAATAGGCAATGATGCATGAAATCAATGTGGGGGCACAAAACATTCCCTTCTCCATTTACAAACTCCAATGTGTTGCCATTATACTATGCAAAGTTCCAATGCTGTACTTTATTAAAAGGCAATTGTTTACAGCACAACAACACTAAGCATCTTTCTCCACTTTTGGTGCCATCAATTCACCACTTTTGTATCCATTCAAGGGCAAAGCTCGTGAACC
Organism: Persea americana; assembly: GCA_029852735.1. Classification (NCBI taxonomy): domain Eukaryota; kingdom Viridiplantae; phylum Streptophyta; class Magnoliopsida; order Laurales; family Lauraceae; genus Persea; species Persea americana. The sequence goes on from CM056811.1 coordinate 20,900,661, forward strand.
CACTTACAAGTCACCTTTAACCCCTGTAAGCCAGTGGGAATCATCTTTTTGCCCACTTCAAAGACAAAACTCAAATATCACTGGGTTGAGTCAACTCAAATATTCAATTGAGCCTGAATTGAGTTGTGTAAATGTAAACTTGCAACTAAAAAATAATAGATTCATAAAACGAAATTGAGCCTTGTAAGTGTTGACTAGAAAAGGAGACCCATGGCCTTAATTAATGAATAAGTTAATTGTCCATGAAAAACCATTTTACGGAAAGATTAACAATTGGTTCAATTGAGATTATGTGTATGTATAATCCAATTAGATTGAAAAAAAACTTTATTTTTTATTAATGTCAGATCTTAATATAGATAAGTAACAATTTTCTATATTCAATTGATCATCATTCAATTGTACATGACTATGATACTTGTTAACTTGCACTAATCAACCAATTTATAAAAGTTTATATAGGTTAATATGCATATAATATTAAAAATACATATATATCAAAAATAAAGAATTTACGAATATATCATTATAACATTAACATATGATATACATACATACATATATATATATATATGTATGTATGTATGTATGTAAGTTAAGTTAACTGTTTTATATATGTAAGTTAAGTTATTTGGTATGTGTCTCTAAATTAATTGTTATTAAGAAGGAAAGTCAACTAATTCCAATTTCAATTATATATAAATCTTTATAGTGTTCAGAAAAATCATAAATTCCCAAAAAAAAAGTTGTTGTTGTCATTATTATTGTTGTTGTTGTTGTTGTTAATAAATTAACATGTATATACATATTAACGATTGGTTAATATAATAAATGTATATATCAAAACTAAAGATATATAAATTAATGATTACTATTGATATATATTATATACATTAGTACATGAATATATAAACTTTACATATTACGAATAAATTATCATAGTTTTAACATGTGATGTGATGTATGGGAATTTTTCCCGTACTAGCTATTGGACCCACTTAGGCCCACCCTTGATTAATGCAACTCCATTGACACTCTTATCTTTCCATGATCTGCAATTATGCCCAATTTTATATTCATCAAACCTTTATCGTTATTAGATTGAATCTCAAAAATATGTGGTTAAAAGAATTTTAAGTTTTTAGGTTGTTAAATCAAGGTCTAAAATAATATGATAGGGTTGGTTTTTGTATGTGCCTTATCAATAAAACTACCTTTCTATTCATCCCACTCCAATAATAGGAATGCATCCAAGTAGCCCCCACGATACGAGCCATTATGCAATCTACTCATAGGCGAAAATCTTCCTATAATGTATATGTATATGTAAAAGTTAAATTAGTTGTTGTAATAACATTCAAAAATATTAGTTGCTGTAAACTAGTCTAATAAAACTCTTTAGCAAGGAAAAAAAAATGATATAAGACGATAAAAGAGGGGTAGGGGTTCTATGCAGCGATGCGCTTTACCCAATAAAAGCTTGCGTATTTCAAGGAGCATTAACTCCTTTCGAAACAATCCCAATATCCCATGCTGTAAATAATGGTGTTTTATTTCTTATGTTGTACTCCACTCTTAACTCTTTCGGCCCCAACTCTTTCTATGCAGGTTGTGAAAATGCCCCACCTTTATAAGAATTGAAACGTGCGACCATCTTGTATGATTTTGAACACGAGGCCCACTTGTATGAGTTGTTACACATGGTTTTCATTTTTAATAATTACAACCTAGGGCTCACCTTTTATGAATTAGAATGTCGCACACCCTTAGAAATTACAATATAGGCTCATTAGTAGAAATTACAACAAGGATCTGTTAGTGTCATAGTCATATATGCGCTATCCTTGTGTTGTCAATTCCATGTCAACTCCAAGACCTTGCCTCTAGAAGTTTTAGAATGGAAGCTCAAGTTCAAAGATGGAAGATCAAATCTTAGATAGACATGCGGATTATCAAGTCAAAAACTCTAAATGTGCCAACCTATTCAGGTAAATGGACCATATGCAAACCTAGAAAATGCCTTTAGAACCCTTCAACCGGAAAACCATCATGGTAAATTTGGCCAAAATGCGTAGCTATGATTGATCTATTGCAAGATTGACGGTAACCGTAACTTTCTAGCGACTAACCACCAGACCAACCTTCTAAAGGCTGATCAAGATTACTTTTCCATTAGCTTGCATTTTGCAAGTTTCTTAACATAATTTACCTAGCGGCCAACCGAAATTGGATTTCGACTAACCGCCAAGTCGCCACAAGGTAACGGCTAATGCGGATGTCACATCGCGGTCACATTTCTAATACCTAACAGTTTTTTAGGATGTCTGGTTTCAGTGACTTAGTGGTTAACCAAAATCCCTTCACAGCTAACCGCGAGCAAACCGTGTTTCAAACTTGGCTCCTTTTGACTATCAGCCAAACTAGTCGCTGGGGCTTGACGGTTAGACGTAAAAGGTGAGGGCTAACCATAAACTAGTTGTTAAAAATTACTCTTCTATAAATACTTAAGCTCTTCCAAAGGCCACAACCTTTTGTGATTTTCCAAACTCCTTTTCAATACAAAGTGCCCACTTAGTAATACACTTTTTGAGCTCCCAAAGTCCATTTCCACTCACACTTAGGTCTCTTAAGTAGACATATAAAAGAGCATTCAAGGATCATAAGTGTGATTAGTGGAATTCCTTCCCTCTAGGCTCTAGGGTATCCTCTCAAGTTCGCTTCATAAAATCCAATTACGCTAGACATAGACCTTCACTACCTTCTTGGTTGAGCACACATTGGAGCATCTTCACCACCAAGGAGCTTAGCAAAAGGTCAAAGCTTGGAGCTTCAGGTTCAAGCATCAAGAGTGCATTCAAGGCATCTTTTCCATCTAGAGCCAAGCGTTCTTTTTATTTTCAAATTCATATACTTCACAAAGTGAATTAGATCTTTGCGATCGAACTACTCTAAAAGAAATGGCCAGGTGGATTAGACCTTAGTGATCAGACCACAATATCAAAAAACTTGTAGGTGTATTTGGTTGAAGATGTACCTTTGTGGAGAACTCATATAGTGAAACCAAGAGACCATTTGGGCATGGTGCTCTTGAGAGTGGATGTAGGTCCAGGACCGAACCACTATAAATTGCTTGTGCATCTTTCTCTTTATGTTTCATTGTTATACATCTATATCTTGAGATACACTTGTTAGATAATCACACATTTGTAGAATAGGCATACACTCCACATGTGCTAGACTACCTTGGACAAATTGGTGTATCATTGAGTATTTAGTACAATTTTTAACGCACTACACATTTGATCTCTTGATTGCTCACTTTTTAGTTATACACATAGTTGTGCAATTTATGTGATCTTATGATTGTGTTAATTCAACTAGGTAGAATAATAAAGTTTACAATTTATAATTAGTCCTATTCATCATCCCCCCCACCCACCCCCGGCATAGTTCTAGCTTGCACTTTCATGACCCGCATAGGATTATTGTACATGGGATCCACCTTTAGAAATTACAACATTAGACCCACCATTAGAAATTAGAACATGTACCCAACTTTATAGAAATTACATGTGCACACCACCACACCACCACCACCCCCAACACACGCGGTTATAGAAATTATAATGTTGCCCATTTTTTGTGATTTTGAACATGGAATTACAATGTGCCCGCGCCCCGCCCCCCGCGCCCCCCCCCCCCCCCCCCACACACACACTCGCGCACGCGCGGTTATAGAAATTATAATGTTGCCCATTTTTTGTGATTTTGAACATGGAATTACAATGTGGGGCCACTTTTTATGATGATTTACTCGCACAACTAATAGGAATTGATATAAATGAGATTCGCCTTTTAAAAATTACAATGTAGGTGCATTTGCATCATTTTTGAGTTTCTTATGAGTTCATTTTTTATTTAAACACTCAAGAATTTTGCTTATAGTCCACCTCCATCATCCTCTTTTGAAAATAAAAAAGCCCATCTCAACTTGAAAAAGCAACGTTCCTTAGCATACCTTTTAGAAGCCAAAATTCTAATATGTGAATAAGCTTTAATTATGAAATAAAAACTTATTTTTAGAGCCTTTGAGCTACCCTTTTAAGTGTCTAGTAATATTTAGGTGCCTAACAATGTGGCCTAACAATGTGGCCTTACTTTGTTAATTCTTAAAGATGGATCCCATATTTACAAGAAAACATCATTGTAATTTCTAAAATTGGCCTCAATGTTCTAATTCTTATAAGAGTAGGCCATTATTCAAATTCCTAAAAGTCAGTCTCAATATAATTCTTAAAAGTGAGGTTCATGCATAACAATTCATAAAGGTCGGCCTCTTGTACACGGTCACCCAAAGTAGTTCCATATTTTAATTCCTAATAAAAGCGGGCCATTTTCACAACCAGCGGGCCTGTTTGGGAACTTCACTAAGTAAAGTGGAGTGGAGTTAAACCTTCATTTTCCAGACAAAATGTCACATTAAACGTACACATTTTTTAAGCTCAAAAAGGCAACATTTTTTATCCACTAAAAAACAGAAAAACACCCACTTTTTACACAAAAAGTCAAAAAAATACCCTACCAAACAACTAAAAACAAAATATCAACATAACCTACCAATATTTTATTCTTGCACTATTTGAGACTTTACTTCACTTCCCTCTATACGTAAAGTTCCCAAATAGAAAGAATGACTTAAGGTAGAAAAAGTTAAATATAGGAAATAAAATATGTGGGATTGTTTCAAAAGCACTTAATGCCCTTGAATACATGGGGGAGCTTTGATTTTTTCGGTCCTCGCATTTAACATAGAAGTCCAAATGGTGAAAATCCCCCATGCCCATTTGGGAATTTATTAAGTTGGTGAAAATAACATAAAGCCTCCATTTTTTGGACAAGGGGTTACATCATAAGTACACATCTTTAAAACTCTCTTTTTTTGAAAAAAAAGTTTAAAAAAAAAAAAAGAAAAGAAAATTGTTTCCTTCTCTACGAAAGGACAAAAAAAAACACACCTTTTACACAAAAAGTTAAAAAAATTCTATACTAATCCACTAAAGACAAAATGACAAAATACCAATCATAAATTTATTATATTTAATTCTCTCTTAATTTGATGATTTATATTACTTTTACTTTATAACGGGCCCTAAATAGTACATCCCCATATGCTTCATTTATACCAATAGCATCTTTTACCAATACTTCTGAAGAGAACGTTTTTATATCACTCACGCAGGAAAATCTGAGGGAATAGAAAAAGGTGAAGATATTAGAAACAAGAGTATAGCCAATAAGAAAGACTACCAAATTTCCCCACATGTGGTGGGATGTACTTTCATATGGGGAGGGGATGAGAAAATATTTACTTGAGAGGTGGGGTATTGACGGGAACTTTCATATGTTAAGGGAGCTGCTATACGCAAATCCCCAGTTCCTCAGTGCACATCTATCATGGGACCCCTCTAGCATATTCTCAAAACACCCTTGTCCCCTCCGTCCCTCTCCATGATCGGCGCATAGCCCAGCTCCCACCTTCTCCATGTCCCTCCCTCCCTCTTCCTCTCTCTTCTTCTCCCTGATCGTCATTCCTCTCCAGTTTGGGCACGCAGGGCCGAGAAAATGAGTGGCCGAACAATATACTCATTTTCTCGGCCCTGCGTGGCCAAACGGGAGATGAACGACGATCAAAGAGAAAGAGAGAGAGAGCGAGGGTGGGCGGAGGTGAGAGTCAGGCTGTGCCCCGAGCGGGGAGGAGAGAGGGAGGGAATGGAGGTATTTTAAGAATGTGCTAGAGGAGTCCCATAAATAGATGTGCACCGAGCAAGTAGGGATGTCCATATAGCAGCTCCGTATATTTATCACAGACCCCTCACTTTTCATACTTTACGTCAGTGCTATTTTCACAGATGTCACCCAAGTGCTGGTTATGATACCTTCAGACTACTCATTATTACATCGGAAACCATCAACTTCAATGTAGCCTTCTCGCTACTGTTCATATTATCATCAAGAGTTCTTCCAACTCAAATATCCAGCTGGCTCTGCAGTTCATATATTGCACCATAGGGAAGAAGCGAATGTAAATTGCAGCATAATTGGTTGTCTAGAAGAACAAAAAATCAAGTAAAAACATCACCACTTAGTTTTGTTGTAAAACAGCAGACATCTTAACCTGAGAGATGGGATCAGGCAAACATGACGACCAAAACCCACCCAAATTGGTGGGAGAAGGTTAAAACAATGATGAATAAATTACCGTGTGCAATCCAATCAAAAATTTATCTTAACTGCCTTATATGATGCTCAATTTCTCCTCATATGATGCACACACATGGCCCACCTAAAAGAAATCCAATCCGTTCATTTGGTGGACCCCAATGTGCAAGGTGCCGTGACAAGAATATCTCCACCAATGGATAATTCCAGCCACTTTTAAGGAATGCAAATCAACAATTGTAGCCAATCTTCCACATCAACAAGGCATTTTAAATTATATTTAGGGTAGAATTTTAGGTACATCCGATCCACAATGAGGTCCATCAAACGAACATGGACCATCAAATAACCATCTGTATCTACAATTAGTAGGGTCAAGCACATGGCACCAACATAAGATATTCTGTGTCAAAAAACCAACGTGATACAGAAAAGGAGCCACAAAGACTCATTCATAAACAACTCATAGAATACACACCCCTGAAAACAGGTTAGGAGCCAAGCAGAACCATCTGTATGAACAATGCCTCATGAATCGGTTTTAACCGGGAAGGTTTTTCCCATTTTAGAAGCAGAAGGATCGGAGCCAGGGATGGTTAGCAAATTGCCAGTGTCAGACATGTAGAAGTAATTGTAGTTGATCCTAGTAACCAAGTCCGCCAAATGAGGGAAGTGCCCCACGTTCAGCTTGAAGGATAAAACCTACATTCATTTCCAAAAGGTATCAGTTACTGATGTTTGTGCATTGTCTATGCAAGCACATACTATAAGAGTAGTAAAATAGCAGGGGTCACATCAAAAATAAAATAAAGAAGAAGGGGCGGAGAGTAAAAGGCACTACAATAAAAAATTTCACTCTACACCACTAATATTATGGCTGTGCTGAGTAAAACGAAGTTAAGGTAGCGTTTGGCTCGCTGTAATGAAAGTCGGAATGGAATGGTCACTCCAACAGAATGATCCTTACCGCGTTTGGTTCGCAAAAAAGTGACGGAATGACCATTACCTCCAAAATCACCATTCCTTTATATAGAAGAATGGTCATTCCACTGGGCAGGTAGAGGAATGGTCATTCCATTCCTTTATAAATTTTTCCTGAGACCAAAATGCCTCTTTATCAAATCAACCCCTCCAGCCTCCTCCCCCTCCTCCCAGTCGCCGGCTGGGAAGGAGACCAGCCGGAAGGCCCCCCCTCCCTCCTCCACCTTCCCTTTTCTCTATTCTGTTTTGGCGGAATCAGAAAGCCCCAATTTCAAGATACTTCGGAAGCTAGAAATCGGAAAGGCGGTGTCTTTGCTCAGAAACATAATCGAAGGAGTCCTTCGTTTGTAGGTTTCGTTGTAGATCATGGATCAATTTGGCAGGAGGAAGATCAATTGTAGCAGATCGTCGGTGGCAGATATCAGAGGAGTTTTGCACGCCATGCTCGGAGAAGAATAGCAGTCAGAAGATGAGAGCAGATCAGCCATATCAAGGTGGGCTATAGACGCTCGCAGCAAACCAAAAAGGAAAGCCGCAGGGCACTGCTCTGTTCCCATTCTGATTATAGAACCTGTCGGCAAAGATCGCCAGAAGAAGACAATTGCAGAAGATCGCAGGGGACTAGTTTCAGCAAGCCATTGCTGGTGTAGTCGACATCAAATAAGAAAGACCGCACCACCGCCCAGAATCAATCCGATCGCACACTCTGCAACTTAAGGACAGTCAATCTTTGCAGTCGCAGAGAACAGAATCTTAAGGGAGTTGGTTTGGGTTACTGTATTGCAGCCGCAGTGACTTCGCCTGATCGGCTTGTGGTTGCAGTGGAAGGGAATTCTGGGTCTGGGTTCAGCACCATGGAGGTCGAGGTAGAGGAGCGTATTTTGGTCTTTCTTATGTAAATTTTATTCCATTCCAGGCATCATTCCAGCGTACCAAACGCAAGAACAGGAATCACCATTTTATTACTGGATTGATTCTTCAATAAAACCAAACGTTGGAATGAGAATCACCATTCTTGCCTTATTCCATTACAGACTCATTCCACTCTCCATTCCATTCCTGCCTAAAACCATTCCAACAAACCAAATACTACCTAAGAAAAGTGGGGTAGAGTGACTACTTTATGTCACATAAATAATTACTCTACTCTTCTTCCATCCAAACACCCAGGGGTAAAACTGTGTCATAACAGCCCCCTTTTTACTCCTCTACTCTACTACTCTATCTCATGCTAACCAATAGGCCAGGATAAACTATACAGTGAAAATAGTGTCAACTCACCATTCATCTTCAGATAAAAAAAAAAAAAAAAAAGAAAAAAAAGAAACAGTTCTTTGTTGTTTTCTTTCAAATAAACAAGCTATACACAAAACACTACACCAACCGTATCAATCTACTATCTAAGTAACAGGTTTTCACAGGAATTGCTTACACAGAAGGTAAAGACTGAACAGTGGATCACACAGGAACATCCATTTGACTGAATTGCTAAAGAAGTTTCATGTCTAAATAAGCAGCTATTGTAGGTAGAGATGTAGACCAAAGCGTGCATACATATATGTAGATGTGCAAGAATATGTGTTGATGGGGACATCAACTCAAGATATGGAAAGAAATACCAAAGGCATAAGAAGAAGATGGTTGGTACGGCTTCCTTGTGGTTGGATCAACTTTTCATGGGCTTGATACATTACAATCATGAAGATCTACCGTTGGATCAGCCTTTGGGCGAAGATACACCGTTGGATCTTGATCTGGGCGTGCTAGAGGCCTTCGGTGGTGGACCCGCGGAAGACCCCACACTGGGATGGTCCACAGGAGATGAGCAATTGAGGAGTCATCATGAAGATTTAAAGACTGGCAAGGGACCCATGGGAAGTAAAGGGTTTAAAACTAAAGACATAAGAAGAGGGGTCCCAGGGCCCACAACTTAAAGTCTCTTGTATAGGTTTTAGTACACAAGACTTGCGCACAAAACCCCATGCGCAAGGCAGCCTTTCCACCTAGTCGACAGCCACCTTTTGTTTTATTTATTTTATTAGTTTGGTTTTATTTGCTTGGTTTTATTTTATGAGACAAGATCTAGATGTTTAATCTGAACCATTGATTTCTAGGGTTCTCTTATTACCCATTATTAAGGTTGTATCTCTTGGAGAAGAGAAAATGATTGAATGAATATTGATTTTCTTCCAAAGGCCTTCTTGAGACTTCTCTTGCAGGATCTTCTTCTCGCCTGTGAAAGGGAGTTTCGTGCGAAGCCAACATAACACTATCTTCATCATCAAGGTTGTTTTATTTATCTCCACTGTTTTCCCTTTCCTTTGATACCCATCTCACACTTTCTTGCCCATTCAAATCTAGATCTACTCTCATGGTGGAATCCTAGATCCAGCCCAAAATCCAAATCAAGACCATTAAACCCCTTCAGCCCTCCAACCAGCCCCTTATCCATCAATCAATCACAACTATCCATCTCCCAAACCTTTAGATCTGATCAGACCAGCAATAGATCTAGAATGGCCAACACTAGATCTGGTTTCAAACCTATTACAAACCATTTAATTCATGTTTTCATTGCTGAATTTCATGTTTAATATTATAAAGTTGTGGGTGTATTGAATTAAATCTGAATTTCATTTAAAACCATATTCAATCCACTACTATTCAATTGTTACCCCAAATTGAGCCTGGCTGTCATTCAAATCCTCAAGGATCTTGATCATTTACTTGACTCGGCAGATCCCTAGGCAAGGTGGAGGTTCTTACTCTCCACTTGGTCCCTTCCTCACTTCTTTGAGGGCCCAAATTGCAGGATTGTAACAAGAATTGGCTTTCCTCTTAATTAACTTAGTGGATTTCAGCATGGAATGATGTGTCAAACATGTTTCAATTGATTCATTATAATTGTTATTATTGTTATTGATCTCATCTTAGATCATTTAGATTAACTTTCATTCTGTCCTGTATCATGTGTATATACAAGCACACAGTGATACCGTTGAGTTTTTCCATATGCATGATGCTAGCACGTCTGAACTTTGAAATACACAGAACAATATGCAATTTAACAATGAAGAAATGAAATACCCTGAGTAGGAAGGCAATGCAATCATCAAATTGCTTTTCAATCCGATCTACTTCCATTTCGCATCTCGCCTTGATAGCAGGAGCCGCGCCACCGCTACATAGCGTCTGCTGTATGGTGTAGAAATCAAGAGCGAGCCCGAGAATACTTTTGATTCGGCTTGCTATCAGTGCCCACTGCAAGTCGCACAATAAATGCCAGTTACCATTTTCTCACAATGAGAACCCAATATCAAATGGAAATGAAAAGGAGTGTATTCCAGCGTGCTTAATAAACCGCAAGGATGCTACAATGGACTATCTGCTGCATTTTAAGTGAGACCTGAAACATTCTAGAATATGATTTGGGAATTGAAAGGCGGAAACATTTGTATCATTCCTAGTTCCAAATGCACCCAAAATCAGTTCTAAGTATCAAGAAAAGACTTACCAGCTTATCTGGAGCCACGAAGCACTGCCGTTGAATAGACAATAGGTAGGCCTCATGAACTTCTATAACTTCATCAAGGGAGCCAGCAGATGACATCCCTCTGCAGAGATCAACCCATGCACTGTGGAATACCTGTATTTGTTCGGGATTAGTCTGCTGATGATGATTAAAAGTCCATATAATACAAACTTTAGCAGCCAACTGTTGGGACTTTACCCTATCCATGACATATTGGTGAAATGCATCCACAAAATGGAGAAGCTTCTGTTCCACCAACAAGTGATGCTTACGGTCAATTGCTGTCGCGCCTCCATCCTGTGAGGGTGGAATTACATGCATATTTGAGAATGCACAATGTTTTCTATAAAAATACATGTTATATAAAATCCTGCTTGTTCGTTTTCCAAGTTTTTCTCAAGTGAAATCATTCATTTGAAGGTTAAATGTCATTTGCAAAATGTACTATAGAATTATAGATTCAATATCAAGAAATAATAATTCCTTAGCAGCCATGCCAATGTTTCATCTAACCCTTGTAAATGCAACTCTCCAGAATCTCAATTACAGAGCAAACATGCAGAGGTTCATGCATACATAAACTAAATGGATAATGTTCTAGAAGGAACCTTGCCAATAACGACTCTTGGAAGTTCTTGTATGGGACCCACCTAATATCAACCCAAACCCTCACACCCCACTCCCCAACATCCCAAGTCGACATTGATCTGACTGATGCCCACCATTGGATAGAATCATGATAAAATTGGAACTTGTAAAACCCATTAAGCCTTGAATCCTAAAATCAGTAAAGGATCCTTGACAAGGACCATATATGGCCTACCACCAATCCACAAGAACTCCCCCACACACCCAAAATCCAAAATCCAATATTGGGTGATCAACAAGCATCCATGTCAGCCCAAATGATAGAGTTAATTTCTGCAAAATAAGGACTGGCTCACCTTGGATAAATGAACTTCTCTAAAATAGTTTTGGTAAATAAATAAACAAGGCAAGCCAAACACATCCAGCATGTGTTAGGTCAAATAATAGATGTTTAATATTCTGATCTTGAGCTATTTCAATCATAGTATTGTCAATGCAGTACCCATCAAATCAACCATCCGGGTTACCGAACCAATGATCCTACATGTGCAAAAGCAAAGCATGATGACACTATTAACAAACTTGAGAGACCTATAAAACATAAGATTTATCAGAGTGAAAGAACTAGTATCTGAGAAAAAAGAACCTTCCACATCCACCTCCGAGCTTTATCAAGAACAAATTTTGCACGTTTGACCTTCAGCAAGAAACCCATCACCTACAACAAGCATGGACAGTATCAAGAAATCAAAAGCACCCCAGTGTGCCTGAAAATCTAACAGCATGCCATACCTGATTGTACTTCTTAATTGCCTCCTGATTAGCTATAAGTTCAAGAGGCCAAGAAACCTTTTACATAAAAAACATGCAGGCGGTTAAGACACTGGTGTATACAAATCAGCCATACCACACTGTTAATACAAGTCATGTACAGTCCTCGTGCACCCAGCATATCAGAATTAGTTGTCAATTCCGTTCCATTCAGGCCGGAATTGGCCGGAATGTTCCGGAATTGGCATGGGGTGGAACAAAAATGCGCCCCTAAAAGTTTCCGGGCCCAATTCCGGTCATTCCAGTCCATTCCAGTTCCAATTCCGGAACAATTCAGCCCCATTCCTGGCCATGTTTCATAATTCCATTCATATGTGGTGAAAACTAGAAAATGGTCAAATAGACAAGAAGGATGATCAAGCGAGGGCTTGCAGTATTGCAATTGTATGGAAAAGATGCCCGGGACATTATACACATCGACATCATGATGCATCAGGACAATATATTTACTCATTAAAATATACATGCCTTATATGTGAACTTCAACATGTCAAGGGCATCAATACCAAAACTGTGGGCACGGCCTTTATGTGGAGTTGAAAGAGATGTAGCTGTATGTTCCTCATCAGGCGCAAGAGGTTTTGCAATTGTCACGACCAAGGAATCAACTGTAGTTAAAAGCATGCCATCACCGGAGTTTCTAATGGATTCCTGTATAAGAGAAGAAACATCACTAGCATTAGCAGAGAATTCACAAAAAGGTATCATTCTTACATATAAATTTCAAGGTGCACCTGTAATACGGTATTCAATTCAAAATCGTCATCCCAAGAGTCTCCTCTATCTAGCTTATCGAAAAGCACGGTTAAGAATTGCTGAAGGAGGTCACCTGAAGATAAGCTTCAGTCAAGAAACAAATAGTTTGAAGCAATCGTATGTATGCCAAATCAAAAGCATTTAGGAGACGCAAGAAAAAATGTATGGTTACTCGTTCTGCTTTGTGTCTGAGAGTGTGGGAAGCAGAAAACACATAAAGTGAGACACTTTTCTTTCTTTTTATCCTGACTATTATCAGTTCTAATTACCAATGTTGATAAGGAACAGTTCCACAGCTACCATGTCCCAAAAGTGAAGCAAAATATTCTTACGAATTTCAGCTTGGGTACATCCAAACACATTTAACAAAAACATTGTAAGAATTAAACCATTTGATTAGAGGTACCAGAGCCCAACAAGTAGATAGCGCGTAATACACCAAGTTCATCCATCAATCTCCAACCATTCATCAACTTCAACAAGATATGCTTTCCCACATAATCCACCTAGTATGCAAAGCAAAAGAAAAGGCTAAGTACCATTTCTTTTAGAAAAGATTGAAAAAGATAAAAGGATTGGTCGTTGAACTACCAACCTGTTTCTTTATGTATACAGTAAGGCATTCCTGCATAATAACTGCAGGAAGTGGTGTAGCCTTTGGTTCATTACTTTCAAGCCAACTCCAAACATTGGATGCAAGTGTGCTATTTCTCTGGAAAGGCAAAAGCTTGGAAATCGGAAGATCCTGTTTCAGAAAAATATGGTAATCAGAACATCTTTTTTTTATCAGTAACTGAATTTCATTAATAAAGAGACCCAATCAAACCAATTGGGAGAAACAGAGATCTAAAAGCCTTATACCAAAAATAAAAGCAAAACAGAAAACCACAACCAAGAAAAAAGCTACATAGTGAAAGCAACAAAAGGAGAAGATCTGTCCATCCCTTCCTTGGCCAAAGCAAAGAGGTCAACTACATAAATCTTATTTCTCCATTCCAATCAATCATAGGCCAAATCCTCAGATAGGTTACACTTCTTCAGATCTATCCTTACTACTTCCATCCATGTCCTCTTCGGCCTATCCCTTTCCTTGAAGGGCCATCAACCTACATAGAAAAACTTTTCCCAACTAGCGCCTCCGTTGGCCTACGTTGGACATGACCAAACCCTCCCAAACGAGTCTCTCTTAATTTATCACTTGTTGATGCAACCCCTTAATGCTCCCAAATGCACTCATTTTTTATTCCATCTTTCCTAGTTTTACCACACATCCATCTCAACATTCTCATCTCCAATACACGCATTTTTGTGTGTCGTTTCCTGATTATCCAACAATCTACTCCATAGGTTATAGCTGGCTCAATCCTTTTGTAATATTTATTCTCCAAACTTCTTGATATGCGCCAATCACAAAACACTCCAGAAGCAAGTCTCAATGTCAACCATCCAGCTCTTATCTTATGTTTGACACACTCATTAATCTCTCCATCCTTATTAAAGAGTCACTCATGAATCTCTCCATCCTTATTAAAGAGTCAATTTATCAGAAGAAATCTTTGTGTATCCGTTGCACTTTAATTCTCACAGGAGTTGCATCTCTTTGCAAATCCGCATTGAAATTGGAATTCATATATTTTTTTATGACTTATCTAAAAGCCCTTAGATTCTAAAGTCTCTCGCCATCTCTTACGTTTTGCATTTACGTCATCTCTCAATTCATCATATATTCTATCTTTGTACAACTTATTCCAAAGCCATTGGGTCCTAAATTCGCTCGTGATATCTCAAGTTTCACATTCAAACCATATCCCAATTCATCTTCCAAAGCTATAAAATTTGCAAACAACATATATCAAAGTATATGAGTAGTTAACTCATTCACAATAAATGCACAAAGATAAGGACTTAAAGCTGACCCTTAATGCAAGTTTATAATCACTAGAAACTCCTGACTCTGCATAGGTAGTTTTCACACTAGTTATCACCAGCCATACATATCTTTAATGGTGTCAATGTAACCTCTTAGGACACTCCTTTTATTTAAAACCCACAAAATCAAATCCCTAGGTACCCTATCATGGGTAATCAAATCAATAACAAATAAAAGCTAGAAAACAGTTCGGTTAGAGTTGTGTTTCAAAATATGAATAGTTTTGATATTTTGGCAGAAGAGATGACTATCCTTATTCTTTTCTTTTTTAATTGGTTGGATGACAATCCATTTGTGTTTAGTAGGGCATTGAGGAAAATGGAAATTACATCGGGACAGACCTTTTCTCGCCCTTTCCTGCCCCATATCATTACCAGCACCAATCATTGGTATTAATTTGGGCCTTGATAGGGGAGGGAGAATGAAAAAACAGTAACCCACCTCATGTGATTTTACGATTTCAGATCTCTGAACCACCCAAAAACATACTGCAGCAGTAATAACAGTCCATACTGGTGTAGCAATTTATAAAGGATGGCTGTTTGGAGTCCATGCAATTATACAAATGCAACCTAATCAAATGTTTCAGGAAAGAACGAAATCATACCTGGAAATATGGAAGAGGAGAGGGAAACAAATCTTCCATAGCTCTCATGTCATCCTTTACTCGAAGATGCTCAGTTTCTCCATACAGAAAGCCATAAGCATAGTTTGTACCCATGCATTCAGGAAGCATTTCTTTGGCCACATTCATCTCCTTACCATTATTTGTATGATTTCCACCAAAAATGGCCTCTCGCAGATTTTCATCATTTAAAGAGGGGAGGCAGAAATTCCGAGACAAGTTCAATTTATTGCAAGATGCCTCATTAAGAATCTCCCTGCATACAGTGATGGCTGGATTTTCAGGCCAGAAGGTTCTAACAAAAGGTGGTCCATCCATATCACCAATATTATCCATTATGCACTTCTGGGAATCAAAATCTGAAACCCCATTCACTTCGTTCTTCTCATCGAAGCAACCTGAACCCTTAATCACATACTTCAAATTGGTTTTCCCCCTTTCAGAACCCATCTGAATGCTTTTCTGTAACATAGTGTCAACCAAGAAGTTACACCGATTTTTTTCTGAGGCCATTGAAGATGGTATAGTCATGCTAATTACTTTTGCTCCCTTCTTTGTTTCAATATAAGATTCACAGATTTGGGCAATCTCAAGGGTCCATGGATAATCATTTTTGAAGTACTTAAATATGTGGGTTCGGTCACCTATTAGACCTGCCAATGACACACAGAAAACCTCAGACAAAGTTAAGCCTCCCAAGCTCTGCACATGATGCATCTGCCTTCCATGAGGAGCTGATTCGTTGTCAAAACAATGGTCGGGTTCAATGCCCATCGGATATCTAATATGTGCAGTTGACTGACAGCCAGACGCAGAATATTTTGATGGATCAGAAACACGATTCTCACAGTCATCACCTTTGTCAAGTGTCACTGCAGACTCCACCAGGACATGTCGCATCAGCTGCAATGATTTCCCTGCAGATACAATAGCCCTGGCTATGTCCTTAATAAACAGAGGGCAGACTATGTCTGCATCATTCTGATCTTTTCCCTTTATGGAGCCCAATGGAAGGATAGGCTCCCTCCCACCTGTCCCTCTCGTGTCATATTTCATAGATTCTCCATCAGCAGCAACCGGTGGTGTCCCCAGACCAAGCTTTTGGGATCTCAGCACCCTCAAAAGATAACTCTTCTCCCAATATGCTGGCTGGTCAATAGCTATTGCATCATTGGCATAAAAGAACAGCTGAAAGGGGGAAAAACCATAGTAAGAAAGAAAAGAAGTTGGTATAAAATACTTACTGAATAAAGATCATCAAGTAAAAGAAAATGAACTACTATTAAATTTAAAGAAATTTGTAAACATAAATTGCTTTAAGGAGTGTTTGTATTCACCCAAACCACAATCAATAAAAAATATTTAGATAGAATGCTGGTTATTCATTCTGCTGTGCATTCAGGGTGGCATAAAAATGAAAATCATATGTTCCAGGCTGTACATCAGCTTGTTAGGGACACCAAAGTCCCCCTAAGGGGGTGAGAGTGCGTAGATTTGAGTCTTTGAACCTAGGGTGTTGTGATCAAGGGCCTCAGAACACGCAAGAGAGACAATCAAGCACACACATGACACACAGAGATTTACGTGGTTCGGCTTTTGGCCTAGGTCCACAGGAGAAGACAGGAGAGTTTCCACTATGCAATCAGAAGAGAGTTACATCACAAAGGCCCTTGCCTTTATTTATAATATCAATTATCAACCCTAAACCCTGGTACACCCATTACAACCCTACTCCTGATCCCAGTAGAACAAGGGCAGTGCAGTGGCCCGATTAACCAATGTCATTCTCACAACTCTAAACCACACAGAACGTCTGAGATTTCTTGATCAATTGATTGTATTGTATTGACTGAATCCTCTTAGAGAATGAGCACTAATATATAGGAATACACATGCCTTAATCAAGGCTTTTACAAAGGAAACTAGCTAATCACTAATCTAAAATAGGAAAACAATCAAAACAAAATATGTACAGCTATCTAATTGTTGACCAAATCAAATCCCACGTGAGATATGGCTAGCTGGACAGGATTGATGGGCCTTGGGTCCCTTGATGGGCCAACGTATCATATGAGCCAACTTAACACCCCCCCTCAAATTGATGCGGGAGAATCAATGAGCATCAATTTGCGAACCAAGAATTGATGCCGTGGTCGAGGAAGACCTTTAGTAAGAATATCAGCAACCTGAAGCTCAGTGTAGACATGCGGAAGACTGATGACATCACGTTTAAGCTCATCCCGGATGAAATGACAATCAACCTCGATGTGTTTAGTGCGTTCATGAAAAATCGGATTTTCAGTAATCCGAATTGCACTAGTATTGTCAGCATAGAGGGGGGTAGCGCCTTCTGCGGGAAAGCCAATGTCAGAGAGGAGGCCTCGGAGCCAAAGAATTTCAGAGCACGCAGCAGACATAGCGCTGTATTCAGCCTCAGTAGACGATTTTGAAACTTTGTCATGTTTCTTGCATTTCCAGGAAATCAGACTGTTTCCTAAAAACATGCACCATCCTGTCGTCGAGCGGCGAGTATCTGGACAACCAGCCCAATCAGCATCTGAATAAGCTGTGAGAGATAGAGAATTGTTGGATGGAAAAAACAGCCCGCGAGTCGGAGTGCGAATAAGGTACCGAATGATGCGTCGCACAGCAGCCAGATGAAGATGACGAGGAGCAGTCATGAACTGACTCATGAGGTTAACCGCAAAGGAGATATCAGGACGAGTGATGGTGAGATAGATCAAGCTACCGACTAACTGGCGATAGGCGGTAGGATCGGGAAGAAGATCACCCTCCTCTTTACTGAGTTTGACATTTACTTCGAGTGGTGTATCAACCGGAGCAGAGTCAGTAAGGCCAGCCAAGTCAATGAGGTCAACCGTGCATTTGTGCTGATTGAGAACGATCCCAGTAGTGGATTGATGAACTTCAAGACCGAGGAAATAGTGCAAGGGGCCGAGATCCTTCATTTGAAATGTCTGATGAAGTGAAGCTTGAAGGTCATGAATCATTTGTGCATTTGGTCCTGTAATGACAATGTCATCAACATAGACCAGTAGAACAGTAATGCCGGAGGAAGCATGATGTAAGAACATAGAAGGATCATACTGGCTCGGATGAAAATTCAAGTGAAGAAGAGCCTCTTGAAATTTCTCAAACCATGCGCGAGGAGCTTGTTTCAGACCATAAAGAGAGCGACGGAGCTTAGCAACCATGCCAGGGCCAGAGGAGGACCCAGGAGGCAGACGCATATAGACGTCTTCTTTGAGATCACCATGAAGAAACGCATTTTTGACATCCATTTGATAGAGAGGCCAGGATTGAGATGCCGCAACAGCAAGGATTGTGCGGACAGTGGTCATCTTCGCGACAGGAGCAAAGGTTTCATCATAATCAATGCCATATTCCTGCCGATTTCCGAGAGCAACGAGGCGCGCCTTATACTGATCGAGAGTGCCATCTGGTTTTAACTTGAGAGAAAAAATCCACTTGCAGCCAATCGGTTTGACACCCAAAGGAGAGGGGACAATATCCCAGGTATGATTTTTCTCTAAAGCTTCCAACTCATCGTGCATAGCCTGGGTCCAACATTTGTCCTGCACAGCCTGAGAGTAGGAGCGGGGAATGGAGGAAGAGGACAAAGTGGCCATTAAAGAAGTATGGGAAAAACCATAGCGGTCAGGGGGTACCGAAATGCGGGAGGAGCGACGCAAGGTAGGAAGCCCAGAAGAACAAACTGCCGGAGGTGGACCAGATGCTAGAGGAAGATCAGGAGGGGGATCCCGGGAAGGCGCATCTGTATGCCGTCTGTGGTACACATAGTGAGGATTGAAACGAACAACGGAAGTGGTGTCAGAAAAACTAGGTAAAGATACTAAAGAAGAGTCAGGAGGGTCAAGGTGTTGTTGAAAAAAATACTGATTTTCAAAAAAAACAACATTCCTAGAGGTCCGGAAGCGACGAATGTGAGGGTCGTAGCAAAGGTACCCTTTCTGGAAGGGGGCATACCCTAAAAAGACACACTTAGCGGATTGTGCAGTTAATTTGGTCCGTTCAGAAGGAGGCAAGTGCACAAAACAAACAGAGCCGAAAACATGAAGAGCATCATAAGATGGAGAGGTCTGGTATAAGCGAAAATATGGGCTCTGATTGTTAAGTGAGGCAGAAGGCAGACGATTTATGAGATGTGCTGCAGTAGCCAGTGCCTCAACCCAAAAACGGGTAGGAACCGATGATTCAAGCAGAAGGGAGCGAGTGACATCAAGTAGATGTCCATTTTTCCGTTCAGCAACTCCATTCTGCTGGGGAGTATAAGGACAAGTACGCTGAGAAATTATGCCTTTGTGTTGTAAAAACTTTTGAAAATCAGAGGAGACATATTCTCCACCCGAATCAGAGCGCAATATTTTGATGCATGTGGAGAATTGATTCTCAACATAAGCTAAGAAAATTTTAAAAACAGGGAAAACATCAGATTTGGAATGTAGAAAGTAAATCCATGTGAACCGACTGAAATCATCAATAAAAGTGACAAAATATTTATAGCGAGCATGAGAAAGAGCGGGAGCAATGCCCCATACATCGCTATGAACTAAATCAAAACACCTAGTGCTGTGTGAAGTAGAGATAGGAAAAGGAAGAGTTTTGCTTTTTCCCATTTTACAAGTAGCACAATCAAGAGGCACACAAGAAGAGAAGCCATTAGATTTGAATAAACCAGAATTTAACAAGAGGGACAAAGCCTTGGAATTAGGGTGTCCGAGTCTTTTATGCCACAATTGGCAATTATCTCTAACAGAAAAACAAAACATATCATTGGCAACTCTAGTCCTAGGAATATGAGAAAAATCCAACGGAAACAGGCGTCCACACTTAGGTCCCCTCGCGAGCTCCTGCCCGGACATCTGGTCCTGCACAACACAACCAGAAGAAGAAAAAGATATGTTACAGTTATTTTCAACAAGCTGCCCAACTGACAATAGATTGGAAGTTAAATTGGGACAAAGGAAGACATTTTTCAAGGGGATGGGACCAGGCATGTCTCCAAGGGCAGTAATGGGAACAGTACCTCCATTGGCAGTTTGTATTTGAAGATTTCCAGCGTAGTTTTTCACATTGGAGAGAGAGTTCTGGGAATATGTCATATGATTAGAGGCACCGGAATCAAGAAACCAAGTAGAAGATGGAGGGGATGTACCTGAGAGACCTAATGCAGAAAGAGCAGTGACAATCATTTGCTGAACCAATTCAGGAGTCAGAGAAGAGGAGGGTCCAGGCTGTGAGGATGCAGATGGTGGAACAGGCAGTTCTGAAGAAGCAACATAAGCATGCGGAGTCGGAGACTGAGTCTGATAGAGCGGAGCCTGATGCTGTGGAGCCTGATACTGTGGTGTCGGACGTTGTGGGCGGCGACGACACTCAGAGATAATATGTCCCGGCTTTTTACAGTAACTACAGACCTTCTGTTTGCATTGAGATGCAAGATGCCCAAATTTGTGACAGCTGTAGCATTGAGTTTTGCTCAAGTCGCGAGAGGAAGGCTGAGGAGCCTTATTGGCCGAAAAAGCGACTGAGTAAGTCTCAGTGGTTTGTTGAGCCAGATGTGCTGAGGTAGACAGGCGATGTTCCTCTCGCAAGAGTTCATTAAGACAGACATCCAAGGATGGTAAAGGCATCCAATTCATTAGGGAAGAGCGAATACTGTCAAATTCATGCCGTAATTTCATCAAAAATTGATCCCTCTGACTAGAGGCCTGAAGATCGCGGATAACGATCAGAATATCGGCAGCCACATCCGTATACTTAATACTATCATATTCGGACCAAAGATTTTGGAATCCGGAATAGTAGTCTTGGATTGATAAGTTCCCCTGTGCATATTCAGCAATCGCACATTCAAGATGGAATTGACGTGCTGAGTTATCTTGATGGTACACTTGCTTCAAATACCTCCACATCTCTTTAGAAGTAGAATAGGGTTTAAGGTTCATTATTAGATGGGGCTCCACTGAACCCAGTATCCAAGATTTGATTTTGGCATCTTTAGTAAGCCAAGTGGATATCTTTTTCTCATCTTCAGTGGGTTTAGGGTCAGATCCAGAAATATAGCCCCACAATTCCTTGGCTTCAAGATAGATCTGGAACTGAAATGCCCAAGCAGGGTAATTTTTTCCTGTGAATCTGACTAAAGTAACCTCAGATTTCTCCATTTTTAATAAAGATTTGTCAAACACACTGAGTGAAACAGCAAAAATAGGAACAGGTCCAGCAAAGAGAGGAAGTCTTAAAGATTGTGAACAATCTGATGATCAATCAGTACCACGATCGACCAGCCAATGATGACAGAACAGTAAATCAGCACAAAAAAGACCCCAGACGACCAGAAAAATTGCTGTTGATCCTTGATGTGGGCCCCACTGGAAGATCTGAACAATGATCAGATTACTGATCTGAGGATGCACAATATCCTGGTTTCTAACGGAAGAAGAACTGTCCAAATCCACCACAGATCCAAGATTTTGGACGGTCTAGATGAAATCAATATTAAAATCTGGAAAATCTCTAGAATGAGTAAAACACCAACCTGGAAGCCTTGAAAAAAACTGAAAAAATCTCCAATAGTCTTAGAAAATCCAGACGACCAAGACTGGACAGATTTTGGATGGAGATTTGATGATCAGTGGTGGGCCACCATGCAGATCACACTGTTGCAACGTCTGGGTTCCTTGAAGTCACGATCTGATCTGACGATCTTCACAAGAGAGAACAATTTCTCTTTCTCCTTAATGAGTTAATGCTTTCTAAGATCACAAGACAAGATTTCTCTGGACAAGGCTCTGATACCATGTCATTCTCACAACTCTAAACCACACAGAACGTCTGAGATTTCTTGATCAATTGATTGTATTGTATTGACTGAATCCTCTTAGAGAATGAGCACTAATATATAGGAATACACATGCCTTAATCAAGGCTTTTACAAAGGAAACTAGCTAATCACTAATCTAAAATAGGAAAACAATCAAAACAGAATATGTACAGCTATCTAATTGTTGACCAAATCAAATCCCACATGAGATATGGCTAGCTGGACAGGATTGATGGGCCTTGGGTCCCTTGATGGGCCAACGTATCATATGAGCCAACTTAACAACCAAGACTATTAACCTATGCACCCAATACCACCAGCTTCTACTGAGCCACATAAGTCAACATAGGGGGGTTTCACAGTGCATTAGGGACCAAGAAATAATTAATAAAAAGTGGAAAATCATATAATTATTTGTAGGTCTTTTTTTTCCCTTTACAAAGGGCTTGAACTTGCGCACCCACACACACTACGCATTTCCCTAACCAGCTGAGCAACAACCGGAGACCGGATACCATGTTTTTAACTTTCCACACAATGGCAACATCATCATCATCAAAGGCTAATCCCATCTAACTCAATTACAACAGTAATGATGAAAAATTGTGGACCAAAACAGCAACCCACCTAGTTGTTTCTGATGTCCTGCCACCCAAAATGCACAGCAAAAATGCCAAATGCCCAAATTGCTTGTGTTTTGGGGTACATCCACAACCACATCAATTTAGTGTGTGCCCCCAATATAGCATCATAAAAAGGCACCAAGACTACAATCACCTCCTCATATGGATCATCTAGAGTTCCATCAAATAGCCATGAATCAAGCCCCTCTATATATGGAAGTAAACATCCTATAAATAGAACTAGTAGCATATGGTAGGCTTCCTCCTGAAATTAGCAGGACCACTTTGAATTAGAATCACATATTCCAGACAATCATAAACAAATATATTCCATATGTATGAAGAAGAATTTTTCTTTGACCTCGCCACCTTGCACGAGACAAACTTCATTCAAGTTTGTGTAAAGATGGTCAAGGATGTGAACTGCCATCTCGCTAGCTGGAACAGCAGCTGCAGGATCCAAATAGGCTTCAGGGATTGCTCCCTGTATTACTTGCAATAAACATTCTGCCCCACAGCAAAGACTGCAAATTTTCCAGAAGAATATCAAAAAGAAAAACTAAAATTGTAAAACAGCAAAATAGCTGAGAAGGTACAAGATCTGGTTATGTAAAGTGCTCTTCACAATAAAGAAGATTACTCTCTCCATTGTAAAAGGCAAAGATACAACATGAAAGGGTAAATAATATGCAGTTCAAAACATAGTTGCCAGACCATTAAGCGGATAAGGAAGAAATGGATAGGGTGAAATGCCTCATTGCCTTGTTTTGCATTATTTTACCAGGCATTTATCTATAAGCATAAAATGAATGTGACAATAGGAAGCAAGAACTGTTGGTATTAGGTAGTAGGTGTTAAATAGGTCACTGGGTCACAGCCCATGTCAAATAAAGCCCGACTACTTGGTCACAACACCTCACGTGTGTACAACTATGTAAATTTATTCTTTGCCTTTTTAGGAGATATGATTAGATTAGAATGGCTGTAATCAAGATGAGAATGATTATAATCACTGCAAATTGTAAAGCAACAATACATCTATATAAAGGAGGATCGAGGCCCTCAAAGGGATCATCAAATTCACAGCACAATTTGTCACTCTTCTTGTTGTCTTTGATAGGAGGTACTTAACTGATCAAAGAAAAGGCAGTGGGTACTTGCAAGGAAAAAATGTGTTTCCAGGTAACTATCATTCAAAATTGTTAACAAAGAAACAAGAAGGAGAAAGAAGAATTTCACAATTATAGAATCTGGAAAGAGTAGAAATAAAACGGGTACAAACATAATAGACCAAGGATACCACTAGATGGACTCCATATTGCAGTTGATTTAAACATTGAGGTAGATTCCATGGCCACCATTCTGCCATGCATTTGGGATGGCATGGAAATATGGAACTGCATTAGGAGGAACGATGTTTTTTGCATCGTGGATGTCCCCAAAAGTACACCATCTAATCTAATTTTGGATTTCTTCAATGCCACAAATGCAAAGTGTATGGTTAAGGAATGACATGTGTGGAAGGAAAGGAATGAACAAGATTTTCAGGAGCACTTTTCTTCAGTCGAGAACATTACTTCAGTGGTCAACTCTAGGATTGCAAAGTGGTTTTGGTTTGAAAGGAGCTCAAAGATTGGAAGGTGGATGATTTATTGTCTAACTGGGAAGCATGCATTTCACGCGGTATGGCTAAGTAGAGGAAACTGGTTTTGTGGACTGCTGCTAGTATTGGAGGCGCTCTTCGGAGCTGTGGAGGAGATGTGTCGCTACTGTTTTCTAATCCTGTGGGCATGAAAGACTCTAATGAAGCTGAAGTACTGGCGATTCTTGAAGCTTTGCCGATCTTTTTCCCGCTCTTTCCAACAGTGGCTCGTGGTGGAGAGTGATTTTGTGAATGCTATTACCTGGATGTACTGGTCCAAAAACCTTGGAAGCTTTAGTTTTCTTTTAACGAGATCAAGCTCTTTGTATCTCAGATTCTTGTAGGGTTTTGTCATGTTCCTAGGCCAGCTAAAAGCTTGGCAGATGGTTTAGCCAAACAGGGAGTGGATAGCTCATTGATTGGTGTTTCTTTGATCGAGGCCTTGGATATAATACTCTTTTAGCTAGGCATGCTTCCCCATTTGGGTTTCTTGTATGCTTTGGTTTGTTTTTTAATAATATTTGCCTTCATCAATCAAAAAACAAATGCAAAATGTAGCAAACAACCATCCAATTTTCCAAAATAATTGAACCAATTGCAATTTTGACATCAAATGTGCCCAAATATATCATTTTCATCATGAGAATTGAAAAAAAAAAAACGCTTGCAAGCCACTGTGAGCAATCCCCAAACAGAAATATGAAGAAATATGCAACAAAGCATGTCCTGATCTACTTGGCATGCAAAAGATATGATTTTTCACTAAGTGATTGTCAATGATGACACCACATAATGGTGAGGGTCAGGATGCAGGACCCTAAAGTCTACAATCTTAAATATGATGACTCATACTACCATGCCTCATTCTCAATTCAGAAAAAACTTACTACAATGAATCTACACAAATCAGCTCAGAAGGTACCCATGAAACTTCTTCAATAAATTGATGGATCAAATCAAAGACAGAACCTTGATAGAGTGCTTGCCAATCCCAAGAGCGTGAAAGTATTTTTATCATGA
Source organism: Persea americana (assembly GCA_029852735.1). Taxonomy (NCBI): domain Eukaryota; kingdom Viridiplantae; phylum Streptophyta; class Magnoliopsida; order Laurales; family Lauraceae; genus Persea; species Persea americana. The sequence continues at coordinate 20,926,276 of CM056811.1, forward strand.
GACTCGGCCGATTTCATTTCCTCCCTTAAGGCGACATTGCGCAATCTCTTTCCAAATAGAACAAAAAAAAAAATTTTAAAGGTAAATCAGATTAGCAGAAAACAATATTTTTGGTAAATTTCAACAGATATTATGAGAGAATACAGATACCTTAAGCCATACAGAAACAGAGTTTGCAAAAGCCTTCAATGTGGGAGCTCTTACAGAAGGAATCTCAACCTTCTTTACAAAAAGCTCTACCAGCTTTAAACATGTCGCAGCATAGACAAACTGACTGAGAATTCCACTAAGACTAGTCTGTGAAAGATGAGTGACATATATACCATTTTTGACATGAAAAGTTTGCTTGCTGTCATTCCAATTGAAGAAAGAACTGGAGTATCCTTGTAGCATTTGCAAAACACCTCGAACCTATAATAGAAAGCATGAAAGAGAATGAATGAAAGGAATAAATTTGCATGTTTTATGGTGTGACTAGATGTACCCAACTCACAGTTCTTTTCTAATATTTCTTAACGAGGATGGACACTGCTCGCACGTGCACTGGGAATGTAGAACTAGAAATGACATTAGTTGTAATAGTAAATACTGCTTTTCCAATTTATTCAACCAGATGAATACTAGCCATTAGGCACTGCCATTGTTACCAATTAAAGGTGGAAAAGGAATAAAAACAGTGTTACCATTTCTTTTTTTAAACACTTTGATACATATTAATGAACCCATAAGTTTCCAACATTTAATTCTTCATGCATCAGCCATATATCAAAAGAAATAATGCATACCAGTTCCGACTCATTTGTCCTTAAATTGGACACAGGTGCTGCAAATGGAAGACCAGTTGAGAAGACATCATAAAGTCTATCAATTAAACCCAGAGAAACATCTGTCTTTGCTCCCTCTGCTGATAAGATTCATAAAAATGAATATAAGAACATGCAATGGATCATGCACTTGCAAGCAAATGCAGCTGACAATTTCCATTCCAATGAAGCATAATGTGTGTACATATATCTAGGCTTCTGAATGCAAAACCCAATGAATAATAAATGTGAATATTAGCTCATTACAGGCCTCTGTGGATACAAAAGTGAGTATTGAAGCAAATAGGTTTCATAGGCCCAAGTTATACTCGGATGATTCCAATGCATTGTAGAATAGTGAGATCAGATATCTGGCAAACACAAACTGGGGTGTGCAGTAAGTACTGTTCTGCAATCAATCCTTCCCAAAAACAATTCCCTAAAAGTAAAAATTCTCAGCTCAAACCTTAACAATTTTTGCTTTAGAGCATCCATCCATGTTAGTTTTTCACAGACATACAAACACAGCCCAAAATACCATGAAATACAACAAAGTAGCCCAGTACATATCAGATCCGGTGAACGTCCATTTATTTCTAAAGCACTAAAATACCTTAGGGCCCATTTGCCTACTTAGTAATTAATTCCTAGGAACTCTTGATAAAGTGGGTTCTAAGAAAGGAACGTGAAGGATGTGAACAGTGAAGTATAAAAGGTGGAGATTTCGATGGGGCATTCACAATCCTAGAATTTGATTTATCTGGGGCGATACCAAAGAGAAGACTACTTGATGACCTTTGTTAATGGTCACATTTCCTCCCTCAATTTTAGCCCGTACTTAGAATTTCTAGAAATTCAATACGCATCAAACAAACAGCCTCTTGAAGTTCACACTAGTTGCATCAGATATTTACAAACAGAAAGCTGAAAAGGGTCTATTTTAAGATGCATTAAGCATTACAGACGTGATTTGGGAAAACCCAGAAATAAAAGGTCAATAGTTAAAACAAAAACAGATGAAACATACAATCTTTTGACACATCTTTGTGCAACCCAAGTAAGATCCCAACACATCTATGGAAAATCGGATCTGGGCTACTTCTATTGTGTCTTTCCGCTGATCACCAATTGAATTCAGCATAAAGGTTCCACCAAAAAGACCATTGAAGAGGGAAACTGATAGAGTTCGAAAGAACAAAACTACACATTGGGATGTACCACTTCTCCACCCCAAAAAGGATATCAATACATCCTGAAAGTAGTTTAGCTCTGGGTTTAGGCGACGCCCCAAATCCCAATTTGGGTTACATCCAAATGGGGCTAATTAAGAAAGGAACTTAGCAGAAAACAAAGAACAACAATGGTAATTACCGTAGCAAAGGGGGTTTTCCATCTGGGTAAGTTTAAATTGATGTCACTGAGAAGGAGATTCATGTAGAAGAGAAGATGTTCATCAATGCAGGAGTTGGGCTTGAGAAAAAATAAGAATTCTTGCGCGGGCGCCGTTGCATTTCTCTTCTTCACTGTACACACCCGTAGGTTTTCAAATACTCGCAGTTCGCTAGCCCGAAAGAGCGATGCTGCGTTTTGTAACACTTCGTCTTTATCTTCATCTGTGGGCTCCACAGTGTGCCCACCTGTAAATCATCTGAACCGTTCAAAATAGATCAGCCCCTCAATGGCCAAATTTCACTAACTATTGGAGATGGGCCCACTGTCAATTTTAACCACACATAAAAATCATGAAAAAAAGGAGGAAGTTTCCATTAAGGTTTTACATGTAATACACTAATTATTGGAGATGGGCCCACTACTGGTACTCTCTAACAGGGCCTTACTCATGAAAAATCTAACCACACAAAATATATGGCCATATTGTAGAATATCTTGACAGCTATCTTATGATGGTATTCAAGAGTGATTAGTATCCACAAAAGTATAAAAGTTTGGGTTTCTACTAATTTATGGGGTTCAGCGTATTAGAATGGATTGGATTGGCTGAAGGTGGGCAACACAACATCAAAAACTGAGGTGGCCCTAGTAATTGGTATCATGGTCTTTATGTTACCAGATTTTTCTGATAAATTTGCAATTCTTTTAAAATTTTGATATAGTTAAAAAAGTGTTTTAATAAAACTACATTGAAATTAAGGATATATTTATACAAAACCCGGGATTTTGCAATGCTACAAAAAGAAGTCCCCACGCTTTTGGATAGGAAATGATTTTTTAAGTAGTAATAAAAATAGAGAAATTGAAAGTGTTGAAAATTAGGATTTTTTTAGGGGATTTTACTAAAAAAAGCGCTTTAGATGACTAGTGGGCTTAAAAGAACATTTTAACCAACCTTACACCAGATCAGCCATTTTGCCTGAAAAGGTTTTTTTTTTTTTTTTTATCACTTTCAACTAACGTCCCTAGGGACCTTAGTTTTATGAAGCTAAGCGTCCCTAGGGACCTTACTATATATACGAAGTAGAATAAAATAGGGTTGTTTTCTCTTCAACATGTTATTCTTTCTTCAAAAGCCTGATTGTTTGCACCCATTTCTTCCTATCCAGCCATCCAAGAGGATAGATTTCTTCCGATGCAGCCGTCCAAGATGATAGATCACCGGTCTGACTGACCCGCTGCCGGAGTGAGAGCTGTAAAGTTCTGGTTTTTAGGGATTTTATGTCTAGAAACTTTTGGATTTTGTGGACATGAAGTTGCAAACTTTATTCATTCATTTTTTTTCAAGACAGATCAGTTGAAATCTTTCTGGGGTTCTGTAAATTTCTCTGATTTGGATTGTGGAGAATAGGAATATGTAAAACATGAGATTCTTCTACTTAGTGGAGCTAAGAAAGGAAGGAAAAGCTGCAGATTTTAATGCTTATGGGCCAAAAAGGTATAGAAGTTTTTTGGGCTTGCATTTTTTCATCTTTCTGCAAAGGGTTTTGTAGCTGGACAAATCAAAGATCACTAGAGAATAGGGAGAGAGATATTTGGAAAAGTGGGTTCTAAAAACCTTAAAAAAATCTTGCTAGATGAGGATTTCAAGTATTTTCACACCTCTTTCGGCGAAAAGGCAGTTTTGAGCCCCAAATTTGTTGTTTGAAATGAAGAGGCATAGGAGTTCTCTAAATCCTAGCAACAAAATACGCTAAAAATGGCGTTTGCCCTTTTTGGAAGACAATAGGCAAAGACAAATGCATGATCTATTGTCATGATGAAAGTGCATGTTATATATTATACATTATTGAATGGAATCATTACTTGGAGATACTGAACATATAAAAATATTGTATAGAGTTCTACACAAACAAGAAAGAACACTGTAAAACAGAACATGCTGTCATAATGAAGAAGCTAATTCGTGTACACCGCAGGGTCCCTAGGGACTCTTAGTGTCGTAAAACTAAGGTCACTAGGGACGTTAGTTGAAAGTGCTAAAAAAAAGTGTTAACCGCAGGGTCCCTAGAGACTCTTAGTGTCATAAAACTAAGGTCCCTAAGGACGCTAGTTGAAAGTGCTAAAACAAACACATTTTCATACAAAATGACTGATCTGGTGCAAGGTCGGTTAAAATGTTCTTTTAAGTCCACTGGTCATCTAAAGTACTTTTTTTTGGTAAAATCCTCATTTTTTTATGCTATAAAAACATACTTGCCTTTTTATAAATGTTTCCTTATGTTCGGTTTGTTTGCATGGAATTGAGTTCCTAGGGCCTATTTGTTATTGGACGTGGATATCCAAATTCTTTAAGGGCCATTTATTTGGAAGAACTCTTAAGCAGCATTCCATATGTTGGAAATCTTGATAGCAATATTCGTTGTTGTCCCCCTCGCATTTGGAGTTCTTGTTTTATTTGTGAGATACCAACACTACCATTGTTCTTTTGGTAAATCCAAAATTAACATTGTTGTCTCTATAGCATTTAGAATTCCTAGTCAATTTTTTAGTTTCCAAACTTTCACCCTTTCGGCCCATTTGACACTTTACAAGATTAGTAAAAGTCAAGTAAAGCCTCCATTTTTCAAACACAGGGTCGCATCGATAGCACTTTAATTTAAAATTCCCTCCATTTATTCAAAAAAAGTAAACAAGCAACATCATTTTTCCACTAAAAGACAAAAGCTCCATTTTCTTATACAATATGAATTGCTACATCTGGCTTATAGAACTCCCCAAAGTTATCTTCCAAAATGCTTGTGGGGTACTTGATCATTTGTCAATCCATTTTTATTTTTTTAAGATTTGTCAATGCAGTTGAGTGACAATATTTAGAGAATTCAGAAATCCTCCCAATAAAAGTTCTTGGATACTCTCCAAACAAATAGGCATCAAGTATTTGTCTTAAAGTCATATTTGGCAACCAAACCTTTTGAGAAAAGATTTTTTATTTCCATAAAGTCAGGGTAGATCCATGTTTGGCAATTGTAAATTCATGAGGATTTGGATGAATGAAAATCCTCATTTGTTGGGATTTTCAAATCCAACCACCCCCCATAAGATTTGAAAATCTTCTCTTAATTGGATTTGCACACCTAACCTTATTTTTCTTAGTTATATGCACCGATACACACCAATATCAATGTGAAATCCTCGACTGTACAAATCCCCAGCAAAGAATCTTTGTTCCAGTGGTAGTGAAGAATCATCGGATCTATGGATTCCTTGCCTATTACCAAACGTGCCCTAAGCTAGATTTACAAATGCTTAAGTAGGAAATTTGGAAACTAGAATTTGATAAATTCTTTTACGATACTTATGCATATGCACCAAGCACAATATCATTAGACTACAAGTACTTGGCAGGTAGATATACCTATAAATAATAGATATGCAATAACAAAGCGGTGTCAGGACAATGTGATCATGTGAGTTTCAATAATAGAAGGAAGTCTAAGCACAACTTCTTGAATTACAATTATATAATATGAAGCCAACTGATTCAATTATAGAAATCAAGATATTCATCCGATTTGATTTTCACCATTTACATCCATTTTGACTGCCTTTTTGCATACACACGTCTAATGATGCTTTAGATTTTCGTCTTCTTCAAATATTTTATCTAACATGCGAAACTGCATTTCCTCTCAATTTCTCGTAGTCCTCTTTCCGTTACTCCTCTTCCAATTAATTTCTCTAACTTGCAAAACCTTAAATCTTCTCTAATGTACAAAACCTTGTCTTCAATTCCTTTCTCCCTCGTATGATGTTTGGGATTTACTGTAAAAAAAAAGGGAAAGATCATCTACTAAAAATGCTTTGCCTCAGCAACTAAAGCGGTCAGATGTTAGCAGGAGCCCACCCATCCAAGGAGAGAGTCAACGTTCTACAAGTTTCTTTAGGTCAATTGCTCACGATTTTGAGGTGTGCTTTTTGCAGGATGTTTCTACTTTCTATTTGATGTCTTTTGCTTGTGTTTTTGCTTCTGTCTTTCTTTGTTGTTGTCCTCTGCTTTTAACGTAATTATCTTTCCACGAAAAAACAACTGTAATAAAAAAAAAAACCTTAATCTTTCTTCCATTGTGGTAATTCATGGAAATCATGGAGAACAACTCCATGGATAAGATACTCAAGTCAAAGTTAGCTCCTTTGCCTCTCTACCACTTGCACGTCTCATAAGCCTATGCATTTGCTGCTCTTTGCCTTCCACTACTTCATCAACATCCATATAACTCTAACTGCAGGCGGTCACCTCCTTGGAATCCCTAACCATCACCTCATAATGAGTAGAGGCGCATTATTTAATATCTGTTATTTTATTTGAATATTTTTCCGTAATAGATTGTTTAAAGTAAATTAATAATTTATGTCCTATTTGTGGGAATGAAAACCAGTTATGTATCGGACTTTGTTCCTTGTGTCATTGAAAAATTATTTTTTGTTTGCTTACTGAAAGTGATGAATTGGCCGGAATAACTATCAGTAAATAGAAAAATACATAAAAAGAATATTATAAAACAAATATTGCAAAATAGAGAGTTGCAAGGAGAAAAAATTTTGGTTTTTTTACCATTTCAAAAAATGTCAATCTAATAGTGCACCATTAAACTCTATTTATATAAAGTGACACCTTTGCTTGGTAAAGTAATAGGAGATATATAGTTTTCACGAAGGTTGTGATAATTAAGGCTCATAAAATCCATTGTGCTGGCATAATATGTAGCATTCTAGCTAAGATCCATAGCACTCCAACTATCACAGTAGATTATGTACTCTTCTTGCTTCAAGCCCGGTTTTCGAAGAAAACTATTTAACTAAAGCATCTCCTTCCCTTCTTTATTAGTGATTATATATTCTGCTTCAATTGTAGACAATGTTGTGAACTTCTGCAACTTAGGCAGCTAGGAAATAGCTCCCCCAATAAAAGTAAACAAGTACCCAAAAGTCAACAACCGGCGATCAAGATTGCCTGTAAAATCAACATCCGTAAAACCTTCTAGTACTGGTTTTGAGACTTTGAGACACAAGCACAACTTTGAAGTACCTCTCAAATATCTGAAGACCCACTTTACTGCTTCTCAATGCTTTTTCATAGGGTTAGAAATAAATCTACTCACTAAACACACTGCAAGATCAATGCCTTGCTGCGTGCACACCATGGCATATATAACACTCTCTACTACTGAGGAGTATGAAACAAACGCCATCCGTCCCTTTTCTTCATCTTTAGTAAGACGTGATCTCTCATTGAACTTGAAGTGATTGGCTAAAGGCATGCTAACTGGCTTAGCATCTTTCATGTTGAAACTTGTTAGCACCCATTCAACATATTTCTCTTGTGAACAACTACAGCTTCTTGGCATTTCTGTCACGACGTATTTGTATCCATAATACCTGTCGTGTAGAACACAAGTCTTCCATGTAAAAAGTCTTTAACATCTCCTCTTTTAACCTGCCAATCATCTTACTATCACATCCAACTATTAACATGTCATCTACATATAAAAGAAGATAATAAATTTGTCATTAGCCAACTTACAAACATAAACACAGTGATCTGCAATTATCTTCCAGTACCCGTGACTCATCATGAATGAATCAAACTTCTTGTACCACTCTATCTCCACCTTTTTCAACCCATAAAGACTATTTTCCACTTTCCAAACCATCTGCTCTTTTTTATTTCTACCGGTTGTGTCATGTAGGTCTCTTCATTCAAATCACTGTGAAGAAATACAATCTTCACATCCATACGTTTAAGCTCAAGATCCCTGCTGGCTACTAAACCCAAAACAACTCTGAAAGAAGTCATCTTCACAATTTTGGAGAAAATCTCATCGAAGTTAATTCCCTTCGTCTGTGCAAAGCCTTTAATCGCTAGCCGCGCTTTGTGTTTCACAAACTTTTCAATGTCATCTTTCTTTAGCTTGAGCACCCATTTTATTCTTAAGGTGCTTTCTGCCTTTTAGAAGTTGCACCAGCTCATAAGTGTTGTTCTTCTTGATAGAACTCATCTCATCCTACATAGCCTTCATCCACTCGTTTTTATTTTCATGAATAGTTGCTTATTGGTAGCTCTTTGACCCTCCCTCATCAGTAAGCAAGATATAATCATCAGCGAGATATCTTGTTCATAGTTGACACTCTTGAGTAAACCTCCTAACCTAAGGTCCTATTGAGGTAGAATATTTGGGTGGCAATAAGTTTTTTGTCATATTTATTGATGATAATTTTGATTCTCTGATACCACTTGTTGGGGCTCTAATGCCAGTTGTTGAGTGTGTGTGTATGGAAACGTGAATTACTGCAATTAACAATCAATCGACCACACAAGAAAAAGAAAATCACACATAGAGACTTACGTGGTTCGTCAAACTTGCCTACGTCTATAGAAAAAAAACATGATTTTCCTTTGAATTCTCTATTCTGTGATGCCTCATGGGTTACACATTACATCAATATATAATACTCACTTTTTCATCCCCCAAAAAACCTTATCTTAGTCAACAAGAAAGTTCTGGTGCAATTACCAAAAACCTATGACCCTGAACCCACTTGTCTAGGCCCACTTGGCTAACAAATCCTTGGTTGTAGTGCTCATAGTTAAGGGACTTCTGTATGATGTGTGTAGGTGAGTGAGTATTAACCAAAACAATATGAAGTTACTTTGATCTTTAATAGGTCACAAATCCATGAGGGATCGGCAAACCTGAGGATTGCTTACTACCCATGGAACATGGATTCCTTTCTCACTAGTAGATGAGCATTTCACATTGATATCGTTGTGTATCAATGCATGTAGCATATGAAAATTGGCATTGGTGCTTAAACTCATAAAACTGAGAAATTCCAAATCCTTTGGGATGGGGTCAGACCTAAAACCCTGAAAAATGAGAGTTTCCACTGACCAAATCCTTAAGGATCTAAAATTGCCAATTGTGAATTCTCCACGACTTTGTGAAAAATTGGAGAGGATCCACAAAGATTTGATTGCCAAATGTGACATAAAACATATGTTAATAAGGTTTGTATATGAAATCAAGTGAATGATATGGTACATACCTTGTATCAAACATGACCTGCTTTATGGCGTAGTGAGTGGAGTATGTTTTCAAAAACTTCAAGCCAAGCCAGCTAGGTAGTCTGGCCACCCTATAACTTTTGATATTTTTTTAAACAGGCAGTTTGCATTTTACACATGTGATACGAAAAGTGATTTTACATATATAAATGTTACATATGCAAATGTTACCCATGAAAAACACAGTACCATGTTTTTGGAAATCACCATTTTCACATGAATAAATGAGTACCTCCAACAATTTTAGATGTATTTGGATTTTTTTACCAATTTCTCAAAATCCATGAAGAATTAAGATATAAAACTAAATATATTGATGTTTATCATTAATACAAGAATATTGAGTAATTTAGATTATGAACTGGAGTCACACAAGTTAAGAAAGATTAAATCTATTGTTTGACATTTTGATTTTACAAATTTCTCAAAATCCAAAAAGACTTTTAGATATGAAATTAATATCTTAGGGTTTTTAATCCTCATAAAGAAGATGAACGGTTTAGATCATGGGTTTAAGGCTATAAAAAGTAAAAAAAGAAAAAAAAAATTGTCGATGGCATTCAAACCCATGACCTATCTAGGCATCTAGATTATATTGCCACCACTAATAGTAAGAAGATTAGATTTTTATGTGAAAATGACCTTATTTACACTTAATCTCACTGCTCATTTACACATCACATACATCCGTAAATGAGTACATGCAAACTTGATGATAAATGATGATTATGCATGTGAATCATATGCATATGTATATAAGTGTAAACAAACGGCGCTTTAGTATAGGTAATCATGTAGAAATTTTATTTATTGTGATGGTATAGAGTAGATCTAAGATAATTAAAAAAATTGAGAGGTCAGAACATCAATCAGTTCAAATACAATTGCATACATTATAACATATAATCTATAATGTACCTTTTATTATTACAATATTTTGGTGATCTCCGTAGATGGTCAAAATTGAAATTGGATAAGTCAATATCAGTAGCTTAATATATAATAATTAAATGTCACAAAGTTAATACCGCTTGAATTGGCCATGCTGCTCGGTTATGCTTTTACAAAAGCCATTGGTGGGAGCCATGACTATGGATTAATTACAAGGTTGGCATCCCTTGGCTTTTTAAAGTGGAGTAGGAGGCTTCCCTTTTGTAGCTTTTTTTTAGAAAGGTAATTACCCACCCTCCTATGTCCCTCACCACCAACACTACAGTCAGGATTGATCCCTGTAATTTCTGTGGAAGAGAGGTGACTCGCCAATTGAGCTACTGGTGGATTGGCTTCTCATTTGTAGATTTAAAACCTTAGAAACTCCTATTCTCAGTACTTAGAAGAACTAAAGACTAAGAAGATTCTTTTGAAGCCAACAATATACCTTTTTTTTAAAAACAAAAACTGTAGCACTAATTATTATATCAAGGATGCAATAGTTTCTCGATCTAAAGCTACTTGGTATGTACTACTTCCTAAAACAAGATCAAACAATGGCAAGCCACAAAAGACTGCATCAATAATACTTATCCATGTCAATCGTTCCTGCAATGGGTCTTACTTCTTCAACTTCAAATCTTTTTCTGCTCTTATAAAAGGCCTGTGTTCAGTAGGGGATCTAGAAAACTTCCCTTGAGAGCCCTCTTATACTCAATAACCCCCTTATGAATTAGTAGTACTCACCCTATTTTGAAACTAAATACCCACCGTTGGATTAAATGTCATAAAATATGTGACTTAAGTTTTGAGTTTATATCTTATATTCCGGGTTAAGTAGATTGGACCCACGGGCGGAACTAGGAATTGTGTTTAGGGAGAGCCAAAATAAAATAAAATAAAAAAGCAAAATTTCATAATCTAGTAATAAATTAAATAAGTAATAATAAAATCAAATGGATAATCATAAGAAAAATAACTTTTTCTATATTTATACATGGTAGATAAGTTATGACTGGATTAAAAATTTATATAATAGGAAAGAAATAAAAGAAAAGTTCTTTTGAGTGGGTTAGATTTCAAGTATAAGGCCCAACGATTGAATAACAAAATGATATATGATGCATTGGTATATCTACTATTTATAAATAAATACTAATGGACAAAAAAAGTTCACTAAGTGGTACCATCCTTTCTTATGCATGTAACTTGTAGGTTACAATTTAAGACTTTATTATTTAAAACCTCAAAGAAAAGTAATGGCATTTTCCCATATCTAAAATCTAAACCATTCAAAAGCATTATTCCACTAGTTTTTATCTCTTTAATAAGAATCTCTTTCATCAGATGTTTCTAAAATAGAAAATAATTTTAAAAAATACAACTATATTTCTTTATCAACAATGGATAAAACTCCAATTGAACTAAAACTTAATGTAATAATAGAACCCAAACAAACAATATTTTTAAGTGGATTAAATTTCAAAATAAGACACGGAGATTGAAAATACATAATAATATGTAGTGAAATTAGTATATCTATGCAATGTAAAATATATATATATATATATAAGAGAGAAAGTGGGTTTGCTGTTCTTCTTCTTTATTTATTCGTCAAAGTCTTTACAAGTCTGTCCCCTCTTGGATCATAAGATTTGGGGCAAGTGTAGATGGGTTAGAATGAACATTAGAATATTTCTTCCCCAATCTGCATCAAGCCTTCTTTATTTGTTCTCATTTCCTTCATTTCCTTTCCTTTCTTTTCCTTTCCTTTTTTATTTTAAAATTTCCCTAAAATCGACAACATTTTTATTTCCTTTTTTTTCTATGATCCAAAATCATGTCAAAAAATTCTTAAACAATGGACCACACGATGGAGGGGCCAAAGTGATGTTATGAGGGGAGTTCATGATGTAAGGAGGGGCCATGGCCCCTGCCGGCCCCCACCTAGGTCTACCCCTGATTGGACCATTGGGTTAGTCAGGTACCAAGTTCAGGGTTAAGAGCGTTTTTCGTATTTGTGCAAGGTTTTTATCAAGGAGAAGATTATATATACGATGTAATTTGTAACATTAAACTCTAAGAGAATAAAAGTGTGAAAATGTACTATACTTCTGGGGATGTAGGAGCATCAATAAACCACGTAAACTCTCGTGTCTCTCTTGTCTAGCTCGTTTGTCCACACTTACGCATGGACGCCCACGACATTAAGAAATCATTAAAATTTAATGTTTCTAAATCGATGGTTGTGATGATTTGATTGAGATGGTTTTTACCAAGAATTATATATAAAAAAAAATGAGACCTTGCCATCACTCTATCCTTCCATTATTAACATACATCTAAATGGGTCCCACAAGGGACTTGAGGTTTTTAAGTAGAATATGACCATATTTTTTAATCTTCATTTTAAAATTTGTAAATGGGAGATGGGAATGTTTTGTGCCCCACATTGATTGATTTCCTGCATCATTGCATGTTCATCCTCTCTTTGCTCACGTAGTCAAACTTAATTTCAGGAATCACATGGGTCATCCATTAAAATGAACCCATTTGATGCAAAGGGCAAAAAATGATCTCAACCACCCTTCTCATGCATGCCATTTTTTATGGGAGATGGATGACCCAGACTTGTCTTGAAAAAAAAAAAAAAAAAAGAAGAAGAAAAGAACCATATACATGATAGATCATTTGATTTAATCTAGAATTTTATTCAAAATATCTCATCCAAAGTTGTTTTTTTTTTTTTTTACCAGATCAACGGCCCAGATTGCCTAACCACTAGCCATACTTGTCTTCTTGCATCAAATGCCTTTATTAAATAGTTCATGCAGAAGTGGGTGGCATCTTGAGTGACTATGGGGCTCCTGGTAGGACAAGGACAAGATGCAATGGTGCATCATTATATGTAAGCGGGGCCCACCACTGTATTATTTAACACAATTTATAAATCGGCCAACCAAATGAGGGCTTGTAAACAAAAAGAGAAATAAAAGATAGGACAAAGAAAGCAAGGTCTTCCTCCTTCCTAAAATAAGCATGAAGACCCAATTAAAGCAATCCAGTCATTCCATTTCCCCTTCCTAAATTGGGGAAAGAAAAAGTGATGAAATAAAGTAAAACTTTCTATCCTGTAAAATATGTACATTGTGTGGGTAAAACACCGTAATGACGAAGTTAAGCAAAGATTACAGCTAGACTCGCTGATCACCTCGGCCGCTGTGGTAATAGCCTGTCAGCTCGGCAGCTTGGTCAATAGCTTGGTAGCTCGGCACCACGGTTCGGCAGCTCGGCATAGACGCTAGCTCAGTACAAAGGCACACTACGGCCAAGCCATCCTTGGTCTCAGACCAGAATGCTAGAGTCAGAGTGGGCCGCCACCTTCCTCCTGGAAATACGGCGTGCCCAGACAGATATGAGCAGTCATTTATGACGATAGGATCGCTCATTTATGGCGATAAGAAGTTCGCTTTATCAGCCCTGTACGCCAACTGACTGAAGGCGTGGAAAGAGAGGGTGGGGTGTTGCCCATTTTACCTACTGCTGCCAGTCAGGGTAAGGATCGATGAGACCTCACCTCACCTACCCTCACTCACAGGGAGAATGAACGGAACGCTCACTTATATGTACACATGGGATCAGTCCCATGAAAGGTACGCAATACACAACTCACAAGACTCCACATCGTTTCATTCCCATCTTCCTCCTCCTGTTTAGTTTTCTCAGAGCTAACTCAGGCATCGGAGTGCCTTCTGCTCACGGCAGCCAGGGGCTCTGACTCTAGCCTTTTCCCTTCCTTTTCAGGTTCTCGGCGTTCAGCATTCCCCGTCCTAAGAAGTTTACCTCGATCTCATCTCAATCCAAGTAGGTGTCGTTTTTACCGCCTACAGTTTGGCGCTGTCTGTGGGAAGCTGAACAAAAAGCTTGTAAACACCATGCCTCCAAAAACCAGAAATGGCGAAGGACCCTCCAAGGGCAAGGCTTTGTCCATACAGCCTACGCTGGCACAGAATCTTCCACCTCCACCCCCTCAGCAAAGGAGGTCTGGGGGGTGGTCTCCCACGGTCCAAACACAGTCACGGTCTAGGGGAGTGACCATGCTTTCCCTTTACGACGTCCCACCTCCGGAACAGCCCCGCCATAGCCATGAGCGGGCTAGGCAAGGCGACAAGTCGGTCACCAAGCCACACGAGAAGTCAGCGCGGGCTGGATCGCAGTGACACCATCAAGCCAGCCTTGATCAAAACGAAGACCCCCGCCTGGATGACATCGGGGCTCAGAACCGCCTCATCCAGGAGCAGCATGAGCTTATCCAACGGCTCAAGCAACAACTCGACGACAAGAAGGGTCAGAGTCCGCCACCCAGGTGCTTGGACCACGGGCGAGACCTGAGGCATGTCCTCAACAATAAGAGGCGCGACCGAGACCAAGGGGAAGAAGGCTCCAGCAACAGTCACATGCATGAAGGGCCGAAGAAGCAGCGCCAGGTTTCGGAAGATGAAGAGCTAAAGCAGTGGATTGACCAACGGGTGAAGCAGACGATCCGCCAGAATATAGAGACTGCTGGTATCGTCCGAGACCAGTTTAGCGCCTTCGAAGCCGAGGATACTGGCGCGTCTCCTTTCTCTAGGGAGATAAGAAAATACACGCTCCTCGAGAAGTTCAGTGTCCCGAGGTTCGCTCTGTATGACGGAACCTCGGACCCTGCGGCTCATCTCCGACATTACGTCCAGAGGATGTCGGTCTGGCGGGATGACGACTCCCTAAACTGTCGAGTTTTCTCCTCCAGTTTGGCGGATCTCCCCCTGCGATGGTTTTGCTCGCTTCCTGAAGACTCCATTTCCAGTTGGCGGCAGCTCCGGACCTCCTTCTTGGGAAAATTCCAGGCTCATCGCGTCGTCCTGAAGACCGATGCTGACTTGATGGCCCTCCGAATGCAGGAGGACGAGAGCATCACCCCGTTCGCTCGTCGGTTCTGGACTGTCTACAGCCAGATTGAGTGCGCTTCTGAAGAGTTGGCAGTGAAGTCCTTCCAGCTGGCTCTTCGACCGGGCATCCCGCTGCAGGCACAGCTGGTTATGTACCCCGTGACCACCATGAAGGAGCTGATGACCTGAGCGAATCGGTTCATATTGGCGGAGGAAGACGAGGTGCGAGGTCGCGAAAACTTCGGCCTCACCAAGAAGAGCCCACCAGCTAAGGGAGATAGCAGGTCCTCCCGAAGGGAGGATCGTCGCAGAGATCTGTCCCCGGATCGGCGCAAGGCCCGGTCCTTGAAGCAGCGCCGAACCCCCTCTACCTCGGCAGCGGGATCGGGGAACGACAGAAGGTCAGGCCACGAGTCGGCCTCCCACGTGGCAGTAAATACCATCTTTAAGGAGCCGATCTATAGGCTCCTCAATAAAATAAAAGCGCAGCCTTTCTTCAAGTGGCCGTGGCCGATGACGACTGAACCCTCCTTTCTGGACCAGAGTAAGTTTTGTGCTTACCACAAGCAAAATGGGCACAGAACCAACGAATGCAGGAGCTACAAGTCCCACCTGGAGAACCTCGTGAAGGAGGGGCATCTCAGGGATTATATCAAGGAGGGCCGAGGTGATGACCGACCTCCGCGGCAAGACGTTGACAACCACGACAGCGAGCCAGAAGGCATCATCAACGTCATTCACCTCGCCGCCCCACCCAAGAAGAGCTCTCAGGCTCGCGCTGAGGCCAGGCGCGCCTCCCATCAGAATCAGGTGCTGACCGCGGCACCAGAGCCGGCCGTGAAGAAAGCCAAAATAGAGGGGGTCAGAATATGGATTTCCGACAAGGACTTGGAAGACGTCGAGCTTCCACACAACGACGCTCTAGTGCTCACCTTGAAGCTGCAGAACTTCTTGGTTCAGAGAGCCCTTGTCGACCCTGGCAGTTCGTCCAAAGTCCTCTACTACGATTGCTTCAAGAAGTTGAAGCTGAAGTACGACGACCTCCAGGCTGCCCGTACCCCTCTGGTCGGCTTCAGCTCCAAGCCTGTTTATCCCAAGGGTAAGATCTCCCTCAGAGTCCAAGTGGGTGGCGCCTGCAGGCAAGTTGACTTCCTAATAGTCGATGTCCCCTCCCCATACAATGTTATAATGGGGAGGACGTGGCTGCATAGCATGGAGGCGGTGCCCTCCACTCGTCATCAGAAGCTCAAGTTCCCTTTGGAAAACCGGTCGGGCCGAACGGATGTGATCACCGTTAGAGGCGACCAGCACATGGCCAGGCAATGCCTGCTGGCTGTGCTGCCTAGTGAGGCTGAGCCATCCCAAGTCAATGTGGCCGAACTGGATAGAGAGGCCGAGCTCGGGGACGTCGGCAGGGCTCCGGCGTAGAAAAGCATCGAGGACCTCACCAAGGTCAACATTGATCCCGCCGACCCCAACGATTCTTTCTCGTTGGAAGCCAGCTCCCCGAGTCCGAGAAGACAGAACTGCTTGATCTCCTCGTGGAGAATAAGGCTGTCTTTGCCTGGACACCCTATGAGATGCCCGGCATTGACCCGACAGTCATCTGCCATGAGCTGAAGGCGGATCCCAACCATAAGCCCGTGCTTCAAAAACCGCGCCGGACTGGGGTCCCGCAGACTGAGGCCGTGGTCGAGGAAGTTCAGAAACTCTTCGAGGCAGGCGCAATAAAGGAGGTCCACTCTTCGCAGTGGTTAGCCAACACCGTAGTGGTCAAAAAGAAGACGGGAAAATGGAGGGTCTGCGTGGACTTCACTGACCTCAATAAAGCCTATCCTAAAGACAGCTTCCCTCTTCCGAAGATAGACCAGCTCATTGACGCCGCTGCCGAACATGACCGGATGAGTTTCCTAGATGCCTACCGGGGGTACGATCAGATCCTCCTGTACGCGGCAGACCAGGAGAAGACAGCTTTCATCACTCCCAGGGGCACCTATTGTTACAAGGTGATGCCCTTCAGGCTAAAGAATGCGGGAGCAACGTACCAGCTGTTGGTGACAAAGATGTTCAAGGCCCAGCTTGGCAAGACAGTGGAGGTCTACATCAATGATATGGTCGTCAAATCCAAGAGGTCGCAGGACCACTTGACCGACCTCCGCCAGATTTTTGACATCCTTCGCCAGTTTCAGTTGAAGCTGAATGCATCCAAGTGCGCCTTTGGTGTCGGTTCCGGCAAGTTCCTAGGGAGCCTGGTCACAAGAAGGGGGATCGAAGCGAACCCTAACCAGATCACCGCGATCCAGGAGCTCCAGTGTCCGACCTCGGCAAAACAAGTTCAGCGGCTGACCGGAATGGCTGCCGCCCTGAACCGATTTATCAGCCGAGCTTCGGACAAGTGCAGACCTTTCTTCCAACTCTTGCGAAAGGGCTCCAAGTTCCAATGGACGTCGGATTGTTCTCAGGCGCTGCAACAGCTGAAACAATACCTTTCTTCTCCACCGCTGCTCTCCACCCCGACTTTTGGAGAGGCACTGTTCTTGTACCTGTCGGTCTCGGACCATGCAGTGAGCTCGGTGCTCATCAGAGAGGACAACGGCCAGCAAAGGCCTATCTATTACACGAGCAAAACCCTGCTGGACGCCGAGACCCGGTATTTGCAGCTCTAAAAGATCGCCTTGGTGCTCGTTAGCGCCTCTCTAAAGCTCTCCCACTACTTCCAAACCTTCATAATAGTGGTCGTAACAGAATACCCACTGAAGGCTCTCCTCCGGAAGGTAGATTTCTCCGGACGGATCTCCAAATGGGCTGTCGAACTGGGGCAATATGACATCAGCTATCAGCCCAGAACGGCCATCAAAGCTCAAGTCCTAGCGGACTTCATTGTGGAATTTACTCCTTAGAGTTCGGCACCGACCTCGCTCGACACCGAACTAGGGGGCGATAGGGGTGCAGAGGTTGTCACAGAGACCGAGCAAGAACAGTCCTGGAGAGAGCTCTTAGACTCGTCCTGGAAAGTCTTTGTCGACGGATCCTCCACGTCCAAAAGAGCTGGCGCTGGCATAGTCCTCCAGTCTCCCGAAGGCCTCGTCATCGAACAAGCTCTGACACTTGGTTTCAAGGCATCTAATAATGAGGCCGAGTATGAAGCGCTAATTCCCGGACTTAACAGTGCCAAAATCTTGGAAGCTCGATCCATAGTGGTTTTCAGCGATTCTCAGGTAGTGGCAAGCCAGCTCAGCGGAGATTACCAAGCTCGGGATGACAGGATAGGGGCCTCCCTTGCCTGCGCCAGGGGACTTCTCTCCCAGTTCGAAAGGGCCGAGGTCCTGCAGATCGGCAAAGAATCCAACTCCCATGCAGACGCCCTCGCCAGCCTCGCCTCGGCTGTCGAAGCCGGTAATAAAAGAACTATCGAAGTAGAAACGCTGCGGGAGCCCAGCATCGACCTCCAGTGACCTCGGCAGCTCATGTGCCTTGATCTCGGCCCGAGCTGGATGGACCCCATCATTGCATACCTGAAGGACGACCAGCTACCCGAGGACAGGACTGAAGCTCGTAAGGTCAGGTTGAAGGCGACCCGGTTCTGGCTCTCCCCAGACGGCAAGCTCTACAGGAAGTCATTCACAGGGCCCTACCTCCAGTGCGTTTACCCCAGCAAAATCGACGATTTCCTCTACGAGATTCACGAAGGAATCTGCGGCAGTCATATAGGAGGTCGGTCTCTTGCGTACCGAGCTATCAGCCAAGGTTACTGGTGGCCGTACATGCAGAAGGACGCCCAGCTCTATGCCAGAAAATGTGAAAAGTGCCAGAAGTTCTCTCACTCTCTCCACCAGCCGGCCCAGGACCTGAGCCCCCTCTCCAGTCCGTGGCCTTTCGCCCAGTGGGGCCTGGACATCGTCGGACAACTTCACCGAACTCCAAGGAACAAAAGATGGTTGATAGTGGCCACGGACTACTTCACGAAATGGGTCGAGGCTGAACCCTTGTCCTCCATCACCGAATTAGACACGAAGAACTTTGTGTGGAAGAACATCATCATGAGATTTGGAATTCCCCGTACTCTCATTTCCGACAACGGAACGCAGTTCGATTCCAACCTCTTCAAAAGCTTTTGCCAAGAGTACGGCATTCGCAATGTCCACTCCACCCCGGCGTATCCTCAAAGCAACGGTCAGGCCGAGATCTCAAACAAAGTGCTCCTCGACGGAATCAAAAAGAGACTCGACCGAGCCAAAGGTCGATGGGTAGAGGAACTGCCAAGTGTTCTATGGGCCTACCGAACTACTCCGAGGCGTTCCACCTCGGCTACCCCGTTCTCCCTTGCCTACGGCATGGAAGCAGTTATTCCCCTTGAGGTCGGCCTCCCGACCTTGAGGTCGGAACTCTGTGACCAGAGTCTGAATGATCTGAACGTAGCGTGGGAGCTGGACTTGGCTGAAGAGCGAAGAGAGACGGCAGCTATCCGCCTGGCCGCCTATCAACAACAGTTGGCCAGGGGATACAACCCGAAGGTCAAGGAAAGAAAATTCGCGATGGGAGAGTTGGTCTTAAAGAAAACCCTGCCTGGCGACCGAGATCTAAACGAAGGCAAGTTGGCACCCAACTGGTAAGGACCGTTCAGAATAACCTCAACAGCTGGGAGATCTGCCTACCGACTCGAAGACATGGAGGGGAAGGCGCTCATGCGACCATGTAATGCGACGCATCTCAAAAAATTCTACTTCTAAAAAATGTATTAAAGAAATCAAATATCAATAAAAGGCGATTTTTCTGGAATGAGACTTTGCATTGCTTAGAGATTCCTCGCGGCTCGACGCCTCTGTTCGGAGTATCAACTGTCAGCTCGGTGCCATCGCCAGCTTCGACAGAACCATACACATCAGGGTCCGGTACCAGTACCACCCTCGCGGCTCTGCGCCTCTGTTCAGATGGCCAACCGCCCTCAGCTCGGTTCCTGCACCAGCCAGGGCGGCAAAGCTATACGCACATCAGGGTCCGGTACCAGTACGACCTTCGCGGCTCGACGCCTCTGTTCAGAGGGCCAACCGCCCTCAGCTCGGTGCCTGCACCAGCCAGGGTGGCAGAGCCATATGCACATCAGGGTTCGGTACCAGTACCACCCTCGCGGCTCGGCGCCTCTGTTCAGAGGGCCAACCGCCCTCAGCTCGGTTCCTGCACCAGCCAGGGCGGCAAAGCCATACACACATCAGGGTTCGGTACCAGTACCACCCTCGCGGCTCGGCGCCTCTATTCAGAGGGCCAACCGCCCTCAGCTCGGTGCCTGCACCAGCCAGGGCGGCACAACCATATGCACATCAGGGTTCGGTACCAGTACCACCCTCGCGGCTCGGCGCCTCTGTTCAGAGGGCAAACCGCCCTCAACTCGGTGCCTGCACCAGCCAGGGCGGCACAGCCATATGTATATCAGGGTCCGGTACCAGTACCACCCTCGCGGCTCGGCGCCTCTGTTCAGAGGGCCAACCGCCCTCAGCTTGGTGCCTGCACCAGCCAGGGCGGCACAGCCATATGCACATCTGGGTCCGGTACCAGTACGTCCCTCGCGGCTCGGCGCCTCTGTTCAGAGGGCCAACTACCCTCAGCTCGGTGCCTGCACCAGCCTGGGCGGCGCAGCCGTACGCACGTCAGGGTCCGGTAGCAGTACCTCCCTCGCGGTTCGGCGCCTCTGTTCAGAGGGCCGACCGCCCTCAATTAGTACCTATTAAACTACTTGGCAAACTACCTGTGTCGACACCCATTCCACCACAAACAAGACATAAATCATGCACAAAACATGTGGAAAGAATACTGTTTTATTACGTAAGAACCTGCCGGAATACAATGTAAAAAGAAAAGAAAAGTACAAAATTCAGGGAGCTGCAGCTTCCTTATTACAATCGGTCCCGGTAGCGCTCTCGCTGGGAACGGCCGAGGCTGTCTCGGGAATCACCAGGGGAGCAGGTGCGACTTCCAGTGCGGAGGGAGCTGGGGCGACCTCCGAGGCGGAGGGAGCTGGGGCGAATTCCGAGACGGCACGCAGCTCCGAGTCCGAGCGAGGGAACCTGGGCGAATTCCGGAAAATGGGGCTGTCCATGGAAACTCCAACCCTTTTTAAGGCCGCCTTCCACCCAAGTGTCCATGCTCGGTCTCGGATTCCTGGCAACTGCGCCTTATAGTCAGCTGCCAGTTTGTCGACCTCCTCGTTCATCACGGCCTCGTGCTCGGCTTGGTACTCTTCCTTGAGTTTGGCTTCCTGCCCTCTCAGAGCCAGCTCAAGCTCGGCCGCCTTCCCCTCCAGAGCCATCTCCAGCTTTCTTTCAGCTAGCCTTCTCTCGAAGGTGAGCCTCTTGTTCGTCCCCCGCAGCATCTGCATATCTTCCTCCTGACGCGACAATGCAAGCCGGACCTCGTCTAGCTCATAGGAAAGGTGGGCGTTCTGATCCACCTCCTCCTTTGCTTTCTCTTTGAGGTGCTCTGCCAAGGCCCGCGCTGCGTCGAGCTCGGCAAAAAGATCCGCGTTCCTACTCGCCTCCTCCGCCAGCGTCGCATCCTTTGCCGCCAGGGACTTCAGCAGCTCCTCTTTCTCCGCCGCCCAGACTGCTGCCCTGGCCTTGGCTGCGTCCAGACTCCCTATGCCAGTTTGACACTTTTGAAAGAGCTGTAGTAAGAATAGAGTGTCAGCTGAAAGAACGCAGCAGAAAAAGAGAGGAATATGAAGGATAAGGTGACATACCGCTACCAACGACCGCATTGAGGAGAGCAACAGCGACTCATTGTCCATCCGCGCCCACCTCGCCATGTCCTGGGGAAGGGCGCAAGCTCGTCCCAGTGGGGCAACCAGTTCAGGGTTGACCGCTCGGTCCGACTCGGCTAACTGCCTCCCAAGCACGCCCTCGATGTCTGGTCTCCAAGGGACAAACTCGGAAGGAGTGGCGGATCCCCCGACCGACATAGGCGGTTCAGGGGCAGGTGGGAGATCGACCCTCGCCCTCTTTTCCGGCCTGCGCTCCTCGACGACCTCAGCAGGACCCTCTTTGCCTGAGTCGGAGGGCGATTCGTCAACGACTATGGCCGGAGGATCAGCGCCGACGTCGACCGCGGCGGGAGGGCCGGATTGGGCCCCGTCAATGGCTCCTGGACCCGTCACGGCCGCGGGAGCGAGAACCTCTGCAGCAGCCACGGGCGTCTAGTCGAGGCGACGCTGGCGCCCCGAAAACGGTCCGTGGTCTCGCCCCCTATGCCCCCAAAGGCTGGGCGGACAGGTCCTCGGCCACGAAGCGCTGCCCACGACTGCGCAACATCTCAACTTCGGATTATTCCGAGCTGGATGAGCTCTGAGACGCGCTGGAAACGACAAATTTCTGCCTTTCCCGCTTGCGCCCGGTCTCGGCTCTCACAGTCCCCGCGGGTTCATTGCCCGGAGACTGTTCGCCCGATTCTGCCGGAATCCCGTTGGGAATCGCGACAGTCACCGTCTCCAAGATGGGGACCTCGGTCTGTACGGTGTTCGAGCTGATGTTTTCCACGGGTAGCACAGAGTCAATCCCGGTCACTCGCCTCGGGGTGATGAAAGACTTGTAATGAGGCGTATACCCCAGAAGCGAGAACGTGGCTTGGCAGTGATGGCCACGGTACTTTCGCACATTCTCGTGCCAGTCTCTGTTCACCTTCCACCGGTTTCTTCTGGCGAATTCCCTTCTCTGCCGAAAACTTGCAGAAACATAGCAATGTTAACAGAAGGAAAGAGACAAATAAGGTTAAACTACAAAACCCAGGGGGCCTCGTTTTTTTACTTGGGGGGACTCCTATTCTTCGTGGGATTCGGGCTGTGGTGCTGGACTCCGCCTTGCCGAACTCCCATGCCCCTCTGACAAAGACACGGTCCTCCCCCGCGTATTTATTGGAATCTTCCAGCGTGGTCACGAAGGCAATTCGGTGGACCCTTAGCTAGAGGTAATACGTATTCCCTTCTGCGGATTTGCAGAGGTCATACGCCTCCTCGATGTCCGGAACACCGAGGTTGATTTCGAGAATCTCGTTTAGCCGCACTACTCCCATGATGATTTTATACCCATTGGGAAGTAGCTGGCAAGGACTTAACTCCCACTCCCGGAGACAATCCCTGAGGAGTGGGTGAGGGGGGAACTGGATTCCTCCCTCCACGACGGACACTAGCCAAAATGGCATCCAGCCGTTGCAGTATGAGATACTATCGTCAGGGCCGTCTGGCCTAACTTCTACATTCGCAGGGATCTTGTATGCTTCCCTGAACAAGCCTATGGACAATGGGTCCCCCAGCCAGTGCCTGTAAATGCCCATTCTCTACCCTAAACGGAGAACTGCCTACTAGAAAGGGAGAAGAGGGAAGGACGAAATCCTACGGTGGAAGGCCGTGCAAACAGGAGAGCTCACAGGCAGTTTTGTTCTTCAGCAGAATGCGACAGGAGCTCCGGAAAATCGAAAAGAGGGAAGTCGAAGAAGGTGCCCTAATTTATAATATAAGGGATGGGGGCGCCGTTTCAGATTTCAAGAGAAGCCTTTAATGTGGCGCTACCTCGAATAGCCCCAACGCCGTCTCGGGCAACCCAGGCGTCCTGCAGATATGATTGCGTGCCCTTCGGAGACACGACACGTGGCACCGGCACCGCATTTCCAGAGGACTATTAAATGCCTCGACATACGAGAGAATAAATGCCTCGACGGACGAAAGGGCAACTGCCTCGACTGGCGAAGAGAACTTAATGAGGCACTCCACGTTAGCAAAAGGTGATAAGGAGGATCCCTCCCTGAACCGAGACTTCGCCGTCTCGGCAACGCTTCACACTCTGGGCACTCTTAAAGATCAGCGGCAGTGCCGGCCTGACAAAGCCACTCAGCTTCCGACCTACTCGAATGAGCTCACAGGTCAAAAGCTCGGGGGGAGATTGTGGGTGCACGGCAGACCGAGACCACGGTTCATACGCCGGGTCTCGGTCATGGGCGGATGTCCCAATTTTGAGAATGGTCGGGAGTTCGGCTATCCGGACCAACAACTCAAACAGAGAAAAGCATTGCGACATAAGGTCGACCACACCCATTTAATCAGAGACAAGGAGAAAGGAAGCCAGAATGCGAAGAAAGTTTTCATTAATCAAAGACTCTGATTACAAGGTAAATGGAGATGCATTAAAAGAAAAATTACAAAAAGCCTCAGAGGGCTGCAGCTTCCACATTGCAGTCAATCTCTGGAGGGACCTCAGGAGGGACCTCGGCCATGACTGCGCTGGCCTCGGGAGCGGTCGGGGTAGCTTCAGGAACAACCGCGCTCGCTTCAGGAACACTAGCCTCGAGAGCGACGGCTTCAGAAGGGGCCTCGACGACCGCGGGCACTTGGGAGCCCTCGGGATCAGCGCTGGCAGCTGGAGCCTCTTGAGGCGCCCCGGGGGCGGAGCTCGCCTCTGCACAGGCTTGCGAAGGAAGGTTAGAGGGGACCCGAGACAAGGCCGCGAGTTCCGAGAATTTTGGGGGATTTAGGAAGAGAGGGCTATCCTCGGGGACCCCAGCCTTATTCAAGGCTGCTTTCCACCCAAGCTCTCAGGCTCGATCCCGGATCCCTGGTAGCTGAGCCTTGTAGTCAGCGGACAGCCTGCCGACCTCCTCCCCCATGATGGAGTTATGCTCAGCAAGGAACTCCTCCTTGAGCCTGGCCTCTTGCTTTGCCAGAGCAAACTCAATCTCAGCCGCCTTCTCCCTCAGCACCATCTCCAGGGAACCTTGCGCCTGGTTCTGCTGAGAGAGGAGCCTCCTGTTTGTCCCCTTCGGACTCTGCAGGTCGTCTTCCAGTCGCTTTGTCGCTATCCGGAGATCGTCAAGCTCATAGGCAAGGTGGAGGTTCTGGGTCTTCTCGTCCGCCAGCTCGTCCTTGAGGCGCTCGACCTCGACCTTTGACTCCTCGAAATCAAAGACGAGGCCGGCGTTCCTGGCCGCTACCTCTGCTAGCGTCGCGTCCTTAGTCACCAAGGACGCCCGCAGCTCGTCCCTCTCAACCACCCATTCTGCCTCCCGCGCCTTGGCTGCATCGAGCCTCTCAATGCCCATTTGGCACCTCTGCAACAGCTGCAAGATGAGAACCGAAGTCAATAAAACGACACCGGACTAAAAGCTGAGGGAAGAATATTGCACTTACCGACACCAGAGATCGCATCGAGGAGAGTAGGAGTGACTCGTTGTCCATCCCGGCCCACCTCGCCATGTCTTGAGGAAGGGCGCAGGCCCATCCTAACGCTGCGACCACTTGGGGATCGGTTGCGCGGTCTGTCTTGGCTAGCTGCCTCCCCAGAACCTCCTCGATGGCCGGCCTCCACGGAGCCAGAGGAGGAGGCAAGATCATCCCACCAGCAGGCGCAGGCGAGGAGGGGCCAGGCGAGGCCTCAACCCTTGCCCTCTTCTCGGGTCGCCGCCCTCAGCGACCTTGGCGAAGCGAGCCCGACCTCCAGCCCCCACAGCTTGTTCGGGGGGTGAGTCATCCACGACGACGGGCGGAGGCGGAGCTGAGATGACCTCTGCCTCGTCGGGCCGAGCAGCCCCAATCGTGGCGGTACCAACTGTCTCAGCGTCTGGGGCAGGAGTACCACTCGGGAATGCCGGAGGCGTCGCAGCCACTGCCTAAGGAGGATTCCGGACCCCGCTTCCGCGAACAGGTCTTCTGCCGCGAACAGGTCTTCTGCAGCGTAGCGTCGCCCGCGCTGGCGTAGCATCTCCTCTTCCTCCGAGCTGGAAGCTACTAGCCTCCTTCGGGAAGGCCGGGGCTTGGCTCTCGAGGTCCCGACAGGCTCCGCGGCGGAGATTGCTGGAGCACGGTCTCCCGACTCAATCAAACGTCCGGTGGGAATCGCGACGGTCACCGCCGCCAAGCCGGGCACTGCGGTCGTCGCTGTTCCTTGACTGACGCTTTCCCCGCTCAGCACGGAGTCTATTCCCAATACCTTTCTGGAGATGTTGAAGGACCGGTAGTGGGGCACGTACCCCAGGAGAGACCACGTAGCACAATAGTTGTGGCCGCGGTAGTTTCTCACCTGCTCGTGCCACGCGCTGTTCACCTTCCAGCGGTTCTTCCTTGCAAGCTCCTTCTTTTCGCGAAAATCTGCATAGACAAAATCGTGTCAGGAGCCAGACAGAGAAAGAAAGGAAAGAACTGCAAACCGAAAGAACTTCGGTCTTTACTTGGAGGAATTCCTATTTTTAGAGGAACCCGGACCGTGGTGGCAGGCTCCGCTTCACCAAACTCCCATCCTCCTCTGACGAGTACTCGGTCTTCACCCGCGTACTTATTGGAGTCCTCCAGAGCGGTCACGAACCCAGTCCTGCGGACCTCAGCCGGAGGTAATAAGTGTCCCCTTCTGCGGATTTGCAGAGGTCATACGTGTCCTCGATGTCCGGGACACCGAGGCCGATTTTCAGAATCTGGTTGAGCCGCACTACTCCTATTATGATTTTGTATCCATTGGGAAGTAGTTGGCATGGGCACAACCTCCACTCCCAGAGGCAGTCCCGGACCAGTGGGTGCAGGGGGAAGCGGATCCCCCCTTCCACTACAGAGACCAGTCAGAACGGCATCCAGCCATCACGATAGGTGAGGCCATCATCAGGGTCATCCGGTCTGACCTCCACATTGGCGGGGACCTTGTATAAATCCCTAAAATGATCTATGGAACCTGGGTCTCCTAACAAATGTCTATAGACCCTCATTCTTGACTAAGACAAGGGCCTATCTAAAAGAAAAGATGAGGAAAATGGAGAGGAGTCCTACGAATGGGGACTGCACAAGCAGGATCGTCGGAAGTTCGCAAGCGTCGGAGAAGTTCTCTTGCAGAGCGCAGTAGAAATTTGAAGAAAGCAGAGGAAAGTGAAGACGAAGGAGGCGCCCTGATTTATAAGGCCTAGGGGCATCGATTCGACTTTCAAGGAGAGCCTTTAAGAGGCGTCCCCTCAATCAGCCCTAACATCCTGTTTCGCAGCCCTAACGTCTCCTCGAAGTAATTGCGAGACAGCCAAAAGAAGCGACACGTGCCACCATTAGCTCGAAATCCGAGGGCTATTAAATATCCAGGACAGATGAAGGGACATCTCGAAGGGGACCGCACGTTAGCAACGACCACCAGGCCTAAGGGGACCCTCCTGATCCGAAGCTCCCTCGTCCCGGTATTTCCCTCATATGACAATAACCCTCACTCGAGCTCGGTAGCGGAGCCAGCTATACGGTCATCAAGCTTCTAACCTCCTCGAGCTGGAAGGCTCTCAGAAGTCAAAAGCTAGGGGGCAATTGTGTGGGTAAAACACCGTAATGACAAAGTTAAGCAAAGATTACAGCTAGACTCGCTGATCACCTCGGCCGCTGTGGTAATAGCCTGTCAGCTCGGCAGCTTGGTCAATAGCTTGGTAGCTCGGCACCACGGTTCGGCAGCTCGGCATAGACGCTAGCTCAGTACAAAGGCACACTACGGCCAAGCCATCCTTGGTCTCAGACCAGAATGCTAGAGTCAGAGTGGGCCGCCACCTTCCTCCTGGAAATACGGCGTGCCCAGACAGATATGAGCAGTCATTTATGACGATAGGATCGCTCATTTATGGCGATAAGAAGTTCGCTTTATCAGCCCTGTACGCCAACTGACTGAAGGCGTGGAAAGAGAGGGTGGGGTGTTGCCCATTTTACCTACTGCTGCCAGTCAGGGTAAGGATCGATGAGACCTCACCTCACCTACCCTCACTCACAGGGAGAATGAACGGAACGCTCACTTATATGTACACATGGGATCAGTCCCATGAAAGGTACGCAATACACAACTCACAAGACTCCACATCGTTTCATTCCCATCTTCCTCCTCCTGTTTAGTTTTCTCAGAGCTAACTCAGGCATCGGAGTGCCTTCTGCTCACGGCAGCCAGGGGCTCTGACTCTAGCCTTTTCCCTTCCTTTTCAGGTTCTCGGCGTTCAGCATTCCCCGTCCTAAGAAGTTTACCTCGATCTCATCTCAATCCAAGTAGGTGTCGTTTTTACCGCCTACATACATGACCAGTAAAATATTCGAACTGTATTGCTGTCCTTGGTGTAGAGAAAAGGTGAAGAAAATGGTCCCAAGTACATATTTTACTCCATACAAATTTTGTTTGCTTGTATTTGTTATTACCAGCCAAACAGTCTCGAGGAATTAATACAATAGAATTATCCCATTGTTAAAGATATGAGAAAAAAAAAAGCACTTTCGTGGTCTACAAAATTAAGAGAATTTTGTTCCCTCGACTAAGATGTAACTATGAGATAGAAAAACTCGGAAGAAGCTCACAGGCCCCATTTGTCATCACAATTCCTTCTTGGAATTTAAAAAGGTTTTTAGGGCTTGTAAATAGGTCCCTATTTTTTCAATATTTAGTGATTACATCCATGCCTTTTCATTTTAATATCTTCTGTCCCCCAAAATCAAGTAGTCTTGCAACCACCATCAGTTTTTATGGCAAAATAATACTTTTGCTTATCTCTTTATCCCTACATGCATAATTTCAAAGTTCGAACTTATTTTTCTCTAAAACTTGTAAATTGCAACATTGTTTGCATGTAAAGTATATTTAATGGGAGAGAGTGATCCTATATGATTTATTTTTATAAACGTCAATTTAAAAAAAATTCGAAACAAATCTCATGATGGCTCCTCGTTCTCACTAGGATCATTGATTTCGGAACATGAAAGGTAATAAAATAAAAAAAACAAGGATGTATCATTAAATACTTAAACCACGGGAGCTCAGTTAGAAATTCCATTAACATTGTGGGGCTGTATACAAAAACTCCCTGGCCTGGCTCATGCTTAACCCTAGTATCATTCAAAGAGGGCTGAACATGGCCCAACCGAAGCTTGTCCAAGCCCATATCATATAGAATGAATGTTGGTTAGATCAAGGGCCAACTAGTTGTTAGAATTAAATTGGAGGACAAAGCGTACAATTAGGACTTCAACCATAGAAAGAAATCCATAGGCTAACCAACCTAAAGACATGTCCTTTTAGCTTTTGTGCTAGGAAATATTTACAAACCAAGTCCATGACTTCAATACAAGCCCAGATTCAGCTCTAGGTGGGGCTCAGTCGACCCATTTGTATTTGGTGCATCCTCGGTGGATTGAAGTAGAACACAATGATAAAAATACTAAAAAGGGGTCCCATGTACTGAGGCCTAGTGCTCATCTAAAGTGAGTGTACTTTCTTATAGGACCCACCTAGTGTTTGGCGATGGACGCTCGAATCATCATCTTAACCATTTAATCATCAGTCGATAAGTTTTGGTCATCTAAATTAAGTGTAAATTAATCCAATGACTCAAGTTCATTTGGATGAGTGCCGGTCTAAAATTAGCTACTAAGAGGATGATGTATCCTCTTATGCTCCACTATGATGGATTATAAACTGGACCCCATTTAAGTGTTTTGGCACCTCTTCTTCACCTTATCAAAAGCACATGTGCTCAATGAAAATTTTCATTAGAAAATAAAAACAGCAGCAGACAGTTGTCTCATAGAGAAACTTGAAGTAACAATATAAAAAAGAAAAATTACAAAAGAGAGCCTAAGTTGACAAGATTAAATTAACATTTCAATAGGAGGAAAACAGAAAAGCCCTCTTCTCTCTCACACACTATCTAACCCTCACCATTGGATGATTTTCATTTCTTTTTCTGGGGTTCATGGCATGCTCCTGGGTTCTACTTCTCAGCAGTCTGCAGTCTTTCTAAGACGTTCTTTTATTCATCTGTGGGTATTAGAAAAAAATAAAAGGTCACACTAAACCTTGTGGATTTAGGTCTTGTAGATGTTAATGCTACCATTACTTCTTTTTGGTGTATGTTGGTTGGTGAATCATGATGACCCATATGATTAGAACACATTTACTCTGTAAATAATTGCTGGAAAAAAATTTTCCTTTTTTTTTTTTTTTTCCCTTCTCTCTTCATTTGTGTTCTGGTGTTCGGGTTTTGTTGTGCTTTGATTAAAGGGTTTTTTTTTTTTAATCTTGATTTAGGTGATTTCTGATGTTTTGGAGGAAACCCATTTGATTAAGTAGAAAGTTCTCCTGAAATATGTCTGCCTTTTTGTTTTTGTTTTTGTTTTTTTTTTTTGTTTAATGATTTTAACTTTTTTTTTTTTTTTTTTCATGAAGTTTCTTATAACGTTCTCTCATCTACAAGTAGTTGTTTGAGTTGGATTAGATCCTAAATGAGAAGGCTTTCTATAATAGGTTTTCCCCATAATGTTGATGGGTGTTTTTTTTTTTTTTTTTTTTTGTTCTTTTAAGCCTTTTCCTCGCTCTCATATTATAAGGAGTAGACTTTTTTTAGGAATTCATTTCAAATGTTGGCTTGATGTACTTGTAGAAGCCCTCCTTTTTTTTTTTCTCTTTCTTCTGAATGGTTTTCTTTTGACTTGTGTTAATGTTCTTTGTCAGTCAATTAGGTCTTCCTGTTCCTGAGAAGCATATTTCAGGTACTGGCTTAATTTTATTAGAAAGGCTTTCTCTTTCTTACTACTCTTTTCTGTTGATCATTGGCTGGTCTTATTAGGGAAAGCCCTTTGCAGACATTGGCTACTTTCTTGGAGAAATCTAACTAAATTTATTTTATGTTTTTCAATCATCTTTTTACCGACTTATCTTCATCTTCATCTTCATCTTTTTATTTATTTATTTGTTTATTTATTTATTTATTTATTTTTTAGTTCAATTGCGGAAATTGGTTCATCTTTCCTGCAGTAATATTTTTGGATATCTAAACTATTTTTCTTTTGTCCAACCCTTTTTTCTTGTCCTCACTTTTCTTTTTGGATGTGTTGAGTAGGGCAGTTGTGTGGGGCGTCTGGCCACACACGTTGATTGTTGGATCATTTTAGGTCATCCAAAATTATTTTTGGGGCTGAAAAACAGAGGACCCACATCTCTACATTCCAACTGATGCAGTTGAATACAGATAATTCTTTGTAATTTTGGATATACATCAAGGGAGCCCTTAGTGAGAGGAAATTCATTTGAATTTACAAGCAAATGTCAATTTAAAATCCAATGCCTTTTTTGAAGTTATTGTGAAATGGATAAGTGTTTTATGAACAGAACGGCATAATCCAGTTCCTAGTTTCCTATGTCGCTCCAAAAGGTAGCCAACTCACTTGCAATTTGTGGTTCATGCAGAAGGTTCCTTCGTGGTTTAATTTTGAAGACTTAAGAAGAGTAATAACAATGGTAAGCCTTTTGGCTATCTATGAAATGCAGTGATAACTTTTTATACATGGGTTACTTTCCTGTTATAATTTTTGCTATGGCTTGATCCTCTAGGAGCTTTTCAGAACCATTCAAGCAAAGAAAACTGTTACAGAGAATGGAAATGGGGGAGAGGAAACGGAACTTGACACTTCAGTAGAGAATCAAGAGAATTTGGGCCCCATTATTAGACATGCATTCGAAGTTGGGAACCTTGAAACTCTCTTGCACCAGCTCAAGACCATTACAAAGAATAAGGAGGTCGAGATTGAGGAGCTATGTAAAC
Organism: Persea americana; assembly: GCA_029852735.1. Taxonomy (NCBI): domain Eukaryota; kingdom Viridiplantae; phylum Streptophyta; class Magnoliopsida; order Laurales; family Lauraceae; genus Persea; species Persea americana. Next base: position 20,958,015 of record CM056811.1, read on the forward strand.
TCCATTATGAGGATTTCATTGCCACAGTTGACAAGCTCCGTGGCATCTTGCTCGATGCTGATGAGCTGAAAAGAACTCTGTCAAGTGAGAATTCCCGGCTCCAAGATGTTGGGAGCTCCCTTCTTTTGATACTTGATGAGCTCCTTGAATTGCATTTGATGAAGAGAAATGTTACTGAAGCTATACAGATGTCAAGAATCTGTTTGCAAGTAGCAAACCTATGTATAAAGTGCAACCAGCATGTATCCAATAATCAGTTTTACCCCGCATTGAAAACTTTAGACCTGATTGAGAAGGACTTTTTGCAAAATATTCCCATTAAGGCTTTCCAAAAGATGGTTGAGAAAAGAATACCGGTGATAAGGTTGCATATAGAGAACAAAGTGTGCAGAGAATTTGATGACTGGCTTGTTAATGTAAGGAGTGTGGCGAGAGAAATTGGGCAGTTAGCTATGGGACAGGAAGCATTGACACGTCAAAAGGACGAGGAAAAGCGTGCTTGTCAGAGAGAAGCTGAGGAGCAGAGCCATTTAGGGTTCAACTGTGTGTTTGCTTTGGATATTGAGGAGATTTACGAAGATCCGCCTTTGAAGCTCGACCTTTCACCTGTGTATCGAGCATACAATACCCACACCTGCCATGGAATTCAAGACCGATTTCGTGAGTACTACTACAAAAATCGTTTGTTGCAACTTAATTCAGAACTGCAAATGTCCTCATCGCAATCCTTTCTTGAATCTCATAAGACATTTTTTTCTCAAATTGCGGGCTACTTCATTGTTGAGGATCGTGTCTTGCTGACTGTGAAGGGGTTATTGTCACCCACTGATGTGGAAAAGATATGGGATACAGCTCTTGAGAAAATGATATCTGTTTTGCAGGAGAATTTTTCGTTTATTGAAGCCCCAAACCATCTACTCCTAATTAAGGACCATGTCACACTCCTGGTTGCAACTCTTCAGCGGTATGGCTACTGTGTAACCCCTTTGCTTAGGTTTCTTGATAATAGTAGAGACAGATACCATGATCTACTTCTTGAAGAAAGCCGTAAAAAGATAACTGATGTTCTTGCTAGTGACACGTATGAGCAGATGGTGATGAGGAAGGAGTCTGACTACAAGATGTATGTTTTATCTTTCGATCTTCAAACATCAGATATAATGCCTGTTTTACCATATATTGCTCCCTTCTCCTCAACTGTTCCTGAAGCCTGCCGGATCGTGCGCTTGTTCATTGAAGACTCTGTCAACTACTTTTCTTATAGTGGGCTTGAGAATATCTCTGATGATGCGAGGAAGTACTTGGACAAGCTCTTGATTTATGTGTTGAGTGAGGCACTTCTAAAAGCAATCCACAGTAGCACAACAGGCGTGTCTCAAGCGATGCAAATTGCAGCCAACATAAGTGTTCTTGAACGTGCATGTGATCTGTTTCTTTGGCTGGTGGCCCGCCTTTCTGGTATCCCGGTACGCTCGTCAGAAAGGCCTCCTGGTAGTTTGACTGCTATAGCAGTGTTGAAGACTTCGCAGGATGCAGCCTACCACAGATTGTTAAAACTGGTGAATTCAAAGGTGGGTGAGATTATGTCACTCACCGACAATATCGATTGGACAGCGGATGAAGTCCCACAAAATGGAAATGAGTATGTTAATGTGCTCACTGTTTATCTTGACACTGTGGTATCCACTTCTCGGGAAATATTACCTTTGGATGCTGTATACAATGTTGGAAGTGGTGTTCTTAAGCACATCTCAGACTCTTATGTGGCATGCCTCCTCAGTGATCGTGTTAAAAGGTTCAATGCCAACACCCTCATGGGTATTGACAATGATGTGAGACAATTAGAATCCTTTGCTGATGAGAGGTTCCCAGGCTCTGGATTGGGCGAGTTGGGAAAAGAAGATAGAATGAGAGACTGTTTGGCAGAAACCCGGCAATTGATCAACCTTCTATTGAGCAATCAGCCTGAGAGCTTCATGAATCCTGCTATAAGGGAGAAGAACTACGGTGCGCTGGACTATGAAAAGGTGGCTAGAATTTGTGAGAAATTTAAGGATCCGCCAGATAGGATTTTCGGAAGCCTCTCAGGCAGGAACCCGAAGCAACATACACACAGGAAATCAATGGACATTTTGAAGAGAAGACTAAGAGATTTCAACTGAAATTGAAGTATGTTGTTCATATCCAGCAACTCATCCACTTTTTGGCATTACATCCATCAAATATTTAAAATAATTCTGATTTCGTTCATCTGCTTTGAGAATCTGCATGCAATCCGTAAAAGGTATTGAAGATATCTTAGTGGCACACATGCCAATGTGACGCATGATCAAGGTGGTATATCAAGTTTGGCTGCCCTTCCTGCTCAAAGGGTCTACCAGGTCCACTCATCAGGGGACCTTGCCTATACAATGAAAATGGGAGATTAGAAAAGTCAATGTGTGCAGGACGTACCTGATTAGGGAGCTAGCGTGAATCTGGGCTGGGGCATCTGAACTTCCTGGATTTCTCTAAGCATGCCAGTTTGGCATTTGGCTGCAAAGATCCTCTTTTAAGTCATCTTTGCCTGTCCTTCACTGAGAAATTGATTGAATTATGACCAAATGTGGATGATGCCATTTTGAGAAAGGCATGATTGGAATGGATGCTGTCTTGAAGGATTTGGAACTTCTAAAATGGTCTGTAGAGTGTAGATATCTGTTTTGGGTGGCCTGTGTCCACTTGATTTAAGAAATACTAGTTTTCCATGCTTTTCAATTATTGTATCCAGATTACTTTTATCAGTTTTTGGCCCTTTTCCCAGATTCAGTGATTCTATTAAAGTAAATTTTCATTCGATTTGACATAGTAACTCTGACCTTTATATGCTTCATAGTGGGCTGCTTGCAAATGTTAATTGTTCTGCTTTTTATCTAATATGATATAATTGTATACTCTTCTTTCAGTTTGATCACGCATTCTTCCTAAATTAAATTACTTAGAGGCCGACCTTTATATTTATTCAATTTTCTGTGGGATGTCTATTCTGATGCTAAATGAGTGGCCTTGGATGGCAGCGTAATCATTGCATGCACAGGAAAAGATCATTCTGGAACTTGGATGTTCCTCTTTTTTCAGTTTCTTCAAGTTTCTGATGGTATTGATCGGACAAGTGTCGAACAGAAACAAGTGTCTCAAAAGAATTTGTTAAAATCGAAAATATTTGAATGTGAAAATGAGTAGTTTATCACTCATATCCCATGATTTCTGTCTAGTAAATTTGAGAAACTTTATTTGTATAATTCTCTATTTAGTGATGTACTGAGATAGTGAAAGGTGGAGTTGAAGATTCAATTCATTCTATAGTGGTATCTAAGGATGGTCCCGTGCTCCTATCCATCGACATTAATCTTCTTTTCTGCATCAATGGCATCCTCTTCTGCAATACTAACTCCCCTTCTGTGCCTACTCTTTCCATCATCAATGCCCACAGCCTTATTGCTATCAAACTTGATCGCACTAACAACATCCTCTGGAAAGATCAGTCCCACTCCCATCTCTATTATCCACCGCACGGATCTCTATCAATTTATTAATTGGAACATGCCCTGCTCCTCCACAAAACCACCCCAAAAACATACAAATTCATCTTCCTCCATTCCAAACCCAGCCTATATCACCTTCAGAAAAGATCACTTGTCAGAATCTGGGCTACAAACAATTAGTAGACATGAATCTTCTTACTGAATATATATGTAGTGCCTTGATTGATCTCTGACTATGGTGGCTTGCGGGCTTAAGCATGGAATATGAAGCTTTTGACCGGGCTATTGGTACCAGGTTTGATCGACCATCTCACCCAAAAATCTTGGTTGGAACAGCTATATCTGGCTTCCAAGATATAAACCATGCTACAGCAGACATTGCTATTACAGGCAGAGGTCCCTCCAACAATGGTGGCCATGGATCTGAGATTGGCCTTGGCTTATCACTACAACGGTGGTTGCCATTATAACAATCAAAGGGGTCGTGGCTATTGTCATTAGAATTTCACTATCTGTATCCCAAATTCCGATTTGTGTTTATGCAACGAATCCTATTTACAGATGAATCTATGGATTCAAGTGTGAATTTTACGATTTGATACTCGTTTCGTCGAATCTTACGATACAAGCGATTCGACTGAGCGAAAATAGTTACAACTAAATTGATGTTAATAATCTTAATTTTATTTTCTTTCTCTTAGTGTTGTTATTTTTAACATGTTATTTAGTAATTAATGAGACCTCTTAAGAATTTTTGCGGCTTTGGAAAGTTTTTAGAGATGAATAAAGAATATGCATTTAATTAAAGTGTTCGATTGTATGCATGAGGCTTTTATATCTTCTTTTTCTTAAAACAAAAAAAAAAAAAAAGAACAGTTTTTTTTTCTTCATGAACACTCTTTTAACTTCAAAAGATATCCTACTGTGTAAGATTGATGGTTTTGATTTTATCTTTACTTTTATATTTTGATTTAAACATAAGAAAAAATAAATATATCTTGGTACCTTAAACTTATTTAACTATTTATATATATCATTTATTATTATATTATTATATGTCATGATGTTCTTTAAATGATTATATGATGGCTTATCCTTTCATTGTATTTATGCTGCTATGAATGGGAAAATGGATGGATTGTGAATAATTGATTCTTTTCTATTTTAATTTTTAATTATTTTTTATTTTTATTAGGAAAATAGAAAAAATCCTAACATTCGCGAATTCACGATTCAATTCATGGATATGAATGATTTGTGATATGATTCCTATTAAAAAAAAAAAAAGAAGAAGGTCGAGGCAAGTAAATCACATCGCCCATTTTGCTCTTCTAGTATCTCTTATTCTATGCGAAATATGTAATTATGCTAGTCATTTTTCTTCCACATGCAAACCCAGTCTTGATTATTCTTCCACATGCAAACCCAGGTTCAGTCTTGATTATTATCCCAAAGCTCGCATGCAACCATTTGCTGCCTTACCATTCACCCAGCCATCAACTCACAACTTGCATTGGCATCTAGAAACAGGTGCCACCATTCACGACATTGGATATTTCCTCTCAAAAAGATCTTATTATCTTAGCAATGAACATATTATAGTGCGCATTGGTACTGTGATCCCAATCCAAACCAAACTGGTGACTCATTGCTTCTCTCATCCTCCCATACGTTTCAACTTTAATGTCTTGTTCATGAACTTTGAAAGACTTCTCTTTCTGTTGGTAAATTTATGAAGGATGAGAACTGCTCTGTGGAGTTCCACTCATGAGTTTGTTTTTTTGGTGGACTTGCTTACTCATGAGTTCTTTTTAACAAGGCCGCTCTAGTATGATCTATATCCCATCTCCACTGGAAGGACCAGGCTCCCACAACATCAACGGAAGCTTTTCTTCACAAATGAAGTCTCCTTGGGTACTTGGTATTGCAGATTGGGTCACCCAACAATTAGAATTGTAAATAATCCTGTCTAATAATTACATTTCTGCAAATAAAGTTGCGGTCAGCTTTTGCTCTAGCTGTGCTTTGTTGAAGAATAAGAAGTTACTGCTCAGCTCCAGCGAAATAACAACAACTAAAGACTTCAGCCTATTTACTAAATGGTTGAGGCCTTTCCCCAATAAACTCTAATTTTGCTCTCCGTTGTATATTTTTATTGATGCATTCATGCAACACACTTGGGTATTTCCACTGCCAAAAAAATACAGTTGCTTTGACATTTTCAAGAGATCTCATGCTTTGGTTTGGAATATTTTCAATGCCAAAGTCAATATTTCAAACAGATAATGAGAGTGAGGCTGAATAGAAAATTCGGGCATCAATAGGGCTCTCATTATATTTTAGATAGACTTGATCCATACTCTTAGGGCCGGCTTTACCATAAGGCAAGGAAAGCCCTTGCTTTAGGCCCCAAAAAAATAGTGCCAAAAATGCAAAACACAAGGCCCTATAATAGCAACTACTATCTTTTTAAATTCCAAAACAACAACTGATGACATCTTTTTATTTCTCCCTAAAAATAAGACTCCATAATAACTTTCTCTTAAGGAGATACAATCAGGATCTCCATTTCCTCTTACCTAACCAATTCTCCAAATCACCCACCGCAGAAATCTCTGTCCTTTTCTTGTCTTCCGGGCCCTTTCTCTCTCTCTCTCTCTCTATATATATATATATATTTTGCCTCTCTGTCAACTTGCAAAAGGTTTGACCAATGCTTGAAGCTTTAGCTTTTGACAGAGTTGTGATTTAATTACTAATATCAAAACATAAGGCCTCATAATAGCAATTGCAATATTTTCAAATTCCAAAAGAAAAAAAAACAACTAACTTAATTAGTAATTTTATATCAAAAAAAATGAGAAAAATATATTTTAAATATAATATTTATGATAATATTAAAAAATAAAAAAGGCCTCATTTAGGATTTTTGCTTCAGGCCTGAAATTGTCTTGAGCCGAATGTTATTGCTGAAGGGTACACGTGTTCCTTCTTTTCAAAGCCTAATCTATATCAACATTCTCAAAAACAAAGTCTAGCATTAAGTTAATAAATTTTCTTAAGAAAAGTAATCCTTGACATAGTACATGATGAGAGATCCAAGTGGACATTTTCTATACGTCATACAACTCAGATCTCAATATAAATTACCAATCTCCTTATACAAGTACCACATACAAGTACATTACATGGATTAACCCATAAATATAATAATATGATAAATTCCACTCTATTTTTGAAACCTTTTACCATACTTGATTAAAATTAGCACCGATATTGGTGCAAATACATAGTTATATTCCCCATGTAAATAAGCAGCACTTTATAATGAAATGTCTGCATAGGATTCTTGAATCACTGTACGAACTGCAATAGGTATCCTTACTGAGTGCTTGCCATCGACCCATGTAAGGCTTCCAAATGTGTAATCACCTTGCAATCTTAGATATGCCGAGAATGTTATCTTAAATGAATGCTTAGTAACAGTACTGTTGAATTTGATTACCCGAGGTTCCACTTCCATCTTAACCCCAGGAGGCGATTCAATAATTGCCTTGTAGGTGGTGTCAGCTTCGGCCATGTTGTTTACTGTTCTCCAAACCACTGCAGTTGTCCTGAGGTTGGGGATCGAAATAGAGGGAAGGTTTAAATCCAGTAAAGATCCCTGCTTCGAATCGCAAATCTCAGTTGTAGGTGTGCCCCCTATAAATCCCCTGTAGCAATGGAACTTAAAATAATCGGCAGCATCAATATCATAAACTAGGCCAGGATCCAGTGCTTTGTTGGGGTTGACATGGCCACCGCCATAGTCGAAAGGGTCAGCGAGCTTTCGCGGAACCCCTTCTGCAGTTATAGCGAGGCCATACTCATCGGTAACAGAAGCTGAAGAATGCAATAGTATTGATAATGAGTTAGTAAATGCTTGGACAAGGAGAAATTAATGAGATGTTTGTGAATATCTCTATGTTTAGGTACAAATGGGTCTCATGGTTTAGTGATAATGATCTAAGAAAATCCCAAAAAAATCTTAATCATTCCATTCACTTGTGAATACACTTGATGGTTTCTATCACAAAGACATGAGCCCACAAATACATACTCAAGATTTGGAATCTAATAGCTCATGACACAAGGGTTAATATTATCACCTGTTTTTACGATAGCAGATTTTATGGCTGAAGGTGACCAAGTTGGGTGTGAAGCTTTGATCAATGCAACTATTCCTGCAATGTGTGGAGTAGCCATTGATGTTCCTGACATAAAGCCATAGGAGGACTTCAAAGCTGCTAGGATATTGACCCCCGGCGCAGCAATATCAGGCTGCAAAGTTGAGAACGAGCGTCATTCTTCTCCGTCATGCAATTATATTAGATGTTAAGTTCATTGTAATTAAAGCTGAAGCATGGATTAGTTTGTTCGAATAATTTGCAATTCGATTCACTCAAGAATTCGTTCTAGCTTATGTTGTAGCTTTTTCCTGGTTCTAACTTGGGTTAAACTTCTTGATGTCACCATTGTTACCAACTCGAACCTGAGTGAGTAATTGGGACAGTTAATTGACCTCAGATTTCCTCTCACTGGAAATGGATCCAGGTCTAGATCCAGTTGGGTCCAAGATTAGAGTATCCAAGTTTATATATCAGATAAAGTATATTACTAATATAATATGTCATGATATATATCCATATTTTGATTTGGTTCCTATTTGTGGTATGAGTTTGGGCTGTCCCCATTCTTTCTATTTAACCCTCCGACCAGACTATGGCCTTCCAAATCAACCAGGACCAAACTTGTCAATTAAGGGTTCAGGTTGACCCTTTTGACTTTCAAATTTGGATAAGATTGGCATCTTCAACGCAATTAATATACAAGTCCCATTCAAGTTGAAACCGGTACTTGTTACCCATCATGCTCAACTTGACCCGAACTCAATCTAACCACACTCATGGCCGGGTTAGTAAATTGTGCTATAAAAATACCTTGAGAATTGCTGGCATGAAGGCATTTGGACCTCTAGAGGAGAAAGATGCAACCCTTGGAGACACAACTGTAGCTCCCACAACTGTAGTTGCTGCACTTATCTTCACAATTGGAGAGCTGCCAATCACAACTAAATAAAGTCAACATTCACACATTTCCATCTGTTTGACAACTAATTTACATGGATTATCATTGGAGGTGCCAATATATTTACCTTGTGGTCCCAATATAGTTTAGAATCTTGATTCCAACCTCGTAATCCACTAAAATGCATGAAATGTTTCTGCATGGTATTCTTTGGTTTGTGGTATACTGGGAGAAGATAAGACCAAAGCCTCCAGCTCTCTGCACACTCAACACTGCTCTCTGGAACTGTAAATCTGGTGATGGGTTGTTGCCCGTGAAACAAAGGACCACCTTCCCTTTTACCATGGTAGTATTCAGAGTTTCCAATTCACAGCTGCAGTCAAATCATCACTCATTGTTAGAAGTTGATACAGTCTCACATAGTCCAGACCTCACAGGATTCTATGAGTTTCTTCAATGGGACCAACATCTGAAATCCAAACCACAAAAAATGTCCATCCCTACTTTTTGCCCCTCTTCTAGCTTTACCCAAATTTGATCACGATTGGAGTTTGGCACTCTGGGCCTATGTCCAGATTGGAGATAATGAAATTTGGGTCAGGAACAATGACTTTGATATGTTTGTATTGGATATGTGGGCCTGCATATAGAAAATAGGAGTCCAGGCCTTGAGAGGATTTGGGTTACCACATAGGATGTCATGAGACAGGTCTTTGTGTCAAGTCATCCCGTTCAATTCAATTGTTGGGCCAAAGATTCGCAACTGAATCCAGTCCAAGACCTATCTTCGGGCCAACACATTTTTTGAAATTCCTTGACCCTTATACGCTCCGCTGGATATACGACCGAGCCCAGGCCTTAAAGCGATGAAGCCATAAAATATCAGCATGGAGAAGCCCATTGGCCTACAACAAAAGAGTTATGGTCCCACCTAATGAGTAGTAAAGCACCATGCAGCAATCAAAAACAAAAAAAGATGCAGGGGGAATTCACATATATAGAACCCTGCCTATATTTTTGACAATTAATAACAGTTACCTTTTCATTTGACTGGTTGCTGTTTTGAAAATTCCCTAGATCTAACATAGCTCATGTTAAATTTGGGGCAATAACATTAAAAGATCATTATAAACCTATACTTTAGCAAAGATTAAGTCCCTCAGTTTAAATTGAATAAGGTCATGAAGAAACAAAAAGTTGAAAGTTATTTGAAAATCTGTATATGTCCTTAGAATTACAATACCTAGGGCTATATGGATCGGTATATAGTACTCTGAATTCATTTCCCAGCCTCAGTGAACCAATTTGTGGTTGACCCTGCATGATTTTGCCTCACAGTAAGCAAAGTTCATTGTTGGTTTTCTAAGAGGAAATAAGATGAGAATGAACAGTCCATTTACCACAAGAGAGCGATTGTTTCCGAGGGTGATGGTTGCTGGAAAAGATCTATCGATTGTGCTCGCGGCGACTGTTATAACCCAAGGAGCTACTTGTTTGATACTTTGAGGCCGTGGACCCTCGTTTCCTCCAGAGAAAACAACTGTTATCCCTTTGGCAACCGCGTGCAAGTATCCAATAGATACGTCGTAGAAACCATCACTAATTGAAAGAGAGAGAACATCGACGCCGTCATAAATGGCATCATCAACAGCTGCTAGAATCGTGGCCGTGGTACCAGAACTTCCTTCTCCCCATAACACTTTGTATATCGCCAATCGGGCACGAGGAGCCCCTCCTCTCGCAGCCCCGGTGCCAAGGCCTCCGAAGCTCACATTTTGCACTAGAGAACCGGCTGCCGTTGAAGCAGTGTGTGTACCATGGCCATTTACATCACGCGCGGATAGATAATCTCCGTTGATTTCTTCTTGGCTTATCCCCTTGGCATACCACCGGGCTCCGATTATCTTCCGGTTACAATGTGATGCATTGAATGCGTCTCCATGTATACACGTTCCTTTCCATCGCAAGGGTATCGGACCATATCCATAATCGTTGAAGCTTTTTGATTCGGGCCATATCCCTTTATCAAAATTTTATTACAACATTAATATCAGATGTTATCTACTTACACTTCAAGAGTTATAATAAGTGGAAACTTTATCTACTAGTAGTAATGTTGTACTAAGTAGAACTTCAAAAATGAACAGAAATAGATAACATGTCTTCAATGAAGAAGATGATGAGATCATTATCGTCATAAATTTAGAAAGGTAGATGAAAACTGACCACTATCGACCACACCGATAATTACGTCGCTTTCCAGTTTGCTGTTGGTGAGTATTTCTGTTTGACGGTAATAATCTAATCCAAGGAAGTCCCAGCTACGAGTTGTGTGCAATTTAGCCTCGCGGCTCTGCACCACATGGACAACACCGGGGAACTCTACAAGAATCCATAAATATACATGAACATATTTCAATAGTAGAAGCTAAGATTCTCAAGGGAAGCATAGGAATTGTACTTTTATAGCCTCAGACTGTTCAATTTAATATTCATAGCATGCTTTTACTTTCCATATCTTTTAAAAGAAAAGTGCAAGGGAATTCTACATGAATCCATTGTCCATTAACATATGTAAGTAGTAGAAGCCAAGATCATCAAGGGTAGTCTAGGGATTGTAATTTTATTATTGCTTAGTTCTATTCATTTTAACCTCATGGGATGCTTGAGTTTATGTATCTTTTAAATAGGAAAGTGTAGTGGGTTAGGGGGCAGATCCAAACAATTTTCCTTGAGGGGGCTACTATGTAATAACAAAAATTGTTAGGGCCCACACAAGGAAACTTAAGGGTGTGTTTGGCAATTAATTAGTTAAGTTTAAGTAAAGTGAACCCAGACAAGAAATGATAATGGGTCATATCAAAAGTACACAATTTCAAAATTCTCTCTGAATTTTTCAAAAAAAGTGAAAAAAAAAAACCTCCTTTCTCCGCTAAAAGAAAAAAAAAAACAAAAAACAAAGTTCACTTTTCTATAACAAAATGTAAAAAAGTATCCATACCAAACAATTAAAAAAAAAAACATCATCATAACACCTTATATTTTATTCTCTCTTGATTTGACGCTTCACCTCACCATACTTTAATTGCACTAAATTGTAAAGTTCTAGGGTAGCAATGACTACCCCCTCCCCCGGACTCCGGGGAGAGGCATGGGAAAGAGTATAGCAAATCACGAGGACAATCATTTTTTTTTTTCCAGGTGGGGTGAGATTTACTATTTAAACTTGAGATGTTCAATGAAAAAGATTTTTTACAATCGATCACTTTGATATATTTACTATAATCCTTGAGGTTCAAGCCTTGGATCAAAAGTCATTATTCTTTGTAGACCAAAGGAAAATGATAAGCGTCTAATAAAGGATTCACCGGCGTAAACCTCCAGCGATGCAAACATTATGTGTTATTCGAATTGAATAGGAAGTTAAAAAGAATATCCAAATTAAGAATTAAATAGTAAAGACCATATAAATTGAGTGAATGATAAACTAATTTTGTAATCATCAGAATATTAGGTTATTTCACAACAAAATTATTTAAAAATAAATGCTTTAAAAATATCTGAGCAGATATTTGTAGGTTGATTTGAAAATTTTCCTTCTCAAACTACTTGCAGTTAAATGTCCACATAAGTTTGAACTTTTTAATTATATTTAGTTAATTATTCACATATTGATGGTACAAAATCTAATTATGAAATGAATAGTGAATTGCCAAAATGTCTTTTGATTGACACTAAGAAAAAGTCTTAAGGTGGGACCGCATAAATAACAATCATTGTGGCATCATGTAAACAGTGTGACAGTGGAAACTCTTGGATGCCAATGGGTGGAGTTGGATGTGATGGTTTTCATATATGTGGAGACAAAGGATGGGCTCAGTGAGTGGGTTGCTTATAATAGTGGATTCCATCTAGGTAAAGGTAAGATATGCATCCCATCTAGGTAAAGGTAAGATATGCATGAGATTTATTCTTGGATTTTCATTGAAAATATGAAAATGCTCTCAGTGAAAATGAAAACATTTACAATTTAAAGGAGTAGTTGACCCAAATAATAATGGGCAAACACAATATAAGAATTTTTATCATTGCATCTCAATTTTCAAGCACAATTTTGATTTTACAAGTGATTGTGAAACTTGATATTTGGAAGTGTAGATGACAGGTCATTTATAGAATACATGACCCCTCCAACTATCCTTCAATGGCCTAGAACTGTATTTTCTAAAAATTCAAAATATATGATTGAAAGCTACAAAATAAATAAATAAATAAATAAATGTAGAAGAAAGTGCAGGTTTGCCACTTTTTAGGTCTTCAAGGACCATTGGGTATATAGGAGTTTTGATTCTCTTTTCTTATTTCATTGTCTGATTTGGGTTTAGCATTTAATGTCAGCATCTCTGTGGGTAGTCAGAGTTTTGATTCAATCACGACCCCTTTCATGAGGTCACATTGACCATTTTTATGTGTTTTCTATGGTGAGGATATGGTTTGCATGATGGGATTTAGGTGCAAGGTTGTGTGGTCCCCAAATGGACAAAGAAATGAAAAATTAAAGAAAAAGAAAGGAAATCAATTGCATAAGAGGGGTTGAAATCCTCTGGAGAGGTGTGTTCCGAAGGTTCTAAATACGTTAGGGTCGAGCAAAGAGTGGGCTTGCAGTAGTTGTAGAGCTTTCTCCTTCTTGAACTTTAGGTAGCCTACTCATTTTCTTAACAATATCTTCTTTCTCTTCTTAATTCTTCTTGATGATTAGTTCATGCCCTCCAAATGGGATTGGGAGAGGCTTTTTATAGCCTTGAGAGGCCTAGGAGTGACCTAGCCTACTTTCCCCATCTTCTCCCCCACTTTCACCACTGAACATAGTTTCATGAGACGTTCAAGATTTTAGTTTACTTGAAATATTGCACAAAAAAATTTCTCTAGAAGTAGAATGAATAAAAATAAAAAATATAGAAACTAAGCTAAAAATAGAAATCTATACAAATTCAAAAGAATACCCCAATGTTAATATTTTTGTGATAAGATCTAATTGGTCAATAACAAGGCATACTATTTTAAAAAATGTATATGGAAATATTCTAAAAAGAATATGACTAATTAATCTTTTGCAGACAAAAAAGATAAGTCTTATATCTAGCTAATTCTATTTTTCAAAAGAAAATCATCATCGTACCCGCTAGACGCCTTGCTTGTGGTTCGGTGAGGGTGGCTGCAAACCCTGAGAATCCATGCTTGTAATTGTACACAATGGACTGTAGAGCTGCTTCCTTGCTGAAGTATTAAATTTATCCAAAGATGAAGACATGAAAAATATTTTCCTTTGAGTTACTACGTACAGTGAACCTTCTCTTATTTAAATCAGGGAAATTTGCAAACTATGAAACTAATCTGCTATAGTTATGAATCTTTTCTAATTGCATGGATTTCACTTATAAAATATCCTTAACCTGATCAGGTGGGCCCACTCGGAGATGTGCACAGTAAGACCCAAGGAAAAGGTGTGCACCTAAAAGTTGTGTATAAATATATATATATATATATTTATATATATATATTGATGGCTGATCCTGTGCAGCTGCAGTGACCACCTCGTTGTGGGCCCCACCAATCACTGGACAAATGGGACTCACAAGTGATCCCATTGGATCTATGATGTGGAAAAGAGGGCGCACTGCACTTTCAGAAATACATGCAAACAATTCTCACAAAGGTAGCCTTGGTCGAGAGACTTTTTTTAGCTAGGGGAACAGCTCAATAGCAGACTTTTATCTCCACCCTCATGCTTAAGGGATTGAACTAAAGTGCGTGATCTTTGTTGGACAATGAGAGATACACACTAACTACTGCTTAATTACAAATTACACTAAAAACAAGAACTCACTTTATAAATTTCACACAAATTCACTATTACAAAAGGAATACACTTTTAAGCCTACACACTTACAAAGAAATATACTCACACTAAATACTTTACTCAATACACTCACTTACTACAAAGAGAGCACTCACACAAATTTCTCACTACACACTTCCGTGTGTGTGTACAACTCGTCACTACACTACTGGAATGAGACTTCACTTCAGTGCTCTTCTCACTTCACTCTTGTGTCTTCATTGCATGCTATGCACCTCTATTTATAGCCTACTAGGACTTAGGTCGGCGAAGAGCATGTGGCTCTTAAGTGGGACACGTGATCCAATGCACACCATACATGAAGTCGGTTTGCAAGGTCGGTGGGGAGAGTTCTAGACATTGTGATGTCATAGTGTTGTCTAGAACACTCAGGACTCTAGGAAATATTCAAGAGTCAGTGTTTGACTAACATTACTCCCCCTCAAACACTGACATTCTTAATTATCTTCTGAAGTTATCTTCATGCCAAGCTTTTCTCTTAACCTTGTGAAGGTATCAGTTGGCAAAGCCTTGGTGAAGATGTCTGCCACTTGTTCTGTAGTGCTGCAGTATTCCAGCTTTACTGTTTTTTGTTTTACATGATCTCTTATGAAATGATACTTGATGTCAATGTGCTTACTCCTTCCATGATGTATCGGATTCTTAGCGAGTTCAATGGCAGACTTGTTATCCACATATATAGTTGTGGATTCATCTTGTGGGTGATCAAATTCTTCAAGAAGATTTCTCAGCCATATAGCTTCGCAGACTGCTGCTGACGCTGCTACGTATTCGGCTTCACATGAAGACAGGGCCTACTTTGCTTCTTGGATGCCCATGTGAAAGCTGTCAATCCAAGATAGAACACATACCCTGTAGTACTCTTTCTTTCATCTTGATCACCTTTCCAGTCATTGTCCAAATATGCATATAAGTTTGTTTCGTTGCCATAGCCATAGAAAAGACCAAGATCCATGGTACCTTTGATATACCGTAAGATTCTTTTGGCTGCGACCCAGTGCGTCTCCTTTGGCCTTTCCATATATCGGCTTAAAAGTCTGACACCATATACAATATCTGGCCTAGTGATTGTGAGATACCTTAAGCTTCCAATCAGGCTTTTGAATAGTGTCGGATTAATCTCTCTTCCTTCTCCTTCTTTCGTTGGTCTTAGGCTTGTTGCTACAGGCGTGCTTACAGGATTGCAGTTGCTCATTCTGAATTTTTCAAAGAGTTCTTTAGCATATTTTTTTTGTGAGATGGAAATGCCATCTTGTTGCTGCTTGACCTCTATACCGAGGAAGAAGGACATTAGTCTGCAGTCGGTCATCTCGAACTCCTTGAACATAGCATGCTTGAATTCTTTGAACATCTGGGGACTATTCCCAGTGAATAATAGGTCATCAACGTAAAGGCATGCTATGAGCATTTCTCTTTATATTGACTGAATGCTCGTACGGGCTTTTGGAAAACCCGTTTTCCTCCAGATAGCTGTCTATATGAGCATTCCATGCTCGTGGGGCCTGCTTTAGCCCATATAACGCTTTCTTTAAGCGGTATACTTTTTGATCCTCTCCTTCTACTATAAAGCCTTCTGGCTGTTCTACATATACTTTTTCATCAAGTGTTCCATTTAGGAATGCTGATTTAACATCTAGTTGGTATATTTTCCAACTATGATGTGCTGCAAGAGAGATAAGCATTCTTACCGTATCAAGCCGGGCGACAAGAGCAAAAACTTCTTCATAACTTTTAGCTACAAGCCTCGCCTTATATTGCTCGATCTATCCATCGATCGTGCGCTTGATCTTGTATACCCACTTGTCACCAATAGCTTTCTGTCCTGAGAGTGCAGTAAGCTCCCAAGCGTCGTTCTTCTCGATGGCGTGAATCTTTTCTTCCATGGCTCTTCTCCAATAATCTTCGTTCAATGCTTCTTGGAAGGTAAGAGGCTCATGGTCAGCATAGAGACATAAGAGGTTGGTCTCTTCAGTTTCCTCATAGATGTCTCTTAGGCTTCTTATCTTGATTAGTGTGATGGAGGAGGAAGAGCTTCGAGCTGATGAGCTGCTTGTTGATGATCCATCTTGTCCTTCAGGGCTCCTTCGAACTGATGATGTTGTATGTGGAGATGTTGCGTGATCTTGTCGCAGTCCTTCATGATATTGAGGATGCGTCTCTTGTTCTTCTATATCAAGAGGCTTTTCTTGGGCAGTGTTTTTTTCGTTCCATCTCCATGCTTCCTCTTCACTAAAGACTACATCTCTACTTACCACCACTTTTTTAGTAAGTGGGTTGTAGAGTTTATAGGCTTTAGACTCCTCACTGTATCCAATGAAGATACATTTTTCTCCACGATCATCAAGCTTCTTTCTCTTTGCCTCTTGTACTTGGGCATATGCAACACACCCAAATATTTTTAGATGGGCCACACTTGGTTTGTGACCGCTCCACACCTCTTGCGGTGTCTTATTCCTGACACTTTTTGTAGGGCATCTGTTGAGTAAGTAGGCTGTACACGCAGCTGCTTCTGCCCAATATTCTTTTGGTAGACCTTTTTTTTAAGCATGGTCCTCGTCATATCGAGGATGGTGCGGTTTTTCCTCTCCGCTATTCCATTCTGCTGTGGTGTATAGGCAGTTGTAAACTGATGCTTGATGCCCCATTGTCTGCAGTACTCTTGAAATTCTTTCGAAGTGTACTCTCCACCTCTATCAGATCTAAGTGTCTTTTGTCTTGCAACCACTTTCTACTTCTACACCGGCTTTAAAATTCTTGAAAGTAGTGAAGGCTGCAGACTTCTCTTTGATAAAGAATACCCAGAGCTTTCTACTGAAGTCATCTATAAAAGTGATAGTGTATCTATTACCTCCAAGAGAAGGTGTCTCCAATGGTCCACAAATATCTGTGTGAACCAACTGCAATGGTGCTTTTGCTCTCCATGATTTCCCTACTGGAAATGAGTTTCTTTGTTGCTTGCCAAGTGTGCATGCCTCACACACATGCTTAGGCTTTTCGATAGTAGGCAAGCCATGCACCATGTTTGCAGTGGATAATAGCTTGAGCCCATTGAAGTGAAGATGCCCATATCTAAGATGCCACTTCCATGACTCATTGTTTATAAGTCCATGGAAGCACTTCTCTAGCCTTGTGTTAAGGTTTAGTGGGAACATGCGATTCTTCTTCATTTGCACTCGAGCTATATGCCTCCCATGTACATCTCTCAATGATAAAGAGAGATTCTCCATGTGTAGTACATACCCCTTCTCCAAGAGTTGCCCAAGACTAAGTATGTTACTTTTCATGTTTGGCACGTAATACACATTTGAGATATATGCAGGCACACCATCTTTCTGATAAATCTTAATATTTCCCTTACCTTGTACGAGAAGCTGCGTTGAGTCTCCGAGACTTACTTTGCCACGAACATCTTCTGCAAGCTCTTCAAAGAGTTCCTTCTTCCCGCACATGTGGTTGCTCGCGCCAGAATCTAGGTACCAGACATTTTCTTGGCCATAGCCTTCCTCTTGTGCTAGAAGAACTGTGGAGACTTCTTTTTCTGCGAAGTTAGATCGCTCCTCTCGTTCCGCGGGTTTGCTCAAGTACTTCGAGGCATAGTGTTCAAACTTGTTGCAGTTGTAGCATTGGACACTTCTTGAATTCCCACAACCTCGGGTGAATCCTCCACGGATAGCTCCTCTTCCGCGATTATTGGGGTTCATCGATTGAGATTGCCCTTTTCTTTGAGTATTTGCTCCCCCTTTACCTCTACCGCGATTCCTATTTGTTCTACCGCCCCGTTTCGAACTTCCGCGACCAGGCTTTTGCTCACTTAGAGTCAGTTTTGACTCTAGTGCTTGTTCCAAGACCATGGAGCTACTATTCTTTTGCATACGTTGCTCATAGACTTGGAGTGATCCCATTAATTCATCTATTGAGAGAGTCTCTAAATCTTTTGACTCCTCAATAGCCACAACCACATGCTCAAATTTGGTTGTGAGGGATCTTAATGCTTTTTCTACAACTCGAATATCTTCTATTTTTTCACCGTTTCTCTTCATTTGATTTACTACTACAAGTAATCGTGAGAAATAATCTGAAATACTCTCACCTTCCTTCATATGAGCAGCTTCAAATTTTGCTCGGAGAGTTTGCAACCGGACCCTCTTAACGGGATTAACACCTTTGAAGATAGTGCTAAGGGTCTCCCATGCTTTCTTACTTGATGGTGCTTCAGCAATCTTTTCGAAAGTTGATTCATCTACTCCTTGATAGAGGAGAAACAAAGCCTTCTTGTCTTTCTTCCTTTGGTCCTTGAGGGCAGTCTTCTGCTCCGCAGTATAGGCAGCTTCTTGATCTGCAGCGGGCTCGACGTATCCTTTGGTGACAATCTCCCATAGATCCTATGATCCGGAATAATGCATTCATCTGGATACTCCAATTCTCATAATTTTCCTTCGTCAGCTTTGGGATCTGGGCTTGAACCAAGCTTGAGGCCATCTCTGCTTGTAGGGGAACCTGGCTCTGATACCACTTTGTTGGACAATGAGAGATACACACTAGCTACTACTTAATTACAAATTACACTAAAAACAAGAACCCACTTTATAAATTTCACACAAATTCACTATTACAAAAAGAATACACTTTTAAGCTTACACACTTACAAAGAAATAGACTCACACTAAACACTTTACTCAATACACTTACTTACTACAAAGAGAGCACTCACACAAATTTCTCACTACACACTTAAACTCCACTACACACTTCTGTGTGTGTGTACAACTCGTCACTACACTACTGGCAGGGGCGGAACTAGGGGGGCCGGCAGGGGCCATGGCCCCCTCAAATATCTAAGAGTTTCTTAAAGGAGATATCTTCGGGCCCTCCATCATTTTAAGATTTGTGATTATCACGATCTTGGTTGTGATTCCCACAATTTTCGGTGTTATTTGGCAAAGAAAATAAAAAAATAAAAAAAAAAGTGACGACAAGGGAAGGAAAATATAGCAAGAAATCAAAGAAAGGCAGCCTGCAGCCAAGGAAATAGGAAGAGGATCTTCTTCCATTCTTCCTTGATCTGCGACTAAATCCCGGAAATCCTTGTGCAATCTCGCCCATCCACCACGCCCGCCAACAGGCAGCAACTCTCCCGCAGCCAGCATCTCTGCCCAGCCACCCTCCAGGCTCCTGCGCAGCCCCCTCCCTCGCCCGGCAGGCCAGCACGACAGCACCTCTGCCCTGTAGGTAGTAACCCTTCTACTGTTTTTGAAGCCTGCAATCAGAAATCCCATTTTATTTCAAAAGTCTCTGCAATAAAAAAACCCTCAACAACAGTAGACTGCATCTTCCTCTCCTCTCCCCCACCTACATCTCATCACCACCGATCCCAAACTACCAGGTACATATCCTAGAATCCCTAACTTGAACTCGGCAGTTGTCATCTTGTTTCAACTTGAGTGTTAGTTGACTTTGAGGGTTTTTTTTTTTTTTTATTTAATTTGTTAGACTTCATCTTAATTGCATAGTACATGTTTGTTTCAACATTTACTTTTCCATGTGTCATATAAATCAAACAATTGGTCATTTGTGCATTATTGTGTTTTCTTTATTTTATAGTAATGAATTGACTTCTATTTATTTATTTTTATTTACTACAGTTAATAATAATTTTATAAATTTTTTATATGATTTTAATTTTTGATTTTTTTCTAGGAGTCCTGACCATTGTTAAATCATCAACTATTGATTCATTTTTTAAGAGGAAAAAAGCTCAAAATTTAGAGGATAGTACAATATTGCCCTCTAGTACCAATGATTTATCTCATGAACCACAAAGTTCACAGCCTTCAAAATCTCCAAAAGTTGAATTTACAAAAATTGATATTGCTTTTTTAGAGCGTGATCCAGGATTGCGCCATCAAATTTGGGAATATCCTCTTGATCAACAAGATGAAATTAGACGTGCTTACATCAAAGCTGGGCCTTATCAACATATTCTTTCTGTTTATCCACATTCTGGATTGGAAAAACATCCACGGCTATTTCAATCTTCTTGGTTTAGAATGTTTCCTTCTTGGTTAGAGTATTCTCCTGTAAAAGATGCAGCATTTTGTCTCCCATGCTTTCTCTTTAATAAAAAGACAACTGGGCGTTTTGGAGCAAGTGCGTTTACTGTTGAAGGATTTCGTAACTGGAAGAAAGTCAATTATGGAAAAAACTATGCTTTCTTAAGTCATATAGGAAAAGATCCAAACTCACCACATAATGCATTTGAACAATCTTGTAGAGATTTGATGAATCAATTACAACATATCAAGAAGGCATTTCATACATAGTCTTCTACCCAAATTGCAAACAACAGATTGCGACTGAAGACCTCTACAGATGTTGTTCGATGGCTTACTTTTCAAGTGTGTGCTTTTAGAGGACACAATGAGCATTCAGACTCTAAGAACCACGGTAATTTCATTGAAATGATTAAAATTCTGGCATCCTATAATGAAAAAGTTGCGGATGTTGTGTTAGATAAAGCCCCTGGAAATGCTACATATACTTCCCCTAAAATCCAAAAGGAAATCTTACATATTTTTTCAGAGAAAGTTCAAAATGCAATTCGAGAGGAAATTAATGATGCAAAATTTTGTATTATTGTGGATGAAGCTCGAGATCAATCTAAGAGAGAGCAAATGGCTCTTGTTTTAAGATTTGTTGACAAAAAAGGTTTTATACGTGAGAGATTTTTTGGTCTTGTTCATGTTAAAAATACAACATCACAAACTCTCAAAAAAGAGATATTAGCTGTCCTTTCTCGTTATAATCTAAGCATTCAAAATATTCGGGGGCAAGGATATGATGGTGCAAGTAACATGCGTGGTGAATGGAATGGGTTGCAGGCTTTATTTCTGAATGATTGCCCATATGCATACTATGTTCATTGTTTAGCTCATCGTCTCCAGTTGACTTTGGTTGCAGCTTCCAATGAAGTTATTCCTATCCACCAATTTTCTCAAAATTAAAGTTTATCATCAATATTGTTGGTGCATCTTGCAAGCGTCATGATGAGTTACAAGTTGCTCAAGTTGCTGAAATTGAATGTATGATTGCCATTGATAAAGTTGAAACTGGTAAAGGGCTTAATCAAATTGGCACTTTGCAATGGCCAGGTGATACTCATTGGAGTTCTCATTATAACTCTTTATGCAGCTTATTAAATATGTATAATGCAACATGTTCGGTTCTTAAGAATATCATTGATGATGGATCTACATATACTTAACATGGGGATGCAAGACTCAGCTTATGATACGATAACGTCTTTTGAGTTCATCTTTAATTTGCATCTTATGAAAGAAATATTATGAGTCACTAATGATTTGTGCCAAGCTTTACAACTCAAATCTCAAGATATCTTAAATGCTATGCACTTCGTCTCTACTACAAAAGCAATCATTCAAGAATTGAGGGAAAGCGGCTGGAATAAATTACTTGATAAAGTATTGTTGTTCTGCAAAGAACATGACATACATATTCCTGATATGGATGCTCAATATACTGCAGGTAGAGGTCGAGTTCGCCATCAACAATATCCAATTACAATGGAGCATCATTATCGAGTGGATGTCTTTACTACTATAGTGGACTCTCAATTACAAAAGTTAAATAGAAAGCTTAATGAGCGTACTATGCAACTTCTCATTCTTCGTTCTGCCTTGGATCCCAGGAATGGTTACATGTCATTCAAGATTGATGATATTTGTAACCTTGTGAATCAATTTTATCCTCAAGATTTTAATGATCAAGAAAAAATTCATTTGAAGTTCCAGCTACAACATTATGAGTGTGATGTACCTCACCATCCATATTTGAAGGAAATGAAGACCATAGGTGAACTTTGCAATGGATTAGTAGAAACGGGAAAGTCAGACATCTATCCTCTAATATATCTATTGGTATGTCTTATATTAACTCTTCCAGTTTCAACAACAACAACAGAACGTGCATTCTCAGCCATGAAGATTGTTAAAGCTTCGCTTCGCAATAGAATGGAAGATGAATTTCTTACTGATTATTTAATTGTATATATTGAAAAAGAGATTGCAGAGAAATTTAGTATTGAAACAATAATTGATGACTTCAACTTAATGAAAGAACGTCGAGCACAACTTCAATAACTTGATTATTGCATATTTTATTACTAAATTTTGTTAAAGTTTTTTTTTCTTTGGGCCCCCCCTCACCCCCTAAACAAAATTCTTGGTTCCGCCCCTGACTACTGGAATGAGACTTCACTTCAGTGCTCTTCTCACTTCACTCTTGTGTCTTCATTGCATGCTATGCACCTCTATTTATAGCCTACTAGGACTTAGGTCGGTGAAGAGCATGTGGCTCTTAAGTGGGACACGTGATCCAATGCACACCATACATGAAGTCGGTTTGCAAGGTCGGTGGGGAGAGTTCTAGACATTGTGATGTCATAGTGTTGTCTAGAACATTCAGGAGTCTAGGAAATATTCAAGAGTCAGTGTTTGACTAACAATCTTAACATGAATCCGCATTACAATTATAGATCTAGAGATTGCAAGCTTATGATTTAGTTTAAATTTACCTCCCAAGTAACGAAGAAAGCATCTCTTTATGTGAAGCTGTAACAAGCTCTGGATCGTCATGCTGCCGCTCTCCCAAGTACACGATATATAACTGAAAAAAACAATAACAATAAAAGACATCAAATATAAAATAATAAAATCGGCATTTAGGGCCTGTAGTAGAATATAATACATGGAGATTCAGGATCAAATGAGCTCCACCATGAGATTATTAAATAGGTGAGGGGTTAAAGATACATATAAGAGGTGAAAGATGTAAGATGGAGATCTAGATGCAACCGGGTATTCATCTTCCATTAAAGGGAAATAACTTAGATTGACATTTTTGAAAATTTAGTGTTGTTTGAAGCAGTCCCAAGCCTGGATAAACGGTGGAGGGATGCATCATGTTGACAATGGTGTAAAACTTATATCACATTTAAACTAAAAATTCTGAAGATATATGACGATGATGGTGGTGTGGGGGTGCTGATGACATCTTTGCGGATCCGATTTTTTTCTTCAATTTTAACTACTTTGGGAATTGAAATCATACCTTCTATGAATTCAATTACACGAAAAAAAGAGGCCCTTGAAATAAGCATATGGGAACCGACTAATCATACACAGCATCAAAATTCATTCAGCAGACCCACCCTTCATTCTGCTTCAATCCAACAGATAAGAGTGCTATTCATGGCCACCCCACAGTCACAGGAGGAGGACTTGATCCAACAGTCAGCTTCCTTTAGGTGGCCACTGTATAGCCACAAAACGATGATCTAGCTCAATCCAACTCCAAAAATGACGGGTCAGATCCAGGTTTATATGAGATGGGTTGGTTTTGGTCCAACGCCCAAGTTTCAAAATCCCAATTACTTTCCATGATGGTTTGGTTCAGTTTATTATTGAAAGGGAAATTTTCAAATAAGGCGTTCAGTTTTTGCCTTATTTCAACCAAAGACACAAATTTTGAACTTTCTAAATTAGTTCTTAAGTTTTACAGGAAGTTTTCAATTAAAGACATCCGTCCGTTTAAACGCTATTTTTTCTAGGAGTGTTGACCATAGTTAACTGATCTACTATCGAATGCATTTTTTAAGAAAAAAATGCTCAAAATCTAGAGGATAAAGCAAGATTACCCTCTAGTCCCAATACTTCATCTCATTAATCGCATCGAAGATTTCAACTCAATGAAAGAATGTGGAGTATGGCTTCGATATTTTATTTATTGTGTATTATATTACTAAATTTTGTAATATTATTTTAATATATTTTTTATTTTGGCCCCCACAAGAGAAAAAAATCCTGGTTCCGCCCCTTGTTATAATGTAATCCAATATTGGGGATCACCACTTTGGCCAGGGTGATAACTGTGCCCGATCAGACGGTGAGATTCAACATTCTGAATTGATGCAGGCCCCCAAAATGAACAGTTACTGATGGTTCATATGATTTTTTTCTGTGAACCTATTTGCATAACTCCTTCAAAATTGATAGGAAAGGGACTTTTTACTTAAGAAAGGGTATTTTAATTAATGGTCGTCACTCGTAGATCTAATTGCTGATTGTTCATCCTTACCCTTTTATAGAAGCCCATTCCTTGAATCATCTAGATAGTGAGGAAACGGGATTCAGACAGTATCTTTTTTAATTAGGTCAGGGCCCTTGTTGGGTCCATTCCAAGGACCTAACTCATATATAAAAGGTACTGAAATGATATATTGTTTTTAGTATTTGGATCTGAGTCAGGTTCAGCATCATAGCATTGAGGTTTTCAATGGCTTGGGCTTTGATTCTGACCCATATAAAGTAAGGTCAATTTGGGTCAAAATCCAGCCCAACCATATTTACCTGGATGGCCACATCCGACTTCCCTGTCCTTGGGCTTTGATTCTGACCCATATAAAGTAAGGTCAATTTGGGTCAAAATCCAGCCCAACCATATTTACCTGGATGGCCACATCCGACTTCCCTGTCCTACAGCTGTTGCCCATGCGGAACCAACATTTTCATGGTCGGAGCCAATCATACTGCTAAAGACCCTCAATACAATATAGCCGGATTTCACTATAACGTATGCCATTGGATTGATCAAAAGCATAAAAATATATAATTTAACAGACTCAAAACTCTTACTTTTACACATTGATTAATCCAACGTTGTTTGTTACAGCAAATGGAGTAAAATTAGGGAGTGCCTTTTCATGTGAGCACTAGGATCAAACAAAGGTGGCCATCTAATGTCTCAGCACTAGTTTGCAAGATGAAAAGCCCCAATCCATCAGGTTATCATCCCGGGGGATCATTTCTCACAGAAACAAATGATAATTTGATATAGGTAGAAAGACTCACATTGGTAGTTGCTTCAACCTCTACAGGAGTCACCAGAAAACACTGCAGACTCAAGAAGAGGAGAGGAAAGAGATAGAATGCAGTTGCATGCTTTCCAAATGAAAAAGAACCCATCTCCATCTGAAACTTGTATAAGAAAATGCTGTGGCTTAAACTCTTCTTATAGTCCTCTCTAAAATGGACACTCTTTCTTCCAGTCTAGTACTAGTATGTAAAGGGACAAAAATTCTGGTTCCTAGACATGGTCATGATTGTAACACAACTGTTAAGTAACGGAAGTTGACTCTGAGAAATGGCCAAACCGTTCATATGGTAGGTAAGCACAAAATTGAATCATTCAGATGTGGTCATAATCGTTGATAACGAAATCCTTCTAGAATTGGGAGAATATCGAGTGTTTAGACAAAGTCTTGATAGCGATAAAACCATACTCTCTACAATGTCACCTTTCTGATGTAAGGTACTTAATTTCGATTAGAGAGTTTGCGTTGACTTTTCTTTTTTGTTAAAATAGTTTGCATTGACTTTAAAAGACTTACCAAGTCTATTCACACGCATGCATTTATGGGAAAAGGGCAATGAAAATGACCAATTATTTTTTCTTATGTTTATAAACAATATAAGCAACCACCTCTATTTTCTTCTTTCTTTAACAGCCATCCCTCACCAACCCCGCCCAGAAATTGATCCCTCCTTATTTCTGTTGAGAGGGAGATGCCTAAACACTGAGCTAATATTGGATTTGCACCTATCACCCTAGTAAATCATCTACACTAGTTGTCCTTCAACCTTCATCTCTTTAATGGCGTTTTATTCCTATTTTCATTTGATGAAAGGAAGTGTTGTTTATAGGATAGGATGACTGTGCCTGGGAGGGCTGAGAATGAGTTTTTTTTTTTTTTTTTTAGGATTTTGTATATACCCCCAAAGATTTCTAGAACTTATAATAAACCCACGTGGTCTTAATCTTTGTAAATAAGCCCATGCCTTTTCATTTTAATACCTTCCATGTACCCAAAATTAGTAGTCCTAATGAGAATGGTCACCCACCATAACGTTTATGTTGAGTTTTTATAAAAATGATCGACAACTTTGCCCTCATATCAATTAAACAAAAATGAGCATCTTATTAGTTACAACAAATACTATTATTTTCTTCCAAGTCCCAACAGTCTCTCTCTCAAAATCTCACATGCACATGAAGTCGAATCCTGTATTTTGAAACTTTTATCCATCCAATGGCGGATTGTGCACAGACTGGATCAGTTAAAACTAAGTATAAGTACAGGTGCTAATTATCATTATAATTTATTTGGTTTTAATGAAATTGACCTTGTAATGATAAAATGGGTTTATGGAGAATTCTTCTCTCCCACTAAATGAAATTGTTAATATTACAAGCTTTAGAGAAAAATAAGTCAAAGCTTTTGAAATTATCCATATATAGATATACAAATAGGCAAAAGTGTTTTTTTGCCCTAAAAACTTATGGTGATTGGAAGACTATTGATTTTGGGGACATTGAAAGTATTATAATGAAAAAGAAGGTGCTCATTTGTAAATACAAAAATCACGAGGGATTATTTAGAAATTCTATAAACCTTAGGGGTATATACAAAAAGAAAATTTATTTTACCAACAACTGTTTTAAGAATTTCCACTGCAAGAAAATACATTTTTATCGTTGAACTTATAGCGGCGGCCGAACAAAAGTGCCGCTATAAGTCACTTATAGCGGCGGCCATATATGGCCCCCTGCTGTAAGACGATTTCTAATTCTCTTGTAGTGGCGGTCTACGCTTTAGTCATCGGTTAAAATCTTAGTCCCATGGCGCCAATCTTCTGTGGGAAAATTTTTGGGTTTTATTGTAAAATATATAGCGGCAGCCAATACTTTCGAGGGTAAAATGAATTTACAGCGTCTACCAGGCCTTGGCGTCGGTAAAAGTTATTTGTTGTGGCAGCCATAAGTGGCCCCGCTAAAAGTTATATTAAGTATCTTCCCTTTTACGACCTTATCCCCCTCTCTCGCGCTAATACTCCTCTCTCGCTTTGGTGCAGAAGTCCTCTCTCTTTCTCACCTCTCCCGCAGACAACCCACTCGACTTCGCCCTCCACCTACGCAATACCAGCCAGCCCTCTTCCTCCAACCACTGCGCACACCTCATGGTGCCTATCGTTCTCTCCCTCATCGAAATCGGAGTAGAAATCGAGACTGTCAAGGAATGAAACCTCTACACACAGGTCGGAGAAGAAGACGATCGCAGGCGATCTTTGCACATAGATCTTAGCACATTTGGGATTTATGGAAGGCTGATGGTTGCGACTTAAAATTCAGTTGGAGTAGTTAAGAAATGATCTCATACATTTACTGGGGAAAGAAGACATTCATCTAGCTCGAAATCCATAAAATCTATGGAATCTTTCTCTATTGAAATTTCTGTTTGTCCTCGCTTTCAAGATCTATTTTTCTTTGTGTGATTCTATTTAGATAGGCTCTTTCATGGTTTGGTTTTAGCGAACTTCAGATCTGATCTCGAATCCATGAACTTCATTTTTTATTCCATCATAGAAGGAATATAAATGGTACGACTTCTGTCCCTCATAAATGCGTTTTCTTTTGAGGTTTTATTTTAGTTTTGATTCAGCTTGGGGAAGTGTTTGGTTTCAAGATATGCAAATGGTTTTAGATTTTGTTTACTATTTTCTTTTGCTACAATAGGAGAAATCTTTGCAGGTGGTTCCACTTGTTTTTTTCTCTCCATAAATTGGTGGTTTTTCCCCCTTGTGTTGGTATTGGTGTTGGAAATAAGGTGTTTAAGAAATATGGTCAGTGGGTCATTTGGTATGAGACCAAATTTTATGTACTTTACAGGTTAAAAATTTAGAAGCTTGGTGACCTTAAAAATGTGAAGATGAGAAACAAATGTGAGTGATGATACCCAGTTACATCAAGGAACATAGACTTTACACATCAAGATGAAATATTTGGATGTGTTCACCACTTTTAATTATCAGGATATCATAGGGTGCAATTAAGTCCTTTCTTAGTTAACATCTATTTGGATATGCTTTTATTTGTAAGTGACCTGTACCTTTGGACAATTTCCACTTTATTGTTGCAAGTCTATTAAATGTAATTCACGTTTGACTTCTCTGTTTTAGTGACCTGTACCTTTGGACAATTTCCACTTTTTAGAAGACTTCATTTTTTGAATGGCAAACCATTTTCTTTATTTTAATTATCAAAATGGGTGGAGTGACAGTTCCCTTAAGTTTTTGTTTGAATCAAGATGCTGTTGTGGCCTTTTAATTTGTTAATGATAGGTTGGATTCTATATCTAACATGCATTCTATATGTTGGATTCTATGTTCCCCACAGGTTTGAAGGTTTCGGTGGCTAGACCGTTTCCCAATCAGTTTGTAACACTCTCAATAGTTGGGAGACTGTTTGGATGGGTGGAGAAAGTATACATGTCTAATAATCTTCCTTCATCAATTTATGTTTGCTTCTTTTGGGACATTTCCATTCATAATCTTCTTGTAATTTCCATTCTTTCATAGCATATTGTTGAATTATGATATGTGATTGACTTATTGTTGCGAGTTATCAATCTTGTTGGTGTACAGAAGACATCACTTCATCTTGTTGACATGCTTCTACTTGCCAATTTTGTGTGGTCTTTTGAATCATTTAGTCAAGGGCAAACTTATTTTTGAATATTATGTCAGCTTTCTAATTTGTATTGCGATATGATATTGCTCAAACTAGGTTAATAAACTTGAAAGGTTTAAACTCAATTGAGAAACATACTAAAATACTATTTGCTCAATATCTATGCCTATGATGCTCGATATCTACGCTTGTGGTGCAGATGGTGAAAAGGTAATTGTTTGAAAAGATAATGTGAGGGTATGATCACTCTGTCCCTCAAATTCAATTTTCTTTATCATACGTTTTCCCATTTACAGGTGTGGGGCATAATTGGTTTTATTGATTTCATTTCAATCTTTATCGGAGTCTTTGTGATTTTTGTTTAGTGGGTTTTTTTTTTCTCGCATTTAACTTCATAGGTGTGTGATTGGGTTTTTATTATTGCTGCCTCTATATGATTAATTCTATTGATTTTAATTCAGTACTTTAGTTTCTTTGTTAACTTTCATGATTGAATAGTGAAGATCTAATAAACTAATTTTCACCTCATGTATCTGTTTTCTTGTTTACTTTGATAAATTCCAATGTTTGTGTTTATGACACTATTCTGTTTTGTGTATTTGTTTCTTCCGTCATTGAAGGGCTTGGATAAGTGTTTGGGGAATTTGAGTATGGTTACTATTATCTTGGCAGGGAGTGGATGGTGGTCACTTTATCTATAGGACAGGCGGCCTTCTATTCTTGTTAGTACTATCTTAAGTGTGCTTTCTGATGTGATGTAAGTGCGCTTTGGCCGATAACTTCTTTTCACACTGTTTATGCAATGGATGCATAATAAATTATTATTTTTTCCTAAGGAACTTTTTTTTGATTAAAAAATAAAATGATATGGCTCTGTTAGCATTTTTGCCAGGGAACTTTTTATTATTAACAGATGAAATGTTACGAACAATCTTTTTGCGTACTCTTGTGTATTTGAATCCTAACTGCAAGAGTGATATTCATTGCGTCTGAATCCTTTAGTAGTGCTTGCACTGATAACTTAGTGATTTTGCACTTTGCAAATGGTGTTGCATGGAATCTTCCAATTGGAGCTTTGAGACAACATCTCATCTAAAAAATGTTGGAGGTTATGTTCACAATATGCTTTGCTTTTTTGTTTGTACCAATAATTATAATTGGGTAGAAGACTGATCTCTCAAAGCTTCCTTTTTTTTTGTCTGATTGAATTGTCTGGTACAGTTAAGTTGGCAATTGTCTCCACTATTGACACACGCTTACCAAGCGGTGGCCACCCTGAACACTGCTAAAGGTTATACCGGCTGCCAATGTCACTTTTCCCGGCGGCCCCTGGCCCGCGTTAAAAGCAATTTTTCTTGTATTGTTCACATCTTTATCATGGTTTTGGCGCGAAGAAGAAAAAGGTCTCTCTCATTTTGCTTTGGGTATGTCTTCTGTCTCTCATATCTGCTCTCTCTCTCTCTCTCTCTCTCTCTCTCTCTCTCTCTCTCTATGAATAGTGTCGACCATCTGTTTGTTCATATTTCTCTTGTTTCACTTTCTTTTGCTTGTCTTTTTATACAGTGTTCATCAATCATCTGTTTGTTACTCTTATTTCTCTTTTGGTTGTGTTTGTAAAGAGTGCTTACCATGTGTTTATGTTCCTCTCTCAAGAAGCTAGTAGAAATGGTGTGTCCAATCTATATCTTTAGTTGAACCATTCTAAAGATGTTTGTCCTCCATGGAATTTCCCTTGATGTGGGTTTGGTAGCCTGACCATTTCATCTCATTTGATGATAAATTGGTTATTTGTATTGTAGCTTGTATAGAACGCTTGAGAACTATGGTCATTGGGTCATTTGGTATCAGGACGACAATTTAGAAGCTTGATGACCTTAAAAATGTGAAAATAAGAAACAAATGTGCG
The DNA here is from genome assembly GCA_029852735.1 of Persea americana. Taxonomy (NCBI): domain Eukaryota; kingdom Viridiplantae; phylum Streptophyta; class Magnoliopsida; order Laurales; family Lauraceae; genus Persea; species Persea americana. The sequence goes on from CM056811.1 coordinate 20,989,033, forward strand.
TGATGATACCCAATTAGAACAAGGATATGCCATATAGATGGTAGAAGATACTGGACAGTGGACATAGACTTTACACATAAAGTGTCACACCCCCGATCGTGAAACCAGGAATTACGCGTGAAGTTACGGCCAATTTAATCTTTCCAACATTAATAACAACACTTTGCCCCAATTGTGTCCTAATATAGATCGAAAATCGCTGTGAGGTATGACATTTCCTTAAATACATAGAACGTATAGCAAAAGCTTTATAATACAAATGGTATCTTGAGATGTATAGTTAAGAGCAAATATTGAATTATATTAACTAGAGTTCAAGTTTGAATATTTAACAAAAGTATATATACAACAATAGGCCACCCCAAAAGATGGGCCTAATCAAAAGATGAAAGAACCAAAAGATGAATCTAGCCAAGAAATCATGAAGGCTCTTGAGTATGGGGTTGATATGGCTAAATAGCGCCGTCCGTACAATGGTCTAAGAGGCCATCAGATTGATCTGTCTGAACTTCCTCCGTCGTCTCCTCCTCGGGAAAGAAGGCCTCGGTACCTATGCACCAAGAATAGCATCATCAGACATGACGGTCGACAAAAAAAATATATTAATAACATCAAGACATGCAGTACGAAACAGAGTAGACGAATAGATAAGATCATAAGAAATGCATAGCATTTGAATAATAATCAAACTAACATAAGCATCTAGCAAATAGGCAACCCACACAAGCTAATACACCACTGAATAGTTCAACATCGCCCTCCCTATTGAGTTGTGGTAGAGATATTCAAGACACGGGATAAAACCGACAAGCAAGCAAGCAAGGGGGTACCATTCAATCAAACATCAATACTTCTTTTCAAGGGGTATCCGATGGTGTACATTCATCTAAAATAAAAAAAAATTCGATCTGCAGATGGCCCAGATTCCAAAGCCCCAACACAAGTGGAGCCCCAGCTGTGTTGGATGTTAACAGTTGTGTGGTGCCTGATACAAAGAGTCCTATACAAACAATAGTGAAGGACTATGCTTTCTTGCTTGAACAAGATTCATCAATCAAAAGAGAAACTACCTTTTCATCATTAGATCAAAACCAAAACCATCAAACTTCAAAACATCATCATCATAAGTAATTCTCAACAAGCTTTTACAATTAAAGCCGCCTAGCTTCAACACTTCAATCGAGCTTCGAAACAAAAGGAACGTGAAAAGGGATCCTAAGTCCATCATCTAGGTTCTACAAGTGATCCCAAGACAAAACAAAGTAAACAAAGTTAGGGAACATGGACATTGCATGTTGACAAGTACCAGATAGTACAATTAGGAATCAGAGGTAATAAACAATCAAATCCTAAGTCAATTGTTATTCCTAAAGTCTCGTACAACCCTACTCAGTCAACGAAAGAAGACAGGGTTTACGATACCTGAACGAAACGTCTTCGTACATAGATATATAAAAGAGGGTATCCCATTGTCCTATACCCTTGGTCTATCTCAAGATTCGGGAGCGATGGTCGATTATACCACTTCTGCTGCTAAAGGACAGTCTGTTACAAGAGATCTTAGTATAATCCAATGTTTTGGTTGCAAGAATTGTGGACACTATGCCTCGCAGTGTAAGAACAAGTTTTGCAATTATTGCAAATCTAATGGTCATGTCATTACCAACTGTAGAAGGCGGCCTCAAAATTGCACTCCTTTAGCTTATCATTCCAACACTATAGCTGCTACTACTTCTAGTGATACCCCTTCAGTTTCGGTCATGTCTTCGCCACCTTCTACCTCCAACTCTGCTACTCCAATCACCCCTGAGTTTGTTCAACAAATTATCATGAATGCATTCTCTGCACTTGGCATTTCAGGTAACCACCAACCCTTTCCTCAGTATGGTATCTTTATTTTGGAGCTTCAAATCACATGACTTCCTCAACTCATCTCTCTAATATGCAACCATACAATGGAAATTTGTAAGTTCATATTCCTGAAGGACAAAAGCTTCCCATTACAGCTCTTGGTGATGTTATTCATTTATTACCTCTGAAAAATGTTTTTCTATCTCCTCATCTAGCTACAAATCTTCTGTCTATTGGACAACTGATTGATGATAATTGTAATGCCTCTTTTTCTCGGTCTGGTTGTGTTGTGCATGATCAAGTGTTATGGACAGTGATCGCAAAGGGGCCTAAGTGTGGACGTCTGTTTCCTCTTCTTGCACCTATCTCTCAAAATAAATATGCCTTTATGTTTTCTTGCTTCTCTTCTCAAGATGTTTGGAGGCTCTGGCATAATAGATAGGCCATCCTCATTCAAAATTGTTATCTTTGATTTTGAACAATGGTAGTATTAATGAAAATAAAACTTCTTTTAGTAACATTTCTAATGAGTGTACTGTCTGCAAACTTGGAAAAAGCAAAGTTCTTCCTTTTTCTTCAAAAAACTACTATGGCTTCAAATTGTTTTGACATTATTCATAGTGACGTCTAGGGGATTACTCTTGTAATTTCTCATACAAATCTCAAATATTTTGTCACATTTATTGATGATCATAGTAGAGTCACATCGGTATATTTCTTGCATTCTAAATCTGAAGTCTTTGATGCTTTCCAAAAATTTATGGCTTATGTTGAAAATCAGTTTTCCACTAGCATAAAAGTTCTCCGATCTAATTAAAGGGGGGATATATGTCCCATTAGTTTCAAAATTTTCTGCACACGGGATTTTATCTCAAAGATCATGCCCTTGTACTCCTCAACATAATGGAGTCGCTGAACGAAAAAACAGACATCTCCTGCATACCATTCGTTCTCTTCCCTTAGAATCCTCGGTTCCTTCTAAATTTTGGCCAGAAGCTTTAGCCACTGCAGTTCACTTAAACAACCACTTACCATCCCCTTGTCTCACCAATCAAACACCATACTTTTGCCTATTTCATACAGATGCTACTTATACCCACTTGTGTATTTTTGGATGTGTGTGCTTTGTTGATCTTCCTCCTTCTTAAATTAACGGCTCAATAAGATAAATGTGCGTTCCTTGGCTACGCTTCCCACCAATAAGGGTATCTCTGCTATGATCCTGTGCTCAACCGCATTCGCATCTCTCGAAATGTCATTTTCTTCGAAAACCAAAGTATCTTTTCTAACCATCCTAAACCTTTGCCTTCTATTTCTCATTTACCAGATTTTACTGATGAAATTTCTTACCCACTCATTTATGAACGACGCCGTCATAAAGATGTTCCACTACTGAATCCCCCTCCAGATCCATCGTCGGCACCTGATCTTGCCCCTACCTCATCACATGATGCTATTATTGCTTCATCTACAGTTCAACCTCGGCGTTCTGCTCGTCTCTCCAAGCCTCCAGTTAAATATGATTTCATTCACACATCTTTGCTTGCTACTATATCTTCCATTGCCATCCCTAACTCTTACTCACATGCAGGGAAGCATGATTGTGGGCAAAAGGCTATGCAAGAAGAATTAGCTGCACTATAGGATAATCATACATGGGATCTAGTTCCATGTCCATCTTCTGCAAAATCCATTAGCTACAAATGGGTTTTTTCAGTCAAACTTAAGGTAAATGGCTCGTTGGATCGTTATAAGGCACGGTTTGTCGCAATGGGCAACCAGCAGGAATATGGTATTGACTATGACGAAATGTTTGTCCACGTTGCAAAAATGACAACAGTCAGTACTGTTCTTGCCATTGTTGCCTCTCATGCATGGCCTCTTTACCAATTTGATGTCAAGAATGCGTTTCTTCATGGTGATCTCAAAGAAGAAGTCTATATACGACTTCTCCAAGGAATTACCGGTCCCTCGGCAGGAGTTGTTGCTCGCTTACTACGATCTCTATATTGTCTTAAGCAAGCACCATACGCTTGGTTTGAAAATTTCCGAGATGCTCTCCGTCATCTTAAATTCTCTCAAAGTGTCTTTGATCCGTCTATGTTCCTGCATCACTCCTCGAATGGAATTACTGTCCTCTTGGTTTACGAGGATGACATTATTATATCTAGGACATATTTGTACATGATCCAACATCTACAATCATCCCTACATGAGTCCTTTAATATGAAAGATTTAGGGCCACTCACATATTTTTTAGGCCTTGAGGTTCATCAGTCAGAGAAAGGTCTCATCCTTGATCAACACAAATATGATATGGATCTTATTGAGATGGCCGGTTTTCAACATTCAACTCTTGTAGATACACTTGTTGAGGTTAATATCAAGCTCTCACACGATAATGGTGATCTTCTTCCTGATACTACATTATATTGACGTTTAGTCGGCAGCTTGATCTACCAGACCATCACTCTACCGGATATCTCATATGCAATAAATTTGGTTAGTCAATTCATGACACAACAACGCCATCTCCACCTCGTTGCTGTTCGGCGCATTCTTCGATATGTTCTTGGTACACCATCTTGTGTGGCCTATTCTTTCCTATGGGAAATTCGACTTTTCTCTGTGCTTACTCAGATTCTGACTGGGTTGTTTGTCCTAATAGTTGACAGTCTACTACGGGTTGGTGCATGTTTTTAGGGGACTCGTTATTTCCTGGAAGTGTAAGAAACAAGATAAAGATTCCAAATCATCCATAGAAGCCAAATATCGTGCTATGTTCGCCGCAACTCTGAAATTGTCTGGCTTCGTGGTCTCCTTTCTGAGCTTGGATTTCTACAATCTGGTTCTACTCCCCTCTATGCTGATAATACTGGTATCATACGGATTATATTGAAAATCTTGTCTTCCATGAACGCACAAAGCATATTGAAGTGGTTTGTCATTAAATACATGAAGCATTTGTGAGTGAAGCCATTACTCTTCCTCATATTCCTCTAGGACCTCAAATTGTAGATATCTTTACCAAGGGGCTTCCTCGACCAGGACATCAATTCTTAGTTGGCAAATTAATGTTGGTTGACTTAACCGCATCAATTTTAAGGAGGGGGGGGGTTAAATGGGTCAGTGGGTCAAAGCCCATTTCAAATAAAGCCCGACTACTTGGTGAAAACACCTCATGTGTGTACAGCTATGTAAATTTATTCTTTGCCTTTTTAGGAGATATGATTCGATTAGAATGGCTGTAATCAATATGAGAATGACTATAATCACTGTGAATTGTATAGCAACAATACATCTATATAAAGGAGGATCAAGACCCTCAAAGGGATCATCGAATTCATAGCACAATTTGTCACTCTTCTTGCTGTCTTTGATAGTAGGTACTTGCAAGGAAAAAATGTGTTCCCAGGTAACTATCGTTCAAAGTTGATAACAAAGAAACGAAAAGGAGAAAGAAGAATTTCACAATTATAGAATCTGGAAAGTGTAGAAATAAAATGGGTACAAACATAATAGACCAAGGATACCTCTAGATGGATTCCATATTGCAGTTGATTTAAACAGTGAGGTAGATTCCATGGCCAAAATTCCATGGACACCATTCTAACATGCATTTGGGATGGCATGGAAATATGGAACTGCATTAGGTGGAATGATGTTTTTTGCATCGTGGATGTCCCCAAAAGTTCACCATCTAATCTAATTTTGGATTTCTTCAATGCCACAAATGCAAAGTGTATGGTTAAGGAATGACATGTGTGGAAGGAAAGGAATGAACAGGATTTTCAGAAGCACTTTTTCTTCAGTCGAGAAAATTACTTCAGTGGTCAACTCTAGGATTGCCAAGTGGGTTTTGGTTAGAAAGGGCCTCAAAGATTAGAAGGTGGATGATTTATTGTCTAACTGGGAAGCATGCCTGTCATGTGGTATGGCTAAGTAGAGGAAACTGGTTTTATAGACTGCTGCTAGTATTGGAGGCGCTCTTCGGAGTAGTGGAGGAGATTTGTTAGTACTGTTTTCTAATCCTGTGGGCATGAAAGACTCTAATGAAGCTGAAGTATTGGCGATTCTTGAAGCTTTGCCGATCTTTTTCCCGCTCTTTCCAACGGCAGCTCATGGTGGAGAGTGATTTTGTGAATGCTATTACCTGGATGTACCAGTCCAAAAGCCTTGGAAGCTTCAGTTTTCTTCTAACAAGATCAAGCTCTTTGTATCTTGGATTCTTGTAGGGTTTTGTCATGTTCCTAGGCCAGCTAAAAGCGTGGCAGATGGTTTAGCCAAACAAGGAGTGGATACTTGATCGAGGCCTTGGATATAATACTCTTGTAGCCAAGCCTGCTTCCCCATTTGGGTTTCTTGTATACTTTGGTTTTGTCTTTTAATAATATTTGCATTCGTCGATCAAAAAACAAAAAACAAATGCAAAATGTAGCAAACAACCATCCAATTTGCCAAAATAATTGAACCAATTGCAATTTTGACATCAAATGTGCCCAAATATATCATTTTCATCATGAGAATTGAAAAAAAAAAAAAAAATTGCACGCCACTGTGAGTAGCCCCCAAATAGAAATATGAAGAAATGTGCAACAAAGCATGTCCCGATCTACTTGGCATGCAAAAGATACGATTTTCCACTAAGTGATTGTTGATGATGACACCACACAGTGGTGAGGATTAGGATGCAGAACCCTAAAGTCTACAATCTTCAATTTGATGACTCATACTACCATGCCTCATTCTCAATATAGAAAAAAACTTACTACAATGAATCTACTCAAATCAGCTTAGAAGGTACCCATTAAACTTCTTCAATAAATTGATGGATCAAATCAAAGAGAACCTTGAGAGAGTGCTTGCCAATCCCAAGAGTGTGACAGTATTTTTATCATGAGACTCGGCTGATTTCATTTCCTCCCTTAAGGCAACAATGTCCAATCTCTTTCCAAATAGAACAAAAAAATTAAAACAATTAAAAAAAGGTAAATCAGATTAGCAGAAAACAATATTTTGGTAAATTTGAATAGATATTATTAGAGAATACAGATACCTTAAGCCATACAGAAACAGAATTTGCAAAAGCCTTCAGTGTGGGAGCTCTTACAGAAGGAATCTCAACCTTCTTTACAAAAATCTCTACCAGCTTTAAACATGTCGCAGCATATACAAACTGACTGAGCATTCCACTAAGACTCGTCTGTGAAAGATGAGTGACATATATACCATTTTTGACATGAAAAGTTTGCCTGATGTCATTCCGATTGAAGAAAGAACAGCAGAATCCTTGTAGCATTTGCAAAACACCTCGAACCTATAATAGAAAGCATGAAAGAGACTGAATGAAAGGAATAAATTTGCATGTTTTATGGTGCGACTAGATGTACTCAGCTCACAGTCTGTTCTAATATATTTCTTAAAAGAGGATGGACATTGCTCGCACGTGCACTGGGAATGTAGAACTAGAAATGACAGTGGGTGTAATACTAAATACTACTTTTCCAATTTATTCAACTAGATGAATACTAGCCATTAGGCATTGCCACTGTTGCCAATTAAAGGTGGAAAAGGAATAAAAACATTGTTACCATTTCTTTTTTTAAACATTTTGATATATATTAATGAACCCGTAAGGTTCCCACATTTAATTCTTCATGCATCAGCCATATATAAAAAGAAATAATGCATACCAGTTCCGACTCATTTGTCCTTAAATTGGACACAGGTGCTGCAAATGGAAGACCAGTTGAGAAGACATTATAAAGTCTATCAGTTAAACCCAAAGAAACATCAGTCTTTGCTCCATCTGCTGATAAGATTCATAAAAATGAATATAAGAACATGCAATGGATCATGCACTTGCAAGAAAATACAACTGACAACTTCTATTCCAATAAAGCATAATATATGTACATATATCTAGGCTTTTGAATGCAAAACCCAATGAATAATAAATGTAGATATTAGCTCATTACAAGCCTCTGTGGATACAAAAGTGAGTTTTGAAGAAAATAGATTTCATGGGCCCAATTTATACTCGGATGATTCCAGTGCATTGTAGAATAGTGAGATCAAATATCTGGCAAACACAAAGTAGTGTGTGTAGTATGTACTGTTCTGCAACTAGTAATAAGCAATCCTACTCAGTGTTCCAGACATCAATCCTTCCCAAAAACAATTCCCTAATAGTAAAAATTCTCAGCTCAAACCTTACCAATTTTTGCTTTAGAGCATCCATCCATGTTAGATATTCACAGACATAAAAAAAACAGCCCAAAATTCCATGAAATACAACAAAGTAACCGAGTACATATCAGATCCGGTGAGTGTCCATTTATTTCTACAGCACTAAATTACCTTAGGGCCCATTTGCCTACTTAGTAATGAATTCCTAGGAACTCATAATAAAGTGGGTTCTAAGAAAGGAACGTGAAAGATGTGAACAATGAAGTATAAAAGGTGGAGATTTCGATGGGGCACTCACAATCCTAGAATTTGATTTATTTGGGGCGATGCCAAAGAGGAGACTACTTGATGAACTTTGTTAATGGTCACATTTCCTCGCTCAATTTTAGCCCCTACTTAGAATTTCTAGAAATTCAATTCACATCAAACATACAGCCTCTTGAAGTTCACACTGGTTGCATCAAATATCTACCAACATAATGCTGGAAAGCGTCTATTTTAAGATGCATTAAGCATTAGAGACGTGATTTGGGAAAACCCTGAAATAAAAGTTCAATAGTTAAAACAAAAACTGATGAAAGATGCATTCTTTTGGCACATCTTTGTGCAACCCAAGTAAGATCCCAACATGTCTATGGAAAATCGGATCTGGGTTACTTCTATTGTGTCTTTTCGCTGATCACCAATTGAATTCAGCATAAAGGTTCCACCAAAAAGAGCATTGAAGAGAGAAATTGATAGAATTCGAAAGAACAACACTACACATTGGGATGTACCACTTCTCCACCCCAGAAAGGATAACAATACATCATGAAAGTAGTTTAGCTTTGCGTTTAGGCGACACCCCAAATCCCAATTTGGGTTACATCCAAATGGGGCGAATTAAGAAAGGAACTTAGCAGAAAACAAAGAACAACAGTGGTATTTACTGTAGCAAAGGGGGTTTTCCATCTGGGTAAGTTTAAATTGAGGTCACAGAGAAGTAAATTCATGTAGAGGAGAAGATGTTCATCAATGCAGGAGTTGGGCTTGAGAAAAAAAAAAGAATTCTTGCGCGGGCGCCCTTGCATTTCTCTTCTTCACTGTACACACTTGTAGGTTTTTAAATACTCGCAATTCGCAGGCTCAAAAGAGTCCAAATGCCGAATGTTGCCTTTTGTAACACTTCCTTTTATCTTCATCTGTGGGCTCCACAGTGTGCCCACCTGTAAATCATCTGAACCGTTCAAAATATATCAGCCCCTTAATGGCCAAATTTCACTGACTATTGGAGACCGACCCACTGTCAATTTTAAACACGCATAAAAATCATGAAAAAAAGGAGGAAGTTTCCATTAAGTTTTTACATGTAATTTCGCTAATAATTGAAGATGGGCCCACTACTTGTACTCTCTAATAGGTGTCAAGTTTTTACATGTAATTTCACTGTCAAGTTTTTACATGTAATTTCACTAATTATTGAAACAGGTGTCATGAAAAATCTAACCACACAAAATAAATTGCCATATTGTAGAATACCTTGACAACTATCTCAGGATGGTATTCAAGGGTGATTAGTATCCACAAATGTATAAAGTTTGGGTTTCTCCTCATTTATGGGGTTCAGTGTATTAGAATGTATTGGATTGGCCGAAGGTGGGCAACACGTCATCAAAAAATGAGGTGGCCCTAGGAAATCGTATCATGGTCTTTATGTTACCAGAATTTTCTGATAAATTTGTAATGCTTTTAAAATCTTGATAAAGTTAAAAAAAGTGTTTTAATAAAACTACATTGAAATTAAGGATACATTTATACAACACTCGGGATTTTGCAATGCTACAAAAAGAAGTCCCCACACTTTTGGATAGAAATGGTTTTTGAAGTAGTAATAAAAATAGAGAAATCGAAAGTGTTGAAAATTAGAATCTTTTTTATGCCACAAAAATGTACTTGCCTTGTATAAATGTTTCCTTAGGGCTCATTTGTTTGCATGGAACTAGGGCCAAATTGGATGTCGCTATCCAAATTCTTCAAGGGCCATTTAATTTATTTGGAAGAGCTCTTAAGTAGCATTCCATATGTTGGAAATCTTGATAGCAATGTTCGTTGTTGTCCCCCTCGCATTTGGAGTTTTTCTTTTATTTGTGAGATACCAAAACTAACATTGTTCTTTTGTTAAATCCAAAATTAACATTGTTGTCTCTATAGCATTTGGAGTTCCTAGTTAATTTTTTATTTTCCAAACTTTCACCCTTTTGGCACTTTACAAGATTAGTAAAAGTCAAGTAAAGCCTCCACTTTTCAGACATGGGGTCACATCGATAGCAGTTTAATTCGAAATTCCCTCTATTTTTTCAAAAAAAGTAAAAAAGCAACATCATTTCTCCACTAAAAGACAAAAGCTCAATTTTCTTATGCAATATGAATTGTTACATTTGGCTTATAGAACTCTCCAAAGTTATCTTCCAAAATGCTTGTGGGGTACTTGATCATTTGTCAATCCATTTTTTTTTTTTTTTTTAAGATTTGTCAATGCAGTTGAGTGACATCATTTGGAGAATTCATAAGTCCTTCCAATAAAAATTCTTGGATACTCTCCAAACAAATAGGCATCAAGTATTGTCCTTAAGGTCATGTTTGGCAATCAAATCTTTAGGGGAAAAGATTTTTTATTTCCATAAAGTTGGGGTAGATCCATGTTTGGCAATTGTAAATTCATGAGGGATTGGATGAATGAAAATCCTCTTTTGTGGGGATTTTCACATCCGACCACGCCCCATAAGATTTGAAAATCCTCTCTTAAGTGGATTTGCACACCTAATCCCATCTTTCTTAGTTATATGCATCGATACACAGCAATATCAATGTGAAATCATCGACTATACAAATCCAAGCAAGGAATCTTTGTTCCAGTGGTAGTAAAGAATCATCGGATCTATGGATTCCTTGCCTATTACTAAACATGCCCTAAGCTAGATTCACAAATGCTTAGTAGGCAATTTGGAAACTAGAATTTGAGAAATTCTTTTACGATACCTATGCAGTATGCACCAAGCACAGTATCATTAGACTAAAAGTACTTGGCCGGTAGATATACATATAAACAATAGATATACAATAACAAAGCAGTGTAAGGACAATGTGATCATGCGAGTTTCAATAATAGAAGTCTCAGCACAACTACTTGAATTACGAGGATATAATATGAAGACGACTGATTCAATTACAGAAATCAGGATATTCATCCAATTTGATTTTCACCATTTATATCTATTTTGACCGCCTTTTTGCTTGCACACATCTAATTATGCTTCAGATTCTCTTCTTCTTCAAATATTTTGTCTAACATACGAAATTGCATTTCCTCTCAATTTCTCGTATTCATCTTTCCGTAACTCCTCTTCCAATTAATTTCTCTAACATGCAAAACCTTACATCTTCTCTAACGTGCAAAACCCTGTCTTTAATTCCTTTCTCCCTCCTATGATGTTTGGGATTTACCGTAACAAAAGGGAAAGATCATCTACTAAAAATGCTTTGCCTCAGCAACTACAATGGTCAAATGTTAGCAGGAGCCCACCCATCCAAGGAGAGAGCCAACGTTTTACAAAATTCTTGGTTTTGAGGTGTGCTTTTTGCAGGATGTTTCTACTTTCTATTTGATATCTTTTGCTTGTGTTTTTGCTTTTGTCTTTCTTTGTTGTTGTTCTCTGCTTTTAATGTAATTATCTTTCCAAGCAAAAAAAAAAAAAAAAAAAGAAAAAGAAAAAAACCTTAATCTTTCTTCAATTTAGGTAATTCATGGAAATCATGGAGAACAACTCCATGGATAAGATATGCAAGTCAAAGTTATTTCCTTTGCCTCTCTACAGCTTGCATGTGTCACAAGCCTATGCGTTTGCTGCTCTTCGCCTTTCACTACTTCATCATCATCCATATAACTCTAACTGTAGGCGGTCGTGTGAAGCCCCACCACTTGTGGGCCCTCATTTTGAATTTGAATTTTATAAATTATATTATTTATAGTTTAATTATACTAATTAATTGGGATTGGTAAGGGTAGTTAAGTATTTCCCTAAGTGTTAGTTTGATTAGCCTTATTGTGTATTTTATAGGTTTAGTAGGGTGTCAATTATAATTTTTATAGAATTTAGTTATGAGAGGCCCTACCTAGTAAATAAGGTTTTATAGGAGGAGTTTTCCACTTGAGAAGCTTCTAGAATCCTTACAAAAGACTCAAATGCCTATGTCCTTATCCTCTTTTTTGTTTAAACTAGAATGCCCTTTTGGTCATTTCTCAAACGCTAACCTATATAAGCTAAAGCCCCTCACATTTTTCAAGAAAACCCTAAGTGTCTCCCATTTCCCCTAGAAACCCTAATTTCCAAAACCCTAGCTACAAGGAGGAGAAGAAGATTGCCCCGATTTCAGCCTCTACAATCCCCTAAGGAGCTCTCTCTTATTATTAGTCTCTTTATTCTCTACAATCCAAGGTAATTCTCACTTTCTCCATAGTTCAATTTCCATGTAATTCTTTAGGATTTCCTCTTTTTCTAGATTTCCCTTTCTTTAGCAATTCTCTTGTGGATTTGGGTGTAGGAGTTAGAGATCTCTCTAGATCTGTATTTTGGGCTGGTTTGAGTGTGTGGAAGATCATAAGAGCTTTGGATTTCAATTTGAGCTTGAATATCTATTTTCTCTGTCTATCTTCTTGCTATTGGATTGAAGCAAGTGCAATATACCTATTTAGCATAGAATGCATGTTTTCCTTCTATTGATTCTGAAATTTCAATTCAATTAATGTTAGAATTGCTAGATTTACCTTTGAGCATGTTTTCATAGATTTTTGGCCATTGATGGATGGGTTTTATCTCATTTGAAAGATCAATGGCCCAAGGTGGATGGTGTGTTACACCTCATCCCGAGTTAATCGAGATTAACTCTAACTAATTGATATTAATGCTAATTAATCAAATTTAATTAAGTTAATTGTGGTTTATGACCAAATTGAATTGAATTAGTCTCAAATGATTGATTTGAGCTTAATGAAATGAATTTGAAGGAGATTGAATGATTTGTATTGATTTTTTACTTAGACAATGTGCTACAAGGACTTTTTCGTAAATACGAATTTCAGCGTATTTTGCCGAATACGGTAACTCTTGATACCGACACGTATATCTCAAGGAGTACATTAACTTTCGTAATTGACGTGATTTCATTTGACATGGAACGGGTTAAATGAGCTTTCATTTGACTTGAATTGTAATTAAAGAAAGTGTCAAAGGCGCTAAGTGGAAAAAGTTCCCTTATATAAGCTTAGAGATGAACTTAATGAGTTCATTCAGCTCAATCTCAGCAAAGAGGCAACCCTAGACCCTTTTATGTTCTTCTCACTTCCGTTTTCTTCATCAATTTCCAAGATTGAAGTGATTCAAGTGGGTTTTGTGAAGAGTTTCATCTCTTAATCAAGTTTTCTTCTATTTTTCGAGTGTTTGGAGTTTGAGAAAGAGCTCCAGCTTTCTTCCTTTGAACTACAAGATTGAGAACGAAGGGTTTGAAGTTGGGAAGTTTTCATCTCAAGCCAAGCTAACAAAGGGGCTTCTTGTCAATTGATCTCTGAAAGAGGCAAGTATATGCATTTCCATTGATTTAGGATGTTATAGAAGTTGTTAGAACTCATGGAGTTCAGATTTCATATTTCACTTTAGAAATTCTGAAGTTCTGGGCGCAAAAATTCTGAACTCTGGGTGTAGTTCAGTCAGCCGAATTATTGGCCGACAGCTAACCGAACCCATCTAGGTTGATTTCTCAGTGAAGTTCAGCTTCTTGAAAGCTGACCGAGTGCTGACTAAAATGGTTTAGCTAACTGAAGTCATGACTTCAGTCAGCCGAAAGGTGACCGACTGGACTTGATGGATTTGTTCAGAAAAATGTAAGGTTCTGGAAAGGGAACCAAACTCAGGTTCGGTTAACCGATAAATGGGTATTCGGTCAACGGACAGGTGACCGAGTATAGTTGCAGAAGTGTCAGAAAATCTAAAGCTTTCGGATTGCGAACCGACAGGTGACTGAGTGGTTAATTGAGGAAGTTCGGTTAACCGAGAAGCTGACCGAACTTAGAAAGGGAAATTTGCAGGAATTCTGAAGCTTCTGGGAAGCTAACTGTAGGCAACCGAATGAAGTTTGGCTAACCGACATGTAGGGTTTTGTTAACCGACAGTTGACCAAGAGGGTAACCGAACTTGGGGACATGCGGATTTGAGGTCTGATTTTCCGGTGTTAGAGTGTGAGGCCCCACCCCTTGTGGGCCCTCAGTTTGAATTAAATAATTATTAATATGTTATTTCCTATTTAAATATGCTAATTAATAAGAAGTAGTAGAATAGTTTCTAATATGCCTAAGCCTTAGGATGTAACTTTTATATAATTTTTAATAGATATTAGGTACTTATTGTAATTAGTGGAGTTTTAATTAGATTAGGATTTGTTGTTATTAGAATTGTTAATATGAGGGACATTAAGGGTTTAGAACATTCTAGAATTCCACCTAATGACTTAATTACCCATGGCCCCATCTCTTTTTCATTTACAACCAAGTTGTCCTTTTGGTAATTAGCCTAAACCCTAATCTATATAAGCCTAGCTATTGCAACATTAGCCTAAAACCCTAATTCACCCTCATCTCTCAATTACCCTATCTTCCTCCCCAAGAAAACCCTAATTCCCCTAAGTTCCAGTACAAGGAGGCTAGGAGACCAACCTAATTAGCAACAACACCTCTATTGGATCTCTTCTTGCACTTCAATTTTCCCTTTTCTACTACACAAAAGGCAAGTACCCTATGCTAATTTCACTTGATGCATGCTTTCTTTCCTTGTTTCTGTAATTTCAATTCAAATAGATAGAGATGTATGTTTATATCTTCTTTTGAGCTTGTTTTTTTATGGAAAATGGCCATTTGATGGATAGGTTCTCCCATTTGGAAGATCGATGGCCCGGAATAGTGATGGATGGAGATTATTGAAGTGTTCTGTGGTTTATCTGTGTAAATGTGATGTATGGAGGTGATTTGGGATGAATTGAATGAAAAATGGATTGAAAAGGGGAAATCCCAGAATTCTAGAATTACAACTCTCTGCGTGTACCCGATCGACCGGGCACACTGGAAGGTAATAAAAACCAAGTCCTAGTTAATTTTCCTGAAATATTACAAATATTGTACCCAGTCGACGAGACCCTGTCTTGGTCGACCGGGCACACAGAATTTTGCAGAAATAGCTGAGACCTGGACTTTTCAAAAAGAACAGGAACCCTGTGCACCCGGTCAACATCAAGGCCATGATGTTGACCAGATACACAGTGATTCATACAAAACTCCTCAGCTGTTTGGCTCCAGGTCCCAGTGGACCCGGTCGACATCACGGCCATGATGTCGACCAGAGACACTGCAGGATCTTGACCTGGGAGGTCAACATCCAGTTCACCCGGTCGACATCCCTGGTGATGATGTCGACTGGGCAAATTGTTAATAGTGAGTTTCCAGATTTCTGTGTTTTTGATGTGTGATCGATTGTGGGGTCCATTGACCATCCAAATAGGCTTCCATCAAGTGTACCACACACGAATCAATGGCATGGCTCAGCCTTGACTCGTGGGGTCCACCAAGTGAGGTTTTGGGATTTGAATCGTCAATGATTCGACCCTTAAATGTAGTCTATGATGTCCATAACTTCAGGAGCACCAGATTTATTATCTTTTGAAATCAGAGGCTATAATTAAGGATCCAATCACATGACGAGGCTTGAAACAAGAGTGGACCATTACCTAGGATTGGACCTTTGTCTATTTCCACTTGATTCCATGTTTTTGAGGATTTCATGTGTTGTTCTTCTCTCTTATCCTTATTGTTGTCATAAACCTGTTAATTAATGGAAATTGGAGGAATTGAACCTAGGATTACTTAGTGGTGACCCAAGGGTGTAATCGGAGATAAATGACTCGTGTCTGTGGCTAGGTGGGCCCTCATACAGCCTAAGGTTGGGTATGTGAAACCATAGAATGAAGATGTTAGGCTTAATAGATTGTTGGCTCATTGTGTATGAGCATGGGATGATTACTTGTAGAATGAACATGGTATTGTACTTGTGTTGCCTCAGGCCACAGTTGTGAGCCTTGGAGTGGATCTAATGATGTTGGATTTGGACTTAGATATTGGGCGGTGTTCCATGATGGTTGTAACTTAACCTCTTAGAGACTTGGTTAGAACTTTGCTCACGCAAGATAAGCCTAAACAGACACAGATGTGTACTTGTTTCCCGAGTCGGCACTAAACATTCACTCAGTTGTTCCAAGCTCAGCTAGTTGACTGATCATCACTGATAGGGGCTCTATTGGTTACTTAGAGCTATCATGATGAGCTGTGACTAGACGAACGGTGTGGTACCGGGTCCGGGTTAATCTGATAAAGGGGTGTGATCGGTGTTATATATTGTATGTTATTATTATCAGAGTTGTTATCCCTTGCTTGGTTATTACCATTTTCCCCACAGCAAACTGTTTACAATATGGGATGTTTACAGTATGGGAGGGCCGCGGCATAATATCCCGCGGTATATCCAGCTTGTGTGAATGTGTCATTTGTTACCTGGTTAGATTAGATACTTTACATTTATGATTCTAAACTGTTTATTACTACTCAATTGCCTAGATCATGTACTTTGTTACTCTTATGACTATATACATGTCTCTATTCCCTTTTTGTTGTATACATCATGTGTTATCTGCATATGGTGTCTTGCCAGATCCTTGGATCTAACCCATCTTTAATACTTAGGTCCCGACCATGATCCCGCGGACGACGCGTTCTACGAGGCGCCTGTAGTTGGTGACTACGGGTGGGGGCCGATCAACCAAGTGGTCGAACTGGAAGATGGAGCGCCTGCATACGGGGATTGAGTGCAGTTTGTTTTGGATTTCTGAGAGTTTTTATGTAATGAGGTTGGGTAGATAGTCAGTTTTGTATAAACTTGATAATTACACTTTAAGATTTTATCAGACTTCCACATTGTTCTATTTGACTCATTTATATGATACTATTGCTTCCGCTATCTTTTTTTACGCTTCCGCATTACAACTGTTGATTACGTCATTGTTTAGAAAGTTTTAAAAATTTGACCTCACTGCGGACTACAATCTTGAAAGTTCTCGGATTTTCCGGGAAGTAGCACACCAACTTCGGGTATCTTAGCGTTATCTTCGATATTCGGAATTGGGGCATTACATAGAGCCTATTGATTGTTTCAAGACTGTGAATAGTGTTTATACCTCCATAGGTGATAATTACGGGGACCCTAATATACAAATTAAATATAAAATGTGATGTCCATCGAGAATAACAAGTACATTGGAGAACCAATGGTTACACCTAAATGGTTGGTTGGAATTGAGACAGAAATTAGTAGACTAGTAATTATCCTAGTTCTCTCATTGAATTATAGTTGTATTGCTAAACTCAGATCTAATATGATTAGTATTATTGTTTATTCTTTTCCATTGTTATGAATGAAATTACTGAATTGAATTGAATCATGAATGAATTAAAAGACTATATTATGTTGACTCTTGAGTCTGGCACTACATAGCTGTTTATTAAGGCTCATATGGAGCTGCAATGAATAAATAAATAAATTGCTCTTATGGAGCTTAAATGAATTAATAAATGAATGAATGACTAATCCTACTGCAATAGATGGACTTGGGACCATTCCGGAGTTCCGTAGTGATGTTAGTTGTCCCTAGCTCTGATACTGGTAGACTCCACATGACCGATTGTATCAATGCATACTGACTGATTCCTTCTTTTTGGAAGATGAGATATTGAATGATTCCTTTCTTGAGGCCTGAGTCATGAATGGTGCACCCTTCCACCCTGAGCCTAAGAGGATAATATCATACTAAATGATTTCTCCCTTTTTGGGAAGATGATACCGACTGAATCCTTCCTATCGGAAGATGGAAAATGAAACAAAATGAAACAAAATAAAATGAAATGCTATGTTGTAGTTGCCAATTTGTATGTTCATTATTATTCTAAATGCATGTATTGTCTAGAATTGCCTAGAATCGTCTAGAAATGGAAATTGAGTGCAATAACTATTTAATTGGTTGATTAAACAGACAAAGATAGCATTTACTATCATTGAGTTTGTATATACATTGTTGAATCGTCGTATTCACCCTTGTTATTGATGGCATTACAGGCCTGATCACCAATGCATGTCTTGCAGTGGCCTCTACGCAAACAGAGGAAGTCGTTACGGGGTTCCTTTAGGAAGATTAGACGAATGGAATGGTTGGGGTATCATTTGATTATGATATCTGAGTGCGAAATGAGTTTGAATTATTTTAAATTACTTTTTGGTATAATGCATTTTGAGAAATATAGTCGTCACCTTGCATTGTATTGAATATGCAGATGACTGACAAAAAGTAAGTAAATGATAGGACTGCGTATGAATAAAGAAGTGTAACTTTATAAATAATGTTTATAGTATCATATGTATATTACTTTCGCAAATTATACATATGATCAATGGATTTGATTTTCGCAAATACTCATATGAAGTAAGTATCTCTTGTAAATTTTGTTTTAACTTAGGTTGATTCGGAGTTTACTGGAGTAAGTATGTGTCGCGGCTTGGGTTTTAGCTCGGTGATAATCAGATTTAGGGCCTGGGTCGTGACATGGTGGGATGTGTGTTGGAGTGCTTTTCTTGTTTGATAATATTTTTCATGATGATTGGAAGTGGTTAGAAGTGTTCTGGACCGAAAATGGATTGAGAAGAAGAATTTCAGGAAACTGGATTCTGTTGCAGGTGCGTGCACCCGGTCGACCGACCTGTGGATAGCTGAGAAAACTAGTCTCAGTTAAATTTGCTGCAAGTGCGTGCACCCAGTCAATCGGCTGCACTAAAAACTAAGAAAAAAATAAGTCTCAGTTAATCTTTCTGAGAAAAACACAGTCATGTGTGCTCGGTTGACCGGACCCTGTCCCGGTCGACCGGATACGCAGGAACCTCAGAGGAATAACTGGGAATGGCATTTTTCCCACATGCCCAAAGATTTTGTGTGCCCGGTCGGCCGAACCTTGTCTAGGTCGACCGGACACACTGAAAACTACAGAAGTTGAGATTTGGCCTGGTATCTGTTGATTCAGGTAAACCTTCGTACCAAGTCGACCTGCCGCACTGTGAGCAGTAAGTTCTGGGTTCAACCTATGTTTTGTGATTGATCGATTGTGGGGCCCATTGACCATTCAAATAGATTTCCATTGATGTGCCAAGCATGAGTCAATGGTGTGGCTCAACCTTGACTCGTGGGGACCACCAAGTAGGGTCTAGGGTTTGGATTTGATGTCGATTTGATCCTTAAGTGTCGTCAAAGATGCTCGTAACTTCGGAAGCACCAAACACAGTATCCATTGGCATCTGAGGCTTCATTTAGAATTCAAATCAATTGCAATGGACCTGGACCTGAATGTGGACCATTACTTAGGATTGACCTTTGATACTTTCCCGATTCATTCTCTTGATTTGGAGGGTTATCTCACTTATTGCATCACTGTCGCTATTATATCTTTACTATTGCTTATACTTGTTAATTAAATGAAAAACGGAGGACCTGAGCCTAGAATTACTTAGGGGTGACCTGGTGTTGTGATGAAGTGATTAATGACCCGTGTCTGTGTCTAGGCGGGTCCTCATACAGCCTAAGTTGGGATGTATGATACCCTAGGTGAAGAGGTTTGATAGGATTGGACTTGTGATTCATTGTGAATGAGAATGGATTGATTGGTTTTGGATTGAGATTGTGATACCTCCTAGACTGTTTAGACTAAGGCCATGGCTTGATGGGCCTTAGTATGGATCCAATGATCCGGCTTGAACTTGGACTTGGATTGCGTCCTATAGATTGAAATGGTACTTAGACCTCTTAGGGATTTGTTAGGACCTTGCTAGCGCAAGACAAGCTTAGATAGACACAGACCTGTATTTGTTTCCCTGAGTCAACACTAACATTCACTCAATTGTTTAAAGCTCAACCTTTTGACTGATCATCACTGGTAGGAGCTACTTTGAGTGTTGAGTGAGCTATCATGATGAGCTATGTTCAGACGGACGGTGTGATACTGGGTCCTGTCTTTGAGTGATGAGTGTTGAGTGTTAAGATTGATGAGCGTATTTACGGGGTTAGTCATCCCCGGCATTTGTGAGATTCCCCACCGCGACTGTATTTAGTATGGGAGGGCCACGGCATAATATCCAGCGATATCCATCTAGTGTAAATGTGCCATGTTGTGTTAGATTAGATATCATATTTACTCTGATTTTCGATGTTTATCTCGCTCAACTACCTAGTTTTTGTATCATTGCTACTCTTATGATTATATGCTTGTCTTTATTCTTTTGATGTATATATCCTATGTTATTTGTATACTGTGAAATACCAGATCTTTAGATTTGACCCATTCTTGATGCTTAGGAGTTGACCCCGCCTAAGAGGACGATGCGCTCGTTGAGGCACCCATAGTAGGAGACTATGGATGGGGGCCAGCTAACCAAGAGGTCGAGCTGGATGATGGAGTGCCTATTCATGGGGCTTGAGAGTACATTTCTTTTGGGTTTGAGATTTATGTTGTGAGCAGGGAGGTAGATTGATGTGTGAAACTTATTAACCTTCATACTTCGATATTTAGGCTTGACTTTAGCCCTGCTACATTTGATATATCTTTTATAATACCTTATGCTTCCGTTATTGTTATATTTGCTTCTGCTTTACTCTTTACGCTTCCACAATTTCAATTGTTGTTTTTATGTTGGTCAAAACGTTTTAAATTGGATCTCACCGCGGACCTACGATCTTGAAAGTTCTCGGATTTTTCGGGAATTAGCGCGCCAACTTCAGGTACCTTGACAGAAATCTCTATATTCGGAATTAGGGCATTACAGGTTGCCTCCTTGGAATCCCTAAACATCACCTCATAATGGGCAGAGGAGCATTATTTAGTATCTGTTATTTTATCTCAATATTTTTCTGTAATAGATTATTTAAAGTAAATTAATAATTTATGTCCTATTTGTGGGAATGAAAACCAATTATGTATTAGACTTTGTTCCTTGTGTCGTTGAGAAATTATTTTTTGATTGCTTACTGAAAGTGATGAATTGGACGGAATAACTATTAGTAAATAGAAAAATAAATGAAATGATTTTTGTAAAATAGAGAGTTGTAAGGAGAAAAAAATTTGGTTTTGTTACCATTTCAAAAAATGTCAATCTAATAGTGCGCCTTTAAACTCTATTTATATAAAGTGACACCTTTGCTTGGTAAAGTAATAGGAGATATATAGTTTTCACGAGGGTTGTGATAATTAAGGCTCATAAAATCCATTGTGCTCCCATAAGATGTAGCATTCTAGCTAAGATCCATAGCACTCCAACTATTATAGTAGACTACATACTCTTCTTGCTTCAAACTCGGTTTTCAAAGAAAACTCTTTAACCAAAGCATCTCCTTCCCTGCATTATTAGCAGTTATATATTTTGCTTCAGTTGTAGACAATATTGTGAACTTCTGCAACTTAGATGGTTAGGAAATAGCTCCCCCCAGTAAAAGTAAACAAGTACCCATAAGTCAACAACCGACAATCAAGATCGCTTGTAAAATCAACATCCGTAAAACCTTCCAGTACTGGTTTTGAGACTTCGAGATACAAGAACAACTTTGAAGTACCTCTCAAATATTTGAAGATCCACTTCATTGCTTCTCAATGCTTTTTCATAGGGTTAGAAACACATCTACTCACTAAACCCACTGCAAGATCAATGCCTGGCTGCGTGCACACCATGGAATTTAAAAGACTCCCAACTGCTAAGAAGTATGAAACAAATGCCATCCATTCCTTTTCTTCATTTGTAGTAGGACGTGATCTCTTACTAAAATTGAAGTGATTGGCTAAAGGGATGCTAACTGGCTTAGCATCTTTCATGTTGAAACTTGCTAGCACCCATTCAACATATTTCTCTTGTAATAACCATAGCTTCTTGGCATTCCTGTCACGACGTATTTGTATACCTAATATCCGTCGTGCATGACACAAGTCCTTCATGTCAAAAGCCTTTAACATCTCCTCTTTTAACTTGTCAATCATCTTACTACCATGTCTAACTATTAACATGTCATCTACATATAAAAGAAGATAATAAATCTGTCATTAGAAAACTTACAAATATAAACACAGTGATCTGTAATTGTCTTCCAGTACCTGTGACTCATCATGAATACATCAAATTTCTTGTACCACTCTCTCTTGTTTCGGCCCATAAAGACTATTTTCCACTTTGCAAACCGTTTTTATTTTTATTTTTTTATTTCTACCGGTTGTGTCATGTAGGTCTCTTCATTCAAATCACTGTGAAGAAATACAGTCTTCACATCCATCTGTTCAAGCTCGACCCATGCCAGCTGCTAAACACAAAACAACTTTGACATAAGTCATCTTCACAATTTTGGAGAAAATCTCATCGAAGTCAATCCCTTCGTATGTGCAAAGCCTTTAACCGCTAGCCGCTCTTTGTGTTTCACCAACTTTTCAATGTTATCTTTCTTTAGCTTGAACACCCATTTATTCTTAAGATGCTTTCTGCCATTCAGAAGTTGCACAAGCTCATAAGTGTTGTTCTTCTTCAAAGAACTCGTCTCATCCTGCTTAGCCTTCATCCACTCATTTTTATTTTCATGAATAGTTGCTTATTTGTAGCTCTTTGACCCTCCCTCATCAGTAAGCAAGATATAATCATCTGAGAGGTACCTTTTCATAGTTGACACTCCTGAGTAGACCTCCTAACCTGAGGTCCTATGGAGGTAGAATATTTGGGTGGCAATAAGTTTTTTGTCATATTTATTGATGATGGTTTTGATTCTCTGATACTACTTTTTAGGGCTCTAATACCACTTGTTGTGTGTGCATGCAGAAACGTGAGTAACTACGATCGACAATCAATCGACCACATAAGAAAAAGAAAATCACACACAGAGATTTACGTGGTTCGGCAAACTCGCATACGTCTTCAGAATAGAAACATGACTTTCCTTTGAGTTCTTCATTTTGTGATGCCTCATGAGTTACACATTACTTCAATATATAATGCTCACTTTCTTATCCCCCAAGAAACCCTATCTTAGTCAACAAGAAAGTCCCCGTATAATTACCAAAAACCCATTACCCTGAACCCACTTGTCTAGACCCACTTGGCTAACAAAATCATTGGTTGTAGTGCTCATAGTTAAGGAACTTGTGTATGATGTGTGTGGGTGTGTGAGTATCAACCAAAACAATATGAAGTTACTTTGATCTTTAATAGGTCACAAATCCATGAGGGATCCGCAAACCTGAGGATTGCTCACTATCCATGGAACATGGATTCCTTGCTCACTAGTAAATGAGCATTTTGCATTGATATCGTTGTGTATCAATGCGTATAGCTGATGAAAATTGGCATCGGTGCTTAAACTCATAAAACTGAGAAATTCCAAATCCTTTGGGATGGGGTTAGACCTAAAACCCTGAAAAATGAGAGTTTCCATTGACCAAATCGTTAAGGATCTAAAATTGCTAATTGTGAATTCTCCATGAGTTTGTGACAAATTGGCGAGGATCCACAAAGATTTGATTGCCAAATGTGACATAAAACATATGTTAATAAGGTTTGTATATGAAATCAAGTGAGTAATATGGTACATACCTTGTATCAAACATGACCTGATTTATGGTGTAGTGAGTGGAGTATGTTTTCAAAAACTTCAAGCCAAGCCGGCCAGGTAGTTTGGCCACCCTGTTACTTTTGATATTTTTTTAAATGGGCCATTTGCATTTTACACATGGGATACGAAAAGTGATTTTACATATATAAATGTTACATATGCAAATGTTACACATGAAAAACACAGTACTATGTTTTTTGAAATCACCATTTTCACATGAATAAATGAGTACCCCCAACAATTTTAGATGTATTTGGATTTTTTCACCAGCTTCTCAAAATCCATGAAGAATTAAGATATAAAACTAAATATATTGATACAAGAATATTGAGTAGTTTAGTTTATGAACTGGAGTAACACAAGTGAAGAAAGATTAAATCTGTGGTTTGACATTTTGATTTTACAAATTTCTCTAAATCCAAAAAGACTTTTAGATATGAAATTACTATCTCAGGGTTTCTAATCCTTATAAAGAAGATGAACTTATAGATCTTGGGTTTAAGGCTATAAAAAGTAAAAAAAGAAAAAAAAATGTCGATGGCATTCAAACCCATGACCTATCTAGGCATCTAGAGTATATTGCCACCTCACTAATAGCAAGATGATTAGATTTTTACGTGAAAATGACCTTATTTACACTTATTTTCACAGCTCATTTAAACATCACATCCGTAAATGAGTACAAACAAAGATCATGATACATGATGATTATGCATGTCATGAATCATATGCATATGTAAATAAGTGTAAACAAATGGCGCTTTAATAGGTAATGATGTAGAAATCTTATTTATTGTATTGGTATGAAGTAGATCTAAAATAATTTTAAAAAAAAGGGAGGTCAGAACCTCAATCAGTTCAAATACAATTGCATACATTATAACATATAATCTATAATGTACTTTTTCTTATTACAATATTTTGGTGATAAACAGACTCCGTAGATGGTCAAAATCGAAATTGGACAAGTCAATATCAATAGCTTAATATATAATAATTAAATATCACAAAGCTAATACCGCTTGAATTGGCCATGCTACTCGGTTATGCTTTTACAAAAGCCATAGGTGGGATCCATGACTATGGATTAATTACAAGGTTGGCATCCCTTGGCTTTTTTAAGTGGAGTAGGAGGCTTCCCATTTGTAGCTTTTTCTTAGAAACGTAATTATCCACCCATCCATGTCCCTCACCACCGGCACTACAATCGGGGATTGATCCTTGTGGATTGGCTGTGGAAGAGAGGTGCCTCACCAATTGAGCTACTAGTGGATTGGCTTTTCATTTGTAGATTGAAAACCTTAGAAACTCCTATTCTCAGTAATTAGAAGAACTAAAGACTGAGAAGATTCTTTTGAAGCCAATAATATACCTTAAAAAAAAAAAAAAAAAAAAACTCTAGCACTAATTATTTTATCAAGGATGCAATAGTTTCTTGATCTAAAGCTACTTGGTATGTACTACTTCCTAAAACAAGATCAAACAATGGCAAGCCACAAAAGATTGTATCAATAATACTTATCCATGTCAATCGTTCCTGCAATGGGTCCTACTTCTTCAACTTCAAATCTTTTTCTGCTCTTATAAGAGGCCTGTGTTCAATAGGGGATCTAAAAAACTTCCCTCGAGAGCCCTCTTATACTCAATAACCCCCTTATGAATAAGTAGTACTCACCCTATTTTGAAACTAAATACCCACCGTTGGATTAAATGTCATAAAATATGTGACTTAAGTTTTGAGGTTATATCTTATATTCCGGGTTAAGTAAATTGGACCATTGGATTAGCCAGGTACCAAGTTAAGGGTTAAGAGCGTTTTTCGTATTTGTACAAGGTCTTTATCAAGGCACGAGAAAGAGAAGATTATATATACGATGTAATTTGTAACATTAAACTCTATGAGAGTAAAAATGTGAAAATGTACTATACTGCTGCGGATGTAGGAGCATCAATAAACCACGTAAACTCTCGTGTCTCTCTTGTCTAGCTCATTTGTCCACACTTTCGCATGGACGCCCACGACATTAAGAAATCATTAAAATTTAGTGTTTCTAAATCGATGGTTGTGATGATTTGATTGAGATGGTTTTTACCAAGAATTCTATAAAAAAAAATGAGACCTTGCCATCACTCTATCCTCCCATTATTAACATGCATCTAAATGGGTCCCACAAGGGACTTGAGGTTTTTAAGTAGAATATGACCATATTTTTTAATCTTCATTTTAAAATTTGTAAATGGGAGATGGGAATGTTTTGTGCCCCACATCGATTGATTTCCTGCATCATTGCATGTTTGTCCTCTCATTGCTCACGGAGTCAAACTTAGTTTCAGGAATCACATGGGCGTCATCCATTAAAATGACATAGCAAGATGTACCCATTTGATGCAAAGGGAAAAAAATGATCTCAACCATCCTTCTCATTTATGCCATTTTTTGTGGGAGACGGATGACCCAGACTTGTCTTGAAAAAAAAAGAAAAGAAAAAGAAAAGAACCATATACATGATAGATCATTTGATTTAATCTAGAATTTTATTCAAAATATCTCATCCAAAGTTGTTGTTTTTTTTTTTTTTACCAGATCAACGGCCTAGATTGCCTAACCACTAGCCATACTTGTCTTCATGCATCAAATGCCTTTATTAAATAGTTCATGCAGAAGTAGGTGGCATCTTGAGCGACTATGGGGCTCCTGGTAGGATAAGGACAAGATGCAATGGTGCATTATTATATGTAAGCGGGGCCCACCACTGTATTATTTAACACAATTTATAAATGGGCCAACCAAATGAGGGCTTGTAAACAAAAAGAGAAATAAAAGATAGGACAAAGAAAGCAAGGTCTTCCTCCTTCCTAAAATAAGCATGAAGACCCAATTAAAGCAATCCAGTCATTCCATTTCCCCTTCCTAAATTGGGGAAAGAAAAAGTGATGAAATAAAGTAAAACTTTCTATCCTGTAAAATA
This sequence comes from Persea americana, assembly GCA_029852735.1. Lineage (NCBI taxonomy): Eukaryota > Viridiplantae > Streptophyta > Magnoliopsida > Laurales > Lauraceae > Persea > Persea americana. The sequence continues at coordinate 21,015,849 of CM056811.1, forward strand.
TGTACATGACCAGTAAAATATTCGAACTGTATTGCTGTCCTTGGTGTAGAGAAAAGGTGAAGAAAATGGTCCCAAGTACATATTTGTCTCCATACAAATTTTTTTTTCTTGTATTTGTTGTTACCAGCCAAACAGTCTGGAGGAATTAATACAATAGAATTATCCCATTGTTAAAGATATGAGAAAAAAAAATGCACTTTTGTGGTTTACAAAATTAAGAGAATTTTGTTCCCTCGACTAAGATGTAACTATGAGATGGAAAAATCCGAAGAAGCTCACAGGCCCCATTTGTCATCACAATTCCTTCTTGGAATTTAATAAGATTTTTTTTTCTTTATATATAATGCCCTAAGGTTTTTAGGGCTTGTAAATAGGTCCCTATTTTTTCAATATTTAGTGATTACATCCATGCCTTTTCATTTTAATAGCTTCTATCCCCCAAAATCAAGTAGTCTTGCAACCACCATAAGTTTTTATGGCAAAATAACACTTTTGCTTATCTCTTTATCCCTACATGCATAATTTCAAAATTCGAACTTATTTTTCTCTAAAACTTGTAAGTTGTAACATTGATCGCATGTAAAGTATATTTAATGGGAGGGAGTGATCCTGTATGATTTATTTTTATAAACGTCAATTTTAAAAAAATTTGAAACAAATCTCATGATGGCTCCTCTTTCTCGCTAGGATCATTGATTTTGGAACATGAAAGGTAATAAAATAAAAAAACAAGGATGTATGATTAAATACTTAAACCACAGGAGCTCAGTTAGAAATTCCATTAACATTGTGGGGCTGTATACAAAAACTCTTTAAATAATTTCTGAACCAAAGGAACCTAGTAATGTGCCTAGCTAGTCTGGCCTGGCTCATGCTTAACCCTAGTCTCATTCAAAGAGGGCTGAACATGGCCCAACCGAAGCTTGTCCAAGCCCATACCATATAGAATGAATGTTGGTTAGATCAAGGGCCAACTACTTGTTAGAGTTAAATTGGAGGACAAAGCGTACAATTAGGACTTTAACCATAGGCTGACCTCTTTTACTCCAAAAACATAGAAAGAAAACCATAGGCTAACCAACCTAAAGAAATGTCCTTTTAGCTTTTGTGCTAGGAAATATTCAGAAACCAAGTCCATGACTTCAACACAAGCCCAGATCCATCTCTAGGTGGGGCTCAGTCTACCCATTTGTATTTGGTGCATCCTCAGTGGATTGAAGTAGAACACAATGATAAAAATACTTAAAAAGGGGTAAAAATACTAAAAATGGGGTCCACTGTGCTGAGGCCAAGTGCTCATCTAAAGTGAGTATACTTTCTTATAGGACCCACCTAATGTTTGGTGATGGAGGCTCATATCATCATCCCACCTATTTAATCATCAGTCAACAAGTTTTGGTCATCTAAATCAAGTGTAAATCAATCCAATGACTACGGTTCATTTAGATTGGTGCCGATCTAAAATTAGCTACTAAGAGGACGATATATCTTCTTATGCTCCACTCAGATGGATTATAAGCTGGGCCCATTTAGGTGTTTTGGCACCTCTTCCTCACCTTATTATAAGCACATGTGCTCAATGAAAATTTTCATTAAAAAATAAAAACAGCAGCAGACAGTTGTCTCATAGAGAAACTTGAAGTGACAATATATAAAAGGAAAAATTACAAAATAGGCCTAAGTTTTTTTTAGATTTCAAAACAAGACAAGATCAAAAGGGGGAAAACAGAAAAGCCCTCTTGTCTCTCACACACTCTCTATCTCTCACCATTGGAGGATTTTCATTTCCTTTTATGGGGTTCATGGCATTCTCTTGGGTTCTACTTCTCAGCAGTCTGCAGTCTTTCTAAGACGTTCTTCTATTCATCTGTGAGTATTAGAAAAAAATAAAAGGTCATACTAAACCTTGTGGATTTAGGTCTTGTAGATGTTAATGCTTCCATTACTTCTTTTTGGTGTATTTGGTTGGTGAATCATGATGACCCATAACACATTTACTCTGTAAGTAATTGCTGAGAAAAGGTTTTCCCTTTTTTTTTTCTTTTCCTTCTCTCTTCTTTTGTGTTCTTGTGTTCGAGTTTTGTTGTGCTTTGATTAAAGGGTTTTGTTGAACCTTGATTGAGATGTATTTCTGATGTTTTGGAGGAACCCATTCGATTAAGTAGAAAGTTCTCCTGAAATATGTCTGCTTTTTTTTTTCTGTTTAATGATTTTAACTTTTTTTTTTTTTCATGAAGTTTCTTATAACGTTCTCTCATCTACAAGTTGTTGTTTGAGTTGGATTAGATCCTAAATGAGAAGGCTCTCTATAATAGGTTTTCCCCATAATGTTGATGGGTGTTTTTTTTTCGTTGTTGTTCTTTTAAACCTTTTCCTCACTCTCATATTACAAGGAGTAGACTTGTTTTAGGAATTCATTTCAAATGTTGGCTTGATGTAATTGAAGAAGCCCTCTTTTTTCTTTTTCCTTTCTTCTGAATGGTTTTCTTTTGACTTGTGTTAATGTCCTTTGTCAGTCAATTAGGTCTTCCTGTTCCTGAGAAGCATATTTCAGGTACTGGCTTAATTTTATTAGAAAGGCTTTCTCTTTCTTACTACTCTTTTCTGTTGATCATTGGCTGGTCTTATTAGGGGAAGCCCTTTGCAGACATTGGCTACTTTCTTGGAGAAATCTAACTAAATTTATTTTATGTTTTCCAATCATCTTTTTACTGACTTATCTTCTTCCTCTTCTTCCTCTTTTATTTTTCTTTATTTTTATTTTTTATTTTTTTTAAGTTAAATTGCGGAAATTGGTTCATCTTTCCTGCAGTAATATTTTTCGGATATCTAAACTATTTTTCTTTTGTCCAGCCCTTTTTTCTTGTCCTCACTTTTCTGTTTGGATGTGTTGAGTAGGGTGTCTGGCCACACGCGTTGATTGTTGGATCATTTTACATAATCCAAAATTATTTTTGGGGCTGAAAAACACAGGACCCACATCTCTACATTCCAACTGATGCAGTTGAATACAGATAATTCTTGGTAATTTTGGATATACATCAAGGCAGCCCTTAGTGAGAGGAAATTCATTTGAATTTAAAAGCAAATGTCAATTTAAAATCCAATGCCTTTTTTGAAGTTATTGTGAAATGGATAAGTGTTTTATGAACAGAGCTGCATAATCCAGTTCCTATTTTCCTATGTCCCTCCGAAAGGTAGCCAACTCACTTGCAATTTGTGGTTCATGCAGAAGGTTCCTTCGTGGTTTAATTTTGAAGACTTAAGAAAAGTAATAACAATGGTAAGCCTTTTGGCTATCTATGAAATGCAGTGATTAACTTTTTATACATGGGTTACTTTCTTGTTATAATTTTTGTTATGGGTTGATCCTCTAGGGGCTTTTCAGAACCATTCAAGCAAAGAAAACTGTTACAGAGAATGGAAATGGGGGAGAGAAAACGGAACTTGACACTTCATTAGAGAATCAAGAGAATTTGGGCCCCATTATTAGACATGCATTCGAAGTTGGGAACCCTGAAACTCTCTTGCACCAGCTCAAGAACATTACAAAGAATAAGGAGGTCGAGATTGAGGAGCTATGTAAACTCCATTATGAGGATTTCATTGTCACAGTTGACAAGCTCCGTGGCATCTTGCTCGATGCTGATGAGCTGAAAAGAACTCTGTCAAGTGAGAATTCCCGGCTCCAAGATGTTGGGAGCTCTCTTCTTTTGATACTTGATGAGCTCCTTGAATTGCATTTGATGAAGAGAAATGTTACTGAAGCTATACAGATGTCAAGAATCTGTTTGCAAGTAGCAAACCTATGTATAAAGTGCAACCAGCATGTATCCAATAATCAGTTTTACCCCGCATTGAAAACTTTAGACCTGATTGAGAAGGACTTTTTGCAAAATATTCCCATTAAGGCTTTCCAAAAGATGGTTGAGAAAAGAATACCGGTGATAAGGTTGCATATAGAGAAGAAAGTGTGCAGAGAATTTGATGACTGGCTTGTTAATGTAAGGAGTGTGGCGAGAGAAATTGGGCAGTTGGCTATGGGACAGGAAGCATTGACACGTCAAAAAGACGAGGAAAAGCGTGCTTGTCAGAGAGAAGCTGAGGAGCAGAGCCATTTAGGGTTCAACTGTGTGTTTGCTTTGGATATTGAGGAGATTTACGAAGATCCGGCTTTGAAGCTCGACCTTTCACCTGTGTATCGAGCATACAATACCCACACCTGCCTAGGAATTCAAGACCGATTTCGTGAGTACTACTACAAAAATCGTTTGTTGCAACTTAATTCAGAACTGCAAATGTCCTCATCGCAATCCTTTCTTGAATCTCATAAGACATTTTTTTCTCAAATTGCGGGCTACTTCATTGTCGAGGATCGTGTCTTGCTGACTGTGAAGGGGTTATTGTCACCCACTGATGTGGAAAAGATATGGGATACGGCTCTTGAGAAAATGATATCTGTTTTGGAGGAGAATTTTTCCGTTATTGAAGCCCCAAACCATCTACTCCTAATTAAGGACCATGTCACTCTTCTGGTTGCAACTCTTCAGCAGTATGGCTACCGTGTAACCCCTTTGCTTAAGGTTCTTGATAATAGTAGAGACAGATACCATGATCTACTTCTTGAAGAAAGCCGTAAAAAGATAACTGATGTTCTTGCTAGCGACACATATGAGCAGATGGTGATGAGGAAGGAGTCTGAGTACAAGATGAATGTTTTATCGTTCGATCTCCAAACATCAGATATAATGCCAGTTTTACCATATATTGCTCCCTTCTCCTCAACTGTTCCTGAAGCCTGCCGGATCGTGCGCTTGTTCATTGAAGACTCTGTCAACTACTTTTCTTATAGTGGGCTTGAGAATATCTCTGATGATGCGAGGAAGTACTTGGACAAGCTCTTGATTTATGTGTTGAGTGAGGCACTTCTAAAAGCAATCCACAGTAGCACAACAGGCGTGTCTCAAGCGATGCAAATTGCAGCCAACATAAGTGTTCTTGAACGTGCATGTGATCTGTTTCTTCGGCAGGTGGCCCGCCTTTCTGGTATCCCGGTACGCTCGTCAGAAAGGCCTCCTGGTAGTTTGACCGCTATAGCTGTGTTGAAGACTTCACAGGATGCAGCCTACCACAGATTGTTAAAACTGGTGAATTCAAAGGTGGGTGAGATTATGTCACTCACCGACAATATCGATTGGACAGCGGATGAAGTCCCACAAAATGGAAATGAGTATGTTAATGTGCTCACTGTTTATCTTGACACTGTGGTATCCACTTCTCGGGAAATATTACCTTTGGATGCTGTATACAAAGTTGGAAGTGGTGTTCTTAAGCACATCTCAGACTCTTATGTGGCATGCCTCCTCAGTGATCGTGTTAAAAGGTTCAATGCCAACACCCTCATGGGTATTGACAATGATGTGAGACAATTAGAATCCTTTGCTGATGAGAGGTTCCCAAGCTCTGGATTGGGCGAGTTGGGAAAGGAAGATAGAATGAGAGACTGTTTGGCAGAAACCCGGCAATTGATCAACCTTCTATTGAGCAATCAGCCTGAGAGCTTCATGAATCCTGCTATAAGGGAGAAGAACTACAGTGCGCTGGACTATGAAAAGGTGGCTAGCATTTGTGAGAAATTTAAGGATCCACCAGATAGGCTTTTCGGGAGCCTCTCAGGCAGGAACCCGAAGCAACATACACGCAGGAAATCAATGGACATTTTGAAGAGAAGACTAAGAGATTTCAACTGAAATTGAAGTATGTTGTTCATATCCAGCAACTTATCCACTTTTTGGCATTACATCCATCAAATATTGAAAATAATTCTGATTTCCTTCATCTGCTTTGAGAATCTGCATGCAATCCGTAAAAGATATTGAAGATATCTTAGTGGCACACATGCCAATGTGACGCATGATCAAGGTGGTATATCAAGTTTGGCTGCCCTTCCTGCTCAAAGGATCTACCAGGTCCACTCATCAGGGGACCTTGCCTATACAATGAAAATGGGAGATTAGAAAAGTGAAAGTGTGCAGGACCTACCTGATTAGGGAGCTAGCGTGAATCTGGGCTGGGGCATTTGTTCTGTCTTCTGAACTTCCTGGATTTCTCTAAGCATGCCAGTTTGGCATTTGGCTGCAAAGATCCTCTTTTAAGTCATCTTTGCCTGTCCTTCACTGAGAAATTGATTGAATTATGACCAAATGTGGATGATTCCATTTTGAGAAAGGCATGATTGGGATGGATGCTGTCTTGAAGGACTTGGAACTTCTAAAATGGTCTGTAGAGTGTAGATATCTGTTTTGGGTGGCCTGTGTCCACTTGATTTAAGAAATACTAGTTTTCCATGCTTTTCAATTATTGTATCCAGATTACTTTATCAGTTTTTGGCCCTTTTCCCAGATTCAGTGATTCTATTAAAGTAAATTTTCATTCGATTTGACATAGAAACTCTGACCTTTATATGCTTCATAGTGGGCTGCTTGCAAATGTTAATTGTTCTGCTTTTTATCTAATATGATATAATTGTATACTCTTCTTTCAGTTTGATCACGCATTCTTCCTAAATTAAATTACTTAGAGGCCGACCTTTATATTTATTCAATTTTCTGTGGGATGTCTATTCTGATGCTAAATGAGTGGCCTTGGATGGCAGCATAATCATTGCATGCACAGGAAAAGATCATTCTGGAACTTGGATGTTCCTCTTTTTTCAGTTTCTTCAAGTTTCTGATGGTATTGATTGGACAAGTGTCGAACAGAAACAAGTGTCTCAAAAGAATTTGTTAAAATCCAAAATATATGAATGTGAAAATGAGTAGTTTATCACTCATATCCCATGATTTCTGTCAAGTAAATTTGAGAAACTTTATTTGTATAATTCTCTATTTAGTGATGTACTGAGATAGTGAAAGGTGGAGTTGAAGATTCAATTCATTCTATAGTGGTATCTAAGGATGGTCCCGTGCTCCTATCCATCGACATTAATCTTCTTTTCTGCATCAATGGCATCCTCTTCTGCAATACTAACTCCCCTTCTGTGCCTACTCTTTCCATCATCAATGACCACAGCCTTATTGCTATCAAACTTGATCGCACTAACTACATCCTCTGGAAAGATCAGTCCCACTCCCATCTCTATTATCCACCGCATGGATCTCTATCAATTTATTAATTGGAACATGCCATGCTCCTCCACAAAACCACCCCAAAAACATACAAATTCATCTTCCTCCATTCCAAACCCAGCCTATATCACCTTCAGAAAAGATCACTTCTCAGAATCTGGGCTACAAACAATTAGTATACATGAATCTTCTTACTGAATATATATGTACTGCCTTGATTGATCTCTGACTATGGTGGCTTGTGGGCTTAAGCATGGAATATGAAGCTTTTAACCGGGCTATTGGTACCAGGTTTGATCGACCATCTCACTCAAAAATCTTGGTTGGAACAACTATATCTGGCTTCCAAGATATAAACCATGCTACAGCAGACATTGCTATTACAGGCAGAGGTCCCTCCAACAATGGTGGCCATGGATCTGAGATTGGCCTTGGCTTATCACTACAACGGTGGTAGCCATTATAACAATCAAAGGGGTCGTTGCTATTGTCATTAGAATTTCACGATCTATATCCCAAATTCCGATTTGTATTTATGCAACGAATCCTATTTACAGATGAATCTATGGATTCAAGTGTGAATCTTACGATTTGATACTCGTTTCGTCGAATCTTATGATACAAGCAATTTGACTGAGCGAAAATAGTTACAACTAAATTAATGTTAATAATCTTACTTTTTTTTTTCTTTCTCTTAGTGTTGTTATTTTTAACATGTTATTTAGTAATTAATGAGATCTCTTAAGAATTTTTGCAGCTTTGGAAAGTTTTTAGAGATGAATAAAGAACATGCATTTAATTAAAGTGTTCGATTGTATGTATGAGGCTTCTATATCTTCTTTTTCTTAAAAAAAAAAAAAAAAACAGTTCTTTTTTCTTCACGAACACTCTTTTAAGTTCAAGATATATCCTATTGTATAAGATTGATGGTTTGGATTTTATCCTTACTTTTATATTTTGATTTAAAGATAAGAAAAAATAAATATATCTTGGTACCTTAAACTTATTTAACTATTTATATATATCATTTATTATTATATTATTATATGTCATGATGTTCTTTAAATGATTATATGATGGCTTATCTTTTCATTGTATTGATGCTGCTATGAATGGGAAAATGGATGGATTGTGAATAATTGATTCTTTTCTATTTTAATTTTTAATTATTTTTTATTTTTATTAGGAAAATAGAAAAAATCCTAACATTCGCGAATTCACGATTTAATTCATGGATATGAATGATTTGTGATATGATTCTGATTAAAAAAAAAAAAGTTCGCGGGCAAGTAAATCACATTACCCATTTTGCTCTTCTAGTATCTCTTATTCTATGCGAAATATGTAATTATGCTAGTCGTTTTTCTTCCACATGCAAACCCAGGCTCAGTCTTGATTATTATCCCGAAGCTCGCATGCAACCATTTGCCGCCTTACCATTCACCCAGCCATCAACTCACGACTTGCACTGGCATCTAGAAACAGGTGCCGCCATTCACGACATTGGATCTTTCCTCTCAAAAAGATCTTTTTATCTTGGCAATGAACATATTATAGTGCGCATTGGTACTAGGATCCCAATCCAAACCAAAGCAAACTGGTGACTCATTTCTTCTCTCGTCCTCCCATATGGTTCAACTTTAATGTCTTGTTCATGAACTTTGAAAGACTTCTCTTTCTGTTGGTAAATTTATGAAGGATGATAACTGCTTTGTTGAGTTCCACTCATGAGTTTGTCTTTTTGGTGGACTTGCATACTCATGAGTTCTTTCTAACAGGGCCACTCTAGTATGATCTATATCCCATCTCCACTAGAAGGATCAGGCTCCCACAACACTACTCTCTTGTATTTTTGCCTTTCTTTTCCAGTAAGTGATGGTTTATAAGATTTTCAGGTTGGCTAATTCATTGGGTTATAGACAAAACCGAGTTCCTTTACAATGTAAGTTTGATTAGAAAAAGAACTGCCAAGATCGTTTTTCAAGAATTCTATTGTGAACTGAACTGGCATTGATCGCTCGAGCGAAAGCCACAATCGGTTCCCTTCTCTAGCCAAAGCCACACAATTCTTTGAACAATTTCAATCTAGAAGTGTGGAATCTGAAAGAGAGGTAGCTGAAGAACTACACGATAAGTTCGTTTTTAGAAGTCTAGCTACCCGCAATTGGTTCTCTCTGCTTACTTTCAACTCTAAGCAAATTTACGTGGACTGGGTTTGGGAATTCTATAACAACTTGGAGATAGAAGAATCAGGAGCTGTCAAGACATTTATATAGGGAAAGAGTCTTACAATCTCTATGGATGACATTGCCGAATTCATCGATGTCCTCGTGGCCGAGAACCTAGATTATCCCATCCCCGCAAATGCTCAGATTGACTATGATGAAGTGGGCACCACCATTTGTGGAGTTCCCACTGCTTGGCTGGGTGGACTTATCCCTCATGTGAATTTGACTGCAAAGTATCGGTTTCTCTATTGGTTTGTTTGTCACAATTTGGAGCCAAGGGGTCACACTTCTAATGTTGCCCAAAAGAACGGTTATCTACTGTATGGCATTGGGACAGGTAAACGGGTTAACATTCCTCAAGTCATTCTAAATGCAATGGTCAAGACTTTAAGTGCAAAGAAGAATTCGATACTTCCTTTTGGTGTCCTGATTTTTGAGTTTCTTGCTTTCAAGGAGGTTCCGAAAAAGAACAATGACGTAAAACAGAAAATTCAGAACTCGATCAATACTCACACTCTCACTCTATCTACTTCTCATGTACAACCTGCTCCTCAAGGTGATGAAGCTCATGAGGACATGCCTGCACTTGTTGCATAGGTTCAGGGGCAGCAACCGGCACCAAATGATAGGATTGATCAGTTGGTAGCACAGATGCAGGATTTGGCTACACATGTTGACGAGGGATTTGATGTTGTTGGTGTGAGATTTGATACCATTGATGCTTCACTTGCATCCATTCTGGCTCGTTTGGGACCTCCTCAATGACTAGATGTTTTTCTCTATCTCTGCACTTTTATTATCTTTTGTTGATTGCTGCTTACATGTCTTGACCTGATATTTCATTTGTCTATCTTGCAATTGATATTACTGAGGTTTTGGGAATGTCTATGATATCTTTTGCGCTTGGTTTCTTATTCATTTAATGGTTTCTTGTTATGATATATGTTTCTGGAGTGTACTTACTATTTTGTCAATTCTTGCACAAAAAGGGGGAGTAAAGATGCTTCTCTATCTATTATTTTATTTCGATTTTATTTCAACTTTAATGATGGTTGCATTTGATCTTGTTTTCTGGCTTGAGAGTGGTTCCAGGTTGACAGGTTTAGTCCGGCTCAATCTTATTTAGTCTTAGCCCATTTTAGATGGATTTGGGTAGAATTTGTGTAAATAGGAGTTTTGTTCATGAATTGCCAAAGGGGGAGATTGTAAGATTTTCAAGTTGGCTAATTCATTGGGTTATGGACAAAACCGGGTTCCTTTACAATGTAAGTTTGATTAGAGAAAGGACTGCCAAGATCGTTTTTCAAGGATTCTACTGTGAACTGAACTGGCATTGGTCGCTCGAGTGAACATATATTTGCTCGAGCGAACCCCTCAAGGAAGATCCTTTGCTCAAGCCACATTTTTCTTTTGCTCGAGCCAATCTCCAGAAAGAAGGCAGTATGATCATCACTCTAGCGAAGTTAAAGACCACTAGAGCGAACCGCTCTTAGAACGTTCATCGCTCAAGCCTCTCTTTTTATTCGCTGGAGCCACCTTTCAAATCTAAAGCTAGAACACAGTTCGCTCGAGCGATGTTATTGACTGCTTAAGTGAACCCGAGACAGAACTTTCTTCGCTCGACCCTAGGCATATGTTCGCTCGAGCCATCAACTGAAGTTCGAAATTCCAAAGACAGAAGCATGGTCGCTCGAGTGGACCTCCTAATCGCTTGAGCTAACATGGGCGCAAAAATAGAAACTTGCCCAGAATTTCTCTCCTGGATTGTCTCAAAGTGCCATACTGATTCCTAATGAAACTGCAACACTTGAGGCACGAATCTAGGCCTATATAAAGCCTTTATCTCTCTATTCAACTTCACCTCTCTATCAAGATCAAACCCTAGAGAGAACTTGAGAGATCTATCTTCCCCAAGGCTATCATCTGAAGTGCTGAAGATCCAAACTTTGGTTATGTTCCGTTCTACTCCTCTGAAGTAGAGACTCCTTGAAGACGGCTTCGAGACATTTGATTCAAGTACGGTGAAGGTGCACAGCGAGTAGTCGGCAAGATCGCATAGTCCTTAGGTTGAGTTAGCAACTGGTAAAGGGTTGTGAGTTTTCTTGTAACTTTCAAGTTATAGTGCTTAGTTGTCTGTTGGCCTAGACGATAAGGCCCGTGGTTTTTTCCTGAGTAGGGTTTTCCACGTATAAATCATGTGTCCTTCTCTTTGTGTCGATTGCTTGATTTTAATCGGATCTAGGATTAATCACTAGTTTAATCACTGTTATTAAATCTAGTAGAGATTGGTTGGTTGGGACTCGAGCTTGTGTTAAGGCCGAATTTTTCAACTATTGCAGAGATACAATTGTAGCCAAGAGAGTTACCCGGGTTGCCTTTTATAGGCCCTAAATCTCTCATTCCATCAAGAAGAGAATAAATATCTTTTAACCCTCAAATTAACATAGATGGCGATTACAAAAGGAAAACTTAAATCAATTTAAAAAAATCCAAAATGGAGGGATAACCGATCCTTTATGTATAGTCATGTGGGCCATAACATTTGGTCCAACATTCTCCCACTTGGTCCATATGACCAAAAAAAAAAATCAAAAAAATAAAAAAAGTAAGTTTGAAAATGACCTTGACTGGTGATCACCATTTTAAAATAACAATTTCCATCTCAACCTTTATATCAATCTTTAATTTATAATTAAGTCAGTTTGCCAATGAGAACTATGGCGGTTACATGCCTTGAACGATGTGCTTCCTTCCATAATTAATTCACTAACATTCTAACTTAATACAATCCTTTATAAGGGTAAAATAGGATATTTTATATGGCGATCCTATTTGACGGGTACAATAATGCTATTTTTCTTTAATTTTCTCACTCTATAACCTTAATCACATGTGACAATAATTTCAATAAAGTAGGAAAATATGAAATCTTATTTCAGTGATAAATATGACAGTACCTTTACATATCTTTAACAAGGCAATTCAATCAGGCCTAGATTTCTAACATGCTCTTTGTAGTCCTTTGGCGCTAATGCCTTCGTCAAGGGATCTGCTATCATTAGGCTTGTCGGGACCCAACGATAGACACTAACCGATCTCGTACATTTTCTTTTAGTACAAGGTATTTGACTTCCAGAAATTTTGATTTATTGGAAACCTTGTCATTCTTAGCAAATCTTCTTACAACGTCATTATCACCAAAAATCTTCAAGGGCTCAGAAATTGTGTCCATAACACGCAGTCCTGAGATAAAATCATGCATCCATAGAGCATGACCCATGGCTTCAAAGCATGCCACGTATTCAACGTCAAATGTGGATGGAGTCACTAAAGTTTGTTTTGCACTTCTCCATGAAACTGCTCCGCCAGCTAACAGGAAGATGTATCATGCAGTCGAATTTCTAGTATCGAGGCAACCAGCGAAATAACCAACCACTTTTCAGTGATCAGACCTTCTGTAAAAGAGCATGTAATTTCTTGTGCCACTAAGGTATCGTAAAACTTTCTTAACTCCTACCTAATGTGTCATTCCTGTATTACCATGATACCTAATAAGCATGCCAATTGCAAAACTGATATCGGCTCTAGTGCATGTTTGTGCATACATTAAACATCTGATTGCAACTGAATAAGGACAAGTTTCCATCTGTTGCCTTTCAATTTCATTTCTTGGACATTTTTCTTTACTAAACCTATCACCTTTTGACACAGGTACATTTTGTGCCTTACACCATTCCATACGAAATCTCTTAAGTACATTTTTAATATAGGCTTCCTATGATAACCCAAGTACAACTCGAGATCTATCTCGATAAATCTCGATTCCTATTACAAAGGTCACTTCACCAATATCTTTCATATCAAAATTGTTCTTAAGATATTCCTTAGTTTTATAAATCATTCCAAGATCATTACTAGCCAATTAAATGTCATCGACATATAGGACTAAAATCATAAATTGGCTCTCACTAACCTTGAGATATATACAACGATCAACGGTATTTTAAGTAAAACCAAAAGATATAATAATGCGATTGAACTTTAAATATCATTGTCTGGAAGCCTGTTTAAGACCATATATCGATTTCTTGAATTTACAAACTAGTTTATTTTTATTCTCTTTCACGAAACCTTCAGGTTGTTCCATATTCGCTTTTTCTTCTAGATCTCCATTTAAGAACGTTGTTTTGACTTCCATTTAATGTAACTCTAAGTTGAAATAAGCTACAATTGTCATAACAATTTTAAATGAGTCATTTTTAGACACTGGAGAGTAGGTTTCATGATATTCTAAACCTTCTCTCTAAGTAAAACCTTTAGCCACGAGTCGGGCCTTGAACCATTCAACTTTTCCTTTGGAATCCCTTTTGGTCTTAAAGACCCATTTACAGCCAACGGCCTTGGAACCCTTGGGTAGCTCAACGATATCCCAAACTTCATTTGTGGCCATTGATTCTAACTCATCATTCATGGCATCTAACCATTTATCGGAATTCTCATTTTCAAAGGCTTCCTTAAATGTCTTAGGATCTTCTTTAATGCCAATATTAGATACTTCCAAATACACTACATAGTCATCCGGAATAGCAGGTTTTCTCATTCTAGTTGACCTTCTTAACACTTCCGGATCGGGTTCAATGATATTTTGTTGTGTACTTGGAAGTGGATAATTATCTTGTTTAAGGAGTGTATCACTGATATGTTGCGCAATGTTAGATTGATTTTGAATGTTTTGTGGTTGTTGTTCCTCTTAATAGTCATTTATTACGATATCAAGTGAAACAACAACTCCAGTTTGTTAAACAGGTAACTCAAGTTACTCCCTGACTTCTTTGTAACTCAAATTTCTATCCTGTTCACTCCCACTATTCTCAAGATTCTCTAAAAATTTGGCATTTCTAGATTCAACAATCCTAGTTGTATGGGTCGGATAGTAAAACATATACTCTTTAGACCTTTCCGAATAACCAATTAAATATCCACTGATTGTTTTAGGGTCTAATTTCCTTTCTTGTGGGTTAAAAATTCTTACTTCAGATGGACAACCCCAGACTTGAAAACGAAGATGATTGAAGGTCGGCTTTCTATCGGTCCACAACTCGAAAGGAGTTTTGGGAACTGCTTTCGTAGAAACATGATTCAATACATAGATTGCCATCTTTAGTGCCTCTCCCCACATAAAAATTTTAAACGTTTTAAGAATGGTCCTGTTTTGACAACAGGAGCGCCTGCATCTGCTTCAACTCCTCAAAGATCTCCCACCTGCCTCATTTGGTTGCCCGACGTACTAATCTCAAAAGACCAAGACCTTCAAGCCCTTTGCATGAGCAGCTAGAGGTCCAAGTACACGACATCATCCACACCAGTACACTCTGGTTTTAGATTAGCCACATTGTAAAGGATCTCACAAATTACATTACCCCATACCAGGATATTATTCAGCATGTGGTGAAAGCACCATGGTAGGATATCAACTGTAAGTGAGCAATAAGGACAATAACCGACTCTTTCCCATAGCACACTATCGTCCTATTGATTCAAAGTGAAGGATCTAAGAAAATTATCAGAAATAGACAGCGGATCGAACGTTTTGCATATCTGATTCAACCTTGCCACCTGTATAAGAATAGTCATTGACAGTAATAAAGGTCACCTAACACCATATTTGTCAAAATGAACATCACAGTCATCAAAGCTAACCCCATCAATTAAGGACAACAGTTTTTTTGTTCTCTAATGATATAGGATGTGAAAAAAAAATACAAATCCCACATGGTGAAGACACAATTCTACTAGTTCAAGAATTTGCATGGCAGATGATAATACGATAAATGCACATGATTCCGCCATAGACATGAGCAAGAAAAAGAGTGCTTATTGAGGCAGCTTCAATCTCCCATCCATTGCACAAGACTGCACTGAATGCTTCAAGAGTAAAAGTCATACAAAGCAGCATAGTAGACCTAGGGATCGTTACCAAATTCATAGATCCTTCTAGCATATGCTCTCTAGTAAATCATCTCAATTTTTTTATTAAGAATAGTTCTGAATATGTACATTCACCAAATTTTCACCCATAAATAATTCAAGAAAAAGGTGAAAGAAAGCAGCATGAAAACATTTTTTTTTTTTTTTGAACTGCTTGAAACAACTACGTTAAGGTAGGGCGTGAAGGAATAAAGTCAATACTTGCAGAAGCGCCACATGAAATTTTCAACATTCAATCGCACAAGAATGATACTTGCACCTTACTCATATCAAGCTTACAAACCGGGCAGAATGTCCCCCACTTAGTCAGCCATGCATCCACGCAAGTTACATGAAAATCTGCAAGTCATAAGTTTAAAACCGATTTAGATAAAGAAGCATGCTGTAAATGTTCAGAAGCGTCGAGTTGCCAGTCAATGAATATTTAAAATGTTACCATGAAAGGAAGCTCTATTGGCAAGACAAGGCTATCTAGGATGGGTAAAACAAGTAGGGGCAAAAACAATTAGGGGCAATTAAGGAGACATTGCTTTTACCAACGGGTTTTGGCAACTCTATAGTGGATATTTTGGCCATTGAGGGATTCAAGCTCATTCATAAATCCATCGCATCCAATTTGTTTATAGAAGGTAATTCAGTGAATGCATTGGCTTGGGCTAAAACGAGACTAGTGGCTCTAAAAAAAAAAACAATTCACAGTCAATGAAATCAAGGACTTGCAAACACTTCGGATGTTTGCTTTTGCCATAAGCCCAACCAATTAGCCTTGTTAAAGCCAGGATTGAAGGAGTGAGTTTGCAAGAGAAGCTTCTTATCATGACCTGGGCCCGAGATCCGATTATCTCCGAGCTAATCCCGAATCGCAACGCATACTTACTCCCATAAACTCTGAATTAACCGAAGTTACAACGGAATCCACAAGGGATAAACATTCATTCTCATCTGTCAAAGATAAAGTTCTGCGGAAATATAACTTCAACGATATCAATCTACACAACCAAGAGTTCTTTACAAACGTAAAGTTCTTTATACATATATAAATTATATTACCTATTTACTTTTGGTCAACAACTGCATATTCAAATACAATGTAGGGTGACAACTATTCAAGTTCTCAAAAAGAATTGCCCCAAAAAGAATTTCAAACCATTCAAAAGAATTCTAAAAAGGTTCCTGTCTCACTTCGCCCTCGAATATCAACTCAAATGATATCCCGTCCGTTCCATTCAGCTAATCCTCCTGAAGGAACCGTAGCGGTCTCCTCCGCTGGCGCTGCGGCCTTTGCGGGACCGACATTGGTAACTGGACCTGTAATGTCATCAATAACACTGGTGAATAAAACGATTTAGCAATGTATAAACAAACTTATGATTGCACATGCTAAAACTTATATTTATTCTATACAAGTTTAACATTAGACAAATACATACTATGACAGACACACACTTTCAGAATCAACAAGAGTCATTTTCTAGTTGGCAACTAACATAACCTTTCATTTCATTTCAATTCTTCCAAAAGGAATTCCTCATTCATTTATTCAATTGTTGTGGGATCTATCAGAGCCCGGGCTAGGGACAACTGACATCACTACAGAGCTCCGGAACACCCAAAATCCATCTACTACAGTATGAATATTCATTTAACCAATTTCAGTTCGTTTAAAACTTTAATAGGATAGCTATATAGTGTCTGACTCAAAGATCAATACAATTTAATTCTAAAGAATTATAACAATTCACAGTTCAATTCACTTTAATTTCCCCAATCTAAACTATTCATTTAGGTATAACACTTGGCTATCTAATGCACGTGTTATTTTCGATGAACATCATATTAGATATAACGTGCATTAGAGTCTCCTTTATTATCACCTATGAAAGTTTAGTCTATAACCAATGAACAATTAATACACTATTGAAACAATGTTCAAGTCAATTCTCCTTTTATTGCCCATAATTCTCAGTCATAAGATTGGTTCACATACTTGTAATCAATTTGGTTTACAAGTCTACAACACTAAGAGTTAAGGTTCATGTTGGCTAATGTTCAATTCAAATTTAACTTATAACACATGATTGTACAATTATGCCTTTTGTACTGATTCTATGAGTATGCTGCGATTCATGTGGCAGCCTTTGTTTGTGGTTAAATCACTATATCCTTGTACAGTGACTGCTATTCATAAGCAAGGCTTGTACATGGTTCATCTTATTGTGGATGGTCACTGTTTGAGTTCCATATATAACTTAGCTATCATATACATTTTCACACCAGACAAACGTCTCACAAAACATACCTTATTTTGAGTTTAACTTTAGATCTAATTAATCTGAATTAACTCGCTGCAAACATTAGTCACCTAGACAATCCTAATCCAAGAACTGTCAAGACTAATAGTCCATGCATCCAAAATAGTTTCTCATGGAAAGTCCCTGTATAAGGGCTGATACCTATAATAGTCTCTAGGAACCACTCAAAACAAATACATGTTATATCAATCTCGTTCAAGAATTTTATCATATATTTAGCAAACAACATGTGTTAAATGGTCTAACTGAACCTGATACCAACACTTAATTCAAACAAACACAAGATTTCTAAGAAAGATTCAACTAGAGCATATAGATCCTTAGATTTGAAAGGATCAAAAGAAGATTTACATCATCTTAGCATCCATTCACAATTTAACTATTTATACTTGCCTTTAATTCGAATTCCACACAAAACCCCTTCTTTTCAAGCTCAAGTTGACACAAATTACCCAATTTCAAACCCTAACACATGAAAAAATTCAAAACAAATTTCTCATAAGTTATTTGTGCTAAACAACAATCTCAAACTCCTAATAGAATCTGAAATTCTACAACTCTCATAGCTTACTTACTTGTAACTTGAAGAACGGAAGATCTGAGATTTTTGTCTAACTATAGCTCCAAGAAGATTGAAGAAGAAGATGAATTCTTCTCATACACTCTCCTCTCTTGACAATCGGTGAAGAAATTTGGAAAAAGGAAGAAGAAACCGAACCTAGGTTTTGCTCTCAGGTGCTCTATGTTGGAAATGAATCGAATGAAATGAGCACTGGCTTCTACTCAACCCTTATAAGAGAGCTTTTTCATTAAACCCCCATTTTACATGCTTATTCATATTTTGAGTCAAATGAAGGTTCATTTGATTCATTTGAAGTCAAATGATATTACATATATTGTGAAAGTTGACATACCCCTCGAGATACACGCGATGGTATCAAAATTACCGCTTTCAATAAAATACGTGAAAATCCGTATTTACGGAAAAGCCCTCATTCTCATTAATTTGAGTCTAAAAACAACGCAATCAATTTAATCTCTTCAAAATCATTCCATTATGCTTAATTCATTCACTTGAGACTAATTCAATTCATTTTGGTCCTCAACCATCATTAGTATAATTAAACACGGTTAATTCACAATAATCTCAATTAATTAGTGTTAATCTTGATTAGTTCGGAACGAGGTGTAACACTTCTCCACATTGGTGGAAGGAGATTTTATGTCGCTAAAATCACTCTCTGGCATGGCTAAAATTGTAACCTCACACACACACAATGAGAGGTACCTCTTACAAGAAAGAAATCGATATAAATACACATACAACAAAAAAAAGAACCAAGTGGGGGTCCACCTGATCCATTCGAGTGGACCATAAAATAGGGCCCCCTGATAGTCACCGATCCCAGGGTTTGGCACTCATCCAAATGGATTAAACTATTGGATCAACTGTACACTTATTTTGGAAGGTGGAAACTTTCCTTCCGTTGATCAAGGGTTGTTAGAATTATCATTGAAGCCTCCGTCACTATACACAGATGGGTGTGGTTCCCATCCCAATATGGTGTCCCACATGGGCCCCACAATTGTTTGAAGTTGTGAAAGCATGAGGGCAGGAGAAAGGCCCGATATATATATAGTGAGAGATACCATGATGGGCCCAGAAGTTTGGGTTCAATCTCATTTCTTTAACCCCTTGATCAGTGGCCCACAAGTTTAACGACTTATATTAAATAAAAAATTTTGACCCTCGATCCAACGGTTCAGACCATTCAGATGGGTGCAAACCCATGGGCTCCAGTGTAATTAGAGTGGGGCGGGGGGTGGGGGTGGGGGTGGGGGTGGGGGGGGCTCCCGTGTGTGCGCATATGTCTAGGCCCATCTTATGTACAAAAAATTAGCCCCATCTTATCATCATATTATCTTCATCCAGGCCCATAAGTTTAATGGTGTAGAATCCATTCACATGGATGTGCAGTCGATCCAACAGTGCACAGTCCATTTGAATGGGTCAAAGTCGGTGTGACCCTTGAACTATAGGGGGTGGGGTTTTTGGTCCACTCAGATGGACCAAAGGTGGGCTCCACACACGCAAGCGGCCAGATTCCTTCCCGTCCGCTTGAGTTGAGGTGAGGATCATATATATATATATATATGTCCATCTTGCATGAGAAGCCGCTCTTTTGCCACACTTGAGACCCTCTATGATCAATCCAAACCCCCCAAACTCACTAACCCTCCATGAATTTGCACTCTCCCCAACTTGAAGAAACAGTAAACTTTTACGGCCCAAATTAATGGTTGTGATGATCTGATTGAGATGATTTTTATTCAAAATCATATCTATAATGAGACCTTTCAATCACACTATCACCCCATGATTGACATGCATCCATGTGGGTCCCATAGAGGGCTAAGATTTTTATCTCTCATGCCTTGTGTGAGAGGTACCTCTTATATATATATATATATATATATTCAAGAATGGCCATTCCTAACTTAGGAATGGTCCAACATATTGGGCCCACTGTGAAGCATGACAATTATTGGTGGTTTAGGGGCCTAAAAGATCTCTACATGACATACATGTGTGTGAAAAAGAGAACCATCCAATCAAGAAAGGTACTGTTTTGATAGCTCCAAAGAGTCCTGGCTGTTAGATGAAGTGGATGAATTCCAAATGTTGTATGATCAATTGGAGCACCTACATAACTTGGATGAGTGTCGAGTCGATGCTAGCACATGGGATTGTAAGAGTGTGAAGGGCTTTGACTAGAGAGGTATGCAGCCCCATAGGTTGGATCATTCCTAAGCAAGGAACAATCTGTCCAATTCTGAAAGGTAAAATGCGTGCGTGTATGGTCATTTGCGTGTATGGTCACTTCCAGGAACTTACAGGCAATCCCATCGAAAGGAAAGCCTTGGCCTATGGTGCTCACCTTGAAGTATGAGATTCATGGCTGTGCAAAGCCTTGGCCTATGGAACCCACCTCGAAGTATGAGATTCATGGCAGTGCAGGGGTTCTAAAGGTCTACCCATTACCTACCTTCATGCAAAAATTGATAGCTATTTGACACACTTTTGAGGGCCTTAAAGTTGTTTGGTCCTATTTGTCAGATAAGATAAGTAAGATGGATTCCAAAATTGAATCATCAATCGAAAGGCCTATAAAACTTGAATGCATCTTAGTGAGTGCTAATTAATGGGGGTTAATGAGTGCAAGGTTTATGTTGAACATCACCCCTGAGGCGAAGCCGGTCCCATGATTAGGGACAGCTTGTTGGTCAAAGATGTTGATACACACATATACATAGGGATGATTCCTAAGACAACATCGTCCATACAACAATAACTATTGTGGGGCGACTACTCCAGGGCCCCACTTGATCCATTTCTTCGATAAAATCACCCACACTGAGACCTAGACTTCAACTTTGGCACTTGAAAAGAAAAGGGATTAATGCTTAGATGACACTGAGGGTCACAAGCACCAGCTCTGAAGGAAAAAAAAAAAAAAAGGAAGAAGAAAAGAATTTTCAGTGATTAACAATTTGGGCTTTCAAGCTTATTACCTACCCACATGATAAAGGGCTGACTACTAATTGAGAGATTCTACAAATCCATGGAAGCATCTAGTGGGGTTGATATTTTTCATGGATATGACAACCTCAGTTCAAATTTCAAATCGAGAAATGATGAATTGCTAACAAGGATGTCCATGGAAGCATTGTTAACTGTTTGGAGCCTAAATAGGAAAAATGAGAGTTTCAACCAGTCCATTCCATTCATATCCAAGCTTGAGAAAGTGGATGAGCAAAACAATGACCATATTTGAATGAAAGACCCCATGAAACTAATCTGCCTTGAGAACAAAACATGTGGAACCAACAATCTGTTTTACTTCTCAAAAAAATCGTTTAAAGAAACTTACCTCACACAGTCGACGGGGAGAAGGTCTAGAGAATGGCGCCGAAGAGGGTTCTAGTGCCAGTGGTCGAGGGAAGGAGAGGTTTCTTTATACCCTTCAAAAACCGCGGATTTATGGGATCCGACGGGGTAGGGATGCTGACGGGGTCGGGCGTGTCAATGGAAGTGTAGTAATAGGATCGGGACCGTAGGGATGTGGACGGGGTCCGGTGGACGGTAGATCCGGACCCGGTTTAAAACACGAGGCAACAAAAATCTTTTCTATGAGATTACATTAGTGTAGTGCCAGTAAAGAGTGATATTTTTTCTAAATGTCATGGGTTTACATCTTTTCTATTACATATACTTATCATATTAAAAAAAAAAATACGAAATCAACCACTAACAAACCCAATCCGACCCATGACTTTTATGGGACAGGTTTGGTATTACAATTATTAAATCTGTCTCAAAATATGCTGATTAAAAAAAAAAAGGAATTCAGATGTAGATTAGGGAAATATGTAACATAAGCCATTCAAAATATCCTAGCTTCTAATTTTATGTCCTCAAAGCATTATCAAAACCTTATCCAAAATATATATTGAGGTTCGCTATACATGAGTTTTGTCTCTCCACTCCAATTTAGGTGCTCACAATATATTTCTCTCTTTTTATCTTTTAACTTAAAAAAGGATAAATCATTTAATTTCTTCTTTAAGGATAAATTGGTTGCAAAGAAAACAATACTAGATTGTCTAATTACTTTTTGTACGGTTTGACTATTAGTCAATTGGGGTTTTAGTAAAAATACAAAACACAGGGTCCTTTTGAGATTATAAGAAAAATATAGGGGCCTTTTTGTGGAAAAAAAAAACCCCTATCCATATTGAAAGCCACTTGGATGTTTCTTGCTTTCCCGTCAAATCTAGTTATGAATTATGATCTCACCCATCATGGAGTGGGCCTTTTAGTCGAAGGGATAATTTTTTCTATATTTTTAGATCATTGTTATGAATTATGATCTCAAGTGGGCTTTCCCAATAAAAATGGGTCCTACAGTCGTACTCCTACCATAACATTGACAATATAATCATGGGAAAATGTTTTCCTAACTGGGCTTTCCCAAGTTACATCTTTTTCAAATTCTTCAAAGTGGCAGCAGATACCCGAGCGGGCAGAGCTATAATGCAGCGTCGCTGCACCTTAGTATGGTGCAGCGACAAGCTCCATCAACCAATATTTGACTGATTTCCAATAATGTCCATGCAAATTCAGCCTAAACTCTTTTTGAATGAGTTTGTGAACATTGCCCCACCTTTTGGGAACATTCCAATAATGCAGGTTTTTTTTTTAGCTAAAGTGGATGGATGTGGATAATGCAAAATTTATAAGTTTTATTTTACGTAAATGAACTCATAAAAATATTAAAACTAACGCAAATTGTAAATTGTGGGTTATATACTTGTATATTGTGATTTCTTAAAGGGTGAGCCCCACTAAACATAATTTCAAAAGGAGGATGGGCTCACAATCACAAAACATGGCCCAATATAGTAATTCATAGAAAGATGGGCCCACATTTTAATTCCCAGAAAACTGACCACCCCATGTTCCCTTGTTGCAATTCTTATTAAAATGAGGCTCTATGTACAACAATTCATTAAAGTAGAGCCCATGTTTTAATTCATTCGCCTCATGTTTTTAAATCCACAAAATGCAGTTCATATTCTAGTTCATATAAAGGTAGGGCCATGTTCATCACTTATGATAAAAGAATTAAAAGGTTGAGCTTGTAGTAGGGGTGTACATGGATCGGATTGGTGCGGATTGGGTCAAAGCCGTCACCAATCCGTTACTGTTAAAACCCGATTCGATTCGATACGTTGAGGAGCGGATCGGATCGGATCGGATTAATCCGTTCAATCTATTCCTGTACATTACATGGAAAAAGAAAGAAGAAAAAATCTATGAATTTTTAAGCCACTGAATTAAAGGGGCATGAGTTGAGAGCTGTATACCTATTCTATTCATAAAGTTAGTGACTCCGTACATTTTTTTTCCTTATTATATAAATATTTTTATATTTAATGACAACGGATTGAATCCGTGGATTAACGGTGAAATCTGCCACCAATCTGTTGCTAATGGATTACACAATTTCTACTCCGTCACTAATCCGTTGGTCTTCGGATCAGATCAAAATCCGCTGATCGGATTAAATCAGATCGGATCGGATTGACGAATTGATGGATTTTTTTGTACACCCCAGCTTGTAGCGTTATTATCGGAAATAATTAAAATCTGCAATGGTGGTAAACGCACTTTGAAACTTGCAGCGGGGTTTCAATGTCTTGCTTGTGGAATGTATCTATTGGATGTAATGCTTCAAAGTGCAAATCCTCCGATTCAAAAACACTCAATGCTAAAATCTCACCTTCCCATCCCTAAAACTGGATTTTCTAGGCCTACGTTCAAAAGGATGGCTTCCATACACTTGCAAAAATCCCTCTTTTCTCATCAGAACCCTCCAATCCTTCATTTCTACCCAACAAACGCCACAAATTCTCCCTACTTCAATCTCCAAATCTCTCGCCACTGCAAAGTCCCCTTCAGAGCTCCGCCAAATCCACTCCCTCTTCATCACTTCCGGACTGCAACTCTCTGTCTTCTTCTCTGGAAAGCTCATAAGCAAATACGCCGAGTTCGGCGACCCCATCGCCTCCCGATCAGTTTTCAATCTTGTTTCGCACTTAAACAACGTTTTTCTATGGAATTCGATCATAAGAGCGCACGCCCAGAATGGGGATTTCGCCAAAGCTTTGGAATTCTACTCCTCCGAATTGCGTGGGTTTAAACTGCGTCCAGACAATTTCACCTTCCCTTCGGTAATCAATGCTTGTGCAGGTTTAGGGGATTTGGAAATGGGCAGGAGTGTTCATTATCATGTTTTGGAGATGGGTTTTGGGTCTGATTTGTATATTGGGAACTCCTTGATCGATATGTATGCTCGACTTGGTTGCTTGGTGGAGGCACGTGGTGTGTTTGATGGTATGCCTGAAAGAGATGTGGTTACTTGGAATTCTATGATTTCCGGTTATAGTGCAAATGGAGAACCAGAGCTAGCTTTAGAGGTATATTATCGAATGAGAATGGTCGGTGTGATTCCGGATTCTTTTACTGTGGCGAGCGTTTTACCTGCTTGCGGAAGTCTGGTAGCTGTTGAAGAGGGTAGGGTGATTCATGGTCTTGTTAATAAGGGTGGTATAGAGAAGGATAAGTTGGTGATTAATGGACTTATGGTTATGTATTGTAAGTTCGACAGATTATTGGATGCTAGACAACTTTTTGATATGATGAAAGAGAGGGATACGGTTTCTTGGAATACCATGATTGGTGGTTACACACAGTTTGGGGTCTTTGAAGAGGCCATTAAGCTATTCAAAGAGATGGTAGTTAGATACAAACCTGATTTGTTAACGATCACGGCTATTCTCCGTGCTTGCGGTCAAATGGGGGACTTGGAACAGGGAAGATGTGTTAATGAATACATGATTAGAAATGGGTACAAATGCGATACTACTGCTGGTAACATTCTTATAACAATGTATGCTAAATGCGGAAGTTTAGAAGAGGCGCGGGAGGTTTTTGATCATATGGCTTGTAAAGACTCTGTTTCTTGGAACTCTTTAATCAATGGTTATATTCAAAAGGGACGCCTTGATGAGGGGATCAAAGTCTTTAAGACAATGGAAAAGACAGATGTAAGACCTGATTCCATTACTATTGTTGCAGTCCTGTCTACATGCACACAATTAGGAGACCTAAGTCTGGGGAAGGAACTACATAGTAATGTAATTAAAATGGGATTAGCTTCCAATCTACTTGTAGGAAATGCTCTTATGGACATGTATTCAAAATGTGGTAGCGTTGAGGATGCATTGCATGAGTTTGAGAAGATGGAGACGTGGGATCTGGTGAGTTGGAATACTATTGTGGTTGGATGTGTTCGGGCTGGAAATTGTAGTTTAGGATTGAAAATATTCAGGAAAATGAAGGCTGAGGGAGTTACTCCCGATGTGGCGACCATGTTGGGAATTCTGCCCGCATGTTCTTTCTTGGCTGCAAAGCGACATGGAAAAGAGATTCATGGGTCTATTCTTAAAACTGGATTGGAATGCAACATCCCAATTGGTAATGCACTGATTGAGATGTACTCCAAATGTGGCAGTTTGGAGAATGCAATTCATGTGTTTAACCATATGAAAGAAAAAGATGTGGTGACATGGACTGCCTTGATATCTGCTTATGGGATGTATGGTCATGGTCAGAAAGCTCTGAGAGCTTTCACAGACATGGAGGAAATGGGCATTATTCCAGATCATGTTGCCTTTGTTGCTATTATTTTTGCATGTAGTCATGTGGGTTTAGTTGATGAAGGCCTTGTATACTTTGACCGAATGAAAAATCACTATAAGATAACACCTGGGATTGAACACTATGCGTGTGTGGTCGATCTTCTCTCCCGGTCCGGAAATTTATGCGAAGCTGAGAATTTCATTCGAGCAATGCCATTAAAACCAGATGTTAGTATATGGGGAGCTTTACTCAGTGCCTGCAGAATTACTGGCGAAACCAATATTGCTGAACGTGTAGCAGAACAAATCATGAAGTTGGATTCGGATAAAACCGGGTATTATGTTCTTGTATCAAATTTATATGCAGCTATGAGTAAATGGGACAATGTGTCAAAGATACGGAAATTCATGAAATCTAGAGGACTTAAAAAGGACCCTGGGTACAGCTGGATAGAGATCAGAAATCAAGTATATTTGTTTGGGACCGGTGAAAGATTAGGTGAACAGTCTGTAGAGATTTATCAGTTATTGGAAAGACTTGCAGGGCTGATGGCCAAAGAAGGATATGTTGCAGATAGAAACTTTGTTCTGCATGATGTGGAGGAAGATGAAAAGAGAGAGATGCTATGTGGGCACAGTGAGAGGCTTGCGATAGCATTTGGGTTATTGAATACAAGGCCGGGCACGGCATTACAAATAATGAAGAATCTGCGGGTGTGCGGGGATTGCCATACAGCAACAAAATACATTTCAAAGATTGTGCAGAGGGAATTCATTGTTAGAGATGCAAACCGCTTTCATGTGTTCAAGGATGGAGCCTGTAGTTGTGGGGATTACTGGTGATTGCTGACTTTCTTCAACTGAATTTGTTGACTGAAGTGAGTAATAACATTATCAAGTTATACTGGAATTAGTTTACATACTATGATTTAATTGTTGAAATTTTTTGAATCTCATGTGCTCATACAGCTGATTTTCAATTCCTAATCCAAAGGTTGTGTTTCATATTTTTCAACAATCGCGGTTTTGAGTACTTGACTGTTATCATTAAGCAACAGTGCCGTATGACTCTTGACCCTTTCTAATTTTAAGTTCTCAAATTATGCTTCATGAGTGCATGATCAAGCCCTTTCAAGTACTGAACGTCTGAACTTCTTCTTGTTTTATCATTTATGTACATGGATTTGCCATAATCCAATATTAGTCTTAATTGAGTCGACAATGTAAGGTTTTTTTTTTTTTTTTTGGCTAATCATGTTCTTGAGGTCTCAATATGTTCATCTGTTACGGTGATAAGAATCAAATGGGTAATGGGTTGAAAGGAGCTGCAAACAGTAGTCATAGAAAGCCAATTGAGCAGGAGTCAGAACAGATATATTCCCTGGCCTGTCTTCAGCTGCAAGGCCTGAAAATAAAGTGTATCTTAGGTTTAGCCCACTAGCCTGAAAAGTTTATTGGAGCTGAATAGGTTGGTCTCACAGTTTATAACCTTGTACTGTCTTGCCCTGACTTGGCTGGGTTGGTAAAATCTAGGGAGTCTGACAAGTGCTGGTCATTTTGGGCTCAGCACATCTCTATAATCTGTTTTAGTGTATTTTGACTGAGAAACCAAACGGGTCCAACCATACTAATGTGCCGTTGCAATGCAGTTTTGATCCTCTGATGTTCGAAATTCATGAGAATTTTGTGATTCTCTAGTGGGGTCTACCTATAAAGTTTAAAGCACTAAAAATAAACACCCCAGTCTTTTATTGGCCCTAGCCAAGGGGATTTACCTTAAGCCCGTAGATTTATGGGCCCTGGCCATAACAAATCATATGGGGCTCAACACATTCTCTTTCTGTTTCAGTGTATTTTGAGAGACCGAAAGGGTCACGATATATTAATATGCTGCTGCAATGCAGTCCGGATCCTCTGATGTTCAAACTCTTGAGAGATTAGTGATTCTCCAATGGGATGTATCTTGAACCCCACTCTCTTATGGGCCCTTGGTAAGGGAGATGTATCTTGAGCAGTTTAGATTTTTATATGTGGCTGTAGAGCCTCAAAAATTTCTTGCAGTCTGAGCCTCAGAAGATATAGACTCGCTGCAATATATAATGACTGGGAGGGTTTCAGACGGTCCCAAAAACACATACTTGAGGGTGTCAGGTAGTGGTTTTAGGTTGAGCTTAGGCGTTTCCTCAATTGATGGAACAAGTGGGGCAGCCGATGGAGTTAAGACCTTTGGTTTGGGTTGCCATGACTCCTCGCAAAAGCAGGGGTAGAATCCAATAACGCATTTACTTTTTTAATGCTGTTCTCAACATCAATGCTACCTTCAAAATGTGCAAGACAAGCCTCTAGTGGGGCCTCACAAACTAACTATGATCACAAACTGCTCTCAATAAGCTCCTTTAGGTAACTTACCTCACAAATTTTATAATCACTCTCATCTTTTGGTTGCTTGCCAACATTGAAAATGTTTGTCTGGATTGTCGTATTACCAAATGATAAGTGCATCACACCATCCCGACAATTAATCAGGACAATGGAAATGGCAAGGAATGGTCTTCATAAAATTACCTTGATCTCCACAATATTTCCGATTGGTGGTCAGTTATCATGGACTACAAAGTCCACCAGAAAAATAAACTCACCTGCCTTGATTAAAACATCTTCAACAACACCTTCGGAAACATGAATACAGCCCGCTGGGTCCAAATGCATAATATCTGATTAGAAAGCCTTAGTTGACCAAATAAGATTTACTAGCAGATTAAGAGAGAGAGAGAGAGAGAGAGAGAGAGAGAGATCAGGCCTGGCCTCTCAGCAACTTCTTGTGTAAGTGCATGTCTAGCATCTCTATTTCTCACCTCTATTTGTCTAAATGCCTAAATCGAAAAAAGTTTTTAAAAAATTAGAGTGTTCGGTACCTGATTTTAACCTCTAACCACTTTAGAGAAGTGGAGCCAAATTCTCTAAAAACGAAATGCCCCAAATGTGGGCAGATGAAAATAAGAGCCAAATCCTCTAAAAAATATAGAGGCGAAGGATATTTCTTAGGACAAAAACTGCCCTGAACGGTGTTTTATTCGCACCGAGAATCCATTCAACAAAACCCCTTTTCTCGTTGAACGGCTATCACCCAGAGTTTTCTTCCCACTTGCTCTCCCTCTCCTCCCTCCAAAACGCTCAAACTCTCCTTTTTCTCCTTCAAAAAAGCAGAGATCATACAGCATCCTCACTTAGCAGGTGTTTTTCTTCTCTCTTTCTCAACCAAAATATTAGATATCGTTCCCCAATCCCTAATCCCTAATCCCTAATCCCTAATCCCGAAAGGTCTGTTTGTTAATTTAGCAACTTCAAAACGTCCGCTCTCATTTTCACACCCATTCCAAACGCCAGATGGGTTCTTTGGATTTTTGCTGATCTGGGAGACTGTGTGGTAAATGGAGTGGCATTTGGACAAAGTTCATTGGTGATTTCATCTTGGATTGGATGTGTGTGGATGTAACTATAATATAATTCTAAGATGGGTCTTTGTCAATGTGTTTGGGGTTAGGTGATGAACCTTAGAAACTAGCAGGTTCATCACGCCCAAACTGCATAAAACCTAGATTTTGGATATGGACAAATGCCTAGGTTCAACTGAGTTTCTCCTGCCCATGGTAGCAGCTAATGGAGAAAATTCTGTACAAGAAATAAATTCTGTCATTGGATGTTTATGGCCTGGTGATGAAATGAGAATTTGTCAATTTTTTTTTATAACTTTGGTCAATATTCAAGAAATCAGATACTTCTTATTTGATATGCTGGTTGGGCTTCAGTGATGAACCTTGGCAATAATCGAGTGTAAAAGTTAATAGTCAACATAGATGTGAATTTATCTCATAGATATTCAAAGAAACTACCCCTTAAAAATAGAAAACGTGCATGTGTGTGTTTTTTTTTTTTCACATAATGACATAAACAACCCTTCTAGTAAGAGGCATACCCCTCTAATAAGAGGCAAATAAAGGACATACCAAACGCCCTACTTAAAATGGAGCCGTGCCATACCAAACAAGTTTTTTTTTGTTTGTCTCTTTTTTTCATAGCTCTATTTTAGATAGCTCTTTCGGAATAAGAGTAGAGATGCCAAACAAGGCTATTCTCCCACGGAGGTAAGGGTGTTCATGGGCCGGGCTGAGGTACATTCAGGGTGGGCCCAACTTTAAGAACACAGCCCTCTAACTGGCTGAAGCCCTAGATGAGTCGTAAATATCAAGCTTGAGCCCGCCCATTTAGTTGATCAAGTCGAACCGAACTTGGCTTTTAATAGTTTGGATTTTTTTTGCAATTCTAAGGATGAAATTATCAATAAATTACATGCGGGCCAGGCAGAGCTTTATTTTTTAACACTTAAACCTAACTTGGCCCATATATTAAATGGGCCTAGATTTTACTTCCAAGCCTGTTCCAAAGCGGGCTGGGCCCAGATCGGCCTGAGGCTGGTTCGGCCCATGAGTACTATGGGGTTTTGAGGAAGAACAGGAAAGAACCTTTTGTGGGGCTTATCTCATTATTCGTGGACTCCGATGGGTCTTAAAACCCCAAAAACTTTTATGAGAAAAATATAGGATTGGTATTAATTTAGTTTCCCTAGTTCAAATCCAATATCAATGAGGCAATTACCTTTAAACATAGATAACGACAAACACCTCCCCCCCCCCCCCCCCCCCCCCCCCCCCCAAACACACACACACACACACACACACACACACACTATCAACAAATACAAAGGTGCATATTACAATCCAAACAACCACAAGTAGTTAGATGAAAGGCCACCATACTCATGGTTGAGTGGTGTTGATACCATTGCATCACATACATGCCCAGCCCAGTGATTGATTCCGAACCTTTAGGTTTAGAATATTACTCTTGACTAATAATCCAACTTAGCAAGAAAAAAAAATTGAGTTATTTGAAAGAAAAATAAAGAGTAGAAAGCATACACCAAATTTACATGAAAAACTTCCACTGTTCAAAATGGGACTTACAAGTTTCTTCTTCTCAAGCTATTAACAAGAGGTGCCCACCCCCCCCACCCCCGGCACTTTTATGGGCTTTCTCTCCATGTGTGTATGGGCTCTCTCTTGGGTCCTAGGGGTACCAAAAAAAAAAAAAAAAACTACTAAAGAGTAATTATGTCCTAAAGTCTGATGTCCCAACAACACATTCGTCTCTCTCATGCAAGAACTTTCTCTACATAACTCTTTTGTTGCTTATTTTTAATTTTAACAATTAAGGAAAGAGAACAAGGCTCTCTACATTCACACATGTTATCTTCTAATAGTAATGATGATGGTGTGCCCAAAGGACCCAACAACGACAACAACTGAAACCCATGTCCTGATGATCTCAACCATCGGAGTCCAAATCCTCTGTCACAACTATTACATAAGGCTTTTTTTTTTGCTGGATTTCATGAAATTCCTATATGGAGAATTTTGAATTTCTTAGACAGTATGGGACATTTTGAATTTCCATTGTACTTGAGCATCCAAAAATTACACGAAAAGGCAAAGAGGCTGAAATTCTTGGAATCCCCAAGGTCATTTAAGACCCCTTTTAGGTGGCTGGAATCTTGAAAATTCTTGTGAAGAAACATGATATTTACAAATGTCAGGAGACAATATGTCACATCATGTCCAAAAAACCATAACAGGACAAATTCTTGTAAAGAAACAGGCTCATAGGAACTATGTAACACTTTTCTAGAACTCCTTTATGGGTCTCTTGTAGAGAAAATTTGGACCGTTCAAAATGAATAGCATCCCAATAATATATTCCCAAGCTTCAATTCAAATGGAGTGGGTCTCACCATATGATTGAACACTATGATAGAAACTACTTGATGTTGACTTACTATCATCGTTGGTGTGTGTTAATTACGTTTTGTCATGGTGATCAATTGTATGGCTGTACCCACTCCTTTTGAGACAAAACTTGATGATATGTAAATGAAGGAGATGAGTGCCACGCCCGCGGCTCCCTTCTGCGGGCTCCCTTGTAGAAGGCCGTTGGGTCCAGCGAGAACTAAATATGTGGTGGTACATTAGTCCCACATTGGAAACACGCTAGTTTTGGTCGTGGGTATTTATGTGTGTGACCTTATATAAACTCTATATACGGCCTTTTAAAACGATGAGGCAAGATTGGGATATCATGTAGACAACTAACCAGAGTCGTTAAAGATGGTATCAAAGCCTTGCCTTTGTTTTTCGGTGGGAGAGTACATAAAGCATGTGGTCTTAACTCTACACGAGGCATTTTAAATTGTGATCCGGATAGCTACAGTGAGATTAATCTTGTGCAGTTTGAATGATCTCTATATAGGCCCCACGGTGGAGTAAAAAACAGTGTTATACTGCTTCATGTAATAAGTGCTGACAGAGCTTCTGGACTCTCAATCTAGACCGTTCTCTTATATGAACCTACTTGTATATATTGAAGCAAGGTGATTCATTCTTATTATCAATAGGTGGATTCATGGTAGAGTTCCACCCATCCTACTCACAGGAACCGTATGGACCCACTCCTTTGATTCATGCCAGCCGCAGCAGTCCCCTGCCACTGTGGAAGTGGGCCAAGTCCTCGGTGTGTTTATGTCCTTAGCCACCACTTCCGGCATGTTACTGAGTTTTCCGTGTTGGTTTTATGTTCTACTGTGCTTGTTGTCTAGCAGCAAAGTTTTTCCATGCCCATGTGTACCGCCAGCTATTCTTTCTGCATGCAAATCTGTACGTGGTAGATTTGACACCTTGCTTGTCTCACGCATCAACATGTCCATGCCCTCACTTTCAGCAGTTCGGATGCTCGTAGGCTTTACATGAGTAAAATAAGTGACACCCAATAATGGAGTCCATCTATCAAAATTTAAACACTTCAAAATAATTGCCCTCTCAGCTACCTATTTAATAGAAGACTACGATTAACTCGGGTTGATTCCAATTATTTAGAGCGTGTTTGGAAATTTTATATGTAAAATAAAGTGTAGTAAAGTATTAAAATAAGAGAGAATAATATATAACGTGGTTATGTTAATATTTTATTTTTAGTTGTTTGATATAGAATTTTTTTTACTTTTTGTATAGAAAAAGTCGATTTTCTTTTATTATTTTTTAGTAGAGAAAGGATTTTTTTTTTAATCTTTTTTTTTTAAGATGGAGGAAATTTTGAATGAAAATGCTATTGATGTAAGTCTTTTGTCTAATAAATAAAATCTTTACTTGACTTTTACTAATTTAATAAAGTGTCAAACAGGCCCTAAATGTTTTTTGAGCATTTAGTGAAAATGGACTTGCAACAAAATAGTCTTTAATCATGTGCCAGATCAAAACAGGCCAAATTCGGAAAATGTGGTTTAGATCGATAATCACAGTCCATTTCATAAAAACATCTTGGCAAATGTACACCACAATTTATTGATACCGAATCCACTATCCTTAGACTAGTGGTTCCATGCTGTAAACTAAATAATCCACACTGCTCAAAATAATCCTCCCTAGTGTGAAGAAAGTTTTCTATTCACTAGAATTATAAGATCTTGTCATCAGATTGACTCATCAACTAGCACATGATTGTTGGATTTATGTCTTGTCTCTCGGTTTGACCGGATTGATTCATTGGGTTGGCCAATGATCACGTTCAGGATTGAAAGTATTTTGGTCATCGTATTGGGACTTTTTTTAGAATTAAGAAGGCAGAGATTATATATTGATGTAATTAGTAATCCTTGTATCTTAGTGAGAGATGTAAGAGCTCTCTCTTAGGTGGTTTCAACCACGTGGGGGCCGGGGGCAGATGTGAGAGCAAAATTGAAACCTATGAGGAGAGAGTATGCTAAGTGTTAGAGGATTTAGAATTCTTATGACAAGTTGCTTAATTCCTACATAGTGAAATCCTCATACTCCCGTAGACGTAGGCAAGTTTGCCGAACCACGTAAATCTGTGTGTCATGTGATTGCTTATATGGTTGTAATTCATTGTGCGTGTTTGCCCTGATTTACTCCATACATTGATTAGTTCAATTTTCTCCCTTTATTTTAATTGTGAATAAAACATATGATTAAACATTTAGTTCAATTTTCTCCCTCTTTAATTTTTCTCCCTTCAATTTTCTGCCTTGTCAAGATGGTTTAAAGTTTAAACCATCGGTTTGGACCATTAGGTCATGGGTTCCAGACATGGCACCGAGAGAGAGAGAGAGAGAGAGAGAGAGTCCAAAGGAAAAAAAAAAAACATATGATTAATAAATTTATGTGTTCATTTGTTGGGAGCACATGAGGTACACGGACCTTACCTGCATTGTCATCAGCATCCCCACTCGTGCACAAACATACAAACAGTCACAGCTTCTTTTCAGCCGACAGGACTTCTCCCTCTCACTCAGTGAGAGTGAGTTGACAGGGTAAAGCTGGCACCTGAATCAACCTAAGATATCTACCCTATCAAGTGTGGGCCCCAACCCCATCCTCATTCCATTGCCCCCCACCATCCTTCTCCTTTAAAAAACCCAAATCATAATTAACCCAGCAAGCTGTGACTGCGAGAGAGCAATGGCTTCAGAAGGTGTGAAGAATGTGAAGCTGTTTGGAACGTGGACCAGTTCATACACTCACCGAGTCCAACTCGCTCTGAAGCTCAAGGGAGTGGAGTTCGAGTACGTAGAGGAAGATCTGAGCAACAAGAGCCCATTGCTGTTGAAATATAACCCGGTGTACAAGAAGGTGCCAGTTCTCTTGCATGGAGAGAGGGCCATAGCTGAGTCGATTGTCATTCTCGAATACTTGGACGAAACATGGAAGGAGAAGCCAATCATGTCCCAAGATCCCTATGAGAGGGCCATCGTGCGGTTCTGGTGTCGTTTTGCAGATGAGAAGGTGATTGGGTTATTAATTTATAGCCGTTCATTTTTTAGCTAATGTTATTTTTAGCACAAGGGATTGTAAATGTAAATGGTTCCCAACTCCCATCTACGGCCATCGATCACCCGAGGAGTTGATCCAAAATACATGGATACGAACCACCCCTGGACCCATTTATCAGATGGGCTGGATTTTTAAAATCTTTTTTAAGTTTATTGCTTCTTTTCTAAAAAAAATATCTTGAAATAAATCGTAATAATAACATACTATTTTAAGTTGGATGAGGATCATCCTTGAGATTAACTTTATCATTATGGGCCCACCTAAGCTAAGCTCCGGGCGCTTACCATGCTCGAGAACATATGGTGGGGCCCACATTTTGATCCATCTTAGTGGACCATAAAATAGGGAGTCACCTCATGATTATGAGTCTCAAGATTGGCACCCATCCAAATGAACGTGCACTGGTTTTGGGCGATAAGAACTTCTCAACCGTGGATCAAGCAGTGTGGTGATGATAGGAGCCTTTGTCATCATACACGGGCCATGCTGGAGAGATCTTTGGATTCTCCTGGTGGAGCCCCATGTGGGTCCCACAAGCAATGACGATTAGGAAAGGGGGATTCATGATAATATCATGATATTATTGCTTTATTATGAGATCCTTAAAAAAAAAAAAAAAATGTGTGGACGACCTCTCCCCATGTATGTTGGCTCTCTCTATAATTGTACCTGCTCTCACTAAAAAAATGATTTTTAGAGGTGAAAAAAAAAAAACCCCTTTAGTGATGGGTTTTTTTGCCACGATTAAAAGCCATTTTTAGTGGCGTTTTTTAATTCTAAAACTATGACTTTTGCCTATCAAGGCACTATCTAAGCATTGACAACAATTTTAATGCCACAAATAGTTCTCTATCACATAAACAATGCCTCTAAAAAGTGTTTTTTCACAGCAAAAAATTATATATTTTCAATGTCTCTTGCATTCTAACTCACTTGGCTTTAGTAAAAAACAGAGAACAACCCAAACACATGCACACCACCCAAATAGCTCACGAACACAGAGAGATGCCTGACCATTAAGCTATAGCCTATAGGTAGATTTTTTTTCCTTCAATCATCAGGGTAAGATGCTTTTTAATATTGAATCATTTTATTTTTTTATTCTCAATCACATTTTTTTGAATATTACCCTAGTAAAGCCTCCAGGATTGTAGTTTACTTTTTTTTCCTTTGTCAATTCTATAATGGTAAAAGAAGTCCCGATATGGGTCACCATGGACCGGACCCAACATTGACCCTTTGGCCTAGGTAGCTGCGTTTAAGGATGTAAAAACTTTTAATGGGTGAAAGTTATGTTGGCTTAACTTGTACGCATGATCATTTTCACATGTATAAGTTCTAATTTTGAAGTGGTTCTCTTACCTGTGTGCACTTTATGATCATGTTCTCCTACGAGCAGATTACATATAGTTTTTATATAGCTTTTTTGAAGTCCAGCTCGTGATACCTACATACATGCAAGTTTATAGATGATAGAAATAAAGATAGGAATGTCTCATGGATAAAGAGGATCCAAAAACTCAGTATCATCAGATTATCCTGGCTTTTGATTTAACAACCTTAAATTTAATGGCAACTTAGTCGTAGATTTTTCTGAGACTTGATCCAATGGTGAATGGAGGTTTAGTGAGTTTAAGGCTGGGCCTGTTGCTAGATCATCCGATAAAAATAATATATATTAGATGGGTTGTACTAATGAAATAGGTGGCTCCAAAATGGACCACACAGCGCTGGACTACACTTGCAATTGTCCCCTTGTTTGTAATTGTAGGAGAACATATTGCGCCCGTGATATAGCACAATTTTGGAAGCCTCCAAGCTAGCGTAATGATTTTCTAACTGCATCTATTACATTATTAAATCCAATGGTGGTCGATGCTTATAAAGGTCAGCATCAAATTGAGATGGTCTTGAATGGATTGGCCTATTCAAAGGTGGGACCCGCTTCACAAAATGAAGAGAGCCGGAATGGCTTGGATGTTCTTTCTGAGAAGCTTGGTTTGGAAATGTACACAAAGAACAGAAAAACAACACGTACAATGTCTTAAATGGTAGTAATATATAGCTAAAAATTGTTCTTTGATTGTATCCAACAATCTACATGGGAGTCAATGGGACCGATTGGCCAAGCAAAAAGTCAAAACCAAACAGGCCCATATTAAAATGCCCTAGCCTATCACTTGAAAATCCATTAACATTCTTGTCCATGAATTCTATGATCTTCATCTACGTTAAAGGTTACATAATTTACATGAATTCAATGTATGTTGCAGCTGGGTCCAGCCGTCGGAGAGGTCTTCAGACTGACCGGAGAAGAACAGAAGGCGGCCGTGGATCGAGTTCGCGACACTTTAAAGATGGTAGAAGCTGAGCTGACTGATGGGTTTTTCAAGGGGAGGAGATTCTTTGGTGGTGATGAAATTGGGCTCCTAGACATCGTCATGGGCTGCGGTTCCTACTGGTTGTGGGTGTTTGAAGAGGTTGCAGAGGCTAAGCTCGTCGACTTCGAGATGTTCCCTCGATTCCATTTATGGCTTCGAGATTTCGAAGAGCAGAACCAAGTGAAGGAAATCATTCCGGCCACCGATAGGTTGCTCGAGTATGCGAAAGCTCTTCGACAAATGATACTTAATCAGTACAAGCCATAGATGAACTATGATGGTTTGGTTTAAGTTTTAGTACTGTGTAAGACCAGACGAGTATGAAGATGTGGTAATGTGAATGGATTATCATGTGCTTAATTTGGATGTTGTAAGGAAAGATGTGTTAATCTAGCTTTGTGGGTTGTGAACATTACATACTTGTGAGAGATCCTAGCAGTTCATCAAGTGGGTTTCTGCCAATTATATTACCTGGTTCAAAAATGAGGTTTGCTTGATAATTGTGATGGGTTGGAAGTATCAAAAGAATTCCCTCTAATTCATCAGTGAGGCCCATTTATGAAATCCAAATGGCGCAAAATCATGGCTGCGGCGGGAATTGTCCGTGGGCCAAAATTCTCACCCCAATTGGAGTTCGGATTGGAATCACATTGATTATATATTAAACAAATTTTACTATGGTGAGAACAATCCTGATGCAATAATGGGAAACTTGCTTGTAGGGGCGCACTTGGACTATGCCGTTCTATGGGAAGGTGTGAAACTGAAAGATCATCCTAATTCCTTGATCTAAGCCCTTAATTAATGTCTTCCGAATACATTAATATTTCTCTTTATAGGATTTCTGCAATCCAGCCGTAGATGCATGCAATAAGAGCATGTTTCTTTACATGTGTGGTAAAGTAAATGTTATATCAATGATAAAGGTAAGATAGTTTGTGGTAAAGTAAAGGTCATATCAATGGTAAAGGTAAGATAGTATGTGGTAAAGTAAAGGTCATATCAATGGTAAAGGTAAGATAAAGTATGTTGTAAAGTAATATTTGTGTTTGTTTTGTATATAAGAGATAAAAAAAAAAATTTACCCAGGGTTTACTTTATCACAGTTTATCTCGATTTCAGGAGGTTAAAAAAAGGACTTACAGTAAAGTTATGGTAAACAAAAGTGGGTGGCTTGTATTTATTTTTCCACTCTATTTTTTTCAAGCAAACATCTTGCTAAACAAACATGCCATAATAACCATTTCTTCAAAGTGGGCCAATTATAAGAATGGACGACAATGAGCTTCTCTTTAAGGCTTTAGATTTTATAATATAAATGGATTCACATCCTTAAAATTTTGAGTCCTTTAAATAGATAATTATGATTATTCTACAACTGTTATGTATAATACATATGTATGTATGTATGTATGTATGTGTATATATATATAGGAAGGCTCTCCTAAGCTCAAGCTTAGGAAAAAGTAAGATCAAGTTTGTGGTGGGGCCCATCTAAGGACCCACATGGGGGTGGGGGGGGGGGGGGGAGGGATTTTCAAGGACTCCTTAGGATCTTCCTATCTACAAAAAAATCAGCCCCAACCGTGATTTCTATCTTCTTCATATGGGCCCAAAAGTTTAAAGGTCAATAGTCCATTCGGATCAATATATAGTCGATCAAATGGTCTAGTAAATTTGGATTTGACAGAAAATTAGTAGACATGTGCAATTTAGAAGGGTCAAGTGTTTGGATGGACCAAAGGTGGGCCCCACAAGCATGAGCTTACGAGATTTTATCCTAAACTTGAGCTTAGTAGAGCCATGCTATATATGAGGAAGGCTCTCCTAAGCTCAAGCTTAGGATAAAATCTCGTAAACTCATGCTTGTGGGGCCCACCTTTAGTCCAAATGAACCAAACACATGAACCCTCTAAATTGCACATGTCTTCTAATTTTTGGTTAGATCCGAATTTACTAGACCGTTGGATTGACTATGTACTGATCCGAATGGACTATTGACCATTAAACTTTTTGGCCCATATGGAGATGATAGAAATCATGATTGGAGCTAGTTTTTGCAGAGAAGAAGATCGTAGGGAGTCCTTGAAATCTCCCCCACCCCCATCCCCATGTGGGTCCTCAGGTGGACCCCACCATACACTTGATCTTACCTTATCCTAAGCTTGAGCTTAGGAGAGTTGGCCCCATATATATATATATATATATATGTATGTATGTATGTATGTATATATATAGGCAGACGGTCTAGTGAGGACCGTCCTCACCGTTTTATGTAAGGACCACTCAGGGCCGTCTGATTAGCATATTGATCCAACGTATCTTATATCCCCTATACAACTAAAGGAGGGAAATGAAAATGAGGAGAGAGAATCCCAAATCAGAAGAAGCCCCAATCGATTCATCATCTCTTCCACCTCCTTCCCGGCACAGTCTCGCACGCCATCGAAGCAGGAATCCAACGTCACAACTCTTCCTCCTCCTTCCCTCTCAACGACGTCTCCTCTCGACTCCATCACTTCCGTCGTGCAGCCAACAACCTGCCCAGGGCTAGATTTGATTCGCACCAAAGCTGCAT
Source organism: Persea americana (assembly GCA_029852735.1). Taxonomy (NCBI): domain Eukaryota; kingdom Viridiplantae; phylum Streptophyta; class Magnoliopsida; order Laurales; family Lauraceae; genus Persea; species Persea americana. Next base: position 21,055,685 of record CM056811.1, read on the forward strand.
CCCTTTCATCCCTCTCATCGACGTCTCTCTCTGTCTCCATCACTCTCTGTCTCTTTTTATTCTCTCTCTCGGCGAGAGAAAGAAACCCCTCTCGTCTCGTCATCTCCATCAGGACAGAACGTCCGGCAATGCCCTCACGCCCCAAATACAAACAGTGGTTTTCTTTCTATCGTTCTTCAAGCTTCATCAGAGATTCGAATCTGCAAGGTATCATCGTCTACTTCTTATTCTTATTTTTGTTGATGTATTTTTGTTTTGTACTGTTGAATACAGAAGTTTGGTGATGGTAGGTTGCTGGCTGCCATTTTATTTGGGCAAAATACATGCGCAAAATACATACTTCTTCTTCTTCTTCTTTTTTATGTTTTTTTTTATTTTTTATTTTTGTGCTGTTGAATATAGAAATTTGGTGATAAAGGTGATTAGAAGGCTCTTTTTGTTTTGTTTTGTTGATGGTGGGTTGTTGGCATCCATTTTATATGGATTTCTTATAGTCATGAACTCCCTTGTAGCTACCAGTAGAAATTTTCGCAATGTTACCCGACTTCTGGGGCTTGATTCGAAGCTCGAAAAGAGCCTTCTAATCCCCTTCAGAGAGATAAAGGCAATGATATATATATATATAGATATAAATATGTGTGTGTGTGTGTTAACACCGATGCTTAAATCCACCTGCCCATGGATGATCGACTCCGATGCATGCTCTCTCCCTATGTGTGTGGGTGTTCTCTTGAGTCCTAGCCTCCTTGGCTAAGGTATCAAAAACTAAAAAAATAAAAATACTTGATAATCATGACAAGCCTATTTGAAAATGAGCATCACAATATGAAAAGGCAGTAGAAAGATTACAACCTAATGCTTAAAAGGCAGTAGAAAGATCAAGACAACAACCTAATGCTTAGTCGCACTCTACCATATATTTCTTTTTGAATGGTTAAGGTATAAGGATCTTGTGTTATATTGCATCGAATTAAGCTAATGAACACTTGACTTTATTTATTATTATTAGGATTTTGTGTTACAGAATATGTGGATTGTAACTTCAGTTGACATATAGAAAGAGGTGAAACTACCGTAAGAATTGAAGACCATGAGATATCACAAAGTGATTCTTTCCACTAACTTTGCTATATAATTAGTAAGGATTGGGAGATTGTTGTATGTGTTGTATGTGTGTGCAACACGTGCGAAGTCAAATCCCCTTTCTTTGTTTCTCACCCTTATACTTTTCTTTATTCTATTTTGAATCTCTCTTTTAGCTCTTTTGATGTGAGCTACTGGATTGAGTCAATCCAATAGCTGTAGAGATTTTTTCTTTTTAAAAAAATCCTAAGGGCATGTTTGGTAAACATCCATGGTGAGAGTTTTTGCAGTTTTCCTTGCTTCCATAGAAAATTCAAGTTTGGAGCAAAGAGGAAAATGCCTTGAAGGAGTCCTTTGTTCGATGCGTTTGAATACATTCAGGAACAGACCCCCCACTATCGGAAAGGAGAAAGCTCCGAGCGCATGCATTTGTGGAGCTACAATAATCGATGGTAGTTTTGGGGTTACCATTTTTTTGTGACTTTCTATTTTTATGGGTCCCACAATCATGACCCGGACCATTCATCATCTTTAGAATCCCCAAAACGACTCGTATGTCAAAAATCAACCGTTGATTTTTCAGATATCTTGATATATTAACAAAGAAATCTAGACCACTGGATAATGAGATCTGGGATTTTGTGGGCCCCTTATGTTGAATCAGAACCATTCAATTTCTCTAAAAGACCTCAAACATCTGGCTAGTCAAATCTAGCAACATGATTACTGATGGATGATGAGAAAATGGAAAAAATCTATTGCCATCGATTTTCCACAGTATTAAAAATGGGATTTTGACAGTCCATGTTTTTCAGTTTTTTGGTTTATGTGGGCCCCCAAGTCATGATCCATACTGTACATCATCTTAAGAAGACCAAGCACGGCCAGGCGGTCAAAATTCAGCCATTGATCCATTATAAATCTTGATGTACGTGGAAAAGAAATTTCAAATTACAATATTTATTTTTTATTTATGTGAAGCCATTTGGAACATCTGAGTCGTTCAAAATAGTTAGAGAGATCAAAACAGTTACGAGCTAGAAGCCTAGCCCTTGATTTTTTATAGATTATTAGAAATTTGCCAAAAAAGTTACAACAGTTGAACCCAACATAATGTAGATGGTAGGATTTCTCTCTGGCTACCGAACTTGGAACTCCTTTAAAAAATCCTCCTTGAGTATAACTTATAACTTGTTTCTAGTGGATCAAAGAAATTCTCTAAAGAAAGGATTCATCTCTGTCACGCCCCCTGATGCGCGTTTTCCCGCAAGTATATGGTTGTCTCAAGTAATATAGACTATGGAAGTCCGATTATCGTTCCAACGAGGATCGTTACAAGGAAAATAACAATGATCTATGAAAAAAATTATCAACTCAAATATAGCTAACAAATGCAAATGAAAACAACAATGGAAACAATAAACTAGATAATAACAAGGAAAATAAAAAATGCAAACTAAAAGAAAACTAGAACTAGATAACAAAGAGAAGTTAGTAAAAAAAAATTAGAACAAACCAAGAGCAATGTTAGTAACAAAGTTAATGACAAAAGAAAAATAACAAGGTTAATAAGAAAATAACAAGTTAAAATAACAAGTGAAAGATGGAAAATGAGTGGATGGAGATAAAAAAATGTGTTAATGAATTTTAAAATCAAAGGTGGAATTTATGGTGTAAAGAGAGAAATGGAGTGTGAGAATTAAAACAAGTGAATAAGTATGTGAAAATGTGAATAGAATCAAACTAAAGTAAATAAAAAAAGAAGCAAGCAATACTAATGGATGATTGAATCATCTAGAATCCACTAAGTAACACTAATCCAACACTAGTGCTTTTCTCTTTTCCCAAAAAAAAAAAAAAATACTCAAATCTAATTACAAATCAATGCTTAGATTTGGAAAATATAATATTAAAGCTCTAAGATAGAAATTAACAATATAATAGCCAAGATCTTCTTCCCTTCATAAAAGAAAAGATTCCTAATGATTATCTATCAAAAGTAAGCATAAACCATCAAAATATATTAACTCCTAAGTATGATTTATCAAACCTAAGCATAGATAGTAAAAAAAATGCTAATATAGAAACTAAGCATGGAAGGTTGCACAATGCAATGAAGAAAAATCTACTCTAACATATTAAGCACATAAACAAGGGAATTAAAATAAAGAGCATAAGCAAAAGGAATAAGATCAACTTAGCTTCACCTAGAAGATCTAATCAAAGGGATTAGCTACCCATTAGAGAAGATAGAGCTTTCAATTACATTCCAAATCTTTAATTTTACAAGGATTTCCTCACTTTCTCTCTACAATTTGCTCTCAATTACATGAATAACTTAAGTAAAGAGGAGGAGGCTCTCCTTGCTTGTGTATCTAATGACTAGAGCTCCATTCCTTATATAGAAATACTTGTCTTGCTCTCTTTTAGTTTCTTTCCAATGTGGGACTTCACAAGAATGGAAATATGAACATATGTATGTGATTCCCGTGCTAGAAAATAGTCCCTAGATTGATGTACGATCTTGACCCCCGAAACGTCCGAATTGGAAAAAATATTGTGAAATATGACTTGTAGATCTTTGAACAAGCTTTCCAATGCTTCTAATATCACCTCAGTCGGACACCCGAGTAAAAAGATATGGTCAAAATACCAACTCAGATCTATCATGTTCGTTCTTATTATTAGCCTAAATTTGTCATTTCTTCATTCAATTGCATTCCAAACTTATCCTTACTCTCTTTAACTCTTGAATCTCAACTTTAACCTTCAAATTAATCTTCAATTAACACCTACAAAGAGAAATTAATATAATTGAGAGTATGGAAGCCATTGGAACTCATAATAAATGCATACAAATGACCATCTATAATGGAAAGATATGAGCAAAGATGATGAGAGGAACTTTATGATTTTTATGCTAAAAATAGTATTTTGAGTTCTTTTATCTTTAAAAACTCATAAAATAATGCTATAAAAGTGTATCTTTTGTGAACTCATCACACCCCCAAACCTATATTTTGCTAGTCCCGAGCAAAATAAAAGAAAACAAACTATATGCAGAAAATAATAAAAAGTCCTAACTCACTTTTGCAGAAATCGCAGCTGCACTTAGCTCGTGCAACAAGCCATTTAAACCCCTAAGTTTCCCTTAGTGGACGAGTTTTTTCTCGTAAGGGTTTTCAGCAAATAAATCCCACAAAATTCTTTTTATTGATATCCTCGGGTTTTTAGCAAGCTAATAAAAATGAGAGCAAGTTTAGAACACTATCCAATTGCTAAAATTCTTTCAATGATGCTCAAGTCCCGGAGTGTATTTGAGTGAGTTTAGCCAACACTTGTACAGTTTTGGGTTCTGAGAAAACACAACTTTGATCACCTTCTAAATCCATTTGTTTTGACTTTAGCCTCACAGTCATACTCTTGGAAATAAAATCGCTTAGATTTTCTAACTTATCACTCTTATATGTGAGTATTGGTAAGGCAAAAGGACTCACATATCTTTTGAGAACGAAGAATTTTCGGAGAATTTATCTCATGGAAAGAACAACCATTTAACTGAGGGTGAAAATGCTCACTCAACTTCTCACTTGTTTAACATCTGAACTTTTCCTGAAATCCAATAGGTCTTTTATTGGTTGTAATGGGGTTAGGGGAAAGGGTTTGGTAAAATTGAGGTTTTAGGGTTTCTGAGAAGGTAAGATCTTTAGTTTTCTTTGAAGGATTTTTCTTTGATTCGTCTTTCTCCTTTTTTTTACTTTTTCTTTTTCTTTTTCTCTCTCTTTTTTTTTTTCACGTGAATTTCAACTTTCCTCTTTTTTTTCTTTTTTTTTTTTTCTTTTGAGAACTTTTTCTTTGGATAGCTCATGTGAAGTATCAACAATGCACACTTCCTTCTTTCTTCATCTTTTCCATATACTTCTCAAAAACAATGAGATGAAGGCTTTTTTTTTTTTTTGGTGGAGAGGCTTTGGGAATTTTTAAGGAAAAATGCAGAAAGGATAAAGGTTCGAAAAGGGATACTATGGAAATATTTTTATGGGTAGGTTTTTAATGGAAATGGGGTTTTAATTTTAGATTGCCTATTATCACTTTACCAGGTCTAGAAAGGTGCTCACAAGCTACAAGTCAAGGTTAGTTCGCAATTTTGATGACACCCTCAATGGTTAGAAAGAAATAGGCACTAATGAGATAAAAGAAATATACCGAAAACTACGAGTTTGAGTAGCTCTTCATTCTACTAGGAATTAGCACAAAAGAGTCCTTACCCTGGAGGAATAAAAAGGCTCTACACTCAATTGGTTTAGTCTCCACCAGTGATTTTCAGGGTCACTCAGATGTGCCCACTTTTCACTTGGACTATACCTATGTGGCTAAATGTGCAAGAATTTTTCCAAGACTTGACTTTGTGACACTCTTTTTAGGATTTGGATAGTATGCTAAACTAAGATTTCAAAACTTATTAACAAGCTAAAATCCTTTGGAAAATTTTGGATTTTTTTTTTTGGGTTTTTTTTTTTTGAGTTTTTTTTTTCAAACTAAATATTTACAGGAAAATACATGTGTGCAATGCAGTGTCACACCCTCAAACCTAAACCAAACATTGTCCTCAATGATATGCAATGCGAAATGTGAAATGATAAATGGACAAGGAAAAAAAAATCGAAACGCCTTACCATGGGGTGATGCCAAAAATGAATATTGGGATGCCTACCAACCAGCACTAAGTTTCACATTTTGAACCCGATGTGACTCTGAAAATTACTTATGCAACATACACAGGGTCCTGAAGTAGGGTCTCTTTGACATCCTTGCCCTTAAGTTCCAAAAAATGTTTCAACCTCTGACCATTGACTTTAAAAACATCCACACTTTTGGGGTTCTCAATCTCAAGTGCCCCATGAAAATAGATAGTGCACACAATGAAGGGTCCAGTCCAGTGGGATCTCAGTTTTCCTTGAAAGAGATGCATACGAGAATTATACAGAAGAACTTTCATGCATAGTTCAAAGGATTTCCTCAAATAGTTTCATCATGGTTTTTCTTCATCCGATCCTTATGAATCTTGGCATTCTCATAGGCGTCATTTCTAAGTTCCTCCAACTCATTGATATGTAACTTGCATAGGTTACCGACTTTAGGAAAATCAAAATTGAACATTTTGGTGGCCCAGTAAGCATTATGCTCCAATTCTACCGGCAGATGACAAACTTTTCCAAAGACCAATCGATATGGAGACATTCCAATTGGGGTCTTATAGGCATTCCAATAAGCCCATAAAGCATCTGTCAATGTTCACTACAACAGTTTACATATTCAGCGACGAATTTTTTCGTCGCCAAAGGTCACAAAAACGTCAGTGAAGATCTTTATCGACAAAAATAATTTCGTCGGCTAGACGTCGGCCAAAGTACGTGGACAAGACATTTTACTGACGAAACACAATTCCGTTGGAAAAAAAAAACTTTTTACCGACGATTATATAAATTTTACAGACATTTTTTTTTGTTGGCAAAAGATTAAAGAAAAATAAATAAATAATAAAAATAATTTTACCGACGTCTTTTTTCATCGGTAAAATAAAAAAAGAAAACAAAAAAAATTAAAAAGACTTTCACCGACGTTTTATTTTCATTGGTAAAATGAAAAAAGAAAATTAAAAAAATTAAAAAGACTTTCACCGACGTTTTATTTTAGTCGGTAAAATTAAAAAAGAAAATTAAAAAAATTAAAAAGAGTTTCACCGACGTTGTATTTTCGTCGGAAAAATGAAAAAAGAAAATAAAAAAATTAATAACACTTTTACCGATGTTTTTATTTTGTCGGTAAAATGAAAAAAGAAAATTAAAAAAAATTAAGGAGACTTTCACCGACGTTTATTTTTTGTCGGTAAAAGTAAAATAGAAAATAAAAAAAATAAAAAGACGTTCAACGACGTTTGTTTTTCGTCGGTAAAATGAAAAAAGAAAATTAAAAAAACTAAAAAGACTTTCACCAGCGTATCTGTTCCGTAGGCAAAAGGAAAAAGGAAAATGAAAAAATTAATAATACTTTCACTGACATTTTATTTTCGTCGATAAAAGTAAAGAAAATAAAAAAATTAAAAAGACTTTCACCAACGTTTTATTTTCATCGGTAAAAGTCAAATTTTTAAGGTTTCATTAGTTTTTTCAATAAAAATTCCCTGTAAACCTGTTTATACACCTGTATAAAAAAACAAACCTGTTCGTGTACCTATATTCAATATTAAAAATGCATGCAAACAAATGTTGCTCAAACAACCATCGCCATTTTTCATCAAATCATTGATCTCATTAATCAAATATTTCATTAATCAATAATGAGACAGTCCCATAAAAATGTCCAATATACAAATACAAATAAACTAAAAAGACTAAAACACCCGCAAAGTACGCAACTGATCCCAAAACGTCCATCAATCTACAATGACAAAAACAACATTAGAATATTTTCAATAAATTAAATTATAAAAGAAAGATATACATGTATATATATAAATTATAAATTACAATCTTTTTATTCTACCCTTATCGGTTTTCGCTCCAAACTCCCTAACCGGGAGTCCTATTTGCGAACCGTCAGTTCCTACAGGTTACTCTCGTCTTGAACGAAGTACCCATGCCGGTTTTGGATTTTTCCGGTCACCGGTTCCCGTTCCGGACCCCCTACGGGCCGTTTTCAAGCCTAAGTGTCGGAAAAGCGTCCATTTTCGCTCCTAACTCCCTAACCGGGAGTCCTATTTGCGAGCCGTCAGTTCCTACAGGTTACTCTACCCTTGAGCGAAGTACCCGTGCTAGTTTAGGATTTTTTCGGTTACCAATTCCCGTTCCGGACCCCCGGCGGGCCATTTACGAGCCTAAGTGTCGAAAAAGCGTTCGTTTTCGCTCCAAGCTCCCTAACCCGAAGTCCTATTTGTGAGCCATCAGTTCCTACAGGTTACTCTCATCTCGAGCGAAGGCCCGTGCCAGTTTTGGATTTTTTCCAGTACCTAGTTTTCATTCCGGACACCCTGCGGACCGTTTTCGAGCCTAAGTGTCGGAAAAGCGTCCATTTTCGCTCCTAAGTCCCTAACCGGGAGTTTTATTTGTGAGCCGTCAGTTCCTATAAGTTACTCTACCCTCGACCGATTGGCCCGTGCTGATTTCTGATTTTTTCGGCCACCGGTTCCTGTTCCGAACCCCCGGCGGGCCGTTTTCAAGCCTAGGTGTCGAAAAATTATCCGTTTTCGCTCCTAACTCCCTAATTGGGAGTCTTATTTGCAAGCCGTCAGTTCCTACAGGTTACTCTACCCTCGAGCGAAGTGCCTGTGCCAGTTTCGGATTTTTTCGATCGCCGGTTCCCTTTCCGAACCCCCAGCGGGCCTTTTTCGAGCCTAACTGTTGGAAAAGCGTTTGTTTTTGTTCCTAAGTCCCTAACCGGGAGTCCTATTTGCAAGCCGTCGGTTCCTACATGTTACTCTACCCTTGAGCGAAGTGCCCATGCCAGTTTCGGATTTTTCCGGTAGCCAGTTCCCATTCCGAACCCCCTGCGGGCCGTTTTCAAGCCTAAGTATAGGAAAAGCGTCTGTTTTCGCTCCTAAGTCCCTAACCGGGAGTCCTATTTGCGAGCCGTCAGTTCCTACAGGTTACTCTACCCTCAAGCGAAGTGTCCATGCCAATTTCGGATTTTTCCAGTCTCCGGTTCTCGTTTCGGACCCCCGGCGGGCCGTTTTCCGAGGTATTCAAAATGCTACATTTTTAGTGTTTATAATTTTTGAATAGTTATTATGTTAAAATTTCAAGAGAGTAATCTACTAACCAAAGAGTCGCATCATGATCTCTAGTAGTTGTGTCATCACCAGCAGAACCGGTGCCTCTCATGACGTCTAAATAGCCGGAGGGATCTATCCCTGCCGCAACTGCCAACTGTTGAACGAGGGCCTCAAGTGCATGTGTTCTCCTATCCTGCTCTGCCTGCCTCTTGTCTTGCTCAGCCTGCCTCGCAGCCTGCTCAGCCAGCTGCTCCCTTAGGGCGATCACCTCAAGATCCGACGCCCGAGACTGTGTGGAAGATGAAGAGGTCCTCGCGTATATCCCATACCCTTTTACATATCTCGACCTCTTCCCAAGCACATCAGCAGTAATCTGCTCCTCAGTCATCGGAGTTGTGACAGAGGGTTGCGACTGCTCCTCAGTACGCTGCACCAAGGCCTCCTGCCATTTAAATCAATAAGTGATTTAGAATGCTTTTATGGAATTATTGATCATATTTGATTTATAATTAAACGTCAATGTCTCTGCTGAGCCACCTCATTTACACACTCATTACTCTTTTGTCTGTAGTGGGTGTCGTGGAAGAACTGAGTAATAGATGGTGCTTGACCAGCATTCTGTGCCGTCTGTCATTTGAAATAGCTTTGTATTAGATATGAACCCAGTTACATATTTATAAATTAATAAGCTTAATCAAGTTTCTTCATATGAATATAGTCAGTACCATCAGAGACATCCTCGATGCAAATGACCTGGAGCCGCTGGTATGATTATATGGCAGCTTGGCTCGACTCTCTTTAGCTTTTTTCGATTTCGCCTACATAGAAAACAACATACAAAGCCATTTTAAGTATGGACAAAAAGAGAAACAAATGAAGCAAGTGCATAATTAAACAAGGAATTAAGTAGGCAAGCAGATTTTTCAAGGCTAGCAATAGAGTTATTACCTCAAGAAACTAGCAAAAGTTCGATCAAAACATAAGAAAAAGTTCTTTTAGTTGGATGAGATTTTTCAAGGCTAGCAATAGAGTTATTACCTGATTCTCTTTTGATTCATCATCGCTCTCATCCGAATCATCAGGTTGAACTATAGGTTCCCCGTGATATATCCACTGTAGGTATGAGACCATCATTCCTTGAATGTGCAAATGACTTCTCACAGTTACATAGTCATGCTTCCGATGATTACAGCAATCGTTACACGGGCAATTAATCAACATTGCCTCGCCCGAATTCGCCTTCGCAAAATCAATAAATGAGTTCACCCCAGCTATGTACTCCACACTAAATCGGTTCTGATAATGTAATATCCAACTCCTGTCCATAACTGACCTAATCACAAGTAATTAGAATCTATCGAACAAAACAGCGCAACATCAACAGAAATAAAATGAATTCTCACTATTATTTCTTATAACCCAGATAGATAGATAGATAGATAGATAGACAGAGACAGATAGATGAACCGCTGCTTGTTATGACATTTCCACCCACATCAACAAAAGCTATCACAGTGATTTAAGGTAGTGAAGGGAAGTAAATATATATATATATATTATCCCACCAAACATGAATAACAGATTTTTCACCACTCCAAACACAAGATTTTGAAGATTTTGAAGATTTTTTTTATTATGATAACTTGTATGAAGCATATTTGAGTTGTATACACCAGAAGTGTGCATTTTTAGGTGTACTCCAGATTGGAGGCATATGAGTGATATACCCCATAAACACATCTTGTTTAACTGATCGAAAACACACAAACAGCTAATCCACAATCACCCCCTTGTACTTAGTGGGGTGAGTGAGTCCTCCCAACATGCTGCTGATGGTGAATCCTCCCACACTCAGTCTACCCATACAGTTACTTACCTACCTCTAACACTTGTTTCACAGGATCATTAATCACATTAAAGAATTCACAATTAACTATATAAGAGCATTTCAAACCAAGAAATTATTTTGAAGTTGTCCAACTGCATTTAAAAGTCGTTTTGGCATAAATCCAACTTCTTTGCTTTTTTTTGTGAAATTTATAGATGTTCAAATATGAAAGAGGATTCAAAGCACATCAGAAACTCCTCTCTTTCTTCGGGTAAGTTTTTCTTCTTCTTGTTTAAGTGTCTGCATCCAAATCAAAGTGGATTCCAGTAAAGAAGTGGATGAAAATGTCAATTTGAGGAAAGCAAATGGGACCCCACTGATGACTTTCTACCATGTCCATGTCCATATCCATGTGCATGTCTATTGTAGAAATGGATGAACAACTGTAGCTTACATGTGTCACTCAGACTATCAAAAGTCCAAACGCATGAACCATGTACTCATTTTCAAAAGATCAAAAGGAGCCTTAAAGACAAAATCAAAATCAATTCCTTCTACAATGAAAACCCTTTTTTTCTTTTCCCGATCGACAAACAAAACCAATTCGTTCTACAAAAGTCCAAACTTTTCTGTCAGATCAATCCATTCTGATGAAGAAAACCACTGAAAATCAACAGAAAGCAATCTTCAAAAATCGAGATTGAAAAGAAAAAAAAAAGCATATTTTCATCACAGATCAGCTATGGAGAGGATCGGATCGGATCAAGGCAGATAATCAAGATCAAAGATGGACAGACACAGTAGAGAAATCTACAGGAGAAATGGAAAGTAGAATAATACATGGAGAGAAGAGGAGATTAGCATAGATTCCATCGAAAATGAAAAGCTGGGAATCTTACCGACCGGAAAAACGTGCTTGTGCTGCGTCTGGAGAAACGACCGGAGAAGGGGTCAAACTCGTGCTGGCTTTGGAGAAGACAACCGGAAAAGGGGGCACCAGTGCTGCGTCTGGAGAAACGACCGGAGATGGGTATGGAGAAACGACCGGAGATGGGTCTGCGCCTGATAACAGAGATGGGTTCTTGGAGAAGGATAGAGCGAGAGACAGAGCAGAGAGAGACAGAGAGCGAGAGAGCGAGAGGGCGAGAGACAGAGAGCAGAGAGAGACCGAGAGCGAGAGAGCGAGAGACCGAGAGGGCGAGAGACAGAGAGCAGAGAGAGACCGAGAGCGAGAGAGCAGAGAGAGAGAGAAATAGCGGAGAGAGAGAGAGGAGAAAAAGAGGGGTTTTGATGGCGGGAGGGGGAAAAAAGAAGCGGGAAATAATAAAGGGATTTACCGACGATTTAAATTAAACGTCGGTACTAGATTTTCCGACGCTAATTTTCGTCGGTAAACAAAATTTCGTCAGTAAATGTCTTTGATTTTAAATTTTCCTAAAACTAAAATTAAACTTTACCGACGTTTTGAAAAAAACGTCACTAAAAGTTCATTTTACCACCTCTAATATTTAGTTTACCTAAAAATGAAGTTAATAATAAAATTGAACTTTGTTGCTGATTTTCAAGGAAACATCGCTAAAAGTCGATTTTACCGACGTTTTGTAATTCGTTGGTATTTTTGTAGGGAAAATCAATTTCTTGGGATCCGCAGAAGTGATTAATCAATTGAAGAATTAAAGAATGAAAACCAATGTATTGAAGCTCTACATGGGGTCCACACTATGTACCCTAGTTGGAAAATTCAATTCAAGCCAAACAAAGAAGAAAAAAAAAGATATATTTTTTAAAATTTATTTATATTTTTTGAAATAAATTTAACCGAGTTTTTGACAAAAAGACTTGAGTTTTTTGCCACATTGTTCGCTAATTTGGAAAATTGGGTTATCTTAGTTTTGGCAAATGTATTTTCTTTTTTTTTTAATTTATTTACTTTTTTTTAATTTTATTTACGTCTTTTGAAATTTATTTGAGTCTTTTGAAATTTATTTATATATTTTTTTAAATTTATTTGGATCTTCTGAAATTGATTTTCATCTTTTTAATTTTTTTTTATTTTTTGAAATTTATTTTTTTTAATTTATATGCGTTCTTTTGAAACTTATTGCTTTCTTTTTAAATTTGTATACGTTTGTTTTTTGAATCACGTGTTGGTCTAGTCCACTTCCCACCTATTGATCAAGAGGCGATAATGTACACAAGGCAGTAGTTAAACTATTTCTTACTGATCTAGATGCACATTATTTGACAGTTTTGCAACTTGCATTGGTGGGCCTAATCTTTCTCTCTTGTAGCACAGGTATCATGCCTCTCTCTTGAAAGTCTAAGCTAAACCAATATATCTCCTAGAGGGGGTGTTCAGAGGTGTTGAACACCCCCAAGTGCAAGGGTGCGCAACAATATATCCTGGTGAGTGTGGGATCGAATCCATAGGGGGAAAATTCAATTAAGGACTTTTCCATTATTTTTTTCTTCATCTCTCCCCACTTCCATCAATATTTTATCCAATTTCATCACATTATCCTTCTATTATTAGCATGCATCAAAGTGGATCCCACAAGGGACTTAAAGTTTTACATATCAACAAGATGTGAGAGATACCTCTAGTGAAATGTAACCTTATACTTATTTAAATAAAGAGATATATATGTACAAAGAAAGATGTTCGTTTTGTTAGGTATTACCTCTTATTTTCCTTCATTACCAAATCTACTTGAGATTGATTTCTTTTATTTTTTTTTCGGATTTGATGTTGAGTATCTTGTTTGATGCTCCATCTGAAATTTGAATCGTGGAAGGAATTGATCCTTGAACAGTTGAAGGAAGTTTTGAGTTTTGATTGAAAAAATTTTAAAATAAAAGTTGATCATGCATGTTTTTTTATGCTTCCATCAGAAATCTGAACATTCTAAGAAATTACCCTGATTTGAATTTATTTGGATTTCCTATTGGAGGAATGGAACGCATATAGTCAGATAGCTGAATACTACTGAGGAATGCAATTACGAGATCAACTCTTGCTTTGGAAGTCTTCCGTATTTTACCTCAAAGACTTTCATGGAAGAAAAAAAGAACGTAGATCAACCCTATCAATCGAATCAAAGCATAAGAAACAACATCCATGAAGCCAAATGAAAACGCCTATTATCCATTGATACAATAAGAGTGGCTCAAGTAAACCTCAGCAGCAACAATAATAAATGAATAAATAAATATTTAATTATGTTCATATTGGAACTCTCCTTCACTACTTACATAGTTTAATTATGTGGTTTCTAATTTTTAAAGCATATGATTGTTTAATTTAAAATAGTCTTTAGCTATATCTTATTAAATTTCTTAGTGCAAATATTGTGTCTGACATATATGTACTTAGCACGGGTTATTGTGATAATTTCATCATTCTATATAGCATATGGGAGAGATAAGCCTAAAACTAAAAAGTTTAATGGTATATCTTCTTTATTCCTCTCATTTGGAAAGTATCAATAAATCACCTATCTAATTATGCTAATTGTTTAAGGCACACCACTACTTGGATTTTTACGTCGCCGTGCCACTGTCGTCGCTACTGTCACTCCACCATTGGATCAACCATTCATCATCTTTCCTTGCTTCGATTTGTAATTCGTCGGTAATAATCTCTGATTTTTACTTTTCCTCGAAAATGAATTAATTTCAAGATTGACTTTTCCCGATGTTTTTCATAAAACGTCGGCAAAATTAGGTTTTTAGCAACGTTTTAAAGTGTGTCGGTAATAATCTCCTAATTTTTACTTTTCTTAAAAATAAATTAATTTCAAGATTGGCCTTTGCCGACGTTTTTATTAAAAGCGTCGGTAAAAGTATGGTTTTAGCGACGTTTTAAAGTGCGTCGGTAATAATCTCTAATTTTTACTTTTTCTTAGGAAAAAAATAATTTAAAGATTGACCTTTGCCGACGTTTTTCTAAACAACGTCGGTAAAAGTCATATTTTTACTGACGAAAGTTTTTACGTCGGTAAATGGTACTCTTTACCGACTAATTTATAAAAACGTCGCTAAAAGTGCAAGTTGTTGTAGTGCTTAAAGACCATGGTTTCAAATCTCGGTTTCGGTCGCGGTCTCGGTCGGGCCGAAAACCCGATATGATATCGGTATCGGTCGCGGATATCGGTCCGTCGCGGTCGTCGCGGTGTGAATTTTTTTTTAATCCAAAAAAATTCCCAAAAATATCCAAAAAATCCAAAATATTAGAAAATACTGGAAAACAATATTTTTTTCCATTAGTAACAACAATAAATCAAAATCTCGTTCACCTTAAGTTATGAGTCCTGTCTATATCACAATTCGCTGTCTTTTCCAGTATTTCATATAATACAACCATTATTGATGCTCATGATCAATTTATTAGTGTAAAATATAAGAAAATGAAAATAACATATCAATCATCATTTAATACTAACTCAATCAACAAGTAAATTAAGAAATTCAAGACCAAGTAACAACAATTATTTTTAGAAAAATTAAGATTTAATAAAATCATTTTTAAAATACTAAATATATAGATCTAGCATAAAAGTATGTAAATCAATCATTTATAAACCACACAATGATCATGAATCATTAAAACAACATATTTATGATGAAATCCCCAAAAAATGATATATTATAATTTAAATATTGAAAAATCCGAAAATAAAATAATTAAAATAAAAATATAAAAATCATGTGTATGAGTAGATCTAGCATGAAAGTATGTAGATCTAACTTCTAAGTGGAGAACACAACCAAAGTGACAAACCAAATGATCATTTCTATGCTTCATCTAAAAATAAAAAACAAAAAACACATAATAAAATGGTATAAATTGATTTTCTCTTACCTTGAGGCTTGAATAATATTTTATTTAAGAAATAAATGTGGGATTTGAAAAGATGCAAGATGGAGAGTAGTTGCAGCCCCTAAGGAGTAAGAAGATGAGAGGAGAGGAGAAGAAGAGGAAGATTGGGGATTTTTTAACAAAAAGTATGGTTTTTTGCATTATATATCATCTCGGCCGATATTTTGAAAATATCGGCCGAGATATCGGTTCTGCCGATATTTTCAAAATATCGGCCGGTATTTTGACTATATTTTGCTTGCGATACCGAAACCGGTATCGCAGGCAAAATATCGATTCGGAACCGGCCGATACCGATTCATATCGGCAGATATGAACCGGTATCGGCCGATATTTCGTACCATGTTAAATACCAATCTTTCCGGGTATGATTGACTGTCTTTTTCAAAATTTGCTTTATTTGCCTATTGGAGACTCCACCTGTCTGCTAGTCTGTGGGTGATACGGAGTAGCAACCTTATGAGTGATAGAATATTTTTTCATGAGATTCTCAAAGGTGTTATTACAAAAATGACTCCCACCATCACTGATAATTGCCCTAGGGGTACCAAATCTAGAAAAGATGTTTTCTTTAATAAGTTTGATAACCACGCGACGATCATTCGTTTTGGTTGGAATCTCCTCTATCCATTTGGAGATATAATCTACAGCAAGTAAAATGTATAAGTTGCCAGAGGAACTGGGAAATGGACCCATGAAGTCTATGCCCCAAACATAAAAAATTTCCACAATAAGTATCGGGGTTCAAAGGCATCATGTTCCTCCGTGTAATTCTGCCTAATTTCCGGCAACGCTCACAGTGCAAAAAAAATGTGTGACAATCCTTGAAAAGAGTGGGTCAGTAAAATCCGCACTGCAACACCTTTGCTGCGGTATTCCTAGAATTAAAATGCCCACCACAGGCGTGGTCATGGCAGAAGGATATCACACTTAAATAGTCCTCTTCTGGAATGCATCTCCTAATGATCTGGTCCGGACAGTACTTGAACAGGTATGGGTCATCAAAGAAGAAATGCTTAACTCAGACAAAAACTTAGACCTATCCTGTCTGGACCAGTGATCGGGCATCTGTCCAGTGACCAAATAGTTAACAATATCCGCATACCAAGGGAAATAGGAGACACTCAGCAACTGTTCATCCAGAAAACTCACTCAATGGGATGCTCTCATGCTCAGGGCCAGTAGGTAATCGGGAGAGATGGTCAGCTACAGCATTTTCAGAACCTTTCTTGTCCCGAATTTCAAGGTCAAACTCTTGTAACAATAGAATCCACCTAATCAGACGGGCTTTCGCATCTTTTTTCATCAACAGGTACCTCAGGGCCGAATGATCGGTATAAACTATGACCTTAGACCCAATCAAGTAGAGTCTAAACTTCTCCAAGGCAAAGACGACAGCTAATAGCTCTTTCTCTGTGGTTGTGTAATTCAGCTGAGCGTCATTCAAGGTCCTACTAGCATAATATATGACATGGGGCAATTTGTTCACTCTCTCTCCTAGCACAGCCCCAAGAGCATGGTCAGAAGCGTCACACATGAGTTTGAAGGGAATTGTCCAATTTAGGTGGCTTTATTATTGGGGCAAAGGTCAACTCATTTTTCAATTGTTCAAATGCTTGTAGGCAAGGTTCATTGAAGACAAAAGGCACATCCATGGATAGCAGATTGCACAAGGGTGCAGCTATCTTGCTAAAATTCTTAATGATCCGTCTATAAAAACCTACATGGCCCAAGAAAGATCTAATATTCTTCACCGTTTTTTGTGGTGGCAGGTTGGAAATGAGATCAATTTTGGCCTTGTCTACCTCGACGCAGTTCACAGAAATAACATGGCCTAGGACAATTCCTCTTTTCACCATGAAATGACACTTCTCCCAATTCAAAACAAGGTTCTTCTCTTGACATCTCATTAAAACAAGGTTCAGGTGATGCAAACATTCTTGGAAACTACTTCCGTGGACCGAAAAATCGTCCATGAACACCTCTAAAAATCGCTCGACCATGTTGGAAAATATGCTGATCATACACCTTTGAAATGTCGCAGGTGCATTGCACAGCCCAAAAGGCATGCGCCAGTAGGCAAATGTTCTGAAAGGACATGTAAAAGTTGTCTTTTCCTGGTCCTCGGGTGCTATGGGTATTTGATTATAGCCGAAATATCCGTCAAGGAAACAATAAAATGCATGACCGACTAGTCTCTCAAGCATCTGGTCCATAAATGGGAGGGGAAAATGGTCTTACGGGTGACCGAGTTCAACTTTCTATAGTCAATGCACACTCGCCAGCCCGTCTAGGTCCTTGTGGGCACTAACTCGTCCCCTTCATTCTTCACAACAGTTATCCCGGACTTCTTTGGCACAACATGGACTGGGCTCACCCATGAGCTATCTGAAATTGGGTAAATGATACCTGAATCCAACATTTTCAGAACCTCCACTCTTACAACATCCTTCATTGATGGATTAAGACGCCTCTGTGGTTCTTTGAAAGTTTTTGCATTTTCTTCCAAAATGGATCCGATGTTGAACCACAGATGGGCTTATTCCTTTTATATCTACAATTGTCCAACCTATAGCCTCTTTGTGATCCTTCAAGATCTCAATCAATTGTTGTTCTTGGACTTTTTCTAGGTCTGAAGCTATAATGACAAGGAGGGTCTCAGCTGGGCCCAAAAACACATAATTGAGGGTGTCAGGTAGTGGTTTTAGGTCAAGCTTGGGTGGTTCCTCAATTGATCGACCAGGTGGGGAAGCCGATGGACTCAAGATCTCTGGCTTGGGTTGCCATTGACTCTTCTTAAAAGCAAGGGCAGAATCCAATAACGCATTGACTTCTTTAATGCTATTCTCAACATCAATGTTACCTCCAAAATGTGCAAGACAGGCCTCTAGTGGGTCCTCACAAACTAACTACGATCCTAGACTCTCAATAAGCTCCTCTAGGTAACTCACCTCACAAATTTCATAATCACTCTCATCTCTGGGTTGCTTGCCATTGTTGAAAATGTTTATCTGAACAGTCATATTCCCAAACGATAGGTGCATCACACCATTTCGGCAATTAATCAGGGCATTAGAAGTGGCAAGGAATGGTCACCCTAAAATTACCGAGATCTTCACAACATTTTTCGATTGGTGGTCAGGTATCAAGGACTACAAAGTCCACCGAGAAAATAAACTCACCTCCCTTGATCAAAACATCCTCAACAACACCTTTGGGGTACCTAATTGAAGCATCGGCTAGTTGTAAGATTACCTTTGTCGGTTTCGGCTCCCCCAAACCTAACTCCTCGTATATCGAATACAGAAGCAGGTTAACACTCGCACCTGAGTCCAGAAAAGTCTGTTCTACGTGATGATCCCCTATTTGACAAGAGATTGTAGGACACCCAGGGTCCTTGTATTTTATTGGGGTCGAAGTGGTGGAACTGCATTGCTGGGCTAGAAAGGCCTTTTTAGGTACATTGGTTGTTCTTTTGAATGTGCACAAATCTTTAAGGACTTTGGCATAAGTCGGGATCTATTGGATGGCTTCTAACAGTGTGATGTTAAGTCTCACTTGCTTGAACACTTCAAGGATCTTATCCAACTGGACATTATTTTTCATTTGACCTAGCCTCTGAGGGTATGGGGCCTTGGGAACAAAGGGTTTAGGAGGGGGCTCACTCAGTGAGGCAGTTCCTATTGGTTTCTCAAGTTCCTTAGTAGGCTCTGGGTCCTTCTTTGGATCCTCGGGTTTTTCTTCCAAAACTACATGCTCCCTCCTCACTTGGGTCCGCTCAGATTGCCTAGGATCCTCTTCTGGTGTGTCATCCTCCCTTGCAGCCATTCTACGGGTGGTAACTGCATTGACCTACTCATGGACTTTGCCCTTGTCGTTGGGGTTGGCTTCCGACTAACTTGGAAAGCTTCCCTTGTCTCTTTGAGCTATTGACTTGGCTAGCTGGCTGACAGTGTATTCCAGCTTAGCAATGGACTGGGTATTGGCATTCAAATTATGAGTAGTGCTTTGCTGGAATTGAAGGGTATTTTGGGCCAACATTTTCATTGTGTCCTCTAAAGAACTTATTTGCTGATTCTGGGGATTAAGATTCTGATAACCTTGGACCATGGGTGGTCCCTGTGACACTTGGGGTACTTGAGGCTTTTGGTATCCATGAGGTGACATATGCTAGGCCATTGGCTGAGAAGGGTTTCCTTGGTGTTGTCTTTTGGTCCATGAAAAATTAGGATTATCCTTCCAACCAGGATTGTATGTATTTGAATACAGATCATACTTCAACCGCTCATATCTGGTATTCTGATAAAGTGTACTCACCTCCTCCATACTCTCACTCTGACTTTGACCAAAGAATGCTCTACATTGTGATCCAGGATGGGTAAAATGTCCACAATTGGTGCAGGGTGGGGTAGTAGGGTCACTAACTGCTTGACTCATATTTAATGATTCTAGGGTCTTTGGGGTAATCTGCTGACAGGTCTGGTTCATTTCAAGGGCTTCTAACCTCCTTGACAGCGTGGCCAACTTGGCCTCGGCCTCGAATTTGGGTTCCACTCTATGCATGCCCCTTCTTTCTGCAACAATGGGTCTTTTAGGATCCTCTCTGATAGGTTCCCATTGGAGAGTGTTCTCGGCGACCTCAAGGTATGCCCAGGCTTGATCAGCTGTCTTTTGAGTGAATACTCCGTTGCAAAAAAGACTCCACCATGGTCTTGGTGTGATAGTCCAGTCCTTTATAAAGGATTTGGACTAGCCGGATCTTTTCGAATCTGTGATGCGGGCATTGTAACAGTAAGTCTTTGAACCTTTCCATGTACTCATACATGGTTACTCCCTCCAATTGGTGGAAGTTGTTCAGGGTATGTCTAATGAAGGCCGTTTTCTTTTTTTGAATAAAACCTTTTATAAAAGGCCTCGACTAGTCCCTCCCATGTGTTTATGGAATTAGCCTGTAGGGCGTAAAGCCATGCTTTCGCCTTCTCTTTTAGCGAGAAAGGCAATAACCTAAGCTTGAGGGCCTCTTCAGACATATGGTTATACTTCATGGTCTCACAGATTTCCTCAAACTCTCTCACATGCTGATATGGGTTCTCATTTTCCACCCCTCAGAAAATTGGTAACATCTGGATTAGGCTGGATTTCAGCTCAAATGAGGTAATTGTGGTGGGTATGACGATGCATGAGGGCTGGGTTGATCGGGTTGGATACATGTACTCCCCAAGAGTCATGGGTTGGGTTAGTGGGTTTCCGTCAGCCATTTCCTCAATGGCAATGGAGTCCACAAAATTCTCAACAGGGATATCGAATAAATCAAAGCTCTCTAAACGACCCTGCACACAATTCCAATTGTGCATGCAATACCACTCAACTTCGAAAGTAATGGTTTGCTCACGTGATGATGAACGAGTATTAATGCTTAAACGCGGACAAGTAAAACGATTTTGAAAAACAAACCAAACTATGCTTAACTAAGGCTACCTAAGATTAAACTAGACAACTCCTAACTGTGAAGAACACACCTAAGCCTCCAATCTGGTCCTATGAAACGTAGTCGGCCAGGCAAGCCCCCAGGGGATTGGTGGGATCACGATGCGCATGGCAAATGTTCTGCTTAAATACCAAACTCCTAGAATAGATGAACTATCTCCCTTAAGGGACAAGGCTATTCTAGGCACCGATTTCCATCAAGGAGCGCAAATGGCACAACCTTTGATGATCTTTTCCTAACGAGCTCGTGTCTTAAGGTCACGTTTCTACTCAAATCTTATTAAAGGTTAAGGATTTCTACGTAGTGAGGAAAATAAATTCCTATGGGCAAGGAAATCGTGATGAAATCCAATCCTTATCTTGTTGGGGGTATGATTGCCCTTACTAAGTCTGTGCTTTCCAAATTACTTTATGTATTTTAAAATGATTAAGCACTACAAAGCAATTAAACAATCAAACAACCAACAAAATTAATCCATTAACTAGGGATGCGTGGGTGTTATCGAAATACACACCTCCCAAACTAAATTGGGGAAAGATCAGTTGAAGTCGACCCAAGCCACTGACACCAATTTCGGTGTACGAACTTGGGGGGCCGCGACGGTATTGTCCAACCGTCCCCTTTTCTTAATTATTACAATGCTTTGAAAACTTAAATGAACTTAAAAATTATTACAATGCTTTGGAAACTTAAATGAACTTAAAAATTATTACAAACTTGAACTGAATCATAATAGAAGATTTTCTAAGAAAACAAATTAAATTCCTAAGTTCGAGTTCTTTGGTTACACTTTTCCTCTTTCCTTGCTCCAACCGTGAAATTCCTGAAAATACAAACAAGGAAAATGTGTAGAATCCGCAATGAAAACTAAAAGAAAGAATTAAAATGTAACTAAGCTATATGAGAGTTGAAAATCCTTAAAATCAAGAAATCCTATGTACGCCGATCCCCGGCAATGGAGCCAAAAAATTGATGCACGTTTTCCCACAAGTATACGGTTGTCTCTAGTAATATAGACTACGGAAGTCTGAATATCGTTCCCACGAGGATCGTTACAAGGAAATTAACAATGATCTATGAAAAAAAGTATCAACTCAAATATAGCTAACAAATGCAAATGAAAATAACAATGAAACAAGAAACTAGATAATAAAAAGAAAAATAAAAAATGCAAACTAAAAGAAAACTAGAACTAGATAACAAAGAGAAGTTAGTATAAAAAATGAGATCAAACCAAGAGCAATGTTAGTAACAAGTTAGTAACAAAGTTAATGACAAAAGAAAAATAACAAGGTTAATAAGAAAATAACAAGTGAAAGATGGAAAATGAGTGGATGGAGATAAAGAAATGTGCTAAAGAATTTTAAAATCAAAAGTGGAATTTATGGTGTAAATAGAGAAATGGAGAGTGAGAATTAAAACAAGTGAATAAGTGTGTGAGAATGTGAATAGAATCAAACTAAAGTAAATAAAAAAAGAAACAAGCAATACTAATGGATGATTGAATCATCTAGAATCCACTAAGTGACACTAATCCAACACTAGTGCTCTTCTCTTTTCCCAAATAAAAAAACAATACTCAAATATAATTACAAATCAATACTAAAACAATACTTAAATATAATTACAAATCAATACTTAGATTTGGAAAATATAACATTAAAGCTCTAAGATAGAAATTAACAATCTAATAGCCAAGATTTTCTTCCCTTCATAAAAGAAAAGATTCCTAATGACTATCTATCAAAAGTAAGCATAAGCCATCAAAAGATATTAACTCCTAAGCATGATTTATCAAACCTAAGCATAGATAGTAAAAAGAATGCAATGAAGAAAAATCTACTCTAACATATTAAGCACATAAACAAGGAAATTAAAATAAAGAGCATAAGCAAAAGGAATATGATCAACTTAGCTTCACCTAGAAGATCCAATCAAAGGGATTAGTCACCTATTGGAGAAGATAAAGCTTTCAATTCCATTCCAAATCTTTAATTTTACAAAGCTTTCCTCACTTTCTCTCTACAATTTACTCTCAATTACAAGAATAACTTAAGTAAAGAGGAGGAGGCTCTCCTTGCTTGTGTATCTAATGCCTAGAGCTCCCTTCGTTATATAGAAACATTTGTCTTACTCTCTTTTGGTTTCTTTCCAATGTTAGACTTCACAAGAATGTAAATATGAACATATGTATGTGATTCCCGTGTTAGAAAATAGTCCCTGGATTGATATACGATTTTGACCCCGAGACGTCTGAATTGGAAAAAATATTGTGAAATATGATTTGTAGATCTTGGAACAAGCTTTCCAATGCTTCTGAGATCACCTCAATCGGACACCCAGTAAAAAGATATTGTCAAAATACCAACCTAGGTCTATGATGTTCCTTCTTATTATTGGCCTAACTTTGTCATTTCTTCATTCAATTGCCTTCCAAACTTATCCTTACTCTCTTTAACTCTTAAAACTCAACTTTAATCTTCAAATTAATCTTTAATTAACACCTACAAAGATAAATTAATATAACTGAGAGCATGGAAGCCATTGGAACTCATAATAAATGCATACAAATGGCTATCTTTAATGGAAAGATATGAGCAAAGATGATGGGGATGAACTTTATGATTTTTATTCTAAAAATAGTGTTTTAGTTCTTTTATCTTTGAAAACTCATAAAATAATGCTATAAAAGTTTATCTTTTGTGAACTCATCACCCCCCAGACCCGATTAGAGAATAAACCGGATCCCGGGAGTGAAATTTGGGGCTAATTAAAAATTTTGCCCTTTAGGCCTAAAGATCGTAAGTCCGTTGTGAGGATATTGCATTTCAACCTCAAGTAAATATATGGACAACGGAATCCCATCATAAATCAATCATATTTAATACCAAAGTAGATGAACAATCATTCTCATTAATAATTAAAGTGGCAAGATGGAATAAATAAAACTAATCAAGAAGCTAGATTGTTAACAAATGGTCATCCCAATATCTGAGACCATTTAAACAATCATAAAGTCAACAATAAGAAGGATCCAACGGGGATAATAAATGAATAAGACAATCTAAGGAATCCCAAATGAGTCTCTCTCTCTCTCGTGCCGGGAGTGATGACGCTACTCTACTTCATTGGCACGCCACTTTCGCTCTACCTCTGCTTGTTGGAAATCCCCTGAGATTTCCTCACCTGCATGCTCCTCATAGTAGTCACCTAAGGTGTCCGCACACCAAGGAATAGAGTCAACGACATGTTGATCAATAAATAAGCAAGATATAATAAACACGAAATGCATCAAGTACCAGAGTAATGATAGGTATAATAATTATATGAACACAAGGAATAATGCTAAGCTTAAAGCATGAAATGTAATAATTAGAAACAATAATGGGAATCCTAGTACCCACTAGCAATAACCACGATTCAAACAATGCAATGTAAAAATCAAGAGGGAGACTCCGAGGATGTCCTAACCACCTCACGGGATATCAGTTTCAATCAAATCCCGCCTACTAATACCAAAGTCTGGCTCCAGGGAGATCCTAACTCCCGATCCCGAGAATAGCAGCACGGTCCTAGTCTGCTCCTAGCTATTCAACGCCATGGACATCGTCCTACGTCGGCTGCCCACCCCAATGTCCGAGTAACCGGCCCATCAATAAACCCCAAACTGCAATTAGCTATCATATGCAAACCTTTCTACGGTGAATCCCACTGTAGTCAGGCAATAGTTATGAAGTGGTGTTGACATGAAGGAAACCAAGATAAGCAAGTCTGGCTAGCTAAACACACAAGAGATGCTCATAGGGATTATCTCATTCACGACAATACAAGACAGGTCATCCACATGATAATCCCTTACATACTAGCCAGTCATGTGTATCAAATACATGACACAGGTTCCTAAGGTACATTCTAAGTCAGGTCCAAACCCTAATTCTACAAGGGCTTATATTTCATAATTAATGAAGTGTTTTATGCCGAGTGTACAAGGAATGATATCAACGGATACAAGTCACAAGTCAAAGAGGAATTACAGTCCCAAACGTAGGCAAGTGGTGTCATCCCTCTACTCCACATGTTCTAACGGAGTACGTGTAGACATTGGATCAACGGTGCTTCTAGGGAAATCCCTTGGTGTACAATCATGTTAAGCATCGGTCGATTCAGTTCCGTATGCATTCAGTTACACCATGCGTAATACACGAATACCTAGACAACCCATCAAAACACACCGAACCATGTGCTTTAATTTCAATCCCCATTAATGCTCATGTGAGAGTAGGTTCATGGTTCCCAACATCTAAGGCCCAAACCTAGGTTAACAATCTCATTTCCAATAAAATATAAACTTGATCATTAACTCTAGTAATTACCTCACTTCTTAATCGCTGATTGTAATGAAACCAAAACCATTGGATACTACATCTCAAGAACTTTGCATCAATATATTACAAACTACCCCCTGCTAGGGTCAAACACGCTCTAAATCGCACAAAACTTTGCAACCACTACTCTAATACTAAAAGAAACTTGCCCAAGCTCTAAACCCACCTAAATATCTAACAGTACAACTAATTATAATAATAGCAAGATAAATTGGTCAATGGGCCTGCTATTGAGCCCAACTGAGCCAGTAAGGTCGGGGACCTTACACTCTCCCTAGCAAGGATCATTGCCAAACGTGCCCTACGGGAAAATCAAGATAGTGGGGGAGGAAAGAGGCAAGAGAAGAGTCTATCCAAGAAAATATTAGAATTAAGAGAAGAGGCAAGAGAAAAGTGTTAGGATTAAAAGAAGAGGCAAGAGAAGAGTCTATCCAAGAAAATCAAGAGAATGGGGAGGGAATAAAACTTTAAAAGATTTTAACTTGTATGTGAGTTGTCATAGTTTTACTTGATGGTTGGCTTGTAATCTCCTTTAAAGGTAAAGAGGAAGCTTTGCATTATTCTCCCATGGATGTATTCTACACATTGTGTCCTAACCACGTAAATTTTGTGTCTTATGTTTCTTGTCTTATTTTATTTTCTCTACATGATAGTGGTTTAATGTATGTTTACCTTGTGTTTCTTGTCTTATTTTATTTTCTCTACATTCGTTGTTTAATGTATGTTTTCCTTATTCGCATTTCTGGTTCGTGATGTTGTTGGAGAATCACATTGCCTGCAAGTGTTTGTAGAAACTCCCCAACAACAAAGATTGATGAAGATGTCGAACATATGATAAAAACGGAATGATTGAAGTGAAGACTTGCTTCGGGAGACTTGCTTCGGGAGTGATTTGCGATCGACAAATGTCATCAAGATTGAAGGAAAATTTTTAGAAGACAATGGAAACTATGTGAACTCGACATAGACAATGATAGTTGAATCCGTTACATTTTTTTCAAATAAAAAGGAGAGTCAAAATGTGTGTGAGAGAGAGAAAGGATTAAGAAACTAATGTGTTTAGGGAGCCCTTGAAAGAGTTTCGATAATTAAGTAATTTACCTTTTTTGAAGAGCCTGAGAAAGAGTGAGTCCATGAAAGCAAAACAAACTTCAATGAAACAAAATTTGAAAATGGAACTAAGGTCTTAGCATACCTAACATGCCAGTGCTTTTCTTCTTCTAAGACAAACATCTTGAGTTAGAAAAATGCATGATTTCCCCACTTTAGGGCCCGTTTGGCATCATTCTCGAGTTGTTCCCAGTTTTGTATTCAGATCTGGTTGTGCTGAGATTGGGTTGTGCTGAGACTATACTATGCGGATCTTGTTTGGCAACATTATATTAAATTATTTTATTGAGAATATGCTGAACATAACTTATTTGGTAACATTATAAAGGTTTTGCTCCAAAGAATGGAAGCAAGAGAATCATAGGATTTACAATGTGGGAACTGTTAGGGTTTTCATTAGTTTGCAATTTGATTGGATGTATTCATTTTTATTTAGCTTGAACTCTCATGCACTCATACTTTTTATAATCTTGGAATCTTCATGCATTATCGGTTTTTAATCATTGCATCAAAAGATTTTGTTAAGGCTTGCTCAAACATGTTTTAATTTACATTTTAAAAACTCATTTCTTCAAACATGTTAGCATCTAGTTAAGCCTAGCTCTCCAAGACCAAGTTCCTTTTAAAAATTCATTTTTCAAGTCTTTAAAAATAGGGAAGGCTCGGTCAACCGAACTGGGTTCAGTCAGCTGTCAGTTCCGGATATAGAATGCAAAAATGTTTATCAGGGAAGTTCGGTCAGGCTGTCGGTCGACCGAACTTATGTTGGTTCCGGATACAGAATGCAAAAATATTTATCAGGGAAGTTCGGTCAGTTCCAGAATGAAAAACATGTTTTATCAAGGGTAGTTCGGTCAGCTATCAGCTCAGTGTCGGTCAAGTGTCAGTCGACCGAACTTTTGTTCAGTGAACCGACATGCTTCTTTCGGTCCGCAAAAATTCAAAAATATGACCGTTGGGGGTTCGGTCGATCGAACCCAAGGTGTCGGCTGACCCACAATAGATCCGTTGGAGACAGTTTTTCTTATAAAAACAACACTTCCTTGGGATTTGTGCCAACACTTTTGAGACATTTGAGGGCCAAGGAAGGTGGGACATTCATGCTAGGCTAGAGGGAGGCAAGGAGGGCAAATCAATCACTTCAAACCTTTTTTATTTCTTCAACGGGTTTGCCTTTCTTAACTTATTTTATTCATGCTTGTCTTTAATCTTTGATTTCTTAAATGGCATAATTAAAAGTGTTCAAAATGTTCAACTGTTGATTGTTTAAACATGCTTCAATTTTAAGATATGTTTATCTCATAATCCTCATCATTTGAATAGTTTTTCACATGTTAAAATATTTTATTTTAGTTTTCAAAAACATGTGTGAATATCTTCTACCTCACATTTGCATCATTTATGAGCATTGATTTTCAAAAAGAGGTAGATGAAGTTTTTAAGGCATATGTATCTCACATATATCTTTGCATTCATTATGCATGTCTTGGATATGTTTTATCTCTGTAACTATGCTTGTTTAGGCATAGTTTATTGAGATAAAAAATCTGATGTTGTAAAGGTTAATGTTCAGCCTATTGAAAAACATATGAGATTGTAATAGGTTATTACAAAGCCTTGTGTAAAAGCATATGTAGTTGTAAGGTTGGAGGTTAGCCTAAACCTTAAGTTGATAGTGGAAATACCGGTAGGGAACCGGGAGTGGACGTAGGCTTGTTTGGCCGAACTACTATAAATTTGCTTGCTATGGTGTTTGTTTGTGGATGATATACTCATACTCATGCTTCTTTTTAAATGTCTATCTTAAGGGTTAGTTGGATGCTTTACATGCTAATGGAGCTTCTTCTTGTAAACATGATGATAAAACCCAAAAGCATAATTGGCACAACTTTTAAAAAGAAGTGGTCTAGTTTTTAGAGCTCACCCTAGTCACCCCCTCCCCTCTAGGGTTCGATTTTGGTCTTTCAATTGGTATTCGAGCCTAGGTGCTCTTGTGTTAGGTCTAACAAACCTTGAGTTAGAATCCTAGAGAGTGTTTTCATTAGTTGCCATTATGCAAACTCATTTGGGAGAGGGTAATGCCACCAGTAGACCCCCATTGTTTAATGGAACACATTATCGTTACTGGAAAATTAGAATGCAAGTGTTCTTGGAATCCCAAAGTCTAGATGTGTGGAATATCATTGAGGAAGGTTATTATCCACCCACTATCACAGAACAAGATTCGGAAGGATATGTGATATCTATAAAACCCAAGCCCAAGAAAGAGTGGACTCGAGGAGAAAAAGATAGGGCAAATCTAAATGCTAAGGCAAAGAACTCCCTATATTGTGCCTTATCTCAAGAAGAATTCAATAGGGTAGTTAATTGCAATATGGCTACGGAAGTATGGGATACATTAGAAACTACACATGAGGGAACGGATCAAGTGAAAATTGCTAAAATCCAAATGTTAACTTTCAAGTTTGAAGATATCACAATGCTTAAGGAAGAAACCTTTGATGAATTCTATTCAAAATATATGGAGATTGTCAACTCCCTCATAGGACTAAGAGAGAAGATGGATGAATCCAAAGTTGTTAGGAAAATCTTAAGATCTCTTCCCAAAAGGTTCAAACCCAAGATTGTAGCTATTGCTGAAAGCAAAGATGTTGACAAAATTAAAATTGAAGAGTTAAGAGGAAATCTCCTTACCTATGAATTGGACTTAGAAATTCCTAGCAAGAAGAAAGGAGTAGCTTTTTCCTCTCAATTGAATGAAAGTGATGTCGAGAGTGATGATGACAATGTTTTGTTTGTAAAGAAATTTATGAAATTCTTTAGGAACAACAAAAATAGTAGAAATTCTGAAGAAACCAAGAGTCCAAGATTCCGAAGAAATCAAAATGGATCTTTTACTAAAAAGGATGTACAATGTTACAATTGCAAGGGATTTGGACACATTGTTCAAAACTGTTCCACCCCCAAAGAATCTGAAAAAGGAGATATGAAAGGCAAGAAAGTGTTGAATATAACTTGGGATGAGGAAGATGAAGGTAGTGACAACAGTGAGTCCCAAAATGATGAAGATGAAAATATTACCAATTGGCTCCTATTTACGTCTATTCAAGAAAGTAATGAGCATAACACATTAATAGATGATACAATAGGGAAAGAGGAAACAACAAATGAAAATGAAATGGAAGAAATTCAACAAGCCTATGATGAACTATATGAAAATTGGGAAAACATGATTAAGAAAAACAAAGTCCTAAGAGAATAATCCAAAAGGCTTATAATTGATAACAATGATTTAAAAGAAGAGCTGAGATTAAAAATTGATGAGAAGAAGAGCTTAGAATATAAGTTGACTACTTCAAATGAAAATCTAGCACAAGCCAAAGAAAAAATTCATAACTTACAATCTGAACTAAAATCTAGTCAACTTGAGATTAACTCTCTTCAAATGAAGCTCATGAAAGGAAAATTTTGTTGTTGATAAATTCACTCTAGGAAATGATAAATTTTATCAAATGTTGGGCATACATAAAATATGCGGTGACATGAGTGGGGTAGGTTTTGATTGTTCCTCTAGTAACAACAAGAATAACTTTCAAAAGATTACTAGAACTTTTCACAAACCCGTGATTAAAAATAACTTTACTTCTAAATGGACGTGTCACTTTTGCAATCGTAGTGGACATTTAGTTCCAAATTGCCCTTACAAAATCAGATTGTCTCTACCAAATCCCTTTAGAGCTCTCTTTAAGTTTATCCCGAAGATCTTTTCCCCAAAATCTCCCTTAACAAAATGGTTTGAAAAAGAAAAAACTGTTAAGAGCCTTTTAGTTCAAACTGCCTTGAACGCTAAGGAAAATCCCACTTGGTTCTTAGATAGTGGCTGCTCAAAACATATGACGGGAGACCGATCTAGATTCAGCTCTATTGAGGATTATGATGAAGGAAATATTTTATTTAGAGAAAATAGTAAGGCTCAAACCATTGGGAAAGAATGTGTGAAAGGAGATCAAATGCCAAACATAAGTGATGTATTTCTTGTGGAAGGATGAAAACATAATCTTCTAAGCATAAGCCAATTGTGTGACAAAGGAAACAAAGTGATTTTTGATAGTCAGTCATGCAAAGTAATCAATGATAAATCTAATCGAATCATTCTCACTGGATCTAGGACAAAAGGGAATATTTATATCATTGAAGAATGTGGTGAAAATGAGTCTAGATGTCTGATTACGAAAGATCAAGAAAATTACCTATGGCATTAAAGGATGGGCCACATAAATCTCAAATTGATGAAAATCTTGTCTAAAAATGAAATTGTTAAAGGAATTCCCAAG
Source organism: Persea americana (assembly GCA_029852735.1). Classification (NCBI taxonomy): domain Eukaryota; kingdom Viridiplantae; phylum Streptophyta; class Magnoliopsida; order Laurales; family Lauraceae; genus Persea; species Persea americana. The sequence continues at coordinate 21,086,563 of CM056811.1, forward strand.
TTGAGTGATGAAAAATCTGAACTTTGTAAGGCATGTCAATTAGGGAAACAAATCAAGAAAAGTTTTAAGGGATTAAAGGATATATCGTCTTCTCATCCTCTTGAATTAATTCATATGGACTTGATTAGGCCTGCACCTGTGCAGAGTATTGGAGGAAAGAAATTTATATTAGCTATGGTAGACGATTATTCTCGATTTGGAATGATCGCTTTTCTTCATGCTAAATCAGAAGCTGTAGACAATATCATAAGAATATGCAATAAGATTCAGATCGAAAAAGATTGTAAAATTCGAAAGATTAGAAGTGATCATGGAGGAGAGTTTGAAATAAAAAATTTGCCAAGTTTTGTGAGAGCCATGGCATAACTCACCAATTTTCTGCTCCTAAAACTCCTCAACAAAATGGAGTAGCTGAAAGGAAAAATAGAGTGATCCAAGAAATGGCTAGGACCATGCTTAATGAAAAGAATCTCTCACGAAATCTTTGGGCTGAAGCTGTCAATATTGCTAGCTATCCAATAAACAGAGTTTATTTGACTATGAATACCAACAAAACCCCGTATGAACTCTACTTTGGAAGAAAACCAAATCTGGGATATTTGAAAGTATTTGGAAGTAAATGTTACATTCTAAGAGATAGAGAGCAGTTAGAGAATTTTGAGCCTAAATCAGATGAAGGAATTTTCTTAGGATACTCTGATAGAAGTAAGGCATATAGAGTTTTCAATCATAGAACCTTGACTATAATGGAATCAAGTCAGTTGTTATTAATGAAAGTAATCAAATTGGAAAATCTTTGCAAGACGATGATGAAGCTGAAATCATTAGTGAACAATCCATGCCTAAAGAAAATGAAAAAGGTATTCAATCTACTTCCATTATACCTTCCAGATTGTTGAAAAACCATACTTTGGATAATGTCATTGGAGACATCACAAGTGGAGTCATGACACGAAAACAAGTTCAAAATTTATGTGCTCATTATTCATTTGTCTCTCAAATAGAGCCTAAGAATTTTTTAGAGGCTGAAACTAAATCTGAATGATAGAGGCAATGCAAAAAGAGTTGAATCAATTCAAAAAGAACGATGTTTGGGATCTTGTTCCCCTACCAAATGAGAAAAATCCAATTGGCACTAAATGGATTTACCAGAACAAATCAGATGAATCTGAAAATGTTATAAGGAACAAGGCAAGACTTGTAGCCAAAGGATAGGCTCAAATAGAAGGAATTGATTTTGAAGAAACCTTTGCCTCGGTAGCTCGTTTGGAATCTATACGAATTTTATTAGCATATGCAAGTAGTATGGGAATCAAATTGTTTCAAATGGACGTTAAAAGTGCCTTCTTAAATGGTGAAATTGAGGAAGATGTGTATGTTACACAACCTGAAGGTTTTGAAGATCCTCATCATCCTAATTATGTGTATAAACTCAAAAAGGCTCTTTATGGTTTAAAACAAGCACCAAGGGCTTGGTATGAAAAGCTTACAAGTCACTTGATTGAAAATGAGTTTGAATGTGAGAAAGTAGATAAGACTCTTTTTATCAAAAAGATCGAGCAAGACATCCTCATAGCTCATATTTACGTTGATGATATAGTGTTTGGATCTACTTCAGAAAAACTTGCTCTAAGATTTTCAGAGTTAATGAGTTCCACATTTGAGATGAGTTTGGTTGGTCCTCTACAATTTTTTCTTGGATTACAAGTCAGTCAAACTGCTCATGGAATTTTTCTACGTCAATCTAAGTTTGCGCTAGAAATAGTGAAATTTTTTGGTTTAGAAGATTCTAAGGCCACTTGCAATCCCATGGGATCTACTACTAAAATATCCAGTGACCTTCAAGGGAAGAATAGATCAAAAACTCTATAGAAGCATGATAGGTAGCCTTCTCTACCTCACAGCCAATAGACCAGACCTCTCCTTTAGTGTTGGGATATGCGCAAGGCATCAACCTGATCCCCGTGAGTCCCGTCTAAAAGCTGTCAAGCGAATCATAAAAAATATTCATGGGACTGCTCATTATGGTATCTATTATCCCCGTGACTCAACTTTGCAATTAATTGGATATAGTGATGCAGATTGGGCAGGATCTATTGATGAAAGGAAGAGTACTAGTGGCTGCTGCTACTTCTTAGGAAACTGTTTAGTAGCTTGGCGTAGCAAAAGGCAAAATTATGTATCATTGTCTACTGTAGAAGCCGAATATATTGCTGCAGGCAGTTGTTGTGCCCAATTATTATAGATGAAACAAACTCTGTTGGATTATAATGTTCCACAACAATGTATGCCTATCATGTGTGATAATTCTAGTGCCATTAGCATCTCAAAAAATCCTATTCAACACTCACGCACCAAACACATAGATATTCGTTATCATTTTCTGCGTGATCATGCTGATCAAGGAACCATAGAGTTAGCTTTTGTTCCCACTAATGCTCAACTGGCTGATTTCTTCACGAAACCCCTTGGAAATGACCGTTTCATCTCATTGAGACATCAATTGGGCATTGGCCCATGCCCTGAATGCTAATTCCTTGGTTAAATCACCTGTTTCATTTTCATCTTTAATTGATAAACAGGTGCTCCTAACAAGGTGTGTGTTTTATTGTTTCAAGGGCATAATACTTTGCAATTAGATGTCAAAGGGGGAGAAAAATAGAGAAGTCGGCCTTGATTAAGGGGGAGAAGAGCTAGAGAAGTTGGCCTTGACTAAGGGGGAGAAGAGCTATGGTCTTCTATCAATAAATTTGTCATACATATGCGGAGGGGGAGAAATGACTTGGAATTTTCAAGATTGCTCCCACAAGAAAAATCCGAATGCTCCCTTATATCCAAAGCTCCTTAAGATCCAAAGAAGAAGATGTCCAAGTATCATTGAAGAAAGAATGAGAGTAAAGCTTTAAGAGTTGCCATCAAATTGCAAAGGGGGAGGTTGTTAGGGTTTTCATTAGTTTGCAATTTGATTGGATGTATTCATTTTTATTTAGCTTGAACTCTCATGCACTCATACTTTTTATAATCTTGGAATCTTCATGCATTGTCTGTTTTTAATCATTGCAGCAAAAGATTTTGTTAAGGCTTGCTCAAACATGTTTTAATTTACATTTTAAAAACTCATTTCTTCAAACATGTTAGCCTCTAGTTCAGCCTAGCTCTCCAAGAGCAAGTTCCTTTTAAAAATTCATTTTTCAAGTCTTTAAAAATAGGGAAGGCTCAGTCAACCGAACTGGGTTCGGTCAACTGTCAGTTCTAAATACAAAATGCAAAAATGTTTATCAGGGAAGTTCGATCAGGCTGTCGGTCGACCGAACTTATGTCGGTTCCATATACAGAATTCAAAAATGTTTGTCAGGGAAGTTCAGTCAGGAAGTCGGTCAGCCGAACTTATGTCGGTTCCGGTTCCAGAATGAAAAACAGTTTTTATCAGGGTAGTTCGGTCAGCTATCAGCTCAGTGTCGGTCAAGTGTCGGTCGACCGAACTTTTGTTCGGTGAACCGACATGCTTCTTTCGGTCCGCAAAAATTCAAAAATATGACCGTTGGAATATGACCGTTGGGGGTTCGGTCGATCGAACCCAAGGTGTCGGCTGACCCACAATAGATCCGTTGGAGACAGTTTTTCTTATAAAAACAACACTTCCTTGGGATTTGTGCCAACACTTTTGAAACATTTGAGGGCCAAGGAAGGTGGGACATTCATGCTAGGCTAGAGGGAGGCAAGGAGGGCAAATCAATCACTTCAAACCTTTTGTATTTCTTCAATGGGTTTGCCTTTCTTAACTTATTTTATTCATGCTTGTCTTTAATCTTTGATTTCTTAAATGGCATGATTAAAAGTGTTCAAAATGTTCAACTGTTGATTGTTTAAACATGCTTCAATTTTAAGATATGTTTATCTCATAATCCTCATCATTTGAATAGTTTTTCACATGTTAAAACATTTTATGTTAGTTTTCAAAAACATGTGTGAATATCTTCTACCTCACATTTGCATCATTTATGAGCATTGATTTTCAAAAAGAGGTAGATGAAGTTTTTAAGGCATATGTATCTCACATATATCTTTGCATTCATTATGCATGTCTTGGATAAGTTTTTCAATTTCATTATCAACCTATGTTAAGAGGCATCAACAAGTATTCATTTGCATCTCATCTTATGCTTGTTTAGGCATAGTTTATTGAGATAAAAAATCTGATGTTGTAAAGGTTAATGTTCAGCCTATTGAAAAACATATGAGATTGTAATAGGTTATTACAAAGCCTTGTGTAAAAGCATATGTAGTTGTAAGGTTGGAGGTTAGCCTAAACCTTAAGTTGATAGTGGAAATACCGGTAGGGAACCGGGAGTGGACGTAGGCTTGTTTGGCCGAACTACTATAAATTTGCTTGCTATGGTGTTTGTTTGTGGATGATATACTCATACTCATGCTTCTTTTTAAATGTCTATCTTAAGGGTTAGTTGGATGCTTTACATGCTAATGGAGCTTCTTCTTGTAAACATGATGATAAAACCCAAAAGCATAATTGGCACAACTTTTAAAAAGAAGTGGTCTAGTTTTTAGAGCTCACCCTAGTCACCCCCTCCCCTCTAGGGTTCGATTCTGGTCTTTCAAACCTTATATCATTTGTGACACTCTATTATTGTCATTTATGGGACCCACTTGTAAAATTATAACATGGTACCCGCCTTTAAAAATTAAAAATGGGGCCAATATTCAAAGGATTTGCAATATGGGCCTACTTTATAGGAATTACAATATGGGGCCACCCTTTTGTGAATGTAAATATAGGACCAATCTTTAGAAATTACAACACCATACACACCTTTAGAAATTAGAATATGGGCCCACATTCATATGATTTACAATTGTAAAACCCCGACCCCTAATTCCTAGAATTAGTGCTAATTAAGTGTGTGATTAGTTCACTAAGTGGGTTTAGAGGCTACATGTCTTGTTTTGGAGATGAGAATAGATTTTAACTAGCTTTGGAAAGTCGGAGAACCTTTGGACCTAGTTTGATACCTTAGGAGTCCCTCCTTTGTATTTTCTAGAAAGCTTGGGGGGGTAATTCATTATTGTTGAGAAATTGTAGTCTTTGGCTCATTTAATTGGGGTCACTATTTTGAACAACTTTTGATTTTGACTCGCGGTCTTTCGAAGTCTAGAACCCTTGAAACTTCCAATTTTCTATTATTTTGAACCCTTTGACCAAAACGTTGACTTTTTCTGTGGACTCTAGAAGTATGTCAAGATTAACCTTGTTGGAAAGATAATTTTACGTCGGACACTTTTCATGTTTCAAGTTTCTTGCTCTGAGGTCCGGGAAGCTCGGCAACTTCTTCCCCTTCATCTCCTCTCTTGTTTGACATCATTTTCATGGGAATCCAAGATGGGCAGCCCGTTTACCCATTGTCCTTTTGATTTTCGGAATACCTATAGGTAAGGGGTTGTCACAGCCCTGCCCAACTCAACATGAAATTGTCCACTTTGGACCACGTACACGTGTAAGGACTTCTCAAGAGGTCACCCATCATAGTACTGCTCCCACTCGAGCACACTTAACTTCAGAGTTCCTATGGTTTCCGGGGCCGTACGGTTTTAAAAGGCCTCATGGTAAGTTAATACAGGTTTTTACTTATAAGCTCAGGGTCAGAACTTGGACATTTAACTGTCACAGCCACGCCCAACTCAGCATGAAATTGTCCGTTTAGGCTCACGTGCACGCGCAAGGACTTCTCAGAAGGTCACCCATCCTAGCACTGCTCCCGCCCGAGCATGCTTAACTTCAGAGTTCTTACGGTTTCCGGGGCCGCACGGTCTTAAAAGTCCTCATACTAAGTTAATACGGGGTTTGACTTATAAGCCCAGAATCAGGAATCGGATATTTCCGGTGTGGGCTAACAGAGACTCACCATTTGAAGCCCGTGGTTGACACGCTACACCCCGTGGTTAAGGGTGCCACCCGAACCAAGTTCTCACAAGGATCACCCTTCCTCTTCCATGTTTTGATTCTACACCCTTGGGGCATGCCAAATCCGGACGTGCAAGCCTTGCCTTGAATCCTTTCCTAGTTTTCCATTTTCGGAGGTATTTTGGGTTCATTCTTTTGGGGATTTTTTTATTAGGGAATCCCAGCCCATTTGAGGAGTTTGAGAAGTGTTTTTGGAAGCTCTTGGACCGAAGGCAAGTGTTTAGTTTGAGTAATCTTACATGCATGCTTAGTTAATGGAAATTGTTAATGTTTAAGAATGGTTTCCCTTCATTTGATTCATGTATGTTTAATCATGTTTAATGAAGGTGGATTAGTGTCAAACACTTACTTAATTGATGTTCAAAGATTTCCTTGAATCCAACTGTTTAGTTTGCTTTGAAGCAGAATTTTATTCACTGTTTTGAGTATAAACTCAATTGCTTAAATCAATGTTTTGATGGGGGATTAAAGCCCTTAATTGCCTTGATTTGTTGGTGAATTAGACCCCCTTAATCCCCCCGATTCTTTTCCCTAATAACCTGGCCCAAGACCCTGCTGTTTCTCCCTTTTGACCAGCCAGCAGACACAACCCAGCTGTGCATTGCTGTGCCCAGCGGCCAGCAGGCCTGCTGTGCACTACCGTACACAGGCAGGGCCCAGTGGCCAGTACATAGCAGTGCACAGCCAGTGGCCAGCACTTTGGTGCTGTGTATGGCCGGCTGGTCCGGCCATGGGACCCGCGGCAGATTGTGGGCCCCTTTTGGGACCCATTTGGACCACTTGTGACCTGATTTTTGTACCCCCCATGACCCATATAAATTTCAGAAAATTTTTGAAAACAACAACTCAGATTTTGAGCCTTTTTTTGACCCATTTGATCCCTATAAAAATTCAGGTTTTGAGCCTTGTGTTGACATGTTTGATCCTTATAAAAATTCAGATTTTTATGAATGCGATGAAACATAATTTTAGCCCTTCTTAAAACCCAAGTTAAATGCATTCCAAGTTGGTTCTTTTGTTTGGACCATGAACCAAGGGTGGGACTTGTTTCGGTCCCGTTTGGCCCGGAATCACCCCCAACCAATTATAAATTTTTAAGGACTTAATCTAAGAGGTTTTCAAACCCCTTTAAACCTGAATTTTTGCGCATTGAATGCACTGGTCTTCGGTGTGAACCATGAATTACATAGGGAAGGGGCTAGTTTTCGAACCGATGAACTAAGCATGACCCAAATGTATTATTTGACTCTGGGAATATTTGTTGAGCATTGTACTCACCCCGGTAGATTGTCTGGAGGCATGTAGGTGTGCGATGGATTTGGGGAAGCATATGATTAGAGTTTTGAGTGGCCAACCGCATTACTACAGCGCTAAGGTATAAATTACCGGTCACCAAACTCCAAGCACATGCAAGGCCAAATCTCACTAACCCGACATGCCAATGGCAGTCCGAATTATACTAATTTAATTTGTCTAAGTTTCAAATATAAGTCATTCTTGTACACGGTGTACATTAACCTTTCTCGTGTGATTCCTTCCTACACTTTATGTACCCGACCTTCGCCTTGCGCACATGACTTGTCACGTGCACATTGGGTTTTAGCGAGCATTCGTGGCCCTGCTTGCCCTTACACTTAGGGTCCATGACCCTGTGATTTGGGGTTGTGTAGTGCACATTCCTTTGCTCTGCTCCTTCCCCTCACTCGGATCCACCTTGCCCTTCTTTTGCCCGTTTGAGTTAAGTTATTCCCTCCCGGAATGCTGCCCGATTTTTAGAAATTCATGATCATGCCAAGTCCTGCTATTTTTCGTCATATATCTCCCCAGTTTGCGATATTGTGTCAATTTTACTCTGCATGTCTTGTATGCTATTTCTGGGTCCGTTGAGAGGTACTATTTAAGCATATATATGTATATATATATATATATCTCCTAATTATGAATTTCCTTGTCTGTGTACCTCCCCTCAGCCCATGACTATTCCAAGTACACCAAGTATGTTTGATTTGTGACTCGAGTTGGCAGCACTAAGCTTGGGCACCCTCTTCGGCCTGATCAACCGGTTTGGGGTCCATAAAATTAATTGTAACCAGTTGCAGTTTGGGATTTATTTTCCATTGAGATGCTCGATATGAGATGTTCTCCGGTGCGTGCCATGGCCACTCCACGCTTGTTTTTCTTGAAAATAGTATCATGAAAATAAGGCAAATTTTCTCAGTTTTTCCTTTTGATGACAGCATCATAATCTGGGAATAAACATTTCTAAATATAAATGTACTATTTACAAAATAATGCTAATATTTGTGGCACTAGCCAACATGCATGACAAACAACTAAAAGTTCAAAGAAGAGGTATTTCCTGTGACTTACCTCTAAAGACTGCTTTTCCCTCCCCATTTTAAAACTTGAGTATTTTCCCACAGCTGCAATTACAACATTTTAGGACTAAAATGCCCTCGGTGTGAGCAACGGCATAAGAAAATTGCATTCTTGTAAATATGTTGGAATCTTGGTCAACAAACACATTCAAATTTGTATTGTTGCATTTGTGGGTTTAAAATGCATCAGTGTAAATTGGATTGGATGAAAATATATAACTTTATTATATAATTGAGGAGTGTTGATCTAACATGCATTTCCTTATATATTTTTAAATCTCAAGGGCCATTTGGATTTGTACATAAAAAAACATTTCTACATTCAAGTACAATAAAATATTAAAGAATAAAATATGATAATATTTCAATATTACAGTATTCTTCTTGTCTATTAGTTTCAAAACTTCAATAGAATTTGAATTGAGATGTTAATATCCCATACTATAATATATGCTAAATTCAAGATTCACCTTAATTTCAAATCCAAGAAATGACCAATAACTTTTTCATTTTTTGTCAAAAAATGACAAAATGATGACAACATTTTCTAAGAATTCAATTTCATAAAAACAAAAGAAAAACACCAATTATATTTTCAAGATAAGCAATTCATGGTAAAGTGGGTTCCTTTGATTTTCTTAGAATTCTATTCATGCAAACAAACATATTATAAATTTTCAAGATAAGAGAATTCATGGTAGAATGAAATCCTTTGAATTTGTAGGAATTCAATTTCATGCGAACATATATATATATATATATATATCCTATATTTCATGGCACAATGGATACCTTTGAACTTTTAAAAATTCAAATTCCTACTAAGATATCGGGTTAATCATATTTTAATGATAATGAATTCATGTTAAAGTGAATTTCTTTAAATCCCTGGGAATTCAATTCCGGGTAAATCCAACAATCATAAGGTGCATCTTTAAGGAGGCCAAATTTAGACTGTTTTGTCATTTCCCCATCATGGAGAATCTATGGGAAAAAAGAGCTGCTAATGCTACATCCAAAACTTTTCTAAGCACATCCATTTATTTTAAGACCAATATGCCTATGTGTGAAATTATCGGAATGGACATCATTCATAGTTTCATACGTCACCCAATTTCTCTCTACACTCACCCACACCCACCCCGGCCACCACCGCCCCCTCCGGCAGCACCATGGAGGTGGAGAGGGAGAGAGGGCGGCAGCGGGTGAAGGCAAGCAGGGAGAGAGAGAGAGGGCGGCGGGCAGGACAACGAGCAAAGGAGGCAGGGATAGGGAGAGAGAGGGAGTGGCAGCAGGCAGGGAAAGAGATAGGGAGAGGGAGAGGGACGGTGTGAGTGAAGAGGAAGAAGGGGACTATAGAGAGGAGGTGACAAAGAGAAGATAGGGTAATTTGGGGAAAATGGGTTGTGTAGAGGGAGTTTGGAATCCTTTTGATTTATTTGGGGTATGTAGAAAGAAGGGATGTGCTCAGAGAAGTTTGGGTTATGAAAAGCGGCTCTCATGAAAAATGGCTAGAGTTTTTCTAGAAAAAAGGGAAAGGTCATATTTAAAAATAAGCTATAGGGAAAAAACTCTTTCTAAAATTTATAACCTTGGGCCAAAACCTAATTTTAAATTACAATTTGAACTTTCAAATAAAAATAAATAAATAAGGGAGGTGCTCCTATGAGAGGCACTCTCACCAAGTTGGTGAGAGATGGGTGGGGGCCCTCACATTTAAGTTGGGGGCCCTTACATTTAAGTTGGTGAGAGTGGATATGGAAGTGAGAGCCGCCACCCATCTCTCACCAACTTGGTGAGAGTGCCTCTCATAGGAGCACCTCTCAATAAATAAATATTATAATTGGGTATTAACTTATATATATAAATAACCCCAAAGGGTAGCTCATCAAGACCACGCATCAGGAAGCACGTAAAAAGATAACTTAGACAGCATGGCCCTCTGAGGCCTGGACACATTGTTAGCATTAAAAAAAAAATAAAAAAAGAAACTTAGACAGATCAATTGAAATAAGAAACAGAAAAATGAGCATGCCCCTCATACGTTGTTCACAATTCTACAAGAAAAGAAATCCAGAGCAGGGTTGTTCAAATATGCTTGTCAAGAGAGTACATTGATTTGGCCAGGCCTAGGCCTATCCCAGGGACATTCCTAATGCAGATACAATCATCAGAGTTTTGTCTAACAAAAGAAACTCTTTTTTTGTTGTTGCTTAAAGGGTAATTTGTATTAAAAAGGATAATAGAAAAGGGATTAGAAGAGCCCAAGGAGCACCCCACAAGACACAGCCAATAAAAAATATGCAGGCAAGGAGGCGTCAGTAAGGACTACTGCACATAGGAGATTCTGCTGGAATTTCATAGATTCCCAAAAAAACTGCGGGGAACCAGAGCTGATGGCATTAGAAGGGTTGAGAGCATCCTGAACCTGAGACTTAACGATGAAAAGAGAAGCATGTTTGTCTTGCTTTCCAAAGGTGGTAGATACACGCAAAGCTTTCCTTTTTCTTTTTTTTTCTTTGTGCTTAAAGGGCAATTTATATTAGAAAGGATAACATAAAAGGGATTACAGGAGCTCATTCATAGAGCCCCCAAAAGAGAACGCCAATAAAAAATATACAGGCGAAGGAGGCGTCAGTAAGGAATACCATACATTAGAGATTTTGCTACAATTTCATAGATTCCCAAAAGACTGAGTGAACAGAGCTGATGGATTTGAAAGGGTTTCCAAATTTTCCTCAAGGAGACAGAGAGAGCATCCTCGACGTGGACTTAACAGTGAAAAGAGAAGCATGTTTGTCTTTGAAAATGGCTTCATTCCTTGCTTTCCAGAGGTGGTAGATAACATAGATGAAAACAGTGGCCACATGCTTGGTAGCTGTAGAGTCACTCCCTCTTGAATATTGAAGCAGTGACCACATGCTTGGTAGCTGCAGAGTCACTCCCTCTTGAATATTGAAGCAGTGGATTAAAGTACCAAAACACCCACCTAGCATCAGAAGATAACTTCTGCTAGCAAGCAAGAGTCCAAAGTCGCACCAAGGATTTAAACACAATGAAATGCGTACAAGATGAGCAGATGGCACAAATGAACACTGGTGAACACACTTTGAAAAAGGCAATGTGATAGGAGGCAAAATGCTAGATGGCATTTTAGTATGACTCGGCATTTTTTTCATCATTTTATCAGTAAAGAATAACTTATTCGGAGCAGCAACAAACCAAAAGAATTATAAGAAAAAGAATGTATAAGACAATACAAAGCACAGGACAGCAGAAACCTCCTCAGCTAGAGTTGGATATGAGTTTGCAAAAAAGGAACAGGGAAATGGAAAAGAGAATGCAAATCTCTGTTCTTTTTCCACCCAACTTAGAGTCTCTGAAGGAAATCTTACATTTTGAACACTACCGGAATGATTTCATTTATCAAAACCCTCTCCATCCTTGTTATTTCATTCACCGCGGCTTACAACCAGAACCCAAAACATTTTGCAAATATGCAGGTACAGTAAAAGGGACTAGATGAGCCTTCTCTATTGCCAGCTCATCATATAGGCAATGAATAAGAAAGCTGAACCCAAGCGAATTCCTCTTTGTAGCTCACACTTGCTTCACAAGAAGCCATACATGTGTAGGCGACAATTGTGGCCCAATCAAGAGAGTCCATGTCATTTTTCACTCCAAAGTAATAGAGAAGCTGAGGCAAGACCTGGAAAGACAACAAGAAAATACATATCCATTTGCTTGATAGTTCTAACAAAATTTGAATGAGAAAGTGGAAGAAATGCACAATGGGTTTTACACAATCATAAAATGGCAATGGTAGAGTGAGGATGCATGTGGCAATAATGGAATAAAATATTTCAATACCTGGAACTCGAAACACATAGGGCCACCACAGTAGCTGCATTTAGGAATATCTGCATTAGAAGGTCGGCCGCTTAACATAGGCCATAATGGTTTTGCCTTTACATCTCTACAATACCTGTGAATTTGGTCGATATCATGTTACTGACTTCAAATTGTTCTGAAGACGCAACTAGATAATATCATTCATAACTACCATGGATTCCTGAGTGGCTATCATTTGTCTCAGACATTTATCTTGAAATGAGCCTATTATGGTGCAATCCTTTTAGGTATTGCCAAAGAGATCAGTTGGAAGTGGCTCGCCTTCAGTTGCACTCCTAAGAGAGGGTCTGCAACTTATAATGGATGGTGGATGTAGAATGGAAGGAATAAACATATATTTTAAGGGAATGATTCTTCATGGGCCTCTTTGCTGGCTAGGATTTAATTCATCACTAATTGAGTGGAACTTAAAATCTAAATAATTCCAAAGTATCTCGACATCTTAACTCAATAGAAATGGGCAGGCTTTAATTGAATGGTTAAAGGAAGTAGTTCGGGTAAGGCTGTAAACAGAGGCATTAAAAAGCTCCTGACTCAAGAAATCCACCTTTGTGGGGGAAAACGAAAACACAAGAAGCCCTAAATCCAAGTGAAAAACGAATCACAAGAAGCCCTAAATCGAAGTGAAAAACGAAATTACAAGAAGCCCTAAAAGCCACTATGTTGAGATCAAAAGAAGATGAAAGAAAAAGCCATGAGATATCTATTAAAAAAATGAAGAAGAAAATACCTGTTAAAAGAACAAGAAGGAAGAAGGTCGTCACGGGAGAAGGAGAGAGGAAGAACTGAGATGAGGCATGGAGAGGGAACGAAAGAAAAGGGTGAAAACCGCTGGCGCAGGTATTGCGCAGGTTCGGTCGAGCGAACTCCTTCAATAATTACAGCGAGCGAAAACCCACTGACGACTATGTATTGGTGAAAACACTCCATACACAGTAAGACGTGAAAAATTTTTCGAAGTTAATTGCACAGTGTATATGTAAAAAATATGACCAAAAATTAAAAAATAAAAAATTTTAAAAAATAAAATGTGTGTGAACAACTCCCCCTAAATCTCCTCAAGATGAACTTTGTTATTGCATAGGGAGCACACCCATCAAAAACAAGTTAGATAATCCATCTTTTTCTCGTATATGATGCCCCACCCCCCAACCCCTTTTCTTTTTCTTTTTTTTATATCACTTTTTTTTTATTTACTTTGCCAAGTCACTTTTTGTAACGAACTTTTTTTTTTTTTTTTTTGCACAAGCAGCACAGAGAGACGAACCATCATAGGTGACTTTCACACTGATGAACATGGTACCCTTCTCCAAATGAAAATTACCAATCAAGTGGTAGTTATCACACTAATTCTTAGGTAGCCCTGATCCTCCGATTCAAAACGACAATCATGACACCTCTTAAAGAAAAAGGAGGGAGAGTTACTTGTGAAAATCAAGAATGATTTGTGCTGTGCATACGAAAAGAAAGGAAAGAAAATGAATTTTTTTCAAGTGAAAAAGTGCATGTGCAATTAAATAAACGAAAATTGATGGAGTTCGGGGAATGGGAGAAATCCCTAGAGATTTGCGTAGGGATTCAAAACGCGTTCCATCCAATGGTTTTGTGAAGATATCTGCCAGCTGATTTTCAGTGGGGATGTGATGCAATGTAATGATTCCCTCTTCAACTAAATCTCGAATGAAATGATGCCTAATGTCTATATGTTTGGTCCGAGAGTGTTGAACCAGATTTTTGGAAATATCGATTGCACTCTGATTGTCACAAAACACAGACATTGTATCCTACGTAATACCATAATCTAGCATCATTTGTTTCATCCAAAGAAGCTATGTACAACAACTTCCTGCAACTATATACTCCGCTTCAGCAGTTGACAGAGATGTCGACGTCTGCTTTTTGCTGTGCCATGCCACCAAAATTGTTTTCATAAAGAAGCATCCGCCTAAAGTACTCTTACAGTCATCTACACAACTAGCCCAATCAGCATCAGAGAAACCTACAATGGCAATAGCTGTGTCTTTGGACATCCAAATTCCATAATCAACTATACCACCAACGTACTTCAGAATTCTTTTTACAACACTAACATGCGATTCCTTGGGTTTAGACTGACATCCTGCACAAACACCTACACTAAAAGAAATATCAGGACGACTAGCTGTGAGATAAAGAAGGCTTCCTATTATGCTTCTGTAAAGAGTCTCATTGTAGTCTTTTCCAGCACTATCAAGACTGAGTTTGACAGTAGTACTCATGGGCGTCCTTGAGTGTTTTGAGGACATCATCCCAAATTTCTTAGGTAGTTCCTGAGCATACTTCGGTTGCGATACAAAAATTCCAAATGCAGTTTGCTTGATTTGTAAGCCTAAGAAGAATGTAAGTTCACCCACCATGCTTATCTCAAACTCGCTACACATCTTCTTAGCAAATTTATCAGATAGAGATTCAGAAGTCAATCCAAAAACAATCTCGGCAACATAGACTTGTGCAATAAGAATATTCTGCTTGTCTTGTTGGATGAACAAGGTCTTGTCAACAGTTCCTCTTTGAAAACCATATTGAACAAGAAACACCGTCAATCTTTCATACCCTGCTCTTGGTGCTTGTTTCAAACCATACAGAGCTTTTTGCAATTTAAAAACATGATTTGGAAAATGAGGGTCTATAAATCCTTTCGGTTGTTCAACGTAAACTTCCTCATTTAAAAAATCATTCAGAAAAGCACTTTTTACATCCATTTGCACTTTTTCCTTTCATTTCCGCTTTGGTGCATGGCTTATATTTGTGATGGACTGATTTTTGGTGCTCATATTTGTTGGAGATGTGTTGGTGCTTTTGGAAGTGAATGTGGATACAGAAGGAGGCGTTTGGTATTTGGAGTGGGTGGTGAAACCTTTTTTTTTTTTTTTTTGCAGTGATTTGTGGATTTGTGGAAGTTTGGTATTTTCAGATAAGGTTTTGTGCAGTGATTTTCTACATTCACTGAAATCGATAGTTTCTTCTTCAATTTTTCAGACTATCCACATAGCTCCCAAAAAGATGACACATGCTGAATCATCTTCCTCTCAACTGGCTTATGATCAAAATAGATTTCCCTCTTTGGGTAAAGCCAACCAGTTTCATGAGCAATTTCGGTCTTGAAGTGTCGAGTCGGAAAGAGAAGTCGTTGAGGAGCTACATGATAAACTCGTTTTTAGGAGCCTAGCCACCCGCAATTGGTTCTCTTTGATTACTTTCCATATTAAGCAAATTTATGTGGAATGGGTTCGGGAATTTTACAACAACATGGAGGTAGAAGATTCTGGAAATATCAAGACTAATGTGTGGGGCAAGTGGATCACCATCTCTACAGCTGATCTAGTAGACTTCATTGATATTCCTGAGGTTGAGAACCCAGACTACCCCATCCCTGAAAACACTCAGATTGATTATGAAATGGTGGGCACGACAATTTGTGGGGAACCCACTGCTTGGCCTGGTCGATTAATCCCTCATGGGAATTTGACAGCTGAGTACCGATTTCTCAATCAGTTTGTCTGTCACAATTTGGAGCCAAGGGGTCACACTTCTGATGTTGCCCAAAAGAAAGGTTATCTGCTTTATTGCATTGGGACGGGTAAATGGGTCAACATTCCTCAAGTCATCCTGAATGCAATGGTCAGGACTTTAAGTGCAAAAAAGAATTCCATTCTTCCTTTTGGTGTCTAATTTCTAAGTTTCTCGCTTTCAAGGGGGTTCCGAAAAAGAACAGTGATGTACTACAGAAAATTCGAAATCCGATCAATACTCGTACTCTCACTCTCTCTACTTCTCATATCCAACATGCTCAAGGTGATGAAGCTCATGAGGACATACCTACACCTGCTGCACAGGTTCAGGGGGGGCAACAAACACCAAATGATAGGATTGATTAGTTGGCAGCACAGATGCATGGTTTCGCTGCACATGTTGATGAGCGCTTTGATGTTGTTGGTGCGAGATTTGATTCCATTGATGCTTCACTTGCAGCCATTCTGGCTTGTTTGGGACCTCCTCAATGATTACCTATTTTTCTCTGTTTCTGCAAACTTATTACCGTTGATGCTTGCTATCTTGTCCTTGTGTTTCTTTTGGTTTTGAGATACCTTTTTTTTCATTGTCTGTCTTGCACTTGCTGACCTTGATGTCTCTCTGCTCTTTATGTGATTTCTTGTTCCTTTGATATTATTGTAAATGTTTCTGATATGTTCTTTTAAAATTTGCCAATTCATGACAAAACGGGGGAGTAATTTAATGTTTAAGCTTTTCTGTCTATATGCTTTTCTATTCATAATTTTGTTTCAACTTCAATGATGATTGCATTTGATCTTGTTTCTAGCTTGAAAGTGGTTTCAGGTTGACAGGTTCAGTCCGTCTCAATCTAGATGGTTTTGGTAGAATTTTTGTGTAATTAGGGTTTTGTCCATGAATTGCCAAAGGGGGAGATAGTTAGATTTTAGGTTGGCTAATTCATTGGGTTATGGACAAAACCGGGTTTCTTTACAATGTAAATTTGATTAGAAATGGACTACTCAAGAACATTTGTAAAGAAGTCTAGTTCCATCAGGAACTGACAGTGATCGCTCGAGCGATCCTCTATTCGCTCGAGCGACCCCACACAGAACATCATTTGCTCAAGCCCTCCATTCTGTTCGCTCGACCCAACGCTCAGCGCCAAAGACAGAATGCAGTTCGCTCGAGCGAACACTCTAGTCACTCGAGCGAACCACTCACAGAACGTTGGACGCTCAAGCCACTGTTACTCTTCGCTCGAGCCATTCTTGTAACAGAAGACAGCAAGCAGTTCGCTCGAGCGAACCCTCCTGGTCGCTTGAGCAAACCCGAGACAGAACTACCTTCGCTCGACCCAAGTGACTTGCTCGCTCGAGCCATCATCCGAAGCTGAAAATTTCCAAGTCAGAAGCAAAGCCGCTCGAGCGAACCTCATGATCGCTCGAGCGAACCTCATGATCGCTCGAGCGAACATTGGCGCAAAAATAGGAAGTTGCCCATAATTCCTCTCCTACTTTGTTTCAAGTTGGGAAACTGATTCCTAAAGAGATTACAACACTTAAGGCACGAATCTAAGCCTATATAGAGCCTTTATCTCTCTATTCAACCTTACCTCTCTATCAAGATAAAACCCTAGAGAGAACTTGAGAGATCCATCTCCCCCAAGGCTATTATCTGAAGTGCTGAAGATCCAAGCTTTGGTTATGCTCCATTCTACTCCTCTTAAGTAGAGACTCCTTGAAGACAGCTTCGATGCGTTTGGTTCAAGTACAATGAAGGTGTACAGCGAGTAGTCGGCAAGATCACGTACTTCCTAGGTTGAGTTTCAATTGGGAAGGATTGTGAGTTTCTTGTAACTTTTTTTACATAGTGCTTAGTTGTCTGTTGGCCTAGACGATAAGGCTAGTGGTTTTTTCCCGAGTAGGGTTTTCCACGTAAAAATCATGTGTCCTTCTCATTGTGTGGATTGCTTGATTTTAATCGGATCTAGGATTAATTACTAGTTTAATCACGGTTATTGAAATCTAGTAGAGATCGGTTGGTTGGGACCTGAGCCTGTGTTAAGGCCAAATTTTCACACAGAAACTTCATCTTCATCATCTTCTTCTTCTTCATCGTCATCATCCTCATAATTAGCTTCTTCTGGTTCTACTTCCTGTTCCTCTTCCTCTTCCTCCAAGGAAGATATTCGAAGAGAGCTCGGGTCTTCTAGGTTATTTGGGTCCTTATCTCCTATCTCCATTTCTTCGAGGAAAAAAGCCCACACTGAGACTTTAACTTTTGCACTTGAAAAGAAAAGGGGTTTATGCTTAGATGACACTGAGGTTCACAAGCACCAGCTCTGAAGAAAAAAAAAAGGAAGAAGAAAAGATTTTTCAGTGATTAACAATTTGGGTTTTCAATCTTCTTACCGACCCACATGATAAAAGGTTGACTACTAATAGAGAGGCTCTACAAATCCATGGAAGCATCTAGTGCCTAGTGGGGTTGATATTTTTCATGGATATGACAACCTCAGTTCAAATTTCAAATTGAGAAATAATGAATTGCTAACAAGGATGTACATGGAAGCATTGTTAACTGTTTGGTGCCTAAATTGGAAAAATGAGTTTCAACCAGTCCATTCCACTCATATCCAAGCTTGAGAAAGTGGATGAGCAAAACAATGAGCATATTCGAATGAAAGACCCCATGAAACTAATCTGCCTTGAGAACAAAAAATGTGGAACCAACAATCTGTTTTACTTCTCAAAAAATCGTTTAAAGAAACTTACATCACACAGTCGACGAGGAGAAGGTTGAGAGAATGGTGCCGCAGAAGAGGGTTCTAGGGCCAGTGGTCGAGGGAATGAGATGTTTCTTTATATTATACCCTTTAAAAAGTGTGGATTTATGGGATCCGACGGGGTAGGGATGGCGATAGGGTCGAGTGTAAATGGAAGTGTAGTAATAGGTTCAGGTTTGGGATGTAAACAGGTTCCGGTGAACGGTAGATCAGAGGCAACACATATCCTATTGCTTTAATATAAAATAAAATACATAAATATATATAATATTCATGTGCATTCATCCCGACACTTCTATAATTAAAATTTTTCATGTGCAAAAAAGGAAAAGCCATATATGGTCATATGCATAAATGGAATATTCATGTGTAAAAAGAAAAAGTTCCCTCACCCTATGGTGAGGGATGGATGCACATGAATATATATATATATATATATATATAAGATGAATGCTCGTCTAAGCTGCAGCTTAGGCGAGTATAAGCTGAAGTATGTGTTATGCACATATGGCACCTAAAAAACAACTCCCAGTCTTCTATTTTCCTTCCCCTTCAAACTTTTATCCTTCTTCTGCTTGTAATAAAAGACACCATCTCCCATTCTCAATTTATCCCCTTTGGCTGCTTCCAATTGCTGTAGAGATGATGACAATGAAAACGAAAGGCCTTGGCTCTCCGGGATGCCGGTCTTGTTACTATTTTCACCACCGGCACCAACAGTCCATGTGAATTGAGATGATGGAGGAATGGGGTTGTTTCCAATCACTGTTTCGGCTGATTGTGGTGTGTGGAAAGTATGAAGAGAAGAAGAGGGGTTGGGAAGCGGCATATGGAGAGGTGTGGAAGATGAAGGTTGAGTAGGAGAAGGAGAAGGTGATCTTGGTTGTGGGTTCATGAGGAAAAGTTGCATGGCTGCTGCAGAATCCGCATCCATTCCTTCTCCTCTATGCATCCAAGTCAATTGAATAAAAGAAGTAACACCTCGGCCTATTTGCAATTTCCTTTTGTATGATACCCAGAAGTGATTTGTGGTTTGTTTCATTCAATATGTAAGTGGGGCGTGATGGACACGGCTTTCTTCCGCCTCGGGACTACCAGGGTCAGCGGACGTGAGAGTCCGCAAGGCCCAACCCTTTCGTGACCGAGGGGCGAAAAAAAGCGAGTATCAACATTTTTGTATGCGGTTATGCCAAATTTTCTACTCTACTTGGAATTTAGAAGTGGTGATATGGAGATCCACCTTCACAAGTAGAAAAGAAAATCAACTTTTTTCTAGATCCACCTTCACAAGTAGAAAAGGAAATCAACTTTTTTCTAACTTTCACTACACATATGTAGTTAAGAAAAGAGATATGTTTTTTGTCGTGAAAGGCGATTTTTGTTTGTTTACCGTGAAAGGCGATTTTGTGCCATAAAAAGCGATTTTGCCGTGAAAGGCGGTTTACAATTCTCATCAAAATGTAAAGACAAGAGTTGTGATTTTTCTTGTCTTTTAAAAAAAATACAAATTACAATGAAAAGCAAGAAAAGGAGATCTGACTTCTTAGGAGATTGTGGAAACTCGTTCAAACTAACAGTCGCAAGTCATGTATAGACTTCACCATCATCCTTCATATGAGAACAGATTTGATTTGATTGGCTTGGCTTGAACCTCATATTTTTAGAAGATAAAGACTAAGGAGAGGTCATATATCCAGTAAAAAGCTAAGTAAACGGGCTGAAAAGCCACGTTTAAGCCATGTGGATGGAAGGAAAAGGCCTTAGGAGGGGTTGTTCCCCCCCCCCCCCCCCAAACCCAAAAGGACTTCGGTCACCTTGTGGTGGTTGTTGCAGACTCTCTTTGACGGAGGAGAGGCTGTTGTAGCAACTTTTGCAGAAGGATTTCGTGTCGATTTGATCACGATGGATTTTTTTTATCCCATTTTCCTTGGAATGACCTCCCTTTTATAGGCTTTTGGTGGCCATTAGAGGGTTTATGGGCTTTTAATGCATTAAAGCCACATGATGGGAGGAGGTACAGGTTTTTAATTCATTATTTTATAACTCCTCTTTCTTGGCTTCTGATTGGTCGATGGAGAATAATGGACATTTAATTGCCTTTAAGCTCCATGATGAGAGGAGTTACATGGTTAAATGTCATGATTACTTGGACTTATAACTCATTTTTCCTTGCTACTGATTGGGCTGTCCAAAATAGGGAGCTAATGACTGCATTAACTTGTCATAAAATGGGTCATTTAACTGCATTAAGTGGTCGCCGAGGAATTTGAATAGTCGCGGGCCGCGCCATGTCTTTTAGGATTCTTCTTGTGATGTAAGAGGCTTGATCGCCACTAGATCTTCATGTTGTTTGATGTCGGATGACCATGCGACTTCAAACATTAATTGTTACCCATGGGCCAGTAACATCTATCATGTCGATTTCTCGATCAATCGGGCAAAAAGTGTGCTTTCTTAGTTAGCCGATTGGCGATTTCAAGGCATCTGATGACGATCCAATCATTTCGGCGACGGATCTGTGATGTTGACGAAGATCGACGGATTTCATGCCTGAAAAATCAATTTTTTTGAAAACCACAGGGGCCAATCATCTCAAAACACGAAAAAAAACCCAAAAAATAGGCTTTTTGGCGAAAATCTAGTGACCCGGATTTCCATGGTCGCAGGATTTTTATTCCTTTTGGTCGTTGATTTTCGGTCGTTTCTCAGGTTTTTCTTATTCTTTTTTCTCCGGTATTTTTCTTGACATTTTTACACATTTATTGGCCTGATTTTTCTGAAGAAAACATGACGAGAAGCCCTACAAATCAAAGCGCAAAGTTTTTGATTTTCTGGAATAGCCGAAGACCTTGTTCCCGATTTGCCGTCAAAAGCCAAAACTACGTCAAACGATGTCGGAATGACCTAAAATTTAAGGAGAAGCCTCCTAAGCAATAAATAAGACCAACCATAGGCTTTTGTTTGAGTTTTGAAGCCATATGGGCTCTTGTCGCCTGTAGGCTTGATTTCTCCGCGAGGAAGATGCCACGCTTTGATATACGATCAACCAATGTCCGATTGACTTGAAATTTGACAGGTAGCCTATTGGAGTCATTTTAAGACAATTCACTAGTTCCAATTTGGAAATCATGGTATCGGGGATCTCCGCCACCGGAGGCCTGATTTTGCTTCCATAAGTCAAAGTTGGGTCAAATGTTGTCGAAATGAGCTGAAACTTGATGAGTAGCCTTTTGGAAGTATCTTAAAACCACCTATGCGCTCTGTTTAATGGGTGATGGCCTCGGTGGTTCCCACTGCCAAAAGGCTTGGTTTTGCTGTTTGAGGGTTGATGGAGGGTCAAACGTTGTTGGTTCGACCTGAGATTTGACATAGAACCTTTTGGAATTATTTTAAGACAATCCATAAGCTCTAATCGAAGACTTAATATCTTTAGTGCTATCGCCGCCGAGAGAGTTGACTTTACTACGGCTATTTCCTTTTTGGGTCAAACGATGTCAGAATAACTTGAAACTTGATGTAGAACCTTTTAGTGGCATTTTGAGGCCAAATATGTACTTTATTTTTTGGATCAAGTTCTCTGGCTTCACCCCCACCAGGAGCTCCTGTTCAGCTGCTGGAAAAATGAAGTTAGGCCAAATAATGTCGAAATTGTCAAAAACTTCAAGTGTACTCTTCCTATGGCTGTCTTGAAGGATCTTGTAGTTTTTGTTTGATTCTGCAAAGATTTGATGCTTAAAGTAGCATTGCCTGTTTGTGGTAGGATGTGACTTTATGTAGCTTTTTTATGCTGAGAGTGTATGAAGAGGCAAAGTAACATTTTTTGTGTCAACAGGGTGCTTGATTAGGTTTTGGGGATCCGAATTTTATTGATTTGATGAGTCTAACCGTGGATTGAATATGTCCTTGTTGGAAGAGGTTAGAAAAATCCAATCTTTGATGCTGGATTCACTACCCCAGTGCCCTGTTTGGATGCTTGGAACTTGGGCTGCCCTTTAACTTAATTTGGTTAGAGCTAAGACCCTAATGGAGGAGCCAGTTTTTTGTTCTAGCTAGATTTAAGCATGCCTAGCAGCAATTCAACTATAAAATCCTTATATTGCCCCTTCGAAAATCAAAATTTATTGCTCTTTATTGATACCTCTGATGGAAAGAATTTTGGAGGTCATATCACTTACTTGCTGAACATTTATGGTTGTATTCCGGGTGTTATGTTTATTTCTGTAGTTGGAACTGGGGATGGCTAGTTGGTTGGTTGTGCAAAATATCCTCTTTTGAGTACTATTTGTTAAGTATTTTATGATGTTGCCTTGTGGATTCTACTTACCATAAAAAATTAAAGTTCTTGAGTTTGAAAAATCTCCTCTCTTTCTTATCTCTCATGGTTGTAAGTTAATAATTTCTCAATAAGTTTATTTAGAAGAAGGTGATCTTGGTTCGTAGTGTTTTTTCATCTTGATTTCTCGTGTACGAGGCTGCATTCGTGGTTTCGTGTTCGGACTGCCTCCCCTCTCGAGCTCGTCGGACTGCCTCCCCTCCTCCCCTCTCGACAGTGCGAACCAACCATCAGGTTCTTTGCCGGAGAAGAGGTGCAGAAACTCTGCAGCTGGTTGCACTTGCAGACAAACGACGTAGCAACGACAGCCTTCTTTCTTGCTGGAGGGAAAAGAACCCAGACAGATTGAATTTGTGACCTTGGCCAAACAGGTCCAGGTTGGTTCTGGGTCGGGCCAAGTTGCAGTAAATGGGTCACAAATGTGCAGTTTACACACTTCAGCTTAGGTTACCCTAAGCTCCAGCTTAGGGGAGCCCCACTCTATATCTCTCCTACACAGTAGTGGATGTTAATATCCACTGTGCACCGTGTGGGTTTTGATAAAATGCAATCAGTTTTGTTTTCGAAGGGCCCGCCCATTTTTTGTTTTCCCCCTTCCTATCTTAGACCTACCAATCTTCTCCCTTGTCTCTCCTCTGTCTCTCGCCTCTCTCTCTTTCAGTGAAGCTCTCATTTTTCGCCTGATCTCGCTGCTACTCTCTCACATCGACAAACTGTGCCTGTTTCTCCCTCGCCAGACTCTCCCTCGCTGCTGCTCTCCTCTCTCTCGCTGCACTGCTGCTGCGCTCCCTCGCTACCCTGCTGCTACCCTCTTCTCTCTCGCCTGATCTCTCCCCCTCGCCAAACTGCTGCATTGCTCTCCTCTCTCCTCACCTGATCTCTCTTCCTCTCTCCCATCGTCGAACTGCGCCCTTCTCTCCCCCTCGCCGAACTGCTGCGCTGCTCTCCTCTCTCCTCGCCTGATCTCGTTGCTGCTCTCTCCCATCGTCGAACTACGCCCATCTCTCCCTCTCTACTGCGATCTCTGTCTCTCGCTGCTGCTCTCTAGTGATTTGAGGAGATCTTTGCTGTAAGTTTCAAAGTAGGTTTGACGGATACACTTGCGCTGTGTTGCATTCTTGTGAGCCAATATGGATATGGTCAACACTTCATTTGTTCCCCATCTTGCATGAATCGATCAAAATAAGATACCATCATTCGAATCCGAACACGAAGTACGTATTTCAACCAAAAATGCTAGTGTTGCAAGAAAGATTTGGGATCAAATACTGCAGTATTTGATGCTAGACCTTGCAATATCCTGAATCTGAGTTTTGGGTTAGTAGCTAATATGATGGTTTTAGAAGTTTGTGTTATTAATTTAATGCAATATTGGGTTTCCTCCAAATGGGTAGTATTGAAAAGGTTGACTAAGATCCAAATGCACCCGGCGGCTGTCTGCTATTGGGATGGAAGTGGAAAATTTCCCAATGTCTCACTGTTTGTTAACTTGTAAGAATGTGGTTGTAAGCACATAGAAGTGGAAAATTTCCAAATTTCATATGGTTAGTTCATCTTGTAAGAATGTGGTTGTAATCTTGCTAGAGTTATTGGGAAAGAGGGCCAATCTTGCAAGTTTTTCCCTTCTACGTTGTTTGGCCAAATGTAGAGTAGAATATCTTTAGTTCTGAGAACTTTAAGTTAGGCGACTTGGTTTTGGGGTGATATAACTTCCACTGATTTTTATTATTTTTTTTTAAATGAAACTTCATGGAAGGAAAATAGGAGATTCCAAGTGGGTAGAACATGTTAGGAGGGAATACCCCCCTCAATACAGAAAAGGAAAAGGAGGATGGTTATCCAACTTTTTAGGGCTGCTGGACTGCCCCTCTCTGCAAGACATTGCACCAACGGGGGAAGATGGAAGTTGCATAGTTACCTAGATTGCAGTTTAATTAATTCGCATTCAAGTTTGTACTTCGTAAATTAAGACTTTGCTTAATAAGAAAATTTGACGAAGTAGGTTCATTCGATTTGCTTCTCAATTCGTCTAATTCAGACAGAGTTATACTCCAAATACTCCTGGCTGTAGAACTTCAATCAAGTTACTACTATTATTTGAGAAAAGACTTTAAAGAACATGTGTGCAGAATCTAGCACCTGCTGTATCCATGGCTGCATTGATACTTAGTCCTCTCAAGTTTGTAGTTGGCATTTTCTTTTATCTGATGTTAACCTTTCCAATAAAGACTTTCTGTTTATTTTTTCTTTCCATAATGGGAACAGCCCTACAAATGTCGTCAGCATCGTCTTCGGTACGAAACTTAGAATGGGCTCCAAAGTGCCCATGTGGGTATGGGTATATGATTTTAAAAACATCTCGTACAACCCAAAATCCGGGACGAAGATTTTGGAAATGTCCAGATTTACACATAAGTGTTTATAGATTACAACTTCTTAAATTAATATGTATTTTCACTCAAAAATTAATATTTCTTTTTCTATGAGTTTGTTTGTAGGGAGAACGAGGTTGAGGGTTGTTGATTTGGATGGATGAGGTTGCGAATGAATATTCACCGGTCTGAAGGATGGGACATGTGCAAATCGAAAGTAGAGAAGATGAAATGAGACGTTACTTGAAGAGATGAAGAAGGAGATTAAGCATGAAATCAAATTTTTGAGAGAAAGTGTTGAAGCTCAGAATTTTCAGCAGCAACACCCAAATTATTGTAGCTATATATTGATGATGTTTCTACTATTTGTTGCATATGCACGGGGATCAAACTTTGCAACATGAACTTAGCTATCTCTGTTGGTTTTTCTTTTTTTTTTTTTTTTCTTTTAATGAAATGTCCAGATGCACTTGTTCAATTATTGAATATGAAGCAACGAGAAATTTTCCAATGAGAGATTTACAGTGTCTAGTAACTTGTACTCTTTCACGTTTCTATTGGGTGGGTGGAATTAGAATTCTAACCTGCACCGAGTGCATTAAATGAAGCATTAGGATAGGAAAAGTGCGCAGCTGTTACACGAGGCAAACGCGATTTTTTTGGACCCAAAAATTGCAGATTTCGAGTTCATGATATGGACTTTTAGAACCCCAGATTTCATCAAAAAACTCCCTCGGGAAAAGGGTCAACCAGCGACCTAAACAAGGGTACTCAGATTGGTTTCGGCAGATTTAACCGTTCGGATTGGACAAGTGCGCGGCTGTTACACGAGGCAAACGCAATTCTTTTGGACCCAAAAATTGCAGATTTCGAGTTCCTGATATGGAGTTTGATTACCCCAAATTTCATCAAAAAACTCCCACGGGAAAAGGGTCAACCAGCGACCTAAACAGGGGTACTCAGATTGGTTTCGGCAGATTTAACCGTCCGGGTTGGAAAAGTGCATGGCTGTTACACGAGGCAAACACAATTTCTTTTTACCCAAAAATTGCAGATTTTGAGTTCATGATATGGACTTTGATAACCCCAAATTACATAAAAAAAACTCCCTCAGGAAAAGGGTCAACCGGAGACCTAAACAGGGGTACTTAGATTGGTTTCGGCAGATTTAACCGTCCAGGTTGGAAAAGTGCGTGGCTGTTACACGAGGCAAACGGGATTTTTTTTTACCCAAAAATTGTAGATTTCGAGTTCATGATATGTACTTTGATAACCCCAAATTTCATCAAAAAACTCCCTCGGGAAAAGGGTCAACCAGCGACCTAAACAAGGGTACTCAAATTGGTTTCGGCAGATTTAACTGTCCAGGTTGGAAAAGTGCGCGGCTGTTACACGAGGCAAACGCGATTTTTTTGGACCCAAAAATTGTAGATTTTGAGTTCATGATATGGACTTTGAGAACCCCAAATTTCATCAAAAAGAACCCTCGGGAAAAGGGTCAACCAGCGACCTAAACAGGGGTACTCAGATTGGTTTTGGCAGATTTAACCATCCGGGTTGGAAAAGTGCGCGACTGTTACACGAGGCAAACGCAATTTTTTTGGGCCAAAAGATAGATTTCGAGTTCATGATATGGACTTCGAGAACCCAAATTTCATCTAAAAACTCCCTCGGGAAAAGGGTCAACCAGCGACCTAAACAGGGGTTCTCAAATTGGTTTCGGCAAATTTAACCGTCCAGGTTGGAAAAGTGCGCGGCTGTTACATGAGGCAAACGCGATTTTTTTGGACCCAAAAATTGTAGATTTTGAGTTCATGATATGGACTTTGAGAACCCCAAATTTCATCAAAAAACTCCTTCGGGAAAAGGGTCAACCAGCGACCTAAACAGGGGTACTCAGATTGGATTTTTTGGGTCATGCCATTAAATTTTTTGGTTTTTTCGAATTGGAAGTATGCCAATTGAATAGTCTCCCTGTGCATGCAATGACTAGGAAACAAAAGTTTTTCTACAATTCCTGAAAGTGAAACAAAAGTTTTTGTACAATTTCTGCACTAGCTAAAACAAAAACCCAATGTCTGCAACAAAAGTCCCTCTGTGCAATTACAATCTCTGCAACAAAATTTCTGCAACATGACTAGACAACATTCCTTGCAAACCTCATCAAAGAACTACAAGATGACATAATCAAACTGTCACATGATACTCAAACCCAATTTCTGCACTATATGAAGCTTAAACAAATGCGCCATTAACAAATTCCTGCACTAGCTGAAACAAGCACAATTTCTTCACAATCTGAAACTGAAACAAAAGTGCTTCTACAATTTCTGCACTAGCTGAAACAAACACAATATCTGCAACAAAAGTCCCTCTGTGCAATTACAATCTCTGCAACAAAATTTCTGCAACATGACTAGACAACATTCCTTGACAAATTCCATAAATTCCATCCATTCCATAATTTTCAACAAGGGAAACACTCAAGAAATAATTTACACTCATACGACAACAGAAAACATGACTAGACAACTTCCATCCATTCATCAAAGTACTAGAAGAACACATGCTCAAAACTGAAACATATGTGACATTCTAGAAACTGAGACATATCTGAAACATATGCCTTTCATTCATATTGTTCAGCCACATAATGGTGTGCACCTACTTACATAAGTCTTGATCAATCTCAAACATATTAAAATACATGAACAAAAGGTGGGCTTCAATGTGATTCTTCATCAAACCTACAATAACAAAAGGTGGGCATAACGGTACTCATGATAGCAGTCTTGATGTGTTAAACACTGCAAAAGATGTCACCTTCTTTGCGTTATAGTCATTGAGCTGCAATAGACAAGCAACATAAGGTCAGTTATGGAGGGAAAAGGCTTCTGAAAATGTAGCATCAAGTTTCATCATCATAGAAATTCTTAAATTAAGAAATAATTACCATTGTAAGTCATTGCATTTCTTCATCAGAGCCTTCTCTACTTCCATCGATAGAGCCCAATGACTAGCTTGGATCAGCATCAACTAACTTGAAATTTTTTTTTCATAAGTAATAGTTTTATATGAAACATGGGGAATAACAACAAAACTCGTATTAAATTGTTTACCTGTTCAACCACACCGGACAATTACGCTTGTCATGTGATACACCGCGCTTGTTGCAACCCTTACTTAGGTGCCCTTTTATAGCCTTTTCCTTCGACGATTTAAGTCTCTTCGCACGTCCTTTCGTCACAACATGCACCGGCTCATTTTACTCAAACACATTACTATCCACAAGTGCCTTCCCTTTATCAATGCTTGAACTTGATGGGTTGTTTAACGTCATCTGCCTTAATTTCATTTCCAATTCCGTATGACCACTGATTAAAATTTCAAAACCTTCTTTTGATTGACTAGCTATGTCAATAAGCCCTGCAAACATACAAGACAAGTGACTATGTCTAGCTAAGCATGGGTTAACACCTTCTCATCCACCCGATTCCACCACGTCTACAAATGCATCTTTTGTAACACCCCTCGTCCATTGCTTCAAAATGTAACGCTCGGGAAAAAATAGTATAGAACCTCTCCTCAAGATAGACAAAACATGACAACAAGGGATGCCTTCAAATTCAAACTTCTTGCAAGAACAATATGCATGCTTCTCGTCTTTTTTCCATAAAACCTCTCTTTCAATTTCCTTTTCATCGGAATAATTTTTCACAATGAACTTACAAGTTACATCATCCTCGTAAACAATATTTTCTGCAATTGACATGGTGGTGAATAACTCATCTTGAAACTTATAAAATATGTTCCTTGTGTATATTTTGGCCATTTGCTTTTCCATTGGTAAACATGTCTTTATTTTAGGCCTCCCATTGCTATTCTCAAAATCCTCTTTCTTTTCAAGATACCTTAAACGTTCCACCCCGGCATCAAAACGCAATATGAAATCAAGTAGAGAATTCTTGTACTCTACATACTGCTTCACAAATGCATTCATGCTTTCACTTCTTTGAGTCATCAACATGCCACCAAAGAAATCTTTCTTTAAATATGCCGGAACCCACATATGACGAATCTTAAATATATCCGCCAACCAATCATTATCCATCAGCTTATTGTCTGTTATGATCTGATTCCAAAAACTGTCAAATTGATCAATAGTGTCTGAGTTATGAACACATTTTTTTATCTTATCTATTAAACCCTCATTGTGCATATGAAGCCCTCCCAAATTCGTAGGCAACTTATCCAAAATGTGCCATAGGCAATACCGATGAACAGTGTTTGGCATGACATTTTTAATGGCTTTTGTCATTGCCAAGTCTTGATCTGTTATAATACCCTTTGGTGGACTATATGACATGGGTTAAACAACCACTCAAATGACTCTGTTTTTCCATTTGGTAGAAACCCACATCCAAATAAAGTAGTTTGCCCACGGTGATTGCAACCTACAAATGCGGCAAAAATAAGTTCATAATAGTTTGTCTTGTAGGTTGTATCAAATGTCACCACATCACCAAACACTTTGTAAGCAGAATGAAATGATCCGTTTGCCCAAAACACATGCGTTATCTTTTTATCTGCATCTCTCTTAATGGTATATGTGAAACCATTTCCCATTTCTTTCTGGTTTTCAAAAAGTTGAAATAGCAACTGTCCATCTAGCCCCCTTTTCTTTTCCTTTTCCTTTTCATCCCTACGGTGATTCCTGGCATCTGTATCTGTAAATCCAATTTTGTTCAGTCCCCCAAACTACGATGCAAACACTTGCATTTGTTGTTTGCATCGCACATTTGCAGCATCATATGTATTTATAAGTTGTCTCCTTGATTCTGGCACTTCACGATGCGACCTCAACATAAATCTCTTACTCGGAGTAGCGGGGGCATGAGAGTGTTGAGGAACAAACATGGATACTACATAACCACCTAACTTATCTAATTTCACTTGCAACTTAGCCTTACAATCAAATCTTGTTTCCATTCGACGTCTTTGAACAAGTTCCTTACCAATCCAGTGTTTCTCATTTGTTTTGCCCTCCTTTGAGCAGACAAATCGCTTCCATACAACCTCCCCATATTTACCTCTATTACTAGATTCTTTTCTTATACTAAATCCAGCAAGTTTTCCATAAGCATTGTAAAAGTTATATGCCTCATCTAAATCATCAAAATGCATGCCCAATCTTGGTGTCATGTTTTCATCTACAACCGGATAGTGGACAATTGATGATGAGGAGGAGGTTATATCCATATGCAATCTGGATGACAAATAATTGAAATTGGTCATGAATAACAAACCCAAATAAATAGTTCTAAAAACATGACTACACCATGACATGCAATGCATAATATTAAATAAACAGATGGCAAAAATAAAACTTTCTAGTACAAAGGACCGGCAATAACACCATTTAGCGATAATTCAACTCGCATTTCAGAGGTAAGATCTAGGCCTAAGCTTAAGCTCTCACAAGCCCAAACAGAGTTTAGTTTTATTACAGATTGGACCATGTCGGCTTAGGCTTTGCCTGGCCCAAGTTGCACCCGTAGGACAATAGATGTTTGTATGTGTGCTATTTGATGGTTGAAATGGTGTGTCTATTTATCTCTGAGTGTGAGTGTGTGTGGTTTATACATGGAGTGCCTTTCACACTGTTAGTGTTCTGAATTTAGCTTTCCTAATCCGAGTGGTATTTCAGACTGAGTGTGTGTGGTTTATACATGGAGTGCCTTTCTCACTGTTACTGTTCCAAATTTAGCTTTCCTAATCCAAGTGGTAATTCAGATTGATTTTTTAAAATATTTCTTCCATTCTCAATAGTGAATTCTCTGATATTTTCGACTTGGAGCACTTCAATAGAACTCTTGCAAATGATGACTTGGAGTACTTCAATAGAACTCTTGTCAGTGTATTCAACCAAATGTGGAATGCTTCTCAGTTAATCAGAGAATTATACTAGTGTCTGACAGGAGAAAAGGTTCTGAAACAAACCCAATTAAGTATTCCAAAAAAGTATGTTGAACCAATTGATTAATCAAGATATGTTTGTATCAATGGTTGAAACAGTTAGATATTTTGAACTGCTTGTAGCTGGAGCACCTACATGCCTTCCAATTGACATCCTAGTCTTGGACGCTCACTAGCATATAATTCCAATAATGAAGTGCAAGTTAAGGAAGCCATTTCAAGACTCTCATTTTTCAAACTAACTATTCTTACTTAGAAGAGTTGCTAGACTGTTGCAGCAAGCCAGAGAGAAGCTCAAGAGAGGGAGAGCGAGACAGAGAGAGGCGCAACGAGAAACTCGACGGGAGAGGGAGAGACAGATCAGGCGAGAGAGAGAGAGATGTACGCAGCAGCAACAATTTGGCGAGGGAGATAGATCGGGCGAGGGAGAGAGATCAGTCGAGAGAGAAGAGTGCAGCAGCAGGGCAGCGAGGGAGCGTAGTAGCAGGGCAGTGAGAGAGAGAAGAGCGGCACAGAGGGAGAGTCCGGAGAGGGAGACACGGGCGCAGT
Organism: Persea americana; assembly: GCA_029852735.1. Classification (NCBI taxonomy): domain Eukaryota; kingdom Viridiplantae; phylum Streptophyta; class Magnoliopsida; order Laurales; family Lauraceae; genus Persea; species Persea americana. The sequence goes on from CM056811.1 coordinate 21,118,379, forward strand.
TCATCAATGGGAGAGAGCAGCAGCAAAATCAGGCGAAAAACGAGAGCTTTGCTCTGAGAGAGAGAGAGAGAGAGAGAGAGAGAGAGAGAGAGAGAGAGAGAGAGAGAGAGAGAGAGAGAGAGAGAGAGAGAGAGAGAGAGAGAGAAAGAGGAGAGAAACAGAGGAGAGACAAGGGAGAAGATCGCTAGGTCTAAGATAGGAAGGGGGAAAACGAAAAATGGGAGGGCCCTTCGAAAACAAAACTGATTGCATTTTATCAAAACCCACACGATCCGTTCCCCCACACGGTGCACAGCGGATATTAACATCCACTCTAATGTAGGAGAGCACTCCCCATATATATATATATATGTAAAGGAGTTACATTGGTGAAAGGTGGACCCCTTTAAATTAGGACAGCATGCAATCTGCTCGTAACCCATAGGAGAAAATTCTCCATAGCTAAGATCCATCTAAATTTCATGATGTTCTAACCTTTAATAAATCATGAAATATTTCCATCCTATCATCATTCCTAATTAGCTAGTGTTGCAAACGGGACATTTTTGGGTTGGAACCATACCGGATCCGGACCCAGGCCCGTTTCTAAATAACGGTTTCTGTTCCAGGTCAGGTTTTGATTCGAAACTTGTTTTGTTGATTCCAAACCCAGTTCTAATAGAAATATCCAATTCTAGTTCCGGAATCGGAATCACCTATAGGACTAAAATCTAGTTCCAAAAGCTGTTTGAACTTCTCTTCATTTTTTTCCCTTAAAATAAGCACATCATTCAACTTATAACTATGCATCAAGTCTACTACCTCGAGGATTATAATAAAAATGTCATAAAAACGAAGTTAATTTTGAGATACAGTTTGCATTATCAAAAGACTCATCTGGCGGGTCATGGGTCAATGGGTCGAAACCTATATGAACCCAGAACTAGACCCATTTATCAATTGGAACCGGAATTGGGTCTCAGACCCAGACCCATTTAAGAATCTTATTTTAGGTCTTAGACTAGGTTTTTTACTGGTGGGAGCTTCCGGGTAATTGGATAATCAGATACCCGTTTGCAACCTTATAATTAGCATGCATCTAGTTGGGCTTGCAAGAGATAGAATGCAAATCTTATATGATATCATGAGCTGATGATACCATAGATTATCAAGTTTGTACAAATAGGAACCGTGGAATATGATCCAATAACTCAAAATTTTTAAATGATGGGTTTTATCTCGATGGTTAAGAACTAAACTTTTTTTTTTTTTGGTAAAAGGTGTAAGAACTAAACTAGATAGATTTGACAGTCACTAACTAAATGACAACATATAGTAATGCTATTTTATTTTATTTTTGAAACAATAATAAAACTTTAATAAAAAGGGGAAATGGATATAAAGCTGAAAAAGTAAAAGAGAGATAAGTTATAGAGAATGTACAAGAGTATTATACCAACCCCAACCCAATTATATAATCACACCCACCCATGGAGACAACCTCTCAACCCCTTGCTTGGCTAGTGCATCCACGATCAAGTTAGCTGATCTAACCTCATGATGAAAAGAGACATTTAGAGTGGCCGATAGTTCCTTAGATGCTAATATCTTAGTTTATGGAATTTTGAACATTCTAACTTTTTTTATAACATTTTTTAGATTTTAATAGTGAAAATTTCACACTACATAGGCCGCATAAGTAGCAAGAGGCCGCATAAGTAGCAAGCCACAATATATCACAGTGGAGCACCACTTGTTTCAAGGTCGACCATGATCACGATTTTTTAAACAACCAAACCAAGGGGTCTTTTATTTGCTTTCATTACTTAAGTAAATGTTGCATCCGCATAACATTTAGGAACATTTAACATAGTCACTTTTGTTTGTGCTCATTTACGCACTACATGCATAAAAAAAAAGGGTTGGCAAACAATGTCATTTTGATATGTAATGTATGGACCAACCAGTTGTGTCCCTTACATGGTAGGTTCCAAAGGAGCTACTGTCCTACCACAAATATTGGGCACTATAGCAACTATTCCAACACCATCATTCTCCGGACCGCCCTTTCCCATGGGTCTAACGGCTGCTCCAACAGGTTCACCAGCAGTTGGGGGATCTGGTGATCATAGCCTCAATTGCAAGGCCACAATTATAGTAAAAACCGGTGAAACCGGGTCGATCAACGAAGAGTTATTTATCGCAAAACATTTCCTATTGAAAAAACTAATTCTAGTATAAAAAAAATCTATACAAATAAATATCTACGAAACTAAAATTCAAATTTAATTACAAATCCAAATTAAAAATTACAAATCCCAAATAAAAAGAAAAATCATAATCTAGAAAACTAACTTAACTACTGCATCCACCAAAAGATTTGTCAGTCCAACCAATTGTAATAATTGTTAAGATGCGAAAAAATGAAAATAAAATAAAATAAAATCAGAGAATAAAAAAATAGATTTTAATTCTAAAATATTGCAATAGTTATTTTGCTTGACGCCATTAAGGAAAATCAAGACCACCGCACCAAGTGTGCACTGTCACTACACACAAAAATTCAATGTTGATCCATTGGTGTAGACCAAGACCCCATAAACTTGATTTATTAATGAAAGACCCATTACAAGCAAATAACCATTACAAAAAGTTTTGAATCAAAATAAAGTGCATCCAACCATACCCTAGACACATGAAACATTAAACGGAGGAGAACGACTCGCAGTCTCGAACTGCAATCCAACCGGCTCTCGTTTTACGATTTGAAATCCAAGTAAGGGAAGATGATGAAAGGCTGGTCCAATGGCGGAGTAACGATACCAACGACGGCAGCGTGACAGCGTAGAAATCCAAGTGGTGGTGTGCCTTAGGGAAGACCTTGGATGAAATATTAATGGAAGGATGAGAGATGGAGAAAAAATAATGAAAAAGGAGGAGGTGGGTTGCTGGTCGTCCAAGAGGAATGGGGATATGGTATTGACGTTCAGCCCTCTTTTTGAGCTCTTTTTATATCTTTTGATAGCTTGGGCTGCAAGGTTTTGGTTGGGTAAGGATTAGTAATGTGGGGTCCAAGTTAGATAGGATTAGGAGGGTCTTTAGAGAATCTCTGGGGGTTGGCCACAATCCTAGTGAAAATAGGATTGTTCTTATCTCATGTCACTTCCTCTCTTGAACCCCAATTTGAAAAAAAAACTTGCAAATCTGAAATTTTTAGATTTAATTCAAAATTTGAAACCATATGAGGAGCCCCTTTTTTTTTTTTTTTTTTTTTTTGGACGTGTGATAGCTTGGGATGGAGGTGTTGGACGTGTGACGTCTTCTTTGGAAGAATCTTGGTTGCTATCTTCAAAATTTGAAGCCTATCTTTCTAGATTTTCTCATGAAATCTCTTTGTGCACCCTTCCTTAAAATATTCAAATTCCTTTGGTAGCTTCCCGTTCCTCCACTTGGGGCCGCTTCTTTTCCAAATAAATTTCAACTCTAAAAATCAGATTTGATATGCAAATTTTTGAAGCCAAGGTGGACCCACTGTGGGCATGCAACAACTTTAACAAAAACATGTTGGACATTCATGCCATCTTGCATATCTTTTCTTGATTTTTTTTTCTTATTACCTTTTTTGTTTCTTTCTTGACTTAAATTTCAAATTTGAATCTTGAAATTATCTTCAATCATAGATGGTCCCACCTTGGCAAAAATAATTCCAAATATGAAATTCAGTTTTGTGTTTGCAATTGGCACACATGATGGGCCCCACTTCTGCGTGCAATGCTTGAATTTCCTTGCCTTTGACGTCCTTCATATGGTTGGATTGTCTTTTGCACTTTTTTTTCGTCTTTGTTTGGCTTGAATTGAATCTTCCAACCAGGGTAGTGTGGACCCCATGCGGAGCTTCAATACCTTGGGTTTCCTTCTTTAATTCTTCAATTGATTTATCTCTTCCACGGGTCCCAAAAAATTAATTCTTCCTACAATAATACAAATAGTATAATCAATGATCAAAGAATTATTTATTTATGTAGGAAAAGAATATTGCAAGATGCGGACCCCAATTCACACTGAATAGATGCATAATATTTCACCATTTTATCAAATTTTCTTTAAGTAAATCAATGGTGCAAAGAAAACTCGTCATTTCATGTGTGAATATAAAATTATGAGAAACTTATGACTTCTAATGCCAAAACTAGAGAAATTCATGAATTTATGTGAAAATGCAATTTTTAGATGAATTTTGACTCGAATTCAGACTTTGATGCTCACAAATATAAAATCATGATTTACTAAAATGGTGTATGATTTGATGAATAAGTCCTTAATTATTCTAAAATGATGAGGGAATTATACATTTTTAAGGACTTAACATCTAGCCTTGATTTAAATTGAGGTGGGGCGACAATGGATGGTGACAGTAAGGATGGTAGCAGGTTGAGGCAGTTCTTCGTTCATGGCTATGGCGGAGGTCCAGTGGAAAAGCAAATGACGCCTTCGTTGCAGTCGGCGGGCATGGGAGTGACATTGAAGCGGAAGGAACCAGAATGTCGGTGGGAACCGAACATGGTTGGCTACAAACCAGTGGCATCGAGGCATTAATATTAGAGTTTAGCCCTCTCTCCAGGGCTGGTGGGCCCCTTCGGCGTTTAAGGAATCAAAGAAAAGATTGATGCTTAATTGGCAGTAGGCCCAGAAGAAGTTAGGCCTGCACAAGCATTGTTGAAGTTAGGTAAATCAGTTCTAGTAAGGCTGGATATATAAATATATATATATATATATATATATTTATACAGGAGAAGTTGGCCCTGCACAAGCATTGTTGAAGTTAGGTAAACCAGTTCTAATAAGGCTGGCCCTGCACAAGCATTGTTGAAGTTAGGTAAACCAGTTCTAATAAGGCTGGATACATATATATATATATATAGAGTGAGAGTGGATATGGAAGTGCGGGCCCCCGCCCATCTCTCACCAAGTTGGTGAGAGTGTCTCTCATAGGAGCACCTCCCCAACTTGGTGAGAGATGGGTGGAGGCCCTCACTTCCATATCCACTCTCACCAGCTTAAATGCAAGGACCCCCAACTTAAATGTGAGGGCCCCCACCGATCTCTCACCAAGTTGGTGAGAGTGCCTCTCATAGGAGCACCTCCCTATATTTATATATATTATGGTTCAAAAAATCGGCCGATACCAGTTTGTATCAGTCAATACGATCGAACCTGTATCGGTTAGTACTGCTTCGATATCGGCTAGGGATATCGGTATAGGTATCGCCCCCCAAATATCCCAAATTTATGGAGTGTTATCGACCGATATTTTGAAAATATCGGCCAGACCGATATATCGGCCAATATTTCGGTCGATGAGTGGTGTCGTTCTCTTCTTCATATTCCCTAATGCCTTCTTCTTGCAGGTTAAAAGGAGGAAAAAGAACTCCAAAATTTTACAGTAAAAGAAAACAAATATATATATATATATATAATAGAGATTGGAGGAGAATATGAGGAGAGACTTTCACCTGGATTCCATCGCATTTGCTCCACCATAGCTACCGGCCGGCCGCACCACCGCCCGCCTTCTTTTTCCCCACCTCTCATCTCCTCCCTTATTCCTCTTTCTATTCTTCTCCTCCTCTCCTCTCTTTCCTTTCCTTCCCTTTCCTTTTCTTTTCCCCTTCTTTCCTTTTCGTCTTCTCTTTCCCTCTCTCAGTCTCTCTTTTCCCTCCTCTGTTTCGGCGCAGCTAACAAAATCAAAGGGGTAGCTTCCTAATGAAAGGGGCGAATGAGGATATGCCCTTTTTAGGGCTTCTTTCCTTTTTCTAATACTCTCTTCAGTTGAGTATGCAACAATAAAACCAAGCCATCTTGTGGGTCCCACAATGGGGCCCACCTACATCAAATCCAAACCATTCAAAATATTTCTCTCTCCCTTTATTATGCCCTGAGAAAGTTTCACTCTAATTGAAAATTACCCTAACATCAAATTAATCCATCAACCAATTTAAAAAAATCAATCTAATAAGGACACATATCTTAATAAAATGAAATTGGATGAAGGGCAACCATTTTAAGTGATTTAGATTTCTGTAGGTGGGTCCACAATGAAGACTACAAGATTTCCAATCTCACTATTTTTTAATTACACCTTACTAAAAGGGCTTAATTGTTTTAGATCTAAACCACCCAAAGATAAATGTCCTTTCGTGTGTGGGCCTTTAAAAAATCCTACTCAAATAAGAGTTGGGCCCAGTGAATTAGTCACTTGTAACACATCTAGAGTAAAGATTTAAAATTTCAAATCATGCAGCATGATCAATTCAATTTTGGCCTAACTATAATTCAAGTTAAATATTTTCACTTAATTTAGAGTTGGGCCCTTCATCAATGATTTTAATAATGTGGCTTGATTAAATTGATAAAGGACCCAACTCTTAATTAAATAAAAATTTTAAAAAGCTAATATAAGGTAATTTATTTATTTTGAATGATTTGGATTGTTAGATATGGACTACAATGATTGATTTATTAATTAAAAAGATGGGCTAAATATCAAATACCAAACTTAACATATTTAACTTTAAAAAAAAAAATAGTGATACAGGATGCTATGACTTAGGGGGACCGATATTTTATTTTATAGTGTGTACTAATGAAAAAAATATTGTTTTCTAGTGTTTTCCAATATTTTGGATATTTTGGATATTTTCTCAGAAATTTTTGGAGTAAAAAGAAAATCACGCCGCGATGTACCGATAACCGCAACCGATACCGATACCATATCAGATTTTTGGCCCAACCGATACCGCAATTTTGAACCATGATATATATGATGAGATTGATTGCCAGAAAAATGTAGGATTAATCTTCTTTTTTATTGTGTCAAAGAGGCCATTTGCAGCCAATAGATAGCTGGGGATGGGGATCATGTACTTTGTATATCTCTCGCATAAATACTTCTAACACCATAAAAGAAGGGCAAAAAATTGATTTTGTACGTCTTGTTTTGCAATTCTGTGTACAAGATTTTCTTGGGGCCTGTTGCTGGGATGAAGAACATTGTTGCCGGGATGAAGAACATTGTTGCCATGAATTAGATCACCCTCTCTACTCCTCCTTTAGTATCTTGTGGTCTCCAAAGAATAGTATCTTGTGGTCTTCAATTTCTTTGGAAGTAGGTGAAATCTATAGACAGAATCAAATTCTGTCAGTCTGCTTTTGGAGATTTTGTATTTTGTTCTGGTTTCTTGACAACCTTAAACCCACTATATTTTGGAAAGAGTCATGGGAGAGTGGCCCACATGAGTGTCAGGTGTCAATTTTTTTTTTTTTTTTTTTTTAAAGTAACGCATGTCACTCATTTTTAAAATTTTCAATAGGTCAAATTCGAGTGCCATGCGTCACTCATAGGTTGGGACACATTTCATAATGATTTGGCAGCTGTGGGACCCATTTAGAGCCAAAATGACCAAGGGTCGTGAGTTATTCTCAGAGTCGCAAGATTCCTACTCTCAGCCACCTAGGGGTCGCAGGTTTTTTGACTTGCAACTTAAGGTCCAGGTTGATTTCTTTTGCTTGTTTTGGAAGACATTAAAGTTGGAAAGCTTTGTAGTATTCTCTGGATATTTGTTCTCTGTCTTCTATTTTTCTTGTTTTGTTTTAAGATTTGTTGTTCCTTTCATGGGGTTTTCTCTATTTGTCTTGGTTTTTCTGTTTGGTTTGTGCTATGATTGGTTGAAAGGATGCGTGTTGCAATAATGTTACAGCACTTAGCGCAGAGCAAGATTGAATGCTTTCATGTTTGGATGACTAGTGGAAACTAGCATGGAATCTGAAAAAGTTTCTGTTGGCAAGATGCCTCAACTGGGGCTCATTTCTGTTTCAATGGAAATCTGGTTTGTACCATATCAGGAAATTGTTTCTTTGAAAGATAGGAATAGCTTGTCATATATATAACTAGCAATAAACACCCGTGCTAAGCCCGGGCTAAAATAAAAATAAATTAAAATTTAAGACTTTTTTTAAAATATTATTAAGATAAAATAAATATAAACTAAATAAATTTATTATCTTTGAATATTAGAATCTTTTAATATGTAATAAAAATAAATCTAAAATTAAGTAAACTTACATAACATGACAACCCCTTGAATTTAAAGGCATTGACCATTACACAAGAATGAATGCGTGTCTATATGAGACAGCTCTCCTAAGCTAAAGCTTAGGATAAGGTAAGCTCAAGTGTGTGGTGGGGCCCACATGGGGGTGGGGATGGGGGGGGGGGGGGGTTTCAACGACTCCATAGGACCCTTCTCTTTGTAGAAAAATAGTCTCAGCCTTGGTTTCTACCATCTCCATCTGGCCCCAGAAGTTTAATGGTCAACAGTCCATTCGGATCGGCACACAGTCGATTTAATGGTCCAGTAAATCCAAATCTGACCAAAAGCTAGTGGACATGTGCGATTTAAGGGGGGTCATGTGTTTGGTCCATTTGGATGCACCAATGGTGGGCCCTACAAGTGTAAGCTTATAGAATTAAATGGATAGGTATAGTGCCCGGGCTAAAAAAATATAGTGAAATATATTATTCTTTTCTGAGGTATTATTGGAAAAGAATAGATTTGACAGAAATAAATAATTTCTATGTAATATTTTAATATATAACATATATATTTAATATTTTATTTCTTTAATGTGGCAATCTCACATGTGGGGCCTATATAGTGCAAGCCGTATAGCCAATTAGAAACGAAAAGACATGGAAACCAACAGCAATTGCATACCAATAATTATGTGGGGCCCACCATGTGGATCTCAATCACATGAATAAGAGGATTGGTTAGATAAATTTTAGGATGGATTAAGATTAGAGAGTGATTTGAGGATTAAGACAAGATAAAATAGAAAAGTTAGGAAAAGAGAGATTTTAGGGGAAATGAAATCATAATCTTTCTTAGTTTAAATGCAGAGATTTAGGGAGGAGATTTGGGAGGTGTAGTGGCCCACATTAAACCCAAAGCTCTGTGTATTTTTATAAGTATTTTTTCTTAAAGGAGAACTCATGTGGGTGATGACGTGGCACCCCTCACAGCCCTCCTCCCCGTTTGCTTTAATATATATGTGGCTATTGGGTTCTCTGTGTGAAATGTAAAAGTGGTTTTAAAAGAACTAGATATTTCATTAAATCTGAAATCATTGTGAGAATTAGTAGCTTATGTTCCTCTGTTCTAAAATACCTAGTTTGAGAATTTTTGTAGTAGTTTTTAATATTTGAATACATATTCTTTTGATTCCTGTACCTACAACCTATATTGACAACGTGCTTGTCATCTCTGTTTCAAATTTGCATTATGTGTTATGGCTGCTATAGCTTTAGCCCCAATTATTTCAATGTTGATTATTATTACCATATTAGACAGTCATTAGGTACTGGGTGTAAGGTCATATATTTAAATAATTCAATGCCTAAATGTGGAATAATTCCTCTAGATTTGGAATTTGGATGGCCACCTATATAAGAGTTTCAAGACATTGTAGTATTGCATAAAGAGGTGGTCCAGACATTCTAAGTGAATGAACATTTGTTTCTTTATAAAGTTTCATGCCCAAGATCTTTTACTTATCATGGTATGATTTACATTTTATTACAGAAGAAGAACAAGTGAAGAATAATGGGTAAATTATAGATTGGCTTACAATGTTGAGGCAGGCTCCCCTCCCACCTCGATACCCATTTCAAAACAGGGGTATACCTGGGTATACCTGTAATGCTTCTATGTTGTTAATTGTAGTAGTATCAGTGAAATCTGTGTAATATTAGGGAGGTTTGTGGTTTGCTTGATGTCTTATTTATAATTTTCCTAATTCTTTTGTGCACTATAACTACTATAAATGTGCAACGTTGAATGATTGATACACTTATCTTTGGCTATCCCATTTTGTCATTCATGTTAAAGAGTTCCAGTGAAACTTGTGCATCTTAAGTCAGTTTGAGTGGTGTTTGAGTGGTGATTCACCTTCTTTTAAATGTATTTGCAGTTGCCTATGCAAATTGATGTAGATTTTTTTCTTTTTTAGCATATGGTTTTGTGGATGTATGATTGCACTGACATTGATTTTTTCTTTTCTTCCTATAAGAAATGGGCTTGTCCAAACCAATTGACCTCCATGGTTTGTGACAGGAAAAAAATCGCATCAATAAGGATGGAGAGATCGTAATTTCTTCAACTAAGACCAGAACACAGAAGTGAATTTCTATCCGCTACCTCTTTTTTGTTGTCTTTGTTCAATGTTTCCATGGCAATTGGTTTCATTTTTCTTCTTCTTCAGGGGAAACATTGACGATGCTTTGGAGAAATTGCAGGTAAAGGGTGCATTATTTACTTGTGGCTTTTCGTGCCTACTACTGATGCTTCCTTCTGTACTTCAAAATAGTGAAATTCTCAAATGTTATTATTTGACAACACCCTTTGCAAGACCAAAAATCTATGATAGTTTCTTCATTAAAAAGTAAATGTGTGTGCCGGAAGCTCACATATCTCATAGTCTATATAGAAAGTGACTGCCATTTTGCTTCTTTTGAAAAGCTGCATAATTATTTTATTCTCATGGGCTTGTTAGACCCATCGAATCCTTTAGTAATGTTTGCACATGATAACTGCATAGGTTGGATATGAAAAGCTAACTGCGGAGATCTTCAGAGCTGCTGTAGGTAATTTGGTTAATTTGAAGGTGTATGGAACAGAGAATTTTATGGAGAAAATGACACTATAAAGAGAAAGAGGAAAAAAGACCCTAAGGTATATGCTATGTGCTATGTTATTTGGTTACATAATCTGGAGTTCACCAAATCTAAATGTTCTTTTATTCTTGTATTATATGGATAAGTAAAATGTCTTTGATGTTGCAAAATAGATAATATAGTGCCCTTTTCTATTTTTGTAGGGATTCAAAGTGCAATTAGCTGCAACAAGGAGGCATTTGTTTATGGAGGGACTAATGAAATGTTTGAAGATTAATAAAATATTGTATGGACTTATGCAATTTATTGATGGTGATGGACACATTTTATTAGGATGTAATGGACTTTTGATGATGAACTTACTTTTGGTACTGTAACATGATGTTGTTATCAGTAATAAGATTGTAATTTTGGCGCAAAAGGTTTGAAATGAATATTAGAAAAATAAGATGAATTGAGCACAATTGAGGCCAATTTTTTTTAATATATTTGTCCAAATGTTTTTTTAAGTTCTATGAATGTTCTTATAGGTTCTCTTGTGCATTTTTAGCCTTTATTTTTTATTTTTTTAAAATAAGATTTTTAAACATTAAGAATAGTTTACAACCGTTTATAAATTGTCTTTGGAACAGTTGTAAAGAAAAATTGGAACGGTCTTGAACTGTTTAAAAGAATCCCAAACTGTTCCAGATTTGCGATTTTGGAATGGATTCGGGCTGTTCCAAAATATTAGGAACACCCCTTTTAGAAACGGTCCAAAACCGTTCCAAAATCTAAAAGGAAGGGTTCAAAACCGTTCCAAATTGGGATTTTTGGTGTAGTGCTCTCTAGCGGGTGGTGGCTCAATAGCCTCCTCAGGAGCTCCTCCTCAAAGGCATCGGCGCCTTCACCTGAACACTAAAACAAAAAGGATCAGACAAGACGGTCTGGCAGGTGATCAATTTAGGCATGGGTATAAATAAAAATTTAACGTTTGAAAGAAACAATACTTAAACAAAGTACCAGATTGAAAACAATGCTTGAACAGTATACTTATCAAAGAATGAAAATCTATGAACTAAAAACGAAACAGAACTAGCATGAGTACATATAATATCATGATTAGTAAATCCACATTGAGCTTATCATTTCTCTATCATACATGATGACAGTTGTAAGCACAACAAAACACAACACAAAAGAGCTAAACGAAATTCCACGCCACATGAGGTAGACGGGGATCAGCCGCGAAACCGGAAACAGAACAGAAATGTATATATAAATATACGGCTAATCTGTAGATAGTCCAAGTGTTTAAGGACTCCTAGACAATGGATCAAACTAAAGGGGCAATCCAAGCTATGTGATATTCACCTGAATTCATGAATGCACAAAACAAAGCAAAAACGCATACAAGATAGATCGAAAATAGGGGAAATCACTTACCGAAACAAGGCAAAGCAGGACTAAACAGAAATAGCATAAGCTATAGCAAATCAAAGCATAAGAAGTGATCTCCTTTTTGGTTCTTGAAACAAATCCAAAGCACAGCTAATACTTGAAATTCGAAACAGAAACTAAATGATATTCTTTGTGTCAAAATCAAGAATTCAGAACAAGCTTATCAAGTATATGTTAAGACCTTTCATTGACCCTTGTGTATTTGAAACTCAAATGTTGGAATTAAAAAGGGTTGGTGCCCCCGAAACTAGAAGACAATTCAGATCTCAAATGCACAATATCAAGCTAAAAGCCCTTAGTCTATTCTGGTTTTCATTTACATCAAAACCCCACTAAAGCAGTTCAAATTGCAAATTCGGTCAACTCTCGGTCACCCGTTGGCTAGCCGATATGGTGTGGGTCGGCTAGTTGCCAGCTAACTAACGGCCGACCGCCTGTCCAAGACAGGAAAATTTCAGCATTCTGGAATTACAACTGAAATAGAGCTCGGCCACCCTTCGGCTGACGTCGGCTAACCGAGGTGGTGTAGTTCGGCGAGCTGCCAGCTGACCAACGACTCTCCCGACGAGATGCAAGCTTCTAGAATTGGAACCGAAATGGGGTAGGTTACCTGTCGGTCACCTGTCGGCTAGCCGACAACTGACCGCCAGCTGACCGACACCCTCCAGACAGTAGCAGTTCGGATCTATTTTCCTTCATTCTTCTCCCATTTCACTTCCTTTCATTTCTTGTCAAGTCCCTACACTTCCAGAGCCTACATGCTCTTCCAACAGCAACAATTTCACGCCATTTTCATCACAACTCCTCCATTCAGCACCCCATCATACCAAAACAAGATCAAGTTTCAAAACAAGTATTGTAGTTCAGATTCAAAACAGTAAAAAGAAATTTTGGAGAGTAATTAACATGACATGAAATGTAAAGAGAAAAAACAAACCATGCTTAATTAACAACCAACATAATTTGGGTCCCTACTTATCATAACTAATGCACTTTGAAAGCAAGATACATCATATATTTCACATGCAATAAGGAACCTAGAATAATGATCACTTGGCTTTGCCCAAATTGGTAAACAAAATCCTTCTCAAAGATCCCTATCTACAGTTGAACCAAGAAATCAACAAAAGCCCCACAAAATCTCCTCAAAGCTCAACACATTTTAGAAAACAAAGATCCATTTCAAAAATGGGTCTGCATGTGTGATATAGGGACTCTTCAAGAGCTATGAGAGCTCATAGAAAGAGATGGGAAGGAGCTCTCACCTGGGAGTGTCTAAAAAAAGAAGAAACAGTTGGAGGGAGAAGGAAATCTGCAAGATTTCTACACAAAGAGTATCCAGCTGAAGCTTGAAGGAAGGAGAAGAGAATGGAGCGATTAGATCTTCATTTTGAAGCAGAGAGGTGAGACATGCAACAGAGAAAAGGGTAGAGAGGAAGCAAATGGTTTTCTTCCTGGACTTCCTGAGCTTTTGAAGCTGAAATGAGGTTATGAAACGAGAGTGAGGAAGATGGGTTATTTGAGTGAGTGGGTTGTGGACCCCATTGGGTCTAGAGCTTGAAATGGCTAAAAGATGCTCTTGTGGTCCCCGAAAGATATTGACGAAGAAGGATAAAATTACTATTGAAAAATCTAGTTTCCAAAAAATATAAATTTGACATATTTTCAAGATTTAGAAAATCGTGTCTAGATTTGAGTGTGAAAAGACAATCACCCTTTTGTGCCAAAATTCGGGTTCTTGGGCTTCAACCACAAACGGACTGAATAAGAAAGTTGTAGATAATGACAAAACTATTCAAAAGCAATCAAAATCATAATTTTTAATAAAAAAAATCCAGAATTATCCTCCCTTGCTTACCTGTGCACTCAGGGCATTCTTGAGCATGTCTGACTAAAATCAGACGCTCTCAAAATTTCTAAAGTTATTTCCAAGACTAAGTCAAATCACATTCTAACCCAACGATCACTAAACTCAATTACAACTAAACACTCACTTAATTGACACTAATCGAACTAATCTGGGTCAGGGTCTGACATCCGCCACCCCTTAGGGTATTTGGTCTACCAAATAAAAATAGTTTTACCTCAGGAAACAAGTGTGGATATTTCATCAGAACTTGATCTCTCAATTTCCATGTCATATGGGTGGATATTGCTAGTCATATTTGATTTAGTTTGGATATGGGTGGATACTGCTAGTCATATTTGATTTAGTGGGTTCCACGAAGATGGTTGAATCTAATGGGTCCCATGTAGCTAATATAAGATGGGTATCGTATCTCTTACCCAACAGGTTCCACTTAGATGGGTGGATTAGTTGATGGTTAGGATATATCCAATAGTTCTCACCTAGATAGGTGCATGGGTTAGAGCAAGTTTAGTGGATTTCACATACATAGTTGCTGTGGATATATTAGATATAATGGTTCCTACACAATGGGTTGTTCATGTCTAACATTTCTCACCTAGATGGGTGAATGGGTTGGAGTAAGTAAGGTTTGTGTATCACACCATGATAATTGGATCGATGGATGATCTGATATTATATCGAGTGGGTTTCACCTAAATGTTTGGTTGAGTAGATGTGTCAGATGTAACACTTGGTTAGTCGTTTCGATCGGTCAAATGAAATAGGTTTTCAGTGAACTTCACATAATGGTTGGTTGGGTTGATGTGTTAGACAATAGGTCCCACATAAGTTAAGACGGTAAAATTATTTATTCAAAGGCTTACATATATTCAGCAAGATGTAAGATGTTCCCTGAAACAATTGAGATTGTGAACATTAACTTTACATGCTGATGTAGCTTGAGGAGAAAAGAGAGTCGGCCTTTTTTTCTCCAAGAGTAGAGCCTTACTGCCTGTTTGTTTGCATTAGGAGAGAAACAGAAAAAGAGTAGGATGTAACATTAGGATAAAGTTAATTAAAGGGGAGTAGGTTGAAATAAATAGGTGGATAAATTACTTTTTATGCGCTTGGATGATTGGTGTAAAGTAAAAGTATTTAAATTTACATTTTGGTGGATAAAGAAAACGGGGAATGAGTTACTCCACTCCACTTTATTACGGTATCTCCAAGTTACTATGGGAGAGAAAAAGTTGGGTAGGAGTACCTGCGAGGTAGGCAGACATATTTACTTTACTTGTCTATGCTAATGTAAACAAACACCTCAAGGAGTAAATAATTCAGCTGTTGGGATTTATATCAACAACCATCGTTGATTTTACTCTTTTGCAAATAAATTAATAAGAGGTTGTTTGGATAGATGATTTAAATGTAGTGTGTCTGTCCTACATAATGGGTTGATGAATAAAGCATATATCCAGTAGTTCTCATCTAGATGGATGGAGAGCTTGGAGCAACTGAGGTCCATGTAGAACAACATAATGGAGTAAGAGGCTAGGTCTTTCTTAAAATAATTGAGATAGCCAAAGCCACCTCTACTTGCTAATGTGTCTTTAGAAGAAAAGGAGATTGACCCTTCTTCTCCAAGAGTACAACTCTACAGTATAAGAATTTAATATTGAACTGGTGCACTATTAAAAGTCTTCAAGAGTAGAGACAATCTTCTAATAAAAACCCTTGCTTCTACTTCTGTAATAGATGTGTGGAAAGTTTGTTGACTACTTGGGCATACCAAACCAAGAGGGCTTTAGAATCTTGCAATCTCTTAAAAAAATAAAAAAAAAAAAGAAAAAAGAAAAAAATAAGAATTAGGTCTGTTCAACATTTTGTCATGAAATGAACTTCATTTCTACCATTAGATCAGATAATTGATAACATCCAATGGACTTGGATTCTTTGTAGATTGTAATATCCCAAGTTTGACTTGTATTTGGTCAACTGTCGATCGGATCCACCCCCCATATCTATATCCCGTCTCTGCCCCATAAGACTGTTGGAACCCCACAAGCCTTAAAAGGAGAGTCTAGGCTAGTTATTTTGTTGAGTTTAAACATGAGAATATTAAGGGGGAATGTGACTCATTTTCATAGTAAGGGTGGAAAACAAGATGGGTTGGATAAAAATAGGTCTGATCAGCCTAGCGTGTATGGGTTGAAGTCCAGCCCTTATTAAACTTGTTTTGAGAACGAGTCAAAAAACTTTAACACATACCCAATTCGGGTCAACTTGACCCGATCCGCATAACCCATATCATCTCCATTTTTTGGCATATCCTAAACCCAACGAAGATTTGTTGCATGGTTTGATCTCGATTTTCTTCTAGAAGCATAGTCTTTTATATGCAATACATGTAGCATCTATTAGGCGAACTGGAGCCATTGGTGGAACCAGGGGTGGGCTAGGGTGGCCATTCCAAAGCCCCCTCTCCCCAACATTTCATAAAATCCCTTTAATATTTTGAATAGTCTTAATCAGTGTCAGCAACGGTAGGGATGTCTTGAAAGGTTTGGTGGAGGAAAAGGTGAGGAAGATAGGAGAGAAATCTTAATCAGTTTTCATTGACAATGAGGCTTTGAAGAAGGGTTTGTAGGAGGAGAAGGTAGGGAAGATGATAGAGAACATTGAGCATAACCTAATGAGATTTGTGAATGCGTTGTCAAGGAAGGGACTCATTACTTTGCCTTGTAAGGAGTGCTGCAAAGATTTGGGAAATCGAGAAAGAGTATAAGGAGACAAAGTAGTGAGAATTGCATTAAGGATGAGGCAATGAGATAAGGATAACTCAAGAAGATGCAGATAGACCCTAACCCGACCCATTTTTTTAATACGAGTCAAGATTTCCTAACCCACGACGGACCCATACATATTATGGATGGGGTTATGCGAGTCATGTGTGGGTTGGGTCAAATTCTACCACCCCTAGGTGCCTAGGTAATATTACTCTTTTCTATATTATATTTCACCCTTCAGTACGTACCCATCTCCAACCTATCCACTTTCATAAGAAAATGACATGAAAAATGCCAAACGCAACTTAAAGAAACCTTATTTTACCTTTTAAAAAACATACCTCAATTTGTGTTAGGCCCAATTAAATGTATGTCAATCACGTTTCTAGGAAAATGGGAAGGGCATAAGCTAGATTAGGGGTTGGCTAAACATCATTTCGATCTCCTCAGTTTTATTTTTCTTTTCTTTTCCTTTTTTTACCTCTATTGACTTTTTTGCTATTTGTTTTAATGTGTAATATAGCTTACATAACCAAGATCATCATGAGAAACTTTTCTATCAAAACTTTGTCATATATTGAAATAGTTTCATTAGACGTTCAAGATTTTAGTTTACGTGAAATATTGCACAAGAAAATTTCACTAGAAATAGAATGAATAAAAATAAAAAAGTATAGAAACTAAGTTAAAAATAAAAATCTACACAAATTCAAAAGAATACCCCATCGTTAATATTTTTGTGATAAGACCTAATTGGTCAATATATATAACAAGGCATACTATTTTCAAAAATGTGTATCGAAATATTTTAAAAAGAATATGACTAATCTTTTGAAGACCAAAAAGATAAGTCTTATATCTAATTCTATTTTTCAAAAGAAAATTATCATCGTACCAGCTGGACGCTTTGCTTGTGGTTCGGTGAGGGTGGCTGCAAACCCTGAGAATCCATGCTTGTAATTGTACACAATGGACTGTACAGCTGCTTCCTTCCTGAAGTACTAAATTTATCCAAAGATGAAGACATGAAAAATATTTTCCAGACTTGAAGCCTGGAAATACGGTGGAGGGATGCATCATGTAGACAGATGGTGTAAATTAACTTATATCACATTTATTTAAACTATAAATTCTGATGATATATGATGATGGTGGTGGGGTGGTGATGACATCTTTGGAGATTCGATTTTTTTCCTTCAATTTTAACTACATTGGAAATTGAAATCATACCTTGTATGAATTCAATTACCCTAAAAAAAGAGGCCCTTAAAATAGCACATGCGAACCGACACAGCATCAAAATTCATTCATGCTGCTTCAATCCAACGGCTAAGAGCAATTCATGGCCACCCCCAAGTCACAGGAGGAGGATTTGATCCAACAGTTAGCTTCCTTAAAAGGTGGCCCACCGGATAGCCACAAAACGATGATCTAACTCGATCCAACTATAAAAATTAAGGACGGGTCAGATCCAGGTTTATATGAGATGGGTTGGTTTTGGGCCAACGCCCAAGCTTCAAAATCCCAAATACTTCCATGATGGTTTGGTTCAATTTATTATTAAAAGGGAAAATTTTAACTAAGGCCTTAAGTTTTTTGCATTATTTCAACAAAGGACACAAGTTTTAAAACTTCTTAAATTAGTATCTAAGTTAGGATATCCATCCATTTAAAGTTGTTTTTCGATAATTTTTCCTCAATTTTTTTTTAAATAACCAAATTATCCTTCATTGAAATAAAACCCGTATTCACTTCCGCTAGATTCTTTTCATTTCCTTCGCCGACTTTCTCATGGTGATCAAAGACAACCAACTTTCCATGGCAATCAGCCACATGTAGTGAACGTTAAAACTATTTGACGGAACATATATGTATTGCACGGCTCTATATTTCCGTGCAATACATATATAGCTCGGCAAATTTTAGCTGAACAGTGTGATGGTGGGCAGTTTATCAGGGCCGTATAACATTGATTTTTTTTTCTTCAAGATATTGACTCTATAGGTGCCAGTATGTGCTTATTGGATTTTACTAATGTCTTCACAACTGACATTATATTCAGAAGCCGAGAAGCCCTTATCCAACGGACATGGAATGTCAGAAAAAAAAAAAACATGGCTTAGTAATTGTAATCAAAACGTCAGATGCTAGTGTAGATGGTAGAAAACTGAGAATTGTGTTTTCTTGTGAGAGAAGCGGTACTTACGGGGGTTCTTCGAACATCTTTGAGAAGAAAGATAGCAATTGACTTTGTTGGACTATGTTGCCATGAAGGAGACGATTCATGTAGATAGTGATTGACTTTGTTGGTCTAATGTCAATGCAAATTTTCTTTTATCATATAGTTGTAGCCTGGTTACTGTAATGTTTTTTGAGTTTTTTGAAGTAAAATTTAAGATATAATTTTACATTGATCAACGGGCATATTTTAAAATTCTGAACAAACAACCACAATCCATATATGTGAAATCCATAGTGTCATGTCAAAAGTGCATCCACAATACAGATCATCCACAAAAAAATAATACACAATACATCCGTCAAGACGACTAGGGTCCCTGTAAACGACGCCTGTATGTAACCGGCGGATCTTTCATAATATTGAGTGTAGTCTGTAACGCCCAGTAATACACATCAGCTAGCTGTCTAGGTCGCCTAGTCGTGGCACGAAAATGGTTCACAGCTTGGTGGACCTGTATCATCCGAATAAGATACAAATTTAGCAAATAGGTAAGGCATACAGATACCATCAAGTTTAATTTTTGTGAAACAAATTAACTAATCTCACTGTCGTAGGAGTAGGGTCAGCAGTGCCCAGGTGGGGGTCATAGTGTGAATGACGATCTAGGTTCTGGACCCGTACATACGAAATCCTCCGAAATCACTGAAGGTAATTTGGGGGCACAATCACATGTATGCGTCACTCGACACCCGCGGTGCTCTGGAGATAATATATGGTCACCCCACGTAATCCAGAGATGGTCTAGGAATTGGTAGGAGACCCTATACCTTGTAGCAGTGGCTCCCCGAGATGCAAGAGCATGGGCATACGGTGGAGGTAGGATGCTCTGCACGTGCCCAAACTGACGAATAACCCTTTATAGATGATATGGTTCTATGACATCCATCAATCTTAAGCATCCATAAAAAAATGAAATTTGATGGAATGAATGATAAGCCCTAACACTAGCATAGGGGTCCCAAGCTACCTGTGAAGAAAAAAATAGAATAATGTATTAATATACATGACTTCTATATAGTAGTAACTATTAGATATGTGTGTATATTTACTTTGCTCGATTGGATACCGTCTAGCCTCTCACATATCAACTGTATACTCTCCATGTGTTGCCCGAACTGCTGAAAGGATACCATCAACGAACAAATAAGCAAGCCGATCTCGTGTGTGTCTGTGTGTGTGTGTGTGTGAGAGAGAGAGAGAGAGAGAGAGTAATGCTCCTCTACAAGTTTCCCTTACCGTCTTTTGGTAAGTACTGGTGATGGATTAGGTTAGCTGGGTGCCACTGCTCAGTTGGAAGCCTGTGGATTATAAGATTTTGTCCTAAATAAGGATTAGATTTTGGTTGCACTAAAAGTTTTACTCTCATTTATGAACTTTTATGTATTTATTTATGATATATGTCGTGTATAAAATAAGATTTTAAAATATATAATACTTACTTTGTAATAATTCAAGTTAGGCACGAGTAAAGGATGCAGTTTAAATTAACAAAAGAAAAGAAGTGGAGTTGCATATTTTATATGTAATACATATGACACAGGTTAAGTCACAAGTTTAGTTTCAACAGTTTTGATTTTGAAAAGAGGCCCTACTAAAGATTTATAGTTTAGAGTAAAGAACTCCTAAGCTAATGAGAATGTATCCTTACATTCACCTAGCAGGTAATCTCTTTTAAATTTTGCTTTTTCAAGTATGTGATTCAGATGTTTTAAATTTTGTAAATGTAGGCCAACTTTGGTGAGAAAGCACAAAGTCTTTTTGAAACATTAATTGGATTCTTACCCAATGAACATTTTTCATCTCCCTTTCTATCAGTTCCCAATTTCTATCAGTTTTGTTGTTATGTGTTGATATTCCCCGTCGACATTGGTAATGGAATTTTTGAATAGTCTCCGAGTCATTGTTGGTGGTGGGGTCGTAGGATTTTTGTTTCACCACATGCTTCGACTTGTAACAGGAAAGAGATGGGACAGTGAATGTGGAGCCCGTGCCATTTTCATGGTGGGTTAAACTAAACTTAAACTCAAGCCCAATCATCTTTATGTAATTATGAAGTCTTTTGAGCATTTTTGGACATTACTCATTGTAAGATGATAGTGTGTAATGAATACAGGAGCAGGTAACGATTCTCAATTACTGCCTTTATATCAACATTTTTGGTAATTTGAACAAGGCCCTTTTCTTTTTATTTTTTTTATTAATTTCTTGTGAGCGAATCTAAAAATCATTCTGTTATATGGTAGGCTCATTATTAATATATATATATATATACGTTTTAAATAAAAAAAAATTATTTTGAGCCATTCATTAGGACAGCTTGAAATTTTCTATTTCTTTAATACAAGTTTTAGGGTCAAGATTATAATGAGCTTTCAAGTTTCAAATGTTAGCACCCATTTAAGATTTTAGGAATCACGACGACTTCCCGATGACTCTACAGCATTCTCAATTTCTAAAAGTGGTCTTACTTGCCACAAATTCTTAGGGTGAGCCACCTAGTAAATATGAAGTGGGCCATACTATAATTTTAATAGTGGGTCTCACAATGGAACTTTTAAATGTGGACTTCATATAAAGGTCGGCACTGAACCCACGAGTGGGGCATAACTTTAAAAATCTGAACTGCTTACCTACCGTTCGAATGTTCGAATGGTACCTATGCTGTACCGCTGAAGTTCTTCCCTTCTCAATTATCACCTCCATTTAGAGGGATGGCAATGTTTGCAAAAGTCCTTTTTTTTTTCTATGGGATTTGACATATTAGTTCTCCTTAAATTTGATTTTTTTTCAATTTTATGATCAAAATTTAGATGCTTGACTATGGTCAATATTTCTTTTTAAGAATTTTTTGCCTCATATCCCATGATATTATTAGATGGTCCCATGATATAGTAGGATTTATCAGTTTTGGTATGATACACTATGCAATCAAGAAGAGAATTTGTTTTTACAAAACATAAAATATAACATTTTGTTAAATGTAAATACACATTTAACCGCCATTTCTAAGGTTTTATCATTCCAAGATTTGTTTTCCTAAGATGATACATAAAAATCATGACATCACGGAATTGTCCGATGATATCACGAGATTTATCAGTTTGTAACATACAATGTTCTCATGATATCATTGGATTTGGGACAAAAAAGGAAAAAAAAAAAAAAAAGTGTGGACCATAGTCAAGCGACTCTTGTGACATTATTTGAATTTTGGCCATGAAATTGGAAGGGCCTGATTTTAGGAGAATTAATACATGGAAACCCCTTATTTGTTTATTTATTTCCTAAAAACTAATCTAAATAAATTGGAAGGATATTTTATCGGATTGGGGCCCTTCCAATTAACTACATGAAATTGATTTCCTAAAAACTACATAAAATAAATAAATAAATAAAATTACATGTTGGGCTTCCAATTATTTCCTAAAAACTAATCTAAATAACAATGTTTTCTAGCATTTTATAATATTTTGGATATTTTGGATATTTTATCGGATTTATTTGGCGTAAAATAAAATTTTGCACCACGATAGACCGCGATGGCCACTGCAACCACGATTTTGAACCATAATCAGATTACATTGAGTGTCTTTCTTTTTAATATAGGCAAATTACATATGAATTCAACAACATAAAACAAATGGGACCTAAAGGCTTCCATATAAAAGTGTCTTGGTTGCAGTAAACTGTTAATGTTATGTTTGGGTTAGGAGGTATCCTAGGGTGGATGAGATCCAACGTTCTATTATTAGTGTAAAAGAGAGGCGATGTGTGTTGAGATTGGCCTACTGTTTTATTTCAAACCAATTTAAGTGGAATGATCTTGAATTTTTTGAATTACATGAAGATATATGAAGATTGTGATGTAGTAGATTCTTTACCTGTGAACTGATTTTTAATTACTTTTGTCATTTGGATTCTGAAAAATGGTTAACATCAGATCGGAGAGCACTCTTTGATCCAGTTATGGCCTTCATGTGGCAAAAGGGCAGAGAAGGTTCTGTAGAACCATCAGAGGAGAATCTTTGCAGCTTCCATATCCAGTCGAAGGCTTCAGTGGTGTTTCCACTGAAAACACATATATGGTGTGAGAGCATTTATTATGGAGCTCCATTCCTTCCAACTCAGGAATTCTCATTAGAGCCTCAGGCGATCTAGACTCAGAACCACTAGTCCTAGATCTGATTATTCTATTTATCTGATGGAGACTAAATTATAGTTGTTTGGATGCTTTGATCAGCACTGTACAAGAGAAGGATAGCATTTCTAATGGGTGCTCTATTTAGGCTTGTTTGATGATTACCAAAGCATTGGAACTGACTTATCACTATAACAGCAGGCTTAAGCAAGTACTTTTTTAATGGGTGCTATATTTGGGCTTGTTTGATGACATTTCCAGTTTATATGTTGTGCAACCAGGTATCTATTTATTGTTGCAGTAGGTTCGATTATTCTCTATTTTTTCCTGTCATGCCATTAGGTATGTCTCTATAGCAGTAGGATAATCGACAACCATTTCACTGTCATTATGTGTATCGTGGTTCAACTGCTCCTTGCTTTCTAAATTGCTGAATACAAGACGTCTGATGACATTTTGCAGTTTATATGTTACATGCAATCACGTGTCTGTGTATTGTAGAAGTGGTTAGTCAAGTAGTCTAGCAAAAGCCAACATGCAGAGTGTGAAAGCTGCCATTCTTCTCTACTTTGTTGGATGCATAGTGCTTGATGCTAGCACCTCTGATTGTAAACAGAGATCATCCAGGAATCCTCGTAATAGTTTTTTAGCTGGATGTGTAACTATTTGTTGTCCTACAGTACCTCTGATTGAAATCTGCCCATCCTTCTCTATTTTGTTGTATGTATAGTTTTTGTTGTCCTCCTTCAAAGTCAACTTTGCATGCCCTGGATGCCTGCATCCTTGCGAAACCTTATTGTAAATATGGATTTTGGTAAGTGCCATATTTCAGGTATCAAAATTAACAATTTCTTACTGATGCTTTTAAGAAATTCTTATTGGTCAATTCATTTTGCAGGAAGCAACTCATAGAGTTGTTACGAGTGACCCCACACTGCATAGAGCGATCGGGACTACGATGCTATTGCAATGATATGCAGATTATGTTATTGACGTTCGTTGATGATGTCTTGACCAGCTCTTCGTGCTATTTAGTTTGTGAATAGGATAGGAATTAGGATAGGTTATTGGTCCAGATATGGTCCCGTCTGTTGATGTGGTCTATTTCAAATTCAACAAAATAGGTTCAATGGAATCACATTTTAAGGACTACTTCGCCTGACTCAAAACGATTCATCCATCATTGAAACCGACAACTAAATTCCATATGGCTCAGGATCGCAGTCCTCAACAAACACGAGGCAAATCTCATTCTGATTGGGGTTTGGCCAATCATCAGAATGATCAAATGTAAATTCTGTTTTGAGGGGAACAAAACAGAACTAAAAAAAATTCCCATGTTTTACGAGTAATCAATTTTAAAACGGGGGTCTAAACCTAATGTACGCTGTGTTAGTATTGTTCTCTTGAAAGATTAACGACTCAGAAGATTATACATAGTAGTTCCAACTCACAGGCCTTATTAGCTAGCGAACTAGATTAACTATGGACCATGATAATGTGGTCTTGTAACAGTGACTCACCTAACTCACTAAGCCACCAAGCTGAGTCAGCTCTGCTTATGTACGCCAGAATGAGTTTATTAGCAATGCCCACGATCTCTCCAGTGTGCTAGCAGAAATCAATTCCGCAGAAACAAGATTCTTCCAAAATGCTCTGATTTGTTCGCTTGTCCAATTAAACTATTCATTTGGCTAAGAAGATTTAAGGGAGCATGCTTTGTTCCAATGCATTTCACTACAGGAGAACAGCTAAATTTGATCATGTAATGTTGATTGCTATCTGTCCCTAGGTGTGGGAATTATATGCATTTTTTTTTCTTTCTTGTACCAGTTTTGTGGGCTTATTTCTTAAGTTCCTGTCTCCATTTTGAGATAGGATTGCTTCTTTTTTTTTTTTTTTTCTTGTCTTGTATATTAAGGGTTTTTTACCCTTTCCATAATAAAACCTACTTACCATACAAAAAAATAAAAAAATCGCAGAGCACGCCACATCCCAAACCTGGACCACACCCAGGACATGATAGAGACAAGCCTGTGTAAAGATTTGACCATCATCGATCAACCAAATTAAGCAAGCTTGACCATCATTGAGTACCCAATTGTTTTTCTGAAACTAAAGTAGGATCATCTCCCACTTGCTAAGGTTAGTTTCAGAAACTGCTGCTCCATCTCCTGGGACTCCCCAACAGCTCATTGTGAAGAAACCAGCATTCACCCAAGCACATGATACCAACGCCAGCAAACTATTCTGACTAGGTAACTAGCACTCACCTTTTCCTCTTGCAAGTTCACAACCAAGGATTTCACCTTTCAGATGGAACATACCAGAGACTGTAAGACAATTGGAGGCCACTTGTCTAGAAAACAAGAATTGCACCTTCACCTGCACAATATGAACACAACATGAGAAAGGAGGAAAAGGACATTTAAGAAAGGTATTCATGAAATATATATATATATATATATTTTTAAAAAAAGATATAAACAAACACCATATATATAGTCGAATGCTTTAATCAAATGCATGTTCTTTATTCATCTCTAAAACCTCCCCAAAGCCACAAAAATCCTTAAGATAATTCGTTAACTACACAGTAATCATTTTAAAGTAAAAATGCTAGAAGGAATAAAGAAAGAAAGAAGGTAAATTTTATTAATATTAACTTATTATTAGTTGTAGCTATTCCCGCTTAGCCAAATCACTAAAATCGTAAGATCCAATGAAACGAATATCAAATTGTAAGATTCATACCTGAATCCTAGGATTCATCCATAAATAGGATTCATTATATAGATACGATTTGTTTTCCTTAGGATTCAGGATACGATTTGGGATATCGTAAGATTCTAATAACAATGTGATATGGTGATAACAGAAATGATCAAGTATAATCACTTGCATCATATCAGTAAGACACGTGCGAAGATAGAAAACACAAGACGTCAATACATAAAATATGGTCCACTTGTGTTAGTGTTGACTGATATATTGACATGTGAACCCTAGAAAACATCTGTACCCATCCGACAACATCTAAAGGGAAATTGTTACTTCAAACCTTCTTTTATTACAACCCCAGTTTCTCACTTCTATTATCAGAAAAAACTCCACCATCACCCTAGAATTCAAATCCTAGGAAAGGCAAACCTTCATCTACATGCTACATTATATCCTTCATCTCTCACCTCACATCTCATTCACACTTCACCTCTTTGATAATCCTTCGGAGGAGACCATTCGACCATGAAAACATATGAATTCAACTCCTATGTATTCTTATACAAACAAACAGGCCCAAAATCTAAAACCCTGCCCAATTTGACGAGCACTAGCAACAGTAATACTGCACTGATTCAACAGCCCTCGACCGTAAGACTGCCCTGATTCTACAGCCTTAGACCCTTTGCTCTAGCCTATAACTATCCTATTTGATGAGCCCAACCCTTTCTCCGAACCGTACCTGAAAACTGCAGTTTGATTGACAGGCACAATCAACACGAGTTTACACTCAGTACATATCCTAAAAATTAGACCCAATGTAAGAATTGAAAATACAATCCATCAACAGTCCCCAGACAAACTCAAAATTGATAACGGCAGAACTATAGAATGCAGTGCGCATTATACTATGGTGCCCATCATCAATGCATGGTGGGCCCACCTTCTTAGAATCCAAACCGGTTATAAGCTCTAACACCCATTATATTCATTGTATATAAATTTCCAAAGAAAAACTCAATGGGCCAACCGATAGATTGGTCACACATGAGGGACTCCCTCCCATTTTATCCCAACAAGAGAAAAGTAAAGCTAGTTCATCATGTGTTTCAGATAGAGTCAAATCTAATGGCGGCCAGCCCATCTTACATATTCAAAGTAATAGTTCACAGGTTGATCACTCTACATAGGTCTTAGGGCTGATGATTGGCTTGGATTTTGAAAAGGTAAGCCCCACCATGAATTGAAGAGAGGCCCTCCACCATACTATAATGCAGCATCGCGCATTGTAGTTCTCACCATCAATTAATGCATTGTTTGACAGTCAAAGCTGCATTCATATTCCCATCTCAACCAAATAACCAGGCAATGTTTCAAACTTAAAGTTCATCCTTCATTACACTTGAAATAGCCACCAAATTGATTATAGCAGAAGCTGATCTACAGCCACAGTAGCGAAACAAACTGTCCTTCAGTGTAATCCCTTAGCCCAATCTGTAAAAGCATACAGACCCTGTCAATTGTCAAACCCCCACATCATCCCTTAAACTAGTCCCAAAAAGCCACCGTATCAGGCATTACACTGCCAAACTTACAGCCTCTTTGCAACTGAAAACAAAATTTACCCTCGGTAATGTGAAATATTGTAGACAGAGAAGAAAACAATTTGGATAAGTTCTGTGGTTTCAATGATAACCCATGACCACTTATTAAATTAGTTTACACTGAATACAAATTATGCAATCCTTATCAAAAGAGATTACATCAGTGATTATCCTAATCAAAATAGATCACAACGGCTACAGTTTAGGGATATGTACAACTCTTCACTGATTATGGATCAACCCACAAACCCATGAGTTCATTAAGCCCAAAGTCTCAATCGTTCATGTCTCTTAAAACAAACCCAAAGCCACACACACCAAAAATAAAAAATAAAAAGAAAAAAAGGGGGGGAAAACAAGGAGAGAATAAGAAAAATGAAAAAAAAAAACGTGCCTGATGTCCCAACACAAGCATCAAGAGATCACCAAGTGGTTGAATGAATCACAAAGTTGAATGTGATTTGATTTAGTACGCAAGCCAACTGATAAATTGAAGTACAAAGGATGATGGTACAAAACAAAAGCGAATGTGCCGGGTGAACAAAGTGACAATCTCAATGTATTTAATGTGCTTATGAAAAACACCATTGTGGACAATATAATAAGCACTTGTGTTGCAACAGTAACAGGGGGTCAGTTGGGAAAGATGGACACCCATGTCAAGAAGAAGATGCCGAAGCCAAACATTTAAGCTGTAGTGTGAGAGAGAACATGGTAATTAGCTTAGGCGAAGAAGAGGGACACAACAGATTGTTTCTTACTTTTTCAGAAAATAAAAAAGTTTCCAATGCACGCAATATCTTATAGTGAAGCATTGATTATTAATGTCTATGGCCTAAATGGAGCCTGAGTAGCTGGTGAGGATAAGGGAGCTGAGTGAGGAAAGGATCACTCCTTGTCAAGGTAGCAAAGGATGTGCAATACGGCTGCCCAATGAATTGTGCCAACAAACTGACAGGACGAACTGCAAATGCTATGTCTGGAATCCAAAAAGAGCAAAGAGCTAAAACATCAGCCCTCCTAAGTGATATAGGTCAAGACCATTATGACACATTTCCAGTGGACCCACCTCGCGCTCAAGATATTCTGAAGGCAATTGGCTCGGCACAAATAGACCATGTCGTGAACAATGGAGAAGCGACGAAGTCATATTTCGTCTTCAAAAAGGTCCTGGACTTTGAAGAATGGAGAACCCCAACCATTAAAACCCCAAAAGTATTCGGTTGCATCACTTGCGATTATGTTGATTACAAGATGGCATTCTTCACAACTGAGGGAAGTTGCAATGGGCCGCTGTTGGAAAATGGCCATACATAAAAATATGTGACTAGAGTGGTTTAAGTATTGTTGGTGGAGAACCTATAGTGTCTCTCAATAGATGTTATTCCAGTATTGTTGGTGTGAGTACCTATGGCCTCTCAATAGATGCTATGCCAGAGAACCTTCATAGGAGATATATATCAGGTGTAATTGAGAAGAAGTACTACAAACTCCGGACAAAAACCAGAGGTATCAAGCCCATCTTATGTAAATCTTGATTACCAAAAGGAAATAATGGAAGTTAACTTGGGAACTACGATGCACGGATACTTCAAAGCGGGCAACGTATCGTGTCATACCGTATCTACTACTTCACTTTTTATACGTAAAATCCATGTCCCTGCCATGTCCATGGCTTGTATCAACGTCATATCTATGCCGTGTCTCAGCATCATAGCTTGGGACTAGCAACTGGATGCAGACGAGATGACAACTAGATGGGAGACCTGTACAGGCAATGGTGGACCTCCTGGTGTGGCACACTAGAGGATGATTATGATCCATCGGAGGAACAATCATATGGGAGTTACCAAGGTCCCGATCCTCAAGGCCATGGGTAAGACCATATGACTACGGGACCCCGCATCTAGATGATACACCTTTAACCGGCTCCCGTGAAGTGCCACCGAAGCATGGCCCCACCATTGGCAATCTAGCCACAATCAGGGAAGAACGTGCCTCGCAGATTAAAGAAGACTCCATCTCAAGATCTCAAGTCCAAGGATCAACACCAGTAATGGAGAAATCGTCATCGACCTAGCCCCACGGATACCACAAGCATCCACAAAGTGGCCCGCTCAATGATTGTGCCCAGCAAGACTACATCCAACGAGTGGACTTCCAGATCCGCATGGCCCAATGGGATGTGGATAAAGACCAATACAAACTCAAGGCACCGGCCCAACAAACCCAGGTCTAGCAGCCTCAAGAAATATTTCCCAATCACTCACAAGGTGGAAGGGGAAGAAGGAAGCTACACCTCCAGATACCATTCCCCAATGCATTTGCAACCAAAAAGGCCTCCTAGACATTCACCATCACCAGTCATGGTATGTGGGTGTGTTGACTCAGCTTCATCAGAAGAATCCAGCAACAAGCACTAAAGCCTTCCTCCTTGGATATAAAAGGGGAGAGGTCATCCCACCTTGAAGGGCCCTCCCTCCCTCTCTCTCTAAATGTATTGTGCTTAATTGTAGTGTAAGGCAAGTTTGGGTGTGTGTGTGCGTGCGCGTGTTTCTTTCAAGTATTGTAATAGTGCAAAGACTGGAAGGTTCCTGTCCTTCCAATCCTTTGCATCTGGAATGAATTTGTACTAGCCTTTTTATTAATAGTGTGCACTTTATATTTCATTTCTATTATCCTGTATTAATAGTGCGTGCTTTATATTTCATTTCAATTATCATCTTTCCATCTTGCTTATACTTCTGCACTGAGGCCCTGGGGCAAGTAAACCTAGACCTAAGAGAAGGTGGTTTTGCTTGTGCTTGTGTACCCGTCAACTGGGAAGCACGGGCACCTCTCCAGGGCCATCGTGTCCATGTCCGACAGAACAAGGACACGCTCGGACACGCCAAAAAGAGTATCCTATTTATTTTTTTATATTTTATATTCCGAACACGCTTGGGGACATGCTGGCCTCCTTTAATTGGAAAATAAAATAAAATTAGAGTAAAAAAAAAAAAAGGGGGCTGTTTGTAAAAAGTTATAACTTAAGAGGAAACGGGAGCACTTCTAATTCATCCATCCAGCTCTAGCCCTAAACGAAAGAAAGAAAAAAAAAAAAAAAAAACCCATTCATCCGTCCAACCCTTAACGAAAGAGAAAAAAATCCATTCGTCCGTCTAGCCCTAACAAAAGAAGAAGATCTATTGTGTCGGCGTGTCCGTGTACGTGTATATGATTAGATATGATTAGATATATTATTATTATATTATTAAATATAAACGTGTCCCAGACGTTTCAAGTCTTTTTTTTTTAGAAATGTCGTGTCGTGTCCGTGCTTCTTAGCCCGTCAATGATGATGGTGGTGGTGGTAATGGTGGTGGTGATGACGACCCAACCTGTGAATCCGACCCGTACCTTACCCACATAACTTGACCAGCATGTTACGCAATTCAGTCATGGGTAAAACGAGTCTGGTTCGAATTTAGTCAGTAACCCATGTGCCCCGTCATATTTCCACTAATGTGATATAGTTGTTCTACCTTCCTTCACATCCTCCCTTGAAAAGACCAAGAGGAAGTACTCTTCTGACGCTGTGTGTCGCACTTGCAGTTCCCCATGAAGTGGAAATTCATGATGGGGCCCATTTATTCAAAATCCGAACCACTCAAAATGAACGTTTCCTGACATATAGAATGCCTCCAAATTCTACTTGAGGTGCAGGTTCTATCATAAGATAGTGATTTATACATTGCTAATCATATTCTCAAATCTTATAATAGAACCAACCCCAACTAGACTCAAATCCAGGAACATCCCATAGCAGCGTAAGACATTCACTTTGAACGGTTCGGATTTTCAATTGGTGGGACTCACCGTAGAGTTTAATTCACATCACAAGAAGCATGAGTGAGACCTCAAAACCCTCCTTTCTTCTTCCCACTGAGGATCTAAACAACAAAAGGAAGGATTTTTCCCCCTTCTGTTGGAACCAAAAGGATTGATATATATATATATGGGAAATGCTCCTAAGAGAGAATCTCTCACCTTATGAGAGATAAGGTGGGGGCCCTCACATCCATATCCAATACCAACAACTTAAATGCGAGGGCCCCCACCTTACCTCACAGTAGGTGAGAGATGCTCTCATAGGAGCATCTATATATATGGGCAAGGCTCTCTTAAGCTAAAGCTTAGGATAAGATTCCGTAAGCTCACGCTTGTGGGGCCCACCCTCGATCCATCCTATTGATATACATTGCTATGCAATTCATTATCAACTTAAGCTTCTAGTGTTTCCGGTTATTAACATGGTATCAGAGCCAGAGGTCATGAGTTTGAAAGCCCTAGGAGGCATGTTACCTCCATCTATTTGTTCGGTCTATTCCGTTTTATCTGTTTGTTGAGTTTCGAATTCAAACGGCCTCCCGTTCAAGGGAGGTGTTGATATACATTGTTATGCGGTTCACAATCACCTTAAGCTTCTGGTTACTAACACATCCAAATGGACCAAACACACGACCCCCTTGAATTGCACATGTCCACCAACTTTCGGTCAAATCTGAATTTAAAGGACCGTTGGACCGACTTGTGTACCGATCCGAATGGAGTGTTGACCATTAAACTTTTGGTTACCATATAGAGATGATAGAAACCACGGTTGGGGTTGATTTTTTGCGAAGGGAAGGGTCCTAGGGAGTCCTTGACCCCAACCCCCCCCCCCCACCAAAAAAAAAAGGGCCCAGCTTACCTTTATACTAAGCTTCAGCTTAGGAGAGCTGCCCCCTACACACACAAGAGAGTAGATTTGAAAGAGAACAAAGATTTGCAGGAGACTATAATTCCAATTATTTGTGGTTAGGAGATAGCCTCATCGCGTTCTAGGCCACGAAGTCACAAATCATGGAGATCAAAGAGTGCTTCAGCATCCGCAACATGAGGAACGTTTCAGGTGTCCATGCTCACATATACCCTATCCCAACATCATGGGCTTTCAGAAAGTGGTTGTCATTGGATTCCCAGTCCTATATTTCTATTTGTATCTTTTGTTTCTCTTCTGTTTCCTTATCTTTGGGCTACATAGCCTACTGGATTGTAGACATCCATGAGCAAATCACTAGTTCTGTCTTCTGTTCCTCTGTTTTCCTTCTTCCTCTTCTCCATTTCCTTGTGGTTTTTGGGGTTGGGTCGGGCTGAGCCCACCTTGGGAGCAGATTGAGATTGCCTGAACCATTTTTAAATGGACAGGACAGGGGTTGGGCCTCAACTTACAGAGAACCTAATCGACCCAATCCATTTTTACCCAACCCAATCCATTTGGCACCCCTACCTTCCATAACCTTTGTCCCAAAACAATGTGAAGAAAATCCCAACTCATCCAATTGAGAAAACTCTTAGGTCATAAACTACAGGCAGGAAATTAAGGAGACTACATATCTCGTTCCCATACAATAACATATCAAGAATAAAAGCAATAAAGCTGCTGGCGATCCAGATGCAATGGAAAAAATGGAAGACAATCCTATGGCAGATATCTTGATGGAAGATCTGATTGTCTAAGAACAAAAATCATACAAAAGAGCTGACAGAGTAAGTTGTGGAAAGACAAGAAATCCCAAATGAAGAATCGTGACTAACCCAACATGTCTGAAATTGGTCCTTCAAATGAAAAATCCCTGCCAATCACAGCAATCAGGGTGCCTCCTATAGTTGAATGAAGGAATGCAATATATTATGCTACAAACAAACTGACAAAAGCTATCCAATCAAGCATTTGATTATCAGAGTCTCTCGCTGATCTATGACTCAGGAACACCACAGCCTAATACCATTCAAAAACAACAAAAGACCACAGCCTAACTCGAGGTCAAGTCCTACCAACTTGGGGAGGACAATGTAGATCTGAATGCTTAGAAGCTCCCATTAGACCTAGTTTATTTTTTGGGTTCCTAGATGAATTATGAACTGCAAATAAGGGTTTTTTTCCCACTCATCTTGTGCAAGTGACTACATTGCTGACTATTCTTTTGTTAAGTTCAAAGACCTAAATGTTGCCTAATTCCCAGTGTTTTTTTTCCCGAAATGGCAACTTGTATTAAGCAAAAGCTTACAAGTGGCCAAATCTAATTGTAAAAATGATCTCTTTGATCCTTTGTTTCAATAAACACACAACATATTAAAATTATTGTATATTTGAAATTTTCAAGAATAATTCAGAAACTGTGAATTTCAATTGTGTTTACCTTCTCCATGGATGTGTATCCATATCCCCTCTTTTTTATGATAAAACAAAATATCAAAATCCCCTCTTTCAACAAAAACTAGTCCTAGCAAGAGCCTGCATCAGGAAAACTCTATTCACGACCGCCCTTAACAAAATCTAGTTTTACTTCTGAGGAACTGATTCAGGTTCAGACTTAAAAATTCATTCCAATACCTTACGAGCCCTAGCCATGTTGAACCAATAAAGTAGGAAATATGCAACTGCCTTGGGATTTTTTTTTTGTTGTGATGAAATGTGGGGTCCAGTTGATGTATTCTGGGATCCTTAGTCCTTCATCTTTCCGAAATACTGAATCCATCGGTCAATGGGTAGATGGTTTTTGAATCTGTTAAAGATTGAACTTATTTGGGTCAAAGTAGAAAGAGTGGAAGAAGAATGAACTTAGTCCCACTAAGGACGTAACTTCTTGTGCAAATCCAAAGCCTGGAAATTCTGAAATCTGAAAGCAAATGGAAATTTAACTAATGGTGATAAGCTATATCAATTCTCTCTTCAAGAGAAGTTTAAAAGGAAACCCAATCAGGACGAAGAATGGAGCCCAAGTTCATGGCATAAATGGTTAAAAGGGACAAAATCCAAGTTCTTCAATGGGATTGCTAGTGCTTGTCAAAGAACAAACTTCATACAAGCACTAGAAGCAAGAGCAAATTGTGCCAGAGCTTTTTTTATTTTATTTTCGGAATGGTAATTATTTGTATTCACCAGTAGCTTAGCAGTAAAAAAGAGATATACTGGGAAGCAACAAAAAATACAGGAAAGAAAAGGCCTCCATTCAAAGAGGAACATGAGAATAGCCAGGGAAACTACAAGTTGCCAAACACCAAAAAGAAAAAGAAGGATTATGAAGAAACCACCTCCCTCTACCAATACAAAATGAGTCCGTGGCAATCCCCAAAAATCTGGAAAAACAGAAAACCAAGACAGCGTGGCAAATCCGGCTCTCACAATCACTACTGAAACCGGTGAAGAATTTTCATCAGAAGATCTCAAGTTTCTCTCTTTCCAAATGGCCCAAACAGCGGCAAAAAACAAAGATCTTCATAGAAGCTTCCCTTTTGACAACCCGAAACTGAGCTTCTAAGATTTTGAACCCATCGAGATGGTCTTCAGGAGAACCCAACTACAGTTGAAGCTGCTGAGGATCGAACTGTGGCAAAGTTGTGTTACTATACAATGTGCATTAGTGGATTTCTACATTCTTTTGTATTCTCTAGAGAGAGTCATGATGCAATCCTAGGGTTAGGATCGTAAGTGCCGAGGCACAATTAGAGTTCCGATGGAACAATCACACGATGAAGACACTCTCCAACGATAAGCCCACAAAGGAAAAATTCTATTAACTCAAATCTCTGAGATTATTGATCTCTACAATGCTATATTTATAATAAAAGAAACTTAGGGGCTAAGAAATCAATCCTAATCAAACTAGGAAACCAAATAATAATCCTATCCAAATTAGAAACTATTCCTAAAGGGACAATTACCATAAAAAGCCTGAAATATCTAAGACGACCCAGACCAGACCAGGAAATAGGCAAAGGCCCTAAACAGTCCTTGAAACCAGACACGTAACTTGACTACCGGGTAAGGACACTTTTCTTACTATAAGTACTTTTTTTAAAACTTTTAGAGAGATCACTAGTCACACGTGGACGTGCTTCTTCCTCACTGCTTTCCCCTCTTTTGGAAATCCATTCCTCCCCACTTTTTCCCCCCCTCTTCCCTTCCTCCCCATCTGTTGTTCATTCCTCAGCACACCCATGTTGATCGACAGATTTCTATTCCTCTTCGATTCTCTCATTCCCCCACTACTTTGAAGAGTCAATTAAAAGACTCTAGTCTTCTCTAGAAGATGGTGACATGGAACTACGGAAGGTTATGTCCCAGCATGTGCCAACGGCACTGGATGTTGACTTGCAGTAGTCACTCCCGTGAACGTGAGCTATGAGTTGCGCTTGCGCGCGTTATCGAACAGAGTAACACGCGCGTACGCACTTACTGACTTCGCAAGCACCTTGCCAAAACTGTAATTTTGTCCAATTTTTTCTCGCACTCGCGCATCCGCTTGTTTCTTGTAACATGCGCAAACACAACTAGTAGATATTTATACACGCATCCGCGCCAGTTTGGGAAAAATCAACTATATAAATCGTATGGACAGCATATCATATGGAAAGTCTGACACATATGTCGCATGTACGCACACGTGTGAAACATAGTTTTCGTGCGTACCATGTGTGGCTCTTTATCTGGACCCAGCGATGATACACGCTTGTGATTTATTGAACAAACATCCATATTCTGTACAATTTGGAAATCATGTGTTAACATCTAAAAGGTTGTTTGCTCACCTACAATTTGGAATTCATCACATCATATCCTCCATCGATGTACAATATACAGTCAACAAATTCAATTTACAAAATACATTATACAGTTGCAACATATTCATATGGATGTACAACATATGTCAGTGGCCATACAAAAAACTCCTTGAAATTCATATATATGATAACTCGCAAGAAGGAATTCAAAGAAACACCAATGTCTGATAGTATAATTACTTAAAGTGAAGAGACGATGGTCGCACAAAGCATATACACGGGTTTGCTGAGG
Source organism: Persea americana (assembly GCA_029852735.1). NCBI lineage: Eukaryota > Viridiplantae > Streptophyta > Magnoliopsida > Laurales > Lauraceae > Persea > Persea americana. The sequence goes on from CM056811.1 coordinate 21,154,751, forward strand.
AATGAGCAACGGATGAGGAGAAAGGGAAGAGAAGGGGAAAAGATTGGTGATCCGCGCGTAGGAAGAGACACGTCCGCGCGTGACTGGTGATCTCTCTAAAAATAGAAAAAAGGTACTTACCATAAGAAATGTGTCCCTACCCCGGTTGTGAGATTACCTACCCGGTTTCAGGACTGTATTGGGCCTTTGCCTGTTTCCAAGTCTGGTTTGGGTCTCATTGGTTATTTCAGGCTTTTTTTGGTAATTGTCCCAATCCTAAATACAACTTAATAAATAAAATCAGAAACTAATAACAATTAATAAAGAATTCCTAAACTTCCTTGGGTCCCACATGTGGACCATGTCTCTTGCTCCAACGGATGTATAGTGTTGCTGCATCATTCCCCCCAGGTTGGAAAAGAGTTCGAACTCGAACTCGATTCTTCTTTTTTATGTTGCTTTTGTATACATTGTGTCCTTGAAGTGCTTCCTTGGTGAAACATGAACCTGATCCTTTCTTTGGCGGTGTCGGCTTCATAGGACGGAGTGTGACTTCCTTTTCACCACGCATGAATGTGTAGGCACAAGCCATTAATGCCATTCTTGTCATACATCCATTGGTGACCCAACAAGATATCAACACTGTCTATGTGTAACACATTACACCAAACTGTATCTATATAATCTTCACCAATAGAAAAGGTAACTATACATGCATACCATACTTGCACTTCATCACCTGTCATTAACCATCTAGCAAAATAGCAACGATAATGTTTCCGAACTTTTAGCTGCAATCGATCCACAAGACCTTGAGATATAATATTCGAACTTCCTCCATCAATGACTACTGTGTAGTCTTGACCATTGACTGTTCCTTTTGAGCGGAAAATATTTTCGCGCAACCACTTCTTCTCAGTAACAGATGTAGTGTTGCTGATGACCATGAGAGATTCAAGACCCTCCTCAGGCCCAATGTCCTCTACATCCTCTATTTCATTATCTTTAGTATCATCTGGAGTATCTATCACATCACTTTCTCAAAGAGGTGGATGCGTTTGGGACATTCCACTGCATGATGCCCTTGTTGTTTACAATTAAAGCATGCGATCCTATTTTGACCTTCGGGCTTGGTGAAAACTTTCTCCGATGAACCACTTGGTTTAGAATCTGGCATTGATGAATTCTTTTGCACAACCCATTTAGATGCATTAAATTTCTTGGTCTGATAATTTGCAATATCCTCGGCCTTGATATCATGCTAGACGATCTCATCAACATTATCAAAATGTTGGAATGTGAGAATATATTGTATGTCAAGTCTAAGCCCATGAAAGTATCTATCAACTAATACATCATCATTTTCATTCAAAACACGACGAGCTTGCATGGTCATGAACTCCTGAGAATACTCAACAACTGTCTTAGATCCTTGTTTCAAATCATGAAAACTTGAACGCAGATCTTTGGAGTAATTGACAGAAAGAAATTTTTCCTTCAAAAGATTTTTCATCTCGATCCAAGTGTCAACAGGGTCAATTTGTTGGTTTTTTCTCTTCTTTTGCAACTCAGCCCACCAGATCGCAGCATAATTGCGAGATCGAGTTGCCACCAGTGTAATCTTATGACCATCCATGATTGGCTTGTATGCAAAAATATTTTCAACACACACTAACCAATCCGTGAATTCATCCGGTTTCAATTTTCCATCATATTCGGGAATCACGGGTTTAATACCCAAATCACGATCAACATTGACGGCATGTGGATCTCGTTGATTCCGATTCTGTCCTCCATCATCTCGATGATTACCCTCACACCGATTAGTTTCCAAATTGGTTAATCGGGCTTCAATCCTTGCAAGAGGCTCTTGGATTTGAACCATCGTTGCGGTTAGTTGATTAACATTTACCGATAATTCCGCAAAGGTCCCCGCAAATCATCATCATTTGTGGAGGGAGAGCCCACTTCTACATGCATCTTGGGAGGCATTTTTTTTTTAAATATAAATTTAAAAATTTTTACTGACCTAATGTGTAGATCTGCTCACCACAATCACGCTGGCAAAAACGGATCTGAAATCTAATAGTAGATGAGCCCGAAGTCGCAAAAATAAACTGTAGCCGTTTATCTATTCAAACCTTCGTTTGGCTGGTCCTGTGATGAGTTTGGCATGTATGTTCTGCTTATGGGTTTTTTCAATGGGTTGGATCCACTGAATTGACCCAAACTAGAAACCAAGCCAACAGATTTAGGCCCACATAACACTTAAGTCTGGCACGTGTAATGAATGGCCCCTCGGGCTGCGGAAAGAGATTTTTTTCTCCTTTTCGTTTCTGTTGACAAGAAGAGAGGAGAGGAGAGGAAGGAAGGCGAGAGCAGGTGCGGGACTGCTGGCGATCAAGGCAAATGGTGTCACAACCAGGTAGGTCTTCTCTTTCCGTTGTTCCTATCTTTTCTTTGCTACACTTCTTCTCTTTCTGCTGCTCCTCTTCATCTTTTTCTGCTCGTTTCTGCAATCGCTGCTTTCTTCTTCTTTTTTCTGGTTTGGGATTTTTTTATGTTTTTATTTTTTGGAGGGTGACAGGACGGTGTATGGGATGGGTATGGTTTCAGTAAACAGGGATTTGCAACTGCGGCAGTGCAAACATAAGGTGTTCTCTAGTGGAATTGGATGAGATGGGTCTAGGGTTTTGGACGAGTGGATGGGTGAGTCTGGTAGCAGGCGGAGATGGGTGGAAAGATTGAGAGCGGAGGTTTTGGTCTTGGGATGATGAACGGAAGGAGTGATAGGGGTAATCACGCCGACAATCGAGGATGTTCGGCTCTTATACCAATTGATGCAATCCTAGGGTTATGATCGCAGGTGCCGGGGCACAATTAGGGTTCGGATGTAAAGACACTCTCCAACGATAAGCCCACAACGGGAAAATTCTATTAACTCAAATCTCTGAGACCATTGATCTCTACAATGCTATATTTATAATAAAAGAAACTTAGGGGCTAAGAAATTAATCCTAATCAAACTAGGAAACCAAAAAATAATCATACCCAGATTAGAAACTAATCCTAAATACAACTTATTAAATAAAATTAGAAAATAATAACAATTAATAAAGAATTCCTAAACTTCCTTGGGTCCCACATGTGGACCATGTCACTTGCTCCAACGGATGTATAGTGCTGCTACATCAAGTCACCAACACCCACATGTGGACAATGTCACTTGCTCCAACGGCTTGAGATGCAAGTCAATGTCCAGAAATATCTCAATATGTAATAACCCCCCCACCCCCATCTTCTCCTCCTCTTTTCTTTTCTCCCTCCCCCTCCTTTTCCCTCCCTCCCTCCCTCCCTCCCTCTTTTCATTTTTTATTATTATTATTTTCAAAATCAGCAGTGCAACTTGATTACTTAAATTCACAATAGTGAGCACCTTCCATGTGACACATGACAGAAAATTCAAGCCATCTATTAACATAGCCCAAATAATGTCCAATCCGAATTATGGTCACATGTAGTATCACTAAGATATATGAACCCTTTACTACGCATTTTACAAATCTGTCAAGGTTGAGGATCGGATGTCATGAAAAACAATATAACCATTCCAAATCTCTACAAAATGAATGCAATTAATGAAAAAAGACTCCATCAGTAAGAAAGATCAATCACTAAAGTTCCTCTTAAGCAACCACTTAAAAAGTCAGCTGTGATGGTTGCTAATCGCATGTAAAGGCAAGCACATAAAAGACATCAAGCAAATTAAGAAAAAACAGGAAGGAAGACAGTTACAGAAAGAAAAATCAACTTATACAATTTCATTTTCACCCAAACATTAGCCTTTGGTCTGAGTGACTCTGCTACACAAAACTAGACCACTCAATCTTCACGTCAACTCGAGAAAGTGTTGGATTTTAAAGGCTTCTTCAACATGTCTAGTATCATTGAGAAAAATCCCTATCAAGCCACAACAGTAAAGTATACAATCTGTGGGAAATCTGATCATCCTACAACATCTTACCAGACAGGGTTCCACATTTAGAATAAAGTCTTATCTTTGTTTCCATCCTCTCATGGAATCAAAACAACTCAAACAAATAAATCAGAATGTGAAAAGAAACTTAATAGCCGAGCATGTCAACCATAAAACAATCCTTCGATTTCTGACCACTATACACTCCAACCATGACCATTACTGTCACTTAAAGAAACACCTACAACAGGGAGCAATGGCAACCAAATAAAGCTTCAAAAAAGGCATCACGCATGCTTACCAGATTGAATCACTGGACTTCACTATAAAATTTGTCACCAACCATGTAAGCATTGTAGCTAGTAAAAATCCACATTCTCTGCAACTCTATAATCTAGTATTATCTTTTCGCCCTCTATCCTAGATCTTTACTTCTCTCCACCATCCCTTGGGTCCTTGAAGTTGTTACACTTCGATACTTTATAAGAGGCTGTTTCTAATTTTCTATGTGCATACCCAAACCATCTCAAACAGCAGTCATTAATTTTCTTTTTAATTCTATTAGGGCCACCAGGTATATTTTCTCCATGTAAACACCTGATCTATCCATCTAACTCCACATATGCAGCCTAGCACATGCATCTTTATCAGATTCATTTTTTGCACGTTGTCACTTCCCTGCCAGATATTCAGCTCTACAACAAAAATGTATAATTTCCATCTTATGAACATTCAGCTCAATTCAAAAAAATATCTTCAGCATCCCAAACCGTCCCTGCAAAACAACTTGAAAGCACATGCACTTCTTCCCTCCACTAAACTATAAAGTAATTAATAAAACAGCAATCTGAACCATCAACGTCCATTTTACTCTGAGAACTTGCATTGGAAAAAAATTAGGAATTCAAAACATGGCTACAAGTCTGTCTATTGTCACAGTAAAGCTGATTGAGAAATCCACTCCAGAATGAAATTCAATTTTGCCAGCTTTGAAACCTTTAGCAGACATGTGAAGTTTGTTTTCCTAAAAGCAACGAACAATCACCCAATCTCCACTAGACCAACCAATGTATAAGTAAAACGAGACAAATTCAGCACTTACTCCAAAGATCTCTTACTCCAAAGATCTATTATGAAACCATGTTTTTTTTTTTTTTTTTTTTTTAAACTATGAGCAACAGGTTTTCCAGTGCCATCAAGAAAAGCTGCATATTTTATAACCAAGCCATGATGAGAATATAAGAGTCTTTCAATTTCCAATAACCATCCCAATCCCAAAATTGGAGCCTGAACATGCCAGTGCAAAACCACCGTAGGTTGGGTAAAATAAAAACAAAAGAACACCCCTAGTCAATGCAACATTGGAAATGAGATAGTGTGTGCATGGCCATTTAAAATGTCTATACTCGGTATAAGCTAGTCATAGACCATGTCTGCATCACAGCAAATTTAAGCTCGCTAAATCCATCATAAAAGGAGGCTAACTTTGCCATTCCAATTTCCTACAATAATTAAGCAGGGCCCCTCAAGAATAAACCTAATATTTCTTTTCACACACCCACCAACCATTAGAAACAAACACTGCACGCTCACTCCCATAATGCAAAATACAACTGCACTTAGTAGGATAAGGACGAACGGCAACCATTTTATGTTATAGTCATTTACCACTTAAAAATATCATGACATCTCAGCATTAAATCAGACCAGCATTGCTAAGAATCTTATAAGCATGTAATTATTGAGTCAACTTGCTGACTGATAACTCCGTATAATGATCTGTTATCTAATCCATCATCCTCTTAAAATCAATTGTCAAACAGAGAGTAAGGAATTAAAAATGTGGTTACAATGCTGTCCACTGCCACTCCATTAGTGACTAAGAGATCTGCTTGGAAGAACATAATTCTTTTCTTTTTAGTTTGCAGCCATGACCATATCCACCATCAAAATGTGCGATTGATTCCGCTTAAAATATCATTAACAAGCAGCCAAACCCCACCAGTCCACTCCGACCGACACATGTAAAATGAAGCACTTGTACAATACTTTTGCCAAACATCTACAGAGCCATATCAGTTTTGCGAGGAGCCACACAGGAAGAATTTGTCAACACAACTATAAAATATCAATAGAATCAGATGCAGTAGCAAAAGGCAGCAGAGTACCACGTCCATAGCCAAAACTTTCTTTTAATACCAGAGATACAAACATGATTGGTTGTGAAACAGTACAACACTACGGTGATAATAGCACATCAAACGCTATTATAAGAAGGAAAAGCAAATGTTAAACTAATGGAGACAGAGAAAACCCATATACAAATAAAAAAATACTTGCCTACAACAAAAAGATACTGGTAGTGGCAGGCTCCCCATCCTCAGGCATTCCAGGATCATGTCAACCCACGCTGTAAAGATCTGTCTCTTGTGCAGATGCCCAAACTACTTCAGACGCTGAATTATAAAAGGTGAATGACAAATGAAACAAACAATAATTAGAAATTATAGCATATGAACCTAGAGAATACTGATTAAAGAACAAGTGGATAAGTCAATCAGCATTCGACCAAAGCACCATCATGCCCACTTAAAGCAAGCTTCTCAAGAAATGTGCCGATGATTACTAATGTGTATTATGTTGAACCTCCTTCAATCATCATCATTCTAAAGCCTTTGCATCTATCTGTGGCTCTTGAATTCTACTTGTCCACTCAACCCTTCCTCATGGGGCTACATTCTATCAGACCACATCCTGACACGCCTTTAATTATTTTCATAAGTCAAGGTACAACTCCAGCCCTCCCCTCAAAAACACCCATTTCCCCTGGTAACTTGTACTGGTAACAGTTCAACTCTTCGTACAGGGTTTGTTTCCAATTTCTCTCGTATCAACCAAAATTCTCAAAGATATTCCTATAATTTCTCTTGTATTATTGCTGATCATATCAACCAAAATTCATTAAAACAAACTCCCCATGAATGCTTGAAGTATGTACATATCATCCAATACTCTACCAACAAATAAACCCGAATTGCTTACTAAGAAGAATAAACTTTCTCATATAGTTATCACTGATAACTTATCAGAATGAAAGGGCACAGCCATCAAAAGAAAAGGCAGGAGAAGTCCAGACATCTCATCTCCCAAAACGGAATTTGAAAGAACCAAAAATCCAACAGATACAATGCTGTCCATATCTCTACTCAAAAGATATGCATCCCAGTGAGTGAACCACTGAATAAGGACTTGCGATTGAAATTCTGCCAAAGCCACTGACAAACCAGACAACCCACGCAGATCATATCTTTCCAATAAATGCAACTCAATACAGACACAGCAAGAAAGGATATAAGCTTGAAGAGGACACTAACAGAACGAAACCAGTAAGCATAAATAAAAGGTTGGCACCATCTTCTGACAACATAGATCGCCTGAGATACAAACTTCTAAGTTCACCAAAGCTACATAAGAAAGAAACTCCATATAAGAAGCCAGACCGTAAAAGGCACATTTGCCTTAATTAAACCAGAATTAAGTCAACGAACGAGAAAGGTTAAGTGAAGATAGCAGCCCCGAGAAAAGGTTCCAGTACCAATTGACTCCAATCAAAAACTAAACCAATAACACAACAACCGCATTTCAAAGAACCTAGAACTAATTGTGTGCACGGTACTTTATATGCGCCAGTAAAACTAGATACATGTATTTTGCAAAGCCAGCAGGTCATCACCAGCTATGATTACAAGTTAGCACTCCAATATGTTATGTTTTTTTCCCAACTTATTCCTCACATCAGCAATCACTAATAAATCACAAGTTGATGTGGAAAATGATAGTTGCATTCCTCAATCAATCAACTAGCTGTGAATACTTTATGCAGCTTGCTGCAACCAGTCTCAATTATCAAAACATCATCAGTTCTCAGACAAACCCAAACTCCTATATTTCCAAAATACTTAACAGGGTTAACATCATCTCTGAATTGAACCTAGAATTTCCTTGATCCCCAAAAGTAAACAATTTCTCAGGGCCATTCACCCAGAACAAAGTCTGATTAGACAACTGGAAGCAAAAACACAGATTACTTAGTCACACTAGGTAAGGAGAATCCACCACCAATAAAACACCAACTGCTGAAATGAAGCATTGAGCACCTTCAAACGGATGGACCCAAACATGCAGTGGATAGCACCAGTGCTTAACTTAGTTATTTCCAGATTGCACCAGTAAACTTTTAACATTCATAGGTTCAACAGGTGAAGAAAATGCAAATAACTTACTGTGAAAAAGAAACCAAAACATGCAAAAAGAAAACACACGTGCTATAAGTATTATCAAAAGATGTCCCGGCTAACTCAATGAACATGTGAATCAATAATAGCTATAATGTTGTAGATCTATTAACTTCATAACACACTATGAACTAGACGGTGTCCCCTTGGATACAATCTAAGCCAAAATGTGAAAATTAGTAACTTGGATGTAGATTCAAAAATGATAAAATAAACATTATGTCTTCATCCATCAAATGCAATAGTAACATAACAAGTCTGGCAGAATACTAGCACGACTAATAGCAATGCAGTAAAAGGATTACTGATCTGTCAAACCCATTAAAGTTCTCACAATTCTAACCCTTTCAAGCAACAGAGGCCTAAATAACTGGCATGATCTCCCCATTCCACATGAAAACCAAATGAAATTTAGCGTCGTCCAAAGCGAGACTTATCAAATGCTCCCCACGAACCAGAACCCGCACCAAACAGATGACCCTTGTCACCAGCACCCTGAAAAAAGTAACCACTAAATTTAAGTTCAGCAGCTACAACTAAATTTTTGAATAAGATAAATTCAAATGAAGCAATCATACCGAGTGAAGCCCAAAGCCATCCCCATAAGGAGGGAAAGCACCATCTGGTCCCCCAAGTTTCATTCCATAAGCCCCACCTTCAGCCAATGAACCATCAAAACGAATATGAAGATTATTAGAAAACATGACAAAAAAATCTCTTAAAATATATGAATTAAAAATTAAGATTGGTACATCAAACATGAAGATAATTAGAAAAACCAATGAAAAACTTCTCCAAAAAATTCTAATAAAAACAAAACAAGGATGTAGCTTTCTCCAATTAATATCTGGAAAAAGCTGGTCATGTTACTGGCAGGGCCCAATGGTAGATGAAGTCTTCACTCTTCAGACATTCACCATGGATATCGGGCCTTCAGAGTCATCAACATTGGCAACCAACTAGCCTTCACACAAGGAAAAATACTAACTCAACGCAATCACAATAATGAGTAGAAAGAATAGGTTTTTATTGAATGCAAGAAAAAGATAATCTAAGGGAATTTACAGAGAATGGGATGACAATCCTACCGATTAGGGTTCCTAGATGGGATTTCCTTCTCCATATGATTATTACAAGTCAATTTCTTTTTTCCTAAATATAAATTTCTTTTCTATCCTATTGATTACATGTCAATCAAATATCTTGCAAGATATATAAAATCTTGTAAGGCTTTTCTAAACTAGAAGAGCATATCAAGAAAAATATTCTTGAAAATTTGCTAAGTAAGAATGCAGGTCTAGGAAATTTCATGGAAGGTCGCTAATTGAGAAAGTAGATGTAGTTAGCCAATGGTGTGGCCAACCATGGACTAGATCTAATGAGACAGTAACCTATGGGCTTAGTCCAATGGACTAGACCACTATGGCCCACTGTCGTCCTATATTGGGCCTCCCTTAGTAAATCTTGAGGCCATGGTTACATCAGTTACCGTCAAACTTGTCAATTCTCTGTCAAGGATTCAGCATTATCATCATCTTCTTCACCTTAACCACTTGCAGTCACTTTCATGAGTAAAGCTCTTCCACTCAACCCTATTAGAAGCCACGCTCTTATAAACTCGTGTAATCACCCCTTATGTGAAGTGACTAAACCATCTCAAATAATATTCCTTGAGGTTTTTCCGTCTATTAGGGTGCATTTGTGTGATAAGGAATCCGCGGTATAGGAAAATTCGTCTGATTTTCCATGCAGCCCTTTTTCGGTAGTTTGGTGTGAAATTTTCCTCGTGGAAAAGTTACAAAAAATGAACTGGTTTTTTCTTGATAGAGAGGATTTTTATTTTCTTTGTGTGGGTAGGAAAGGAGGATTCCACTCTCATAGAGATGGAAATCTGCGGATAGTCGAATCCTCTTGCTGCACAGATGCACCATGGCCATCGAAAGGTTCCGTTATGTACTAATTCCTAATTCTATCCTTTCACAGAACTCCACAGTCCACACATCCTTCTTAGCATGCACATTTCAGCAACATGTACTTTGCTTCTCCTTCCTTTACTAAATTCAGGTCCATAATAGAAAGTATGTATCTTCTAACCTGGTAAGTGGCAAATAATAGTAGCTAGGGAGACAATAATTTGGAAAATGGTGAAAAGTAATAACAATCTCATTTTTTCATGAATATGATTTTATGTCCTCTCACTTATTTATTTACATGCCACTCAACTGTCATAAATACCCTAAAGAACCTAACAAAAGCCAATTAACATGATACACATAATTGGATATGCCGCCAATGGGCCGGCCCACATGCCTCTTTTAATTTTTTTTAATTTTTAAAATATATATATATATAAATTGAAGGAGACTTTATGGACTTTTAGGGGTTCTCAACTTGAAATAAAGTTGAATCTATTAAAATAAAAGCACAAACATTAATGCTAATTTACAAATGAAAAACAAATCTTTAATTATTTTAAGTTTTCTATTTTATTTTTATAGAAAAAAAAATCAAACTTTTGTATATAAACGTCATGTCAGGCCGTGACTCAGCCCAGGCACCTATGATGCCCGGATACAGATACGGACACTAATATAGGGATCGGGAATACGACTCCTCACTTTTGAAAATCTAGGACACAAATACAGATATAGGTGTCCTAATTTTTTCTTTAGATCACTTTTGAAAAAATGGAATTATCATTGTTTTCGTCCTTTTCTAGCTTTTTCTTTTCTTTTTTTTTTAAAGGTCCTTTTCTAGCATTTTTTATGGTGAGAAGTAAAAATATTAAAAGAACTATATGAAATAAAGGACTTTATAAGTAGGATATGTTAAACTTCTTCCCTAAAAGTAACCGTGCAATATCAGGTACCAATACAAGCGTTGTATCAGTCCGATACAAATATGTTGGGCTTGTTCAAGTATCTAGGTATCATAGATCGTCAAAGTAAACGACAAAAAATTTTCCAATATATGTCTATGCCTGCAACAACTGCATCATGATGCGCATGAAGGTACTTGGTGCATTGGTTAACCCGAAGGGCATAACCAACCATTCATAAAGACTTATTTCAAATGTAGTTTTCCATTCATCACCTAGCCTTACACTGATTTGATGATAACCACTTCACATATAGATTTTAGAAAAAAATAAGCATGCACTAATCATCATATCTAACATGTCATCTAGTCTAGGAATTAGGAAGCCTTCACCGTGATCTTATGATTGCACAACTGTCCACGCGCGTAAGCTAGCTTCCCTCTTTCATTGGAGTGAGAAGTTAAGGTACTCCACTTTACTGTGATTTTATTGATTACACAGTTGTCCACACAAGTAAGCCAGCTTCCCTCTTTCTTCGGAGTGAGAAGTACTCCACGGGGACTGAGGCTTTTCTTAACATATCCTTTCGCTGTAAGAGACCATCAATCTGACTTTTTATTCATCATGCTCCACAGGACTCATCCGATATGCACGTAGATTTGGCAATGAAGCTCCCAGGACAAGATCAATGGCATGTTGCATTCCAACAAGTGTGGTAGTTCCTTTGGCAATTCATCAGGAACTAAATCAGCAAATTGTTGCAGAAGTGGCTCTACTTCTTGTGGAATGGATGGGGTAGGAGTGTCTTCTGCAACCTGTTTAGCAACCAAGGCGTACATGACACCTGCTCCTTACTTTCTTCTTCAAACTTTCGCATAGTCAAAATGGAAAGTGCAGTGATACATCAAATGTGGATGAAGAAGAAGGCTGGATTGGCAAAGGAAGTAACCTGATTTTGCACCCTTTCTGATTGAAAGTACAAGGTGTTGTGCTCATGATCAGTAATGACCTTGAGTTTCTTCAGCAATGGCCGCCCAAAAAGAATGTGTAACGTTCATCAGAATGACGTCACATCGAATAGTGTCTCCATATTTGCCAATCCTCAAAGGAACTGAACATTGGTGACGAATAGGAATGGAATAATTGTTGGCCCATGCAACTTTGTAAGGTCTTGGATGGTAGTTGGAGCTTTTCTACCGCTTCTTGGGAGATGACATTCATCACGCTACCACCATCACTGATAATATTGCATGATTTGCCTTTGCAATTGACTCATGAACAGAAAATAGAAGCATGAATTCCAATCATCATTTTCCTCCTTTGAATCAGCTACTAGCAGACGACGCTAAAAAAACAAAAAAAAGCAATGGGGTGTCGTCATCAACTTCTGCCTCATGCAATTGATCTTCTGTGTTTTCATATAGAGGATCTGCATTGAATTGCTATACATCCATCTATTCATCGTACTGATCATCATAATCAAGCTCATTGGTAGCATATAAACCCTATGTGGACACTCATTTGCATAATGTCCCCATTGTTTGTAGGCATGACAAACTTCTCTTTTATCCATTCTTCCAAGGCCACGGTTGTCATCCTAATTCCGTTGCATCTGCTGATTTTGTTGTGGAATGGCTTGTCCCTACTGAATAGCTTGCTATGGCCTCTGAGGTGCTTGCTGGAATAGTTTTGGAGGAGGTAGTCAAGAACCTTGCATTTGATTGCGATTTTAGGTAGGTTCAGGGCCTCTTTTAATAAAAGACTCCCCGGCATGAAAAATGTTGCGTCTTGCACCTGAATTTCATGTTGAGCTTTCCGGGCTTTACTGAAGGCCTCATCAACTCCGGTGAAACCAAACAGTGCTACCTCCCATCTGATGTTAGATCGCAATCCGTCCCGATATCTGGTAATAGTCAGACGGTCATTTGTTTTCAAGGTACAGCGAAAATTTTATTCGCGAAACTTGTTTGTGTATTCCTCCACAAATAGATTGCCTTGCTGGAGAGTAGGATACTCTTGGTGAAGTGTATCCATGTAACCAGAAGGAAGAAAATTATTTTTGAGCCTTTCTTTCATGTAAATCCATCTAGTAATGGGCTGGCCCAAAGCAAGCTCATGATTTTCAACACGATACCACCATATTCTAGCAGGACCCTTCAGTTTAACCTTCATAATCATTCATACCATACCAAGCAAAATAATCTTCAAGAGAAATCAGCCAATCAAGAAAAGTTTTTGGACTAACATCTCTGGTTAAATCAGCTACATCAATCTTGACTTTCTTCGTGACATCATCAGTTTAGGGTGCAATAATGGGACCCGGGGTGTCCCGTTCAGCGATGAGACGATGTACAAAGTCACGCATAGATTCGTTGGTCTCAATTCTTTATGGTTGGACAAGTGTGAGCATTTGTGAGGTAGTGAACGATCCTTCCAAAACTACAAATGCCTACCTTACAATTCAGCAAGGGCAGTTTCCACTGTGTGTAGACAAGTCATCACCTCGTCCAACTCTTGGCCCCGATTTGAATATTTGCTCATCTCGTTCTTTGTCCGTGAGCCAATGTCAGAGATCTTCGACTCTTCTAGGCATGGCATGGACAACGTTGTTTTTTTTTTTAAGATGGTCTGGGCTTGGGTTCAAATTGAACCCAACTAAGGCCCAACAGAAACTAGCTCAAGTCGTGCCCTAGAATGGCACATGCAAGCGAACATATCTCTCCCTTATCTACCTTCAGTTTTGTGCAAGAAGAAAAATAAAAAGGGTTTTCTTCTTATCTAATGTGTTACAACAGAGAGAGGAGGCTTGCGGCTTGAGGGAGTGGAGCTGAAAAAAGGGGAGAAGAGAAGGAAGGTTCTGGCGATGCTGGGTTAAGGCATAGGCGAAGGCGAATGTGGCAATGATGGAGATGGTGGGGCTCGTGTGAGACGGCGACAGTGGGGCTCAACGATGTCAAGTATGTTTCCAATCCTCTGTACCCTATTTCACCTACTCTCTTTTGCTTTTTTTCTATTGGGTTTAGAGGATTGACGAACAGAAGGTAGGGTTCGAAAGGAGGTCAGGTGTGGTTTGGTTGGTTTATGTTTTCGGGATGTCGGAATTTGGTTAGGGACTTCAGGGTTTGGTTTTTGGATGAGAGTTCTGGGGTTTTGGGTGTTTGGCGAAGTGGGGATGTGTGCCAGGAAGGTTTGAGGTTGACTGGGTTGCTGTTTTGATGGTGGATGGATAGGGTTGGGTTTCACAGTTGACTGGGATGGAAATGGGTTCGGAGAAAGGGTAGCGACTATAGGTAGGATTTTTCTAGGTTTCAGTGGGCTGGGAGGCACGTTGTAAGGGTTTCGAGTTGGGCTGGTTGGGTGAGGAGAAAATCCGAAAAGGACTGATGTCTCCCCAGCAACCAGAATTCAGCTCTGATACCAATCTAGCACAGCCCCAAGATCGCGATCGAGTAGATCAACCCCTCAGATGGGGTTGATCGAATCCAACAAGGGGATTCCAAACAAGAAAGCATTCACAACCATGTCCATGACAACCACCATGATAGGGTAGAAAACTCAAGAGAATTGAATTAAATGATAATAGCATTGGATACAATCAAGCATTGAACATCCTTGTATAGTTTAGTAGACTTAATCCCTAAGCAACAAAACAATCTATATCTAACTAATCGTAATTAAAATAGAAGACTTTGCTAATATTAATCCTAATCAAATAAGAATTAGAAATAGGAATATAATTAGAAGTCCACAATAGCTCTCCATCCAATTGGGCCTATAGCTGAACCCAATGGATCGGATTGACCAATTAGGTCAATGGGTTGACCTAATTGTCTTCTTGGACCTATAGGCCAGGGGTGTTCATGGGACGGGTTGGGCTAGACTGAGGTATATCCAAGCCCGGCCCGACTTCTAAAATATATGCCCAAGCCTAGACCAAGCCCAAATTAGGGCTCGAGTAGCTGGCCCAAGCCCGCCCTTTCTTTTGAAAATGAGTAAGCCCAGGCCCGGTCCAAGTTTAATTTATATAAAAATAAAATAGGGCCTTTGGCACAATTCCAAGTGGTAGCTCTAGTGGTGGTGACACCCAGGCACATTCCAGATGGAATGCTATGATGCACGGATACTTCAAAATGGGCAACGTATCATGTCGTATCGTATCTGATACTTCACCTTTTATGCGTAAAATCCGTGTCCCTTCTGTGTCTATGGCGTGTCCTTGCCGTAACCATGCCATATCTGTGCATCATAGATGGAATGTCTTCGAGTCCCCTCTCGAACACTCTTTAGTAATATTTTTTATATTTGAGTCGGGGTCGAGTCGGGCTTGGGCTCTCTACCACTAAACCCATGTCTAGCCCAACTATTAAACATGCCTAAATAAAACATCCATGCCCGACCCGAGTATGAAAACCTTTGGCCCAAGCCCTGTCCAAAGCGGGATGGACACGAACCGGACTCGAGCTGGCCCGATCCATTAACGCCCCTAACCTAGGCCTTGTCCATACAGCATCAAGATCATTTCTCTTGCAAGTTCTTCAATCCTTGCCCATGATGGGGATTTTGGCGTGATACCAAGTTTCTACGTTATCATCTAAAGGTATTCCTCCTCTCTTTCTCAGCTGAAAACAACCCAAATTAGTTATTATTTTCAATAATCAGCCACTAAAGAGCAAAACCCATCCATGGATCCCTACGCACGCATCCCAAAGCCTAGATTGCCTCTTCCTATCACCTTTTCCCCCTTTCCCTGCTGGCCCATCCCTTCACCCATATTTACATTGCCTTTTACAATTTTTTTCCAATAGATCTAGCCATTCCTTAGCCTCACTTCACTAGATCTAACCCAAATCCCTCATCCAAACTTTACATCCACCTTAAAACCTTGCCCACATACCAGGACCAGATCTGAACCAGCCCCAAAACCCAACCCTATATCAACTCAGATATGGCCGACCATCACTATGGGCCAATCCCCATAGGTCAACCCCATTGGTGATCGAATTTCCCAAAATTTAAGTCGTTATGCACTGTGGAAGCGTCCAATTTAATTAATTTCAGATCTGAATGGTATCTTGAGCCTGTAAACAGCTGTGGGAATTTGTTTTCTAAATCTGAAATTAAATTTCAATATCTCACATTTCGATTATGTCAATTGCCAACCCTTTGAGCCAAGGCCATCATGAAATCCTCCAAGAGGCACGACCAAACTACTTATGTCGGTGATTCCCTAGGCAGGTTGGAAGTCCTAGCTTTCCATCGGTCCTTTCTTTACTTCTTTGAGGTTCTGATTGCAGGAATGCAACACGACCCTGGAAGTTGGATCAACTAGTGGTTGCCCTAATTGAACTTACATGTGATAGTGTGCTTGCCCTTAATTTTATGGAATATGGATTCATAGTCATTGTTAATCGCTCCTTTTGATCACTAATCTATGATACCTAGGTACAGCATTGACTTGTGGTACCAATACGGGATACGGCAAGATACGCCGCCCAATTTTAGGATACGCCACACACACGCATGCCACGCCGCCCAATTTTAGGATACGCCACACACACACACACACACACACACAGATGTGCATGCGTTCAAAAATGTGTTAAAAAAAAACACAGAGACAGATCAGACCTAATTGCATGGAAAACAGAAAGAGGGAAAGAGCAAGAGATAACATGTGGCCTGTTGGAGCCGGTGAAGATGGAATTGATGCTGCCTGTAGAAGATCTGAGTTTCTGCCACCGCCGATTGTGCAGCTGCTGATGACGATCGTGACTGCTGCTGTTGCTTCTTCTCCTCCTATCTTATTCTTTATTCCCCCTCCTCTTTATCTCCCCCTCTTCCCTCCTCTTCTCTCCATCTTCCCTATTTCTCCTCCAGTCTTTTTCCTCTCTTTTTTCTCGCTTACAACAGCTTCATCGAATGGTGAATGATGCAGGCCCTAGGTTAGGGCTTGCAAGCACCGTGTTTGCAAAAACTTAAAATTATCTCCATAGAGATTTGAACATGAGGACGCACCTCTCCGAGGGAAAACCCACGATTCTATTCAATAATCTAGTCTGAGATTGTAGGGGCCCTTGATCTCTTCTTCGATGATTCTGGTTTCTTTGGATGGTGTAACTTCCTTTCCAATGTGCATGAATGTGTACATGTTATTACGCATACCATGCGTGTCATTTTTATCATACATCCATGGGACCCAAAAGTATATCTCCACTATCCATTGGTAAAGCATTGCACCAAATTTTATCTTTATAATCACCACCAATTGCAAAAGTAACCTGACATGTATGTCGCACTTGCGCTTCATCTCCTACCATTAACCATTTGACAAAATAGGGATGATTGTGCTTGTAAACCTTCAGCTTCAAGCGATCAACAAGAGTTTGGGAGATGATATTATCACAACTTCCACCATCAATCACAACTGTACATTTTTTCCCATGAATTGTATCTGTGGAACGAAAAATATTTTTCTCAACCACCTCTTCTCAACAGTGGGTGTAGAATTCTGGAGGACCAAGAGAGCTTCGCAATCCTTTTCGGCTTCTATTTCTTCCACTTCCCCCAAATATTCGTTTTTAGGATCATTTTGTGTTTCCGAACAATCATGTGCACCTTCCAGTAAACTAATTCGCTTTGGACACTCAACCGAATGGTGCCCCTTTTGGTTACAATGAAAACATGTGAACCTATTATGATCTTCAAACTTGGAGGAAAACTTTTCCGAGGAACTACCACTTGGATTAGAATCTAGCCTTGATGGCATGTTGGATGATCTCATGAACATTATCAAAATTCTTGAATGTGAGGATATACTGTATGTCGATTCTCAGCCCATGAAAATATCTGTCAATTAACACATCATCATCTTCATTCAAGCCACAACGAGCTTGCATTTAAAGGAACTATTCATAATACTCAACAATTGTTTTGGACCCTTGTTTCAAGTCCTGAAAGCTTGAAAGCATATCTCTAGAATAGTTGACAGGAAGAAACTTTTGTTTCAAAAGATTTTTCATCTTGATCCATGTGTCAACGGAATGTTTTGATTTCTTCTCTTCTTTTGCAACTCGGCCCACCATATCGCTGCATAATTGAGAAATCGAGTTGCCACCAGTATAGCTTTATGACCATCCGTCATTGGCTTGTGTGAGAAAATATTCTCCACACGCTAACCAATCCATAAATTCATCTGGCTTTAACTTTCCATCATATTCGGGAATCACGAGTTTAATCCCTACATCACAATCAACATCAACTGCCTGTGGATCTCACTGATTCCGAATATTTTCACCATCATCGCAGTGATTATTCGCACCCCGATTGTTATCCAAATTGGTCAATCCAGTTTCCATCCTTGCAAGAGTCTCTTGGATTTGAACCATCGTTTCGTAGAGTTTATTAACATTTTCGGATAACTCTACAACGGTTCCCTTCAAATCCTCATCGTTTGTGGAGGAAGACTCTACTTCTGCCTTCTTCTTATGAACCACCATATTTTTATTGCAATAAAAAAAAAAAAAATGGACCGACCTGCTAGGTAGATCTGCTCGCCACGAAAGAGAAGGTGAAAACGGATCTAAAATCCAACTATATATGAGCCCACTATCGCAGAAACAACTATGGCCGTTGATCTGGTCAAAATCTATTGTTGACTGGATCCTAGCTGATGTCAGTACAATGCAAGCTTATGGAATTAATGGGCTATCTCTGAATACCTCCTGTTGCTGGGTTGTAGATTGGAGATGGGACGAATTTGTCCCAAACTGACCTGAAGTTAGAACCAGGCCTAAACTGACGTGAAGACGGCCCACTAGCACACGTGTGAGAGCTTGCCTTGGTCTTCGTAAGAAGAAGAAAAAGGGATGAAAACTCTCTCTAGTTTTCCGTTGCTGCTTTACAAAAGGGTGAGAAAAAAATTGAATTGGGCGATGAAGGTGGGGCTTGAAGTTGGGATTGTGGCGATGGGATGACGACAACGGAAACGACGACACATCTGGTGGGTGATGATAATGAAGAGGTAGATCTCTACAGTGCTCCTTCGGTGTCAAGTATGCTCTCTCTCTCTCTCTCTCTCTCTCTCTCTCTCTCTCTCTCTCTCTCTCTCTCTCTCTCTGGGTTGGTTTGTTTTGGACGGGAAGAGTCGGTGATGGGCTAGGTTTTAGTTTGGGGCTGGATTGGCGCTAGAAGAGTAGGGATAGCTCAGCTGGGGTGTGGGATTCTAAACATTGGGGTTGGGTGATGGGGAGGGAACAATGGAGGTTTTGGCAGGATAAGGGACTTGATTCTGGTGGGTGGGTCTGACAGAAAGGTGGTTTGTGATGGGATTTAAGTGTCGGATTGGGAGACGACATGGATAGACTAGCGGAGTATGGGGTTGATTGTGGTGGTGCGGATTGGGAGGGATGATGTGATGGCAATGGGGTGTGTCGCGGATGGATGGATGGGGATGGACAATGGATATGCTCCAATCAATGACCGGAAACAGATCGAAGCGATGTGAATCTTCACTCTGATACCAACTGATGCAGGCCCTAAATTAGGGCTTGCATGGAGTGTCCAAGCACCATGTCTGCAGACACCTCAAATTATCTCCACAGAGATTTCAACATGAGGACGCACCTCTCCGTGGGAAAACCCATGATTCTATTCAATAATCAAGTCTGAGATTTCCATCTCTACAATGCCATATATATAGGATAAAACAAAGCTTAGAGCCTAAGAAATCTATCTAAACTAGGAAAGTAAATAAACTAGAGTGCTAAACCTAATTACAATAAAATTAGGAAACTACTAAATTTAAAATATTCCTAAAACTATCTTGTGTGTGTGTGTGTGTGTGGTGGGGAAGGGGGGCGGGGCGAAGGGAATGGTAGCCAGTTCTACAGCAATGAATGTAAAAAAAAGGGCAAACTGTCGTGAAAGGGGCGAAAATGCCTTTTTAAAGGTCTTCCATACGATGTCTACTTTTGGGCCCAAGTAATAAACCAAAAGCTTTGGGCCCAAACTGAGATTGGTGGGCTCACTGTAGATCTAACCTATTAAAGGACTAGCTACTTTAAAATCAATATAATTTATAAATATATATGAGCCTCAATGAAATTTTCATTGTAATAGAAATGTACTAATTTATGTTATTATTAAATTCTAGCATTTGTTTTAGATTTTTTTACACATTTAATTGAGTACTATTCTATGTAAAGTTAAGTGATTTGGATGCTTAGTAGAATCAAAAAATTTATTTTTTAGATATAACTGTCCTTATCCGTGTAGTACCTCGTGTCAGTATCATATTTTAGGTGACACCGTACCCATACCCATGTCCTGAAATTTTTGCAGTTGGCATGTCAAATCCCCATTCCTCGTGTCCGTTTTCGTATCCATGTCCGTATCTAGGTATCATAGTCACTAATTTGCATCACATAGGCTAGATTACTTAGATCTTGCATCAACAAGAAACCCGGAACCACGTGAGAGAATTATTTATATATATGGGAAATATTCATGTGAATCCATCCCTCACCATAATATGGTGAGGGATAACATAGTTGGGGAGGGTGGGGGGTGGGGGGTGGGTTGGTATATATATATAGAGAGAGAGAGAGGATAGTCTGCAGCCCACCTGGGCACTAATCCAAATGGACCTTCAAAACCACCCACCCCCTATTTACAATGGATCCATTGGATTTCCACCGACCCAAATGGACTAGACCGTTGAATCAAGGGTCAAGTTTTTCTCCTTTATATTAAGCCATTAAACTTGTATGCCATGGATCAAGGGGTTAGGATGATCTGATGGACTTGAAATTTTGCACGTAGGTAGGTCACATTCATATTTTTCAATCCCCAACCTCCCCCTAGATTGATGGCCATCCGCACAGAGGTCCATGGGAACCATCCGTAGAATAGCACACCCCTATTATATATATATATATATATGATTGGAAACACAGAAGTTCAGTAAAAGCTAGTCCATAAGTGTTAGTACCATGAAAAGATTGAAAGAGTACTCCACACAAGGAAAAAAAAAAAAAAAAAAACTAGGAAGCAATGGAATCATAGAAAAACAATTGTTCCATTATGAAAAACCAAGACAAAGATTACACTAAAAATACCAGAATATCAATGACTATTTGACAAGAAGAGTATCAATGAATATGACAAGAAAATCTAACACTTCTAGAAATCTAAAAGTTTCAGGACAGCAGACAACTAACCTGGGCCCCATGGCCTACCATCAGGAGCAGCAAACTCTGCCCGTAGCTTTTCCAGCTCCCGAGCCATGGAAACCAAGTTTTTTTCCATTGCTTGCCTCTGCTCCAAGAGCTCAGCATTTGCCTTCTTCTCATACTCAAAAGCATTCCTGTATAGGAAGATTTTTCAGCAGTTTAACATTTATTTAGTAGGGATACCACCCCATGTCCAATAGAAAGCTCCATGCGGTACAAAAGGAACATGTGTCTTAAACCGCATGATAGTAAAAGATTGTTTGGAAATAAAAAACATCAGAAAAATCTATATATATATATATATCAATTAAAAATATAGAACCTTGCACGAACAAGCTCCTGACGTAGACCATCAATCTCTGTCCTCATAAGAGGAACCTCTTGATTATCAGCTTGCAATTTTTTCAAATCTTGTGAAAGATTCTGAACTTGGGCAGTCATTTCTTGTCTTAAGGCATTCAGTTTCTGTGCCTCTGCCCGTAATTGTATAACCTCGTTTTTCAACGGCTCAGTTGCTCGTAAATCAGCTTCTAGCTTCAAGCCTTTTTCAATCAATTCTCTCGAATGAGCGTCTTTATCAGCACGGATCTCTGTAACTGCTATATTCATGCGGTGCATTTCCTCCTTTGTAATAGCGAGTTCACGCTGCAAACCCAAACGATCTTCAGCTAGTCTTCGATTTTCTCCTACAAGCCTCCTAATTTCACCATGCTGGATTTCAAGCTCTTCCTCCAATAATGCAGGATGGGGTGGCCGAGGCATGGGGCCCCGAATGAACGGTGGACCTTCAGGAACATCAGGATAACCACGGCGTTCGTCAAGAACATGGCGGGGCATGCGATTTCTCCCTGCCATTGTTGATATCCCTATAAATGTATGTAAGTTAACAAAACCATCAGCACACCTGAATTAAAAACAATACGTATTATATCTATATATATGAAAGAGTATCCTACCTAAAATATAGGATAAGAAATGATCTAATGTCCAGACTCACGACAAAGTTATCAGAACCTCACTAGATGTGGCATGCAGATGCAGGTACAATGTATGTACCAACCACTTGTTGGGTTCCACCAAAGAACCTTGAATGGGTTACACACAACATACATCATCCAAAAAATAACCGCCGACTGAAAGAGAATGACAGAGGACAATTACAAAGAACCAACAGACTGTCCACATCAATGGAAAACACCTATAAAGAGCAACTATTATCATCAGTTTTCTAGTTAAACAACTCAGATCGAAGCTCTAGGGAACGTGTTAGACCCAGATCTGTATTCAAGACCAGCAGTTTTAACTGGACCCGAGCCCGGACAAAGGTGGATCAGGTTGAATTAAGTTGACAAACCTAAGGAAGCAACACATTTCCTATAATAACAATGAAGGCTCATCTAGTACTACCAGTATAACTTTCATTGCATGAAAGATGTGCAAAGAAAAAGGGTGTATTCTGATAAATGCAGTTTGTTGTTAACAACAAGAGCCTAAAGCACAGTTAAAAAGTGTTCATTGTTTCAGCTACAAGGTTGCAGGTTCTCGTCATGCTATATGTATATGCATGTGTATGTAGTATACGTATGCGTATGTAGTATATGTATGCATATGTAAACGGATATGTGTACTACATACACATACGTATATGGGAGATGCTCTTATGAGAGTTACTCTCATGGTACTATGAGAGCCAGGGGTCGGGGCCGTTGCATTTAGGCTGTTGGCATTGGATATGGGTGTAAGGGCCCCCACGCTTGCTCTCATAGTACCATGAGAGTAACTCTCATAGGAGCATCTCCCCTATATATATATATATATAGAGAGAGAGAGAGGAATGTTCATATGCATCTTTCCCTCACCATAGGGTGAGGGACACTTTCCTTTTTGCACCTGAAGACAAGGAAGTGTACCTCACCCTATGTACTTGAAAAATACATTTTGTACTTGAAAATGTCCAAAAAGGGGAGTGTCCCTCACCCTATGGTGAGGGAAAGATGCATGTGAACATTCCCCATTTATATATACATGTATATATATATATCATTTACAGTATGGCATATGACTTGAATCCATTAGACCAAACTTTCATTTGCAATCTAATTAACAATTTCCAAACACCGAGCACCGCATTGACCCTTTGAGTGTACACCATTGCAAAAAGCATGTAAATAGACTGGCAACAAAACAAACTGGTCCTTTATGGATCAAGCCAGAGGAGCTTGCATTATTTTGAATACCAATAAACTAGAAGCCATACAATGGTTGAGCGGAAAAGAAAATCACAACAGCTGAACAGTAGGAATAACTCTCTTAAGTTCTCACAAAAGGATGACTTATTAGGGCATGAGCCTCAAGAAATTAATGTATCTTGAAACCCAAAGCCTATATTTCTGGGGCCCATTTTAAGTAGTCCATACCATTAAGCATCATGAACAAATGGTACTAAAGAAGAATGGGAACTTGTTGAAGACTTTGTAAATAAAAATATCATACCCCTTTACTGGAGATGACGTATAAAACGGCTATCTAGAAATTAAAGGCTTTGATCTAAAACTGTTAGGATGTTGCCATTTAAACGGGCTTATAGGGGTATCCCTTGGGACAGCCCAAGCCAAACATGAATAGTAGGGCTTGTGTTGGGCCTTTTCAAATTTGGGTCAGGCCCAGACTTAAAAATGCCACGCCAATTAGAATACTGGTGAGATTCCAGTCGAGGCTTCCTACAACCTAACACAATCCATTCAGTAAATTATTATCCGTATTATATATAAAACTTAGCTCTATATGATATCATCAAAGCCTTAATCCCTCTAACTAGGTTGGTTGAGTGCCATTTCTTAAATTAAAATATGGTTTTGCGAAGTTACAACAGACATCCAATTTGAAGTCTAGACCCTCCTCATTTAAAAGAATCTAGATAGGGCACATGCCAAAGAATGATACATCATGGAGAAAAAAAAATAAAAAATCACTTTCTGAAGACATACAGGACTAGCGTGCTCATTCAAAGAGGAATGAAAGTGTTTCTTATTTTCCAAAGGAAGTTGCCTGTTCAAGAACAGAGGAGAACGCTTTCTTCATCATTTCATTGTATCTATCTCAACTTTGTAGTGGTTGAAGGTGCTTTTCGCCTATCATTAAGATATTTTTTTCTCTGTCTGGATCTATACTAGAACTATTTTGGGATTTCTTATGTCTGCAATTGAGCAATATGGGGATTCTGCATACCTTTTTCGTGCACTTCCTTCTCATGTACTGTCTATCCATGGGTTTTTTTTTTTTTTTTTTAGTTCGGGATGGATATTGAGCAGTGGGAGTTTTTGGGGCTTTTGAGAATTTCAATTTGAAAGTTGTGATGTGGGGATTTGGCCCGGGATAGACTACAATGGAGATACAGAATTCATGTAGCTGAACCCAACATAGTTGGTACCATAGTTACCTGATTCAGTCCTTTGGTCTTTGAATGCTGTGCAGTTTGTGGTGAATGACTCAGAATTCAATTCAGTAGATTTAGGTATTCTGAGAAGGCATGATTCGTTATAGTCCATTTGATACAGTGCTTTCTAAAAAGGGAAGTTGGAAGGAAGAAAAAGAGAGAAGTAAGAAAGAGTGAAGAAGAAGCCACCAATGGAAACCGTGACATTTTTTTTTATCCTTTACCATCACTTCTCCATCGGTTTCATTGCAAGAGAGGAAAAGGGGGAAATCAATGATACTATTTAATGCAATTGTGCAACATGTATTCTCTCTCTCATCTCTTTACCATATCCATTGGTTTCTCTTTTTTATCTCCTTACTATATCCATCAGTCGATTTTTGCAAGAGAGAAAAAAAAATGGTAATTACAATGTGACTTAATGCAATGTACAACTTGCTTTTTCTCTCTTATCTCTTTAATATCAATCAGTCTTTCACAATAGAGGAAAAAGGTGAAAATTAGTAATGTGAACTTCAAAACTTCCGTTCTCTTCTTCTCTCTATAGTCTATACCATTCAGTCTTTTCAAGAATTTGAATTTCAACATATGAGAAAATTTTGGGGCCATAGTGTAGCCCCGAATTAGAAATCCAAATCATTGAAAATCTTGTTCTCACCTTCCATAAAATTCAGCAAAGGTTTAATTTGAAAAAACTTTGGCCTACCATAAGATCCAATGAATTTTTTTTTATTTTAATTTCTTTTCCTATTTTGGTGTTTAGAATTTCATACATATTTTACTTAAGAGTTAGGGATTTGATTTATTTTGTATTGATAGTTTAATTACTTCATCATACGAAATTAAATTTCTTTTGGCATAAATGGTCTTTATTATGTATTTGCCTCACACTCTTTATGAAATATCATTATTTATATATTTATTAAAGTATCTAAAGTTTTAGTAAAATATTTACATATATATAGATACATATATATAATTGGACTAACAAATTAACACATCAAACTCATCGAACTCGAATTTTGAATCAAGTGAATCGAAAAATGAATTAAGTAAACCTACCCTACCGAATTTTTGACTGAGTAAATGTCAAATTGTGAACGATGAACTAAAATTCAAATCAGATGAATTGTGAATCAGGTAACTATGGCTGGAACAAGGTTTTGATGATGTTAACGATGACAGCCACTGGCGCAGGAGCGGAAGGTCCAGATTACATGGATCCTATGTTTGATCAAGCCCTGGACTACTTGGATCAATCTGATCAGTCAAATGAGCATTTGATCCATTTTAATCAGCACCCATTTCAGCATAAGGGCTCAAATGAAAAGTGGAAGGGTCTTAATTTGGATTTCAGATTAGAAAATAAAGATGTTAAATTTGATGTGGTGGGCCCATCAAGGCCCTAACAGACATGTAGCATTGACCCATGTCAGCACCTCTCTACTTGACTCTACATGCTCAACAAGTGGGACTCATAGCCCACTTAAAATATGCTCAACAAGTGGGACTGATTTTTTTTTCTATAACAGTAATTAGCCAGAACAAGCCAGCTCAAACAGAAACTCCAAAAAAGAGAACGATGAAACAAAAATGATACCATACATCAAAAGTAAGAGAAGAAAGAAAAACTCCCTCCCTTGCAAGGGCATCTGCCATGACATTAACTTCTCTTAAAATATGATTGAAGCAAGCACCCATAGGCTGGAGGTGATAACAAGCGGGACCGATGGCCCACTGGAACTAGGACGTCCAATGACTTCAAGGCAAGAAATGTGAAGTTAGAAACTTCCCGAAGAAAGCTTCCTTAAATCAAGGAGCATTACAAGGGAGGGACTCAATTCCAAAGAGGTAAGAGGAGAGAGATCTATCCATAGGCATCCAAGAGGGGTTTTGAGCCCTAGAAAACTTTCTGAATTTTGTTTCCTTCCTTATTTTATGCAATTTTTTCAGTTATGTAAGGTACTTATTTAGAAAGTTTATTTAATTAGCTAGAATGAATGGCTAGGATTAAATCTAGTGATTAGGACTGTCTTGATGGAAAGTACCATATAAGAAGATTTGAGGGAACATCCAACCCATGTTTGCTTCAATCATTTTTCTTATTCAATAAAGTGTTGCATGTTCGCACCTTTTTCCCATTTTCCATTGGTATGACTTATGAGAACGTCTCCTAAGGATTGAAGACTATATAAGTAGTGGATTACTGATTTAGGCTCAGCAATCTTCTACTTTTCCCATTGTATTTGATTATTTGATTGTTGACGTAGATAGGATTAATCTTTAATTTTGGGTTTTACGAATCAATCAAAGTTTTTCGTATTGCTTCAATCAGATAGTCTGATTTTGCTAATCAGGGCTACGTTGATGATGACAATGATGTGGGAATTTGGGGGCACATAACACTGATGTTAAAAAAGCCAGACTGGTTTTGAACTTGAGTTGAGGTAAACAGAGACAGGTCAGTCAGTTTAGGCCAGACCCCAAACAGGTCAATTAGGGCTTTGAGGAGAGGCCCACAGATTTAGAATTAAGAATTAACTTTCACAAAAACTAGAGATCACCAATGATTCCACAAAAACTAGAGATCACCAATGTTCAGGTTGTCATCAGTATCTCCAATTCTTTTGTATTGGCCAGTTTTCACAATGGAAATAGATCTCCTTAGTGCTTTTGGTTTTTGTGGTGTTCCATTCCAGCACATGAACGCCTCCTTTCCCCCACCCGCACCCACACGCACACACAGAAGCATACTGAGTGCATGAGTCTTTTTTCAACCCTTCAATTCGATCATGTTTAAAGTTCTCGATATTATATATATATATGGAAATTCTCAAAAATGCCCCTCTTTCTGCCCCTCTTTCTGCCCCTCTTTTTTTCAGTCATAGGGGCCATGTTGAGTCAATATAGTCTTTTCACACACACTACCCCCACATAAATAGTCACTAGTCCAAGTTTGACACTCATCCAACTTTTCCTCGCCGTTGGATTGAAATCATGATAAAATGATGCCTCTAAACCATTAAATTTTAGGGTCATGGATCAAAAGGTTAGGATGATGTAATGGACTCAAGATTTTGCATATAGGTAGGCTTCATATGGATCTTTCCATCCAATAGACTTCCATGATCATCATGCATTCCAGTGGGCCCGACTAGGAGGGGAAAAAAAAGCCCAGGCACTGTGTAGCGCTGCCCATATATATATATATATAGAGAGAGAGAGAGAGTTGAGTACCAAATGAACCAAAAGTCCAACAAACTTAAGCAAAAAAAATGCCATAAAGGTGCTGACTGAAAGGAACAAAAGCATGTGCTGAAATTCAAACCATAAACCATGCCATTGTTTAAAAGAATGTTTTTTGCTACTCTGTAGTGCACCATAAATTCCTCCATCCAACCAATAACACCCACATAAATGGCAAAACCAAAAAATCAGTTTCTTATCATAGCAGTCACACAACAGCACAATGGTTTCCATTTTTCGATATGAAATCATTTTTTTGCAAATCTCTCAGAATGCAGATTTGAACCCCCAAAAGGTAGATTATCATTCTAACCGACCCTACACAAGCAATGGAAACTAAGACTGCATAAAAATCAAGTCTCTAGGTTTCCATTTTCTACGGAAAAGAAAATCACGGTAGAAGCAACGAAATGCCACAGAAAACTGGCATCCACAAAGATGCCCTAAGGGCTTTCTCTTTCAATCTAAAAATCTCCATGCTTCCTTTTCATTTGAAAATCGAAAACAACTTCAGGTGTTGCAATATACAACGAGATTTCAACAGACCTAAATACAGAGAATCAAATTGCAGCAGATGAATGACAAGCCTCTTTTATGTGATTTTGTTGATGAGATATGGGAAGAAAGAGGAGTTCGGTAGATGAGAAGAATAGAAGAAGATGGAGGGAGAGTACCTTCTTCTGAGGAGAAAAACGAAAACCCTAGAAACGAGTCTCTGCAATCGAGTGCGTTTACGAGAATGAGCTTGCTTTCGGCTAGGGTATATTTATAGTCCGAGATCACCGGCTATTGCAGGTTGATTGCCAGGTACCCGTTAAATGTTTCCTTCATTATGTCCTTTTTTTCATTTTTTTTTATATAACACTTCTACTATTTGTTTGTTTTTTTTTTTTTTTTTTAACGGTGCTTCAATATAATATTTTACCTTTTAAATAAACAACTTTGCCAAATCAACATAAATATAATCAAATAAGAAAAACTCCAACCACACACTCATAGTTGAGTGGTGTTTGGCAATTAGGTATGACACACATGCCTTAGCCCCCTTTTTGTCATCACTAATTTCTACATCTATTTTTAAAAATCTCTAAATTGAGGAGAGATTTTGAGAACAAAGGCTTTCGGCAGTGTTTGACAACCTCTTTTTATTGAGGAGAAATAGGGGCAATGCCTCTATAACTCTATTTCCCATAGCCCACCATTGATTGCATGTCGAAAGTAGAGGGAAAAAAAAAGAGGCGGGTAAACAATGTTCTTGCCCTTTTACGCCCCAGTCTTTTTTTTTTCTTTTTTCTTTTTCTCAAGATCAAAGAGTGTAAGTTAAGATCCAAACCATTAAAAATGCTCAGAAGATCAAACACAGCTATGATACCAAATTTTAGCCGTTGAAAGATCACTAATCTCGAGATATGTGCAAAAAAAATGAACCATTGGATGTAATTTTCTAAAACCTGTGCGCCCCAAATACAAACTTCACACCGTTAGATCTCTTTGGAAGGCTAAAATGGCTATGTGGTCAATTTTCAAGGCTTATACCTTGTGGATCTAGAGATATTTGCAAAACAATATCAGTCATTGATATATTATGCTTAATATTGAATTTGTCTATGAGCAGTAACGTTTTTTCTTTTTCTTTTTTCTTTAGTAGTGTAAATCAAGATTCAAACTGTTAGAAATGTTAAAATGATTAAACACGGCCATTACACCAAATTTCAACTATTGGATCATCACCAATCTCGAGATATATGTAAAAAAACATGCGCCCTTAGATGCAATTTTCTAGATTATGTGGGCCCCAAACACAAGATCTAAATCGTTAGATCTCTTTGGAAGGCTGAACACGACTACAGGATCAATTTTCAAGGCTTGAAACTTTGTGGATCTCGAGAAATTCATGAAAAATTTTCAACCATTGATATAAAAAAAAAAGTATATTTAACATAAATCTTTGCATTATTAAACACATCTTTTGATTATAGACTCTTTTTTTATAGATATTTTTCTAATGACTCTATTTTGATGGATCTATCTAAAAAAGAGTATAGATACCAAATAAGGCCTAAGGATAGAACTATGTATCTTCAAGTTGATAGCATCACTCCTACTCAAGAGGGCCAGCCTAGCATTAAAAAATTTATAAAAAAAAAAAAAAAAAAAAACACTTCTACTTCTGAAATTGACAACAATGTTTATTACATAAAAAAGGAAATGGATTTTTTTCAAAGCTCCAAGTTTCATTTTTCTCTACTTCTTTTTTTTTTTTGGGTTGCCTTTTTTCTCTTTAAGTGTGTGCCTTTACTAAATAAAGAATATTCAAATTAGAAAACACCACTTCCAAATTGGACGAGCAAGATTTATTACATTAAAAAATATATTTTTTTAGTGTTTCAAGGTTTTATCTTAATTGTTTGGATGATCTCCATTTTATTGTAGATGCATGGCATCTCACCTTATGTCTATCGTATGTGAGTTACATTCTTGTCACATCATAGTTTCCTATATTAACTTTGCAATGCTTAGGTGCATCCACTTTGCATGGAGGTTACCATGCGAGGTGGATTAATATATGCTTTTCATCTTCTACATTCATGTTTAGTTGATTATAGCCCAAGAGGCCATGTATGAAAGACAGCTTTCATAGTCATTGTATGTCGATCTTGATTTTCGTGTTTGGTAAAAAATTCATCATTTTCTGGCAAGCTTACTTACCCTATGTTTGGAAAGGGGGGAGGAGAGGGGAGGGAAAATTTGAGGGGGAAGGTAAATGGAGGGGAGGGGAGGAGATGGGAGGGAAAATTAATTTTACCTCATCTTGTTTGGATAATAAAAAAACAGGGGAAAGAAAAGTGAAAAAGCAGGGTTTTGTTTTGTTTGTTTGTGAGGTAGAGAGAAAATTACCAATTTACCCTTTGTGAAAAAGTGAAAAAGTGATAAGGGCATTTTAGTAAAATTCCTTTCCCTCCCCTTTTTCCCTCATACTTTCCCCCAATTTTTGAGGGAAAAATTTTAAGGTGGGCCCCACAAGAATTTTACCCCCATTTTCCCTCCCCCCTTCCCAAACACTATCAATTTCCACTTTTCCTCCATTTTCCCCTCTTTTTTTTCCTCCCCCCACTTTCCCTCCTTAGGGTTAAGGTTGTAGAACTATAGAAGTCAATACATATATATATTATAATCTAACTATTTTTTTCCACAACAATTATGTTCACTAACCAATTGGGATGTTGCTCCTACTGGATGAATCCTATATCAATCAACTTTTGAACCTCATGCTCAATCTTGTCCATAAGATTCGGGTAAACCTGAATTGTGCTTATTATGCTATTCTCTTAAGATTTGAGTAAACCTGAATTGTGCTTATTATGGGATTTTTTTTCGATTTTGACAATTAGATTGTGAACCACTAAATGTGAGTCTAACACTGGTAGTTTGGCATAAGTCCATGCAAATATATCTTGAAATTCAATTAGGAGACTATGGTACATTTGGTTGTACGTACTTATTAAAGTGGCACTTGGGGCTTTTTATGTTGAAAAGGCTAAACGTCATTAAAAAGCTTGTTTGGTTATTGGATTTTTAAATGGGCTTTTTCAAAAGTGGAAGTTAGAATTTTCTTTCTGAATAAGTAACTCGATAGGGGTGTAATGGTTTGGTTAACCACGGTTTTTGGGAAAACGGTTAACCGAACCATGTTTCAAGGTTTTTTGTTTTTAAAAACCGTAACCAAACCGTGAAAAACCATTAAAAACCAAACCGCGGTTAACGGTTCGATTACAGTTAATTGTCACTTAAAAAAAATTGTAAAAATTTTGTTATTTACCAATCGAACTTACTGTAAAAAAAAAAAAAAACAATCATAGTTAGATAATGGCATAATATGTTACTGTAAAAAAAAAATCCATTCAAGCTCTTAAGTTTTTTTCTTATTAGCGAAACGGTTCGATTAACCGTGTGTTTTGGGAACACAGTTAACCGAACTGCGGTTAATGGTTAACCGCGGTCAATAACCGCAAGTCGAGATAAAAACTATAACCAAACCGTGAAGCGCGGTTTTTCAATTTAAAAAACCATTCACCGTAATCGAACCGTGAAACACGGTTATTAACCGCGGTTCGGTTCAGTTCGGTTAGAAGATTTTTCGGTCTTTTTTTTTTTTTACACCCCTATAACTCGCAACCCGCTTCGCGATGAGAAAGTGCTTTGTGACTTAAGCGGGAAGCGGAATGGACAATGGCAAAAAATCACAACGTTTCATGAGATGCATCTGAACGTTTTCTTGTCCTCCATTTTTTCCTCAAAGGCTTTGTGGGATGCCTCTAAGTAAGCTATCCATTTTCCTGCTTCTCTCTCTACCTCTCTTGTTCTTCCTCTTCTTTCTAATGAGCACCTTATAATTTCTATTATATTGCTAATTTTCTGCTAATGGAATCAGTCTAACATTTCTCTAAGTAATATTAGGGTTGAAACTTTGGAATTCCCCGTTATTTGATGCATTGATGCTTCGGAGTATTCTATTTGCACATTTTTTTTCGAATGGTCGGTGCCCTGTTTTTCTTCTCCTCTGAACCAAACACGCCCTTGGTATTGATAAGGAACGTATGAATGAAATGCATACTCAATTCTATTTAGTTTGGTACAAGTTGGCAATGTGAAGTCTACGCTTAATCCGCTTTGAGTTAAGTCTATGGTCATTACCAATGATTCAAATATAACAAATAAATAAAAATATATGGGAAACCAACCATTGTACCAGAAGAGATGACATCCTAACTCCATTAACGGAAAATGATTTATTTCTTCTTGACAATTTTTACAAAGTTATACAAGTGTTTAAATAATGATTTAACAAAACAAAAGTGCAATTTGTTTTGCTTTATGCAGCATTGGAAGGAGAATGGAGTCACCTTCGTTGTCCCACTGATGAACCGGTGATTGTTTACTATAAACTTCACATTGGACAACATAGGCAGCCTACATCAAATAAAATGGAGAATTGTCCAAATGGTACAAAATGTCTAATTATAATCAAGACTTTATTAGTTGTATGCTTTGCAACTTGACGATTTTTAAAACATTAAAAGAAACCATCATTTTTTTGTTTTACTTGTAGATTTGTGTAATTTATTCTTTATAAAGATTTATATAAATTATTATTATTATATATTAGAAGCCGCTTTTTGTAAATCTAACCAGACCATCGTCAATGATTTTGCTATTAAAAAGTAAATGAAAAAATTGAGCTAACCAAATGACATTGTCTCTTACAAAGTTGCTCTGAAGAAGTAGATTTCCGAAGGCTACTTTTAGAAAAGTTTTTTTGAGTTTTATGAAGCCTAACCAAACACAACCTAAAATATGCTAACATTTCGAGAGGGTCCACAATTGTCATGTTGCATGTGTGGACTCTCTTTGCCTCTTGTACGAGGACTTGGCTTTCTAATTTCATTTTAGTGATTTATAGTCCTCTAAGTCTTCTTTATTTATTTTTATTTAGGAAGCATACCCTCCAGTGGCAGGTCACTTTTGTGGCGAACTAAAATTTTGTATAGCCTCATCACACTCGAGATGGAGACAAGCATACTTGATGTTATTCCTAATAGCACTATATCTGATGTTCCTAGCTTCTTTTTATGTGGTGTTATACTTCTTTCATTCATTTAAATTTCCATTATGTTCTCCTCTTTACTAGAATATCGATTTGCAACTTTTGATTACCTTCCTTAATAACACCAGCCTTTCTTACTCTCTTGTTTGAGTGGCAACATTTCTTATATATATTTATATATATAGCACATCCTCCTTAGTATCAAGCGACATTCGCATAATAGGTCTCCTTTCCTTGAAAAGGCTTCTTGTTGGCAGACCATTGATGTAACGTCCCGCCCTATACGCATGCATGATATTGTCCGCTTTGGCCCACAGGCCTCACGGTTTTGTTTTTAATGAGTCAAAACACATCAAAAGGCCTCATGCAAGGCAAGGGTGTAAGCTCTGCATATAAACACATTCACTTTCCTCTCTATAGTCGATGTAGGACTCCGGGGCGTCACAATCCACCCCCCTTGGGGCTACACATCACTGTGCAGTAGCCTGTCAGTCCATGTAGCATGCCAGCCATTATGGCCCGCTCACATGGAAACCCACCCACTTGCACCAGACCACGGCAGGGGACCCATACTCGAACTAGTCAAGAGTCGGCTTTGATACCATTTGTCACGCCCCACCCTCAGCCCAATATGCACTCTTTACAGTCTCCTGGAACATCGGGCGTTGATTCTCCTCAATCATCATGTAAATATCAGCTGATAACCCATAAAAAAAAAAAGCCTGATTTTCTCTTCCTCCGGAACTACTAGTGTGGGTGCATACTTAGCCAATCTTGTGAACTGTTGCTCATATTGTTACACTGATATGTCACCTTGTACTAAGTTCTCAAAATCTCTCTTCCACTGGTCCTTGACATATTTAGGAATAAACTTATCCATAAACTCCTTAATGAAAGTTTCTCATGCATTTTCTTCAGCCACTACCTCTGCTTGCACTACTGCCTTCACCGAGTTCCACAATTGGAGAGCTATTCCTTTGAACATGTAAGCTGCCAAATTAACTCGTTGCTTCTGAGTGCATCGAAAGACTGCAAAAATCTGCTCTAATTGTTCTATAAAATCATTTGCTACCATGGGATCTTCGAACTTGTGAAACTCAGGAGGAACCATCTTCCTAAATTTATCGTAGAGGTCATTTAGATCTACTTCCCTTGGAGGCATGACCACTTGCACTGGCTGAGCTGCTTTATCATTCAAGGCTAAGATCTGAGCCTAGAATGCTGCTCTATCTCTGTCTGCTTGTGCTCTCTCAGCAGCTCGTTCTTCCTTTTCTTGTTGTTTCTCTGTAGCTTGTTATAGTCTCACGTGCTCTCTGCTGCTCATTTTAAGTAGTCCGGGCTTACACAAAAGCTTGCAAGAGTTGGTTGAAACGATCGTCTGAATTATTAGATCCATTCCCAAGTCCCTTGTCCTGAGATCTGGTTGTACGCTGTGCCATGACCTACAATAAAATAATAATGGTTCAGTTCTTATGAAACAAGCTAACAAACAATTCTATAGACTTTACAGTTAGCACGTAAAGCCCGTCTAACAAAAATCGCAACCCTCACCATGTCCTATTGTTTCTGTCCATTTTTAGTATCCGAAAATCGTGCTAGGCTCTGATACCAACTGTCACGTCCCCCAAAATAAGAATTGGGGAAAACGTGAAAAATACATCAAATTCAAATTTCTTGTGTTTAATACAGCACAAGCTTCCAAAAGTGGACCCGCATAAAATTTCAAACTGTGGTGAGTCAAAATAAATTTCATTAAATGCAGTGGAAGCTTGATTAAATTGGTATTCAATGTTCATAAATGCGACCCAACACAAAATCAGACAAAACAATAATAGTTAAAGTTTCAAAATAAATTAAATAATTTCTAAAAGAGGTCTCAATACTAAAAGAAAGTTCATTTAAAATATTCTAAGATGGCGTTCTCTCTTATGCTGGCTCAGACAACTCTAAAGCCATCTTCGGCATCTCACTCGGGTTCATCAGTTGGCTCAAATGTTTGAAATGCTTGATCTTCCTCCGTCTCCTTGGTAAAGTATAACTCAGTATCTATGTACCAAATATTATAAAGTAAATAGCAAGAACATGATCATAATTCGAAATTTAATACGGTAACGAGAATAATAAAGACAAGTGAGATCATAATAAAACAATGACAATGATAATAACGAGAACGAACGAATGATATAAAACCAAATGGCACAAAGGAGCAATATAAAATCACACGGTGACAAGTGTCCCCATTGTTGATGGTCAGCTCTAAATAAAATTGAAAAAGCCAGTCCATAACGTCGGTGGTCATAAACGAATCAAAATATCGGGATAACATGTCCATAGTTAAAAGCGGATTATAAGTGATCTGGTCACATCGGTGATCAACCGTCCATATATCGATTTGCAGTCGTCCATAAATGACCCACATAAACACATAAACATATATTCATAATAGTGCTTCGACACAAGAATCCTAGGTCAAAATGAAGTGCTGGCCGTTCCACATTTCATATCATATTCGAATGACTTCATTCATGTATGCAAATCCGAAGGTCAAAGAATAATCACAAGCCAATCCTAAGGTCAAACATAAGGTCTCGTACCTAATAACAACAGGAATATCTAATATATAAAAGTTCAACGCATCCCTTCTAAATCAAAGGTGTATAGACCCAATTAAGGGTTTTCCAATAGATATGGGTTGAACTCGAATCTACTAAGATTTGCCCAAGGTCATACGAAGCACTAAACCCCATGTTAGTAAAATACCGTGTGCCCGGACGATATTTTACTCGGTCCAAAGACCTAATTAATAGAGTTTAAAAATATAGGTTTAACACATTAAAAACCCAAGATATCATTTAATATCTAATTTACATAAAATAATGATAATTAAAAATCTTAGTTTATAATTTTAGAAAACCCGAGGATTCCACCTATAACATTTTTCAAATTCAATTCTTTATAAAATAGGCCCAAGGGTCTAATTAAGTTTATAACATAATTAGGCCCTAATTTCGAATACCAGAATGCTAACAACTTTCACATGGGCTCCCTCATCAAAACTGTGCCCAGGTCAACAATACCCTCACTTCTTTATCCCCATACATGTGAGGTCATCAAGTCATCATCAGGTCATCCACTCTCTCTCCTTCTTTCCTATTCTTATCAGGTCATGTCATGTACTAATATCACATGGGATGACATCATCAGACATCTCCACTCTCTTATTTTATTTCAAAACCCATCCAACTATCTAGGTCAAAACAGTCATTGCCCCTTCATTACAGAACCAATCATGGAATGAGAAGGCTTCTCGCATGTGTAAAAGGGCACTTGGCCAGTGGGCTCCACTGATCAACATCCAGATCACCCCCATAAGAAAATGTCGCCCAGCCCTATATGGCCAGATGAACGGACCAGATCTATGATCAAATTGTCCATTAGGCCCCACAACCAGTTTAAGCAAAAAAAAGCACCTCGATATTCAGTCACGCCTCTGATTCCTAAAACCATTAGATGGTGGGTCGGACGGGACCCACTCCTCATGGGCCCAACACCTCTAAGGTTGCCCATGGGTCCTTATTCGGATCCACGGATCAGATCGGTTTTCGGGTGGGCTGCTTGGGTTCCCATGGTAAAAAACACGGACAATCCCAAATTGCCTGCGTTCCCCTGTTACAGATTTGGTTCTCCTAACTCCCTAAATTATGTGGTTCCGCCTGCCCATCAAGGTCACTTGAAATAATGGTCTCACATCCCCAAATACAAGTCCACAGAAGCTGAAAAAGGGGTTTTGAAATCCAAACAAAAGTGCTGCGGGCAATAGCCATTTGCAACAGTAACATCAATACGAGGAAATCGATTGGGTCATTTCCAAATCTCCGATCTCATTTCAAAACAAAATCGCATTACAAAATTATCATAAGAAAAGGCATAAAGGGTCTCTACATGCATAAACACGCAAATCAACGATAAAAACAAGTATTAAATTTAGAAATTATGATTAGGTACTTGCCTTTTACCGGGGTTGAAGAAAAATGCACAGAACCTAACCAATACCCAAACCGAGATTCCCACAACGCTCGAGAATAATACTATCACCGATCTGACAAAGAATATGGGAAAGAAATGTTCAGATGAACAGATCTATGGTGCTCATATCCAAATCTACCATTGGAAATAAAAACGAGATAACCCAAGAATATAGATATACTCCAAATGGTTTGAGGAGAGAGTTATCTGAAATAAGAAAGTTGAACGAAGAATAATGGTATCCTCTGATCTTGATTCTACTGGCTGGATCCTAAAGCTGCAATGGCTTGGGAAGTTAAAAGAGGAAGGAGACGAAGAATAACCGAGAGGAGTTACAGAGAGATAAGTGGGGAAGGATAAGTCATGTGGTTGTTTAAAACAATGATTAGGTTAAAAGAGGATATTTTCTGGGCTTAAGTCATTGGGTCAAATTGCGGGTCAGGTCATCTACCCAATAGCCCAACTCACCGATCCAAGCATCTAATCTATCGTGTGCCCCACTTAATCCTACCCACTTAAATAACTAAAATATATTTAATTAAAATAATGCTACTATTTTAATAATAAATATAATTAATGGTGGGGCCTGATTTTACATTCTCCCCCCCCTAGGACATTTGGTCCTCCAAATACAATCATACATCTGGAAGAAGATATGGGTAAAGCTTCTTCACTTGGTCCCGAAGTTTCCAAGTGGCTTCTTGAGAACTATGGTGCTCCCACTGGACTTTCACCTAATCTATTGTCCGAATCTTGAGAACTTGCTCCTTCGTGTCGATGATCCGAGAAGGTCGCTCAACATAGTTAACATCTGGCTGCAATTCTAATGGCTCATACTGCAACACGTGAGATGGGTCTGCGATATACTTCTTCAACATCGAGACATGAAAAACATTATGCACTCCTGACAACGCTGCTGGTAAGGCCAATCTGTAAGCAACTTCTCCAATCCTTTCCAAGATCTCAAATGGTCCGATATATCTTCGAGATAACTTCCATTTCTGCCCAAACCTCAATGTTCTTCGCGTTGGTGAAGCCTTTAGAGTCACATGCTCACCAATCTTGAATTGAAGATCTCTCATCTTCAAGTCTGCATAACTCTTCTGTCGGCTTCTAGCAATTTTCAACTGATCATGGATTTGCTTCACTTTCTCACTGGTATCACTAACAATAGATGAACCATGAAAACTCCTAACACCTATCTCCTCCCAACATATTGGGGTCTTGCATTGACGTCCATACAACGCCTCAAATGGTGCCATACCGATACTGGAATGATAGCTATTATTGTATGAAAACTCGCACAATGGGAGGCTTTTCTGCCAATCCTTCCAAAATTGGAGAACTCAAGCTCGTAACATATCCTCCAGTGTCTGATTAGCCCTTTCAATTTGACCATCAGTCTGATGATGATACGCTGTACTGAAACTCAATGTTATGCCCAGAGCTTCTTGAAGTTCAGTCCATAATTTGCCCAAAAATCTAGGATCTCTATCTGATACAATCGAGAGGGTAACATCATGAATTGTGACAACTTTCTCCATATACATTCTAGCTCACTCATCCCGATGTGTCTTTATGTTCATTAGTAAGAAATGTGCCACTTTTGTCAACCTGTCTACTATCACCCAGATACTATCTTTGTTATGCATCGATGGCAACCCAGAGATAAAATTCATCGTTATGTGTTCCCATTTCCAGTCTGGCACTTCTAACTGTTTTAAAAGTCCTGGGGGTTACTTCCATTCTGCCTTTATTTGTTGACACACCAGGTACCTTGCTGTAAATCCTGCTACTTCCCTCTTCATATTATTCCACCAATAATGATTACGCAAGTTCTGGTACATCTTCGTACTACCCGAATGTATAGTATAACAGGAATGATGTGCCTATGTCATGATCTCATTTTTCAATTCTTCTATATTTGGCACACATAACCGGTCTTGAAAATACAACACACCCTCCACTATTCTGAAGTATGGTCTGTTGTCAATCTATTCAATCACTAGAGCTAGCTCTAGATCCTCTGACTGCTTCCTTTTGATCATGCTCAAGATCTCTAGTTCCCAGACAAACATGTTAGCCAACATAACTTTGTCATCAATTGGTTGCAAAGACACTCTCAAATTGAGGAAAATTTCAGCCCAAGACCATTCCGCCCTCGAGCATGCATTAGTTGCTGCCCTTCGACTCAATGCATCAGCCACTACATTGGCTTTCCTGGGATGATATTTGATTGGAAAGTTAAAATTCTTCATGTATTCCATCCACCGGGTTTGTCTCATATGCAATTCAGGCCGTGTAAACAAATACTGAAGACTTCTATAGTCTGAATGAATTTCA
The DNA here is from genome assembly GCA_029852735.1 of Persea americana. Lineage (NCBI taxonomy): Eukaryota > Viridiplantae > Streptophyta > Magnoliopsida > Laurales > Lauraceae > Persea > Persea americana. Next base: position 21,194,704 of record CM056811.1, read on the forward strand.
AACTTCTCACCATATAGATAATGACGCCACATTTTCAATGCCATGACCACTGCTGCAAGTTTCAAATCATGAGTAGCATACTTTTTCTCATGCTCTTTCAATTGCCCAAAGCCATAAGCCACTACTTTCCCATCTTGCATAAGTACACACCCCAATCCAACTTTTGAGGCATCCGTATAAATGACAAATCTACCATTCTCCATAGGCAATGTGAGCACTAGAGTTGTAATCAATCTATTCTTTAACTCCTAAAAACTTGCTTCACACTCGTCAGTCCACACGAAAGGTACATCTTTTCGTGTTAATATGATAAATGGAGCAGCAATGGATGAAAATCCACTTACAAATCTCCTGCAGTAACCTATTAAATCCAAGAAACTATGAATCTCTGTCACTGACATAGGTATTTGCCAATTGACCACTGCCTCAATTTTTCTTGGATCTACAGCCAATCCTTCTTTGTTGATGATGTGACCCAAGAAAATTACTTGCTAAAGCCAAAATTCGCACTTACTCAACTTGGCATAAAGTTGATGCTCTCTCAAAGTTTGCAATACTGACCTCAAATGCTGCTTGTGATCTTCTCGAGACTGAGACTACACTAATACGTCCTCTATAAAAACAACGATGAATTGGTCGAGAAATGGAGCAAATATCTCATTCATCAAGGCCATAAATACTCCTGGAGCATTGGTTAACCCAAATGGCATTACAAAAAATTCGTAGTGGCCATATCTGGTCCTGAATGCCGTCTTCTGAATGTCTTGATCTCGAACTCCGAGCTGGTGATATCATGATCTCAAGTCTATCTTTGAGAAATATTTAGCTCTCTGAAGCTGATCAAACAATTCATCGATCCTTGGGAGAGGGTATTTGTTCTTGATCGTGACCTAATTAAGTTGTCTATAATCTATGCACATCTTCATAGAACTATCATTCTTCTTCACAAATAGGACCGTCGCACCCCAAGGTGATACACTTGGTCTTACAAATCCCTTTTCCAACAAATCCTACAATTGAGTTTTTAACTCTCTGAGTTCTGCTGGAGCTATTCTATATGGAGCTTTAGAAATCGCTGTTGTCCCTGGCACCAATTAAATTGAGAAGTCTATCTCCTTTACTGGAGATAAGCTTGGAATTTCATCTGGGAAAACATATGGGAACTCATAGACCACTGGAATATCCTCTACCCCTTTGGACTGTTTATCCTCCATGATAAACGCTAAATATCATTCATATCCAGATTTCAACAATCTTTCTGCTTTCAATGCCGAAATTAGGCATGTCCGAATCGGTCTCCTTCGTCCAACAAATTCAATATTGTCCGAATGTAACGACAACTTGATGGTTTTATTAAAACAGTCCATCACTGCTCTATAGGCCGTTAGTCAGTCCATACTAAGTATGACATTGAAATCATTCATGGTTAAAAGAATTAGGTCTACAGGTAAGATGAAATCCCTAACTTGAACTCGGGTACTCGGAAAGTATTGGTGGCAACGAACCTGCTTGCCCATTGGGGTACCCACTACTAAAGCAACATCTAATCTCACTACAGCCTCATTGATATGTTTAGCAAAATCATGGGAAACAAAGGAATGTGTAGAGGTAGGGTCAAATATGGCCTTAGTTTCTACCTCTGAGATTAGAACAATACATTCCACAACTTTTATAGAAGCATCTGCATCCTCATGAGTAACTGCATATACTCTTCCCATCTGCTGAGCTTGGTTTTGCTGCCCTTGCACTGGCCTAGGTGCTCTTGGTTGACCCACTAGTTGCTGCTACCTCTGTTGCTAGAATTTCCTCTGCTGACCCTGGGCTTGTCTCTGCTGTTGTGGCGTTGCTGCACCCCTATATTGCTAGTACTGAGGAGTTAGTGCTCGATATTGTTGCTGTGGAGCCCGAGGAACTTGTTGACGTACCTGCTTTGGTCCTTGAGGAGGTGCTGTCCTCTAAGTCTGCTGTGCAGGAGCACGAGAAGCTGCCATCTGGGATGCTGGCAACTGACTACCGCCATTGGGATAATTGGGAACTTGATGTCCAAACTGCCCACAATGAAAACACGCCCTAGTCTCCTTGTAGCACTGCTCAAACAGATGTTTCTGACCAACTGAGGGTTGACTTTGAATCTTCAGCTTCTTTGGGTTGCCTTGACTAGAAGACCACGGCAGGGGACCCATACTCGAACTAGTTGAGAGTCTGCTCTGATACCATTTGTAACGTCCCACCCTACACGCATGCATGATATTGTCCGCTTTGGCTCATGGGTCTCACTGCAGAACCAATCAAAAGGCCTTATGCAAGGTAAGGGTGTAAGCTCTACATATAAACCCATTCACTTTCATCTTTATAGTCGATGTGGGATCCGAGGCGTCACAATTGATGGACCATCATATCTTCACCTACGCCCTCAGAGCATGGGTGAAGAGTAGAGGGAACCACATGGTTCTCTTATAAATCCAGAGTCACCCTAGCAGGAGGTTGTATGACAATGATGCCTTAATCATTTAACATGTAAGAAAATTAGTCATGTCCCCAATCTAACACTTAATACTAATATTTCCATTGGCTTTGTCATTGTGGTTATTATATCCTTCTATGTTTATAATTGCTTCCTCCACCAATCTTATGCGTAATCCCTATGTATCATTATCCGGATCGGCGAGATGTTCACTGAGATCCTGTCTCCCAAGATTTGTTTGTATTCTTGATACTTTTGCATCATAGACATACCTTGTAAAGTATAGGGGTATGCAATGCTTAACATCTCTCAACAATAGACCCTCATTTGAAGACCCTCATTCAAAAAGTTGATTGATCTATTGGAATGACCCTAGGTAGCTAAACATCGTTGTTAGTTGTGCCCTTTGTCATATCATTATCGACTTCTCGTGTCTAATGAGTCATTTGATTTCTCCTTCAAAAGTGGAGAGCATCTTTGCCAATATAGCCCTTACCCTTTTTCAAGCTTGAATAAGTAGAACAAGGCTATCTTCACTTGAACTCTAGACAAATTAATGGTCCATAAGGTCATATTGAAAGAGCTTCTCGTTATCCGTTGGGTTTCCGAAATATTTTCTACATTGATTATTGCATATCTAATTAGACAAATCTGCATAATAATCTTACAGAAACCCTCTGTTGGATCGTGTTTGCAAATCTTCTTCCCTATTTCTCTCTTCTATTGCATTGATCTTTTTTATTCTACAAATTGGTCATGCAACAAAGGTGAGACTTATGCTATTTCTTTTCTTTCTTTCCTTTCCTTTGCGTTTTTTCCCAAGCATCATCATCTAACAGATTTCGGTGGTCCATTACCACCTTGTCAGTTTTTAATAGATGTCATATTGGACCATCATTAGAAGAGAACATTTAAACACTCATCTCTTGGAAAGTTGGAACTATATCTATCCCTCTTTGCTATCCTACCCTCCTCCTTTTATCTTAATCGTCAAGACTTCCAAATGTAATGATACTGTGTTCACATTCTTTGGAACACATTCTTTGTATACTTTTCCCCTCGGAAAGTCAGGACCCCATATTAATGAGATATTGAATAGCATTTTGAAAATTAAATATGAATTGATCTTGTGGCTCACAAATTGGTAATATCTACAATATCCTAGATCATCAACCATTCTTGCTTGTTCCAATTTTTTGCTTGGTAATGGCTGGATTACTTTGTGTACTAGTAATGAGTTGTATATTTTCTCATTTTGTTGGTATATCACAAAATAAAAAAGGGAAGGATTTTGTGTATTTCCAACAATTGTTGGTATATTAGAACGTAAAAAATGAGCTACTTCTAGTAGTAAAGTGTTGCAAAAAATGACAGACTTTTACCCTCATTTTTTTACGTTCAAGGACAGTTGCTTTTCACATTCATTTTTTATAATTAATGATGGCCAATGGCTGCTATTTTTTTAATGTTTTTTCATTTAGAAAAATATTTGGCTCATGTTTTTCAATATTTTTTTAAATTCGTTAACGTCACTTTAAATCTTCATAAAAGTGTAGACCTCATTCTAATACGTTTAAAATGTTATTATATTCATCAAATAATGTGGGGCCCCTTCATAAGAATGAGATGTTTTTGCCAATGAAATTAGTGAACATAAACACAACGAACATAGAGCAGCATATGTAATGAATATAAATTTATTAGTTTGAATTGATTATCGTGAATGCATATAAATAAATGTATCTTTACATTTTTTAAGCAATTGATTCATTTTTATATATTTTTTAAATTATTAAAAATACATGAGTCTCCCGAATCTCCGCGTCGACTCTATCCGAGTCAATTTTTTTGCATTGGGCTAGTCAAGTCCGAGTCACGAGTTTTCCAACCTTGATAAAGACTATTTACAACCTCATCTAAAACGGTTTTTATGCATCATATAAAAAAGTTCGTTGGTAATATCATGCACTATCACTAAATATTGTGAATTCATCGGTGTTGATATATTCGAACTCAAAACTTCTTTTTTAAAAGCTTTAAGCTAAAGATGGAAAAAAATGAGTTAAATCATTTGCATTCAATCATACTCAATCCCATCGGCAACCTTCTTCCATGAAAGCCTAGCCAAAAGGTAACTTATCTTCAACCTTATTCTAACACAAACTCAATGCCATAACGGAGCATTGCTCCCTAAGTTCGTCAGGTACAGATCTGTCCACCTATTTATACAAATTATACCATCGTACCAACAAATCATGCAAAACAAGCATTTGTTACGTTATTATTGTACTTTGCAAAATGTCATTTGCCAAATGGAGGAAAATTTGTGATGTGCATGTATGGAGGTAGACTTGGTTAATGCAATAATGTACCAATTTCTCTTAATCACATATAAAAGCATGCATACACACATGTAGAAAGTCACCAATTGACAAACCATCAAATATTTTGGCCCTAAAGATAGGAAGCCTCTCACAATTATGCTTAAATGAGTTCTTTGATTAACATGTAAAAGGTAACATTAGAATTAAACTTGGATAATAATTGCTCTCACCTACAAGAAACAATTTCTTCCTTCAAATCTTGATTACAAAAACCTTTCAAACACTATTGCAGCTATTGGATGAGCAACATGAGTATTCTTGATTGTTAAAAGATAGACCTTACATTGCCCAACATTGATGTAAATAATTTGAGTTTCAAGGTAAAAGAAGTAGACAAATAAAACTCGGATTTATGATAGAACTCGAAGAAAACCTAAATTCAAATCGGAAAGAATCTAAATAACCTTTTTAGCCATCACATAAGTGGCAAGAGAATACAATATAGCTAGAAAAAGGTTGATAATAGAAATGTTGCTTTTATAGCAAATGCCCAAACATTACAATTTACAAGCTTGTTAACTACTATCATATATAGAGAACCTTAAAATTGCTTAGCTCATGGTTGAATATTTTAATATGGCGATTTCAATTACAAACATTCCATAGTTATGCTTGTGGATGGAAACCAATAATGACAAAAATTAAATATTGTAATATCGAAATAATGAAAATTAAGACTCATGAAAACCTCCAAAAGCAGTCAAAATGTTAGAAGGCAACTATGATCTACTTAAAGTGCATCACCAAAGTTACTAAATAAAGAATCTTAAAACAATTCTTTTAAACATCCAATTAGTCAGAATAGAAATTGAAGAATGTGATATGAGTGATAGCAGGTGTTTCGACTAAACCACATAGTTATGCCACTTAGCCTTATGACTAGTAGGGGTGCACAAAAAAATCTCCCGATCCGTAAAACCAATCCGATCCGATCCATGGATTTTTAACTGAACCAAAAGTAAACAGATTGGTGACGAATTGAAAATCTTATAATCCGTTAGCAACGGATCGATGAGGGATTTCACCCTCTATTCGCAGATTCAATATGATCCGATCAGTTGACATTAAATATAAAAAAAATAAAAAACTTTAGGGGTCTAAATATAAGTTAAGAAGTCTAAATAAAAAAGAAGACTAAACTTTAGGGGTTAAAGTATAAGAGTTCAGGGTTTCAATAGATGGAGTGTGATTTTTTATGAATTTAACAACATGTTGGGCTTTATTTGTTGATTAGATCTCTTTTGGTTGTATTGTAGATAAAAACAGCTCTTTCTATTCATCAATTGGGTAGCTTTCGGGACAAAAAAAATATATTTGTAATCTGTGTTTTTTTATAGATTGTTAACTTGTATGCTGAAATTCTTTACAACATGTTTGATACCTTTTTTAACAGTAGATTCAATAGATTGAACGGATTAAACCGATCCGGTACGGTCCTCCACAGATCGGATATAATCGATTTTTAACAGCCACGAGTTGATGACGGATTCCAAATCTATCAATTCGTAAGTAACGGATTGGTCACGGATTTGGCCTAATCCACACTAGTCCGATCCGTGTACACCCCTAATGATTAGACATCTTTTTTTCTCTTCTAAATCATAGTTTACTTCATTCATATAGTCTATATTTATAAACTTTTAAAATACATCCCCAACACACTTTTAATAGGAGTGCAAAGGATATTACCCTAGCTAAACAAAATTTGAGATTGACTTGAAATCCCCATGTAAATGTATATCAAGAGCCATATCAAGCATAGTCTATAAATTTTTTTTTCTAATATTATAATTAACTCCAAGTTGAATGTTGGCATGCCATGGTAGTTGTATTAACATGAGCAACAACAATAGCAATGAAATAAAACTTTCAAATAGAAATTATCATGATGATGTAAAATAATACAAAATTCCCACGAAAGATTAAAATGTGTTAATTTAAAAATAAATAAGGAAAAAGGTTCTTAACTTGAAGATGCTGTGGAAAAGATGACTGTTTTATCCACTTGTAAAAATGAATAGTTGGGGATAAAATGCTAAGAAGAGATTGAAGAATTAATTAAACAATTGGACAATTTGGAGAAAAGTAATAGAACATGATTAATAATAATTTGCAAGACTAATAAAGATGATATAAAAAATAGTCCATGCAAAAAGATACATGCTTTAGATGGAGAACCTATCTAGTAGCTACATGTGTGCCCAAGGAAAGAGATCCAATTGTTGAGAAGGAATTCCTAAATCTTCGTTGAACTAAAATTTATAGAGTTATAATAGTGTTAATGTTTAGGAAACAAAAATGTTCCACAATCTTTCACAGTTACCATTGAAAATGGTGATAGTATGCCACTCTGACACAAAGAACAAAAATTCAGGGAACTCCCGTTCACATGTATAATAAAATTAAGGAAAACTTGCCAATAAGGTATTAAATTTTTGGCTTATTTTAAAAAAGGATGCAAGTTTTAAAATTTTTTAAATTGGGTCGTACGTTTTTTAATAAATTTTCAATTAAGGATAACTGACCATTTAAAGGCATTTTTCCGGCAACATTTTCCCTTAATTATTTAAATATCCAAATTACTCTTAATTGAAACAAAACCCTCCCTCACTTCCTCCATCTTCTCCACCTTTCCTACACCTACATTTTTTTTATTACCCTGGGTATCTCCTACTCAGCCCATCCCATAAGTCTTTCCTTCACATACATTCTCACAGTGATTGACACCAACTGTAACGCCCCGTCCTTTAATCTACTACTTATTATAATTAATTGCGTGATTAGTTAGAAAGTGTGTTTATAGTCTTAGCGAGTCGGGTTTGGCGTATAGATCATGCGTACGGAGTCTTGCGCGAGTCTGAGTTCGTTTGTGTACAGTAAGGGAGTGGTTTGCAATTTTGGAAAGTTTTCAAGGGTTTTTATGAGATTATAAGTTTTTGTGCATTTGGGTGCATCGAGTAGGTCTTGACATTTCACGAACTTTAGTCTTCAGTCGCGTTTCGATTCGACGCGTCAAAGAGACCCGAATATCCACATTAGTGAGACTAAGGACCAAACTGTAATTATTCCATAACCTAACCTAATAAAGCCTTCATCCATCTCATTCCATCTCTTTCTTTCTTTTCACTGTTCCATCTCCAGAACTCCCAGCCTCCTCACTGCCTCTCTCCCGTTTCCTGCCACCGGAGCTCCATTCGCGCTGGCTAAGCTCCTCTTTTTCTTCCTCAAGCCACCAAGACCACTTCTATCTACTATTCTAAGCTTCCCATCCACAACCCACTTCAAGGTAAGCTCCTAAAGCTTTTGGACCAACTCTTCTTCTCCCTCTTTGGTTAGAAATGGATTAGAGAAGCTCATCCCCTTCCTTTGCATTCATTTTGTAAAGTGATTTTGGGTTGAGAGAAGATTTCTCCAAATTTGAGTTAAAAGTTGGATTTCTCCAATCTCCTCCGGGTGTTTAGTCAAGCTCTTCATCTTAGGCAAGTGAATATATATATATATTGATGTTTAGATATGTTTGTTCTTCATTGAATTAATGATTGATGATGTCTAGTTGACTTCTTGCTCATTTTAGTTTGTTTTGATGAAAACATGATAATGGACTTGAGTTGAATGAAATAGATTGATTTTGTTTTGAATGGACTTGATGAGAGGGGGTATGGATATTTGTGGAGAGGGCAAGGCCCTATTTTCCTTGTTTGCAGGTGTGAATGAAGGAAGGGAGTGAAAGTCCCTATTTCTGAATCATCTCAGAATTTGGTTAAGAATTCTGGGGTCTGTCGGTTAACCGAACTTGGGTGTCGGTTAATCGAACCTGGGTGTCGGTTAACCGAACTGCAGTTCGGTGACCCTCGGTGACCTGTCGGTCCCAATTCCAGAATATGACATTTTTTTAAGGTGGAGTTGGACTGTCGGTCAGCGTGTCGGTTGACCGAACTGCACTCGATTACTTATCGATTCAGATTCCAGAGAGCTTCATTTCTGGTTGTTTTGTGTAGTCGGTCGCTATGTCGGTTGACCCTCTGTTAACCGAACTTGTCGGCTGACCGAACCCTGCTGTGGGCTTGACCGAATTTCCCCCTTTTTGAAAGGGTTTGTCCTTTGGTCTATGGACTTAGGTGAAACCTTTATTGCCCCTTGTGGACTCATTTGACTATGTACGAGGACGTTTTGAGCAAATGATTCCTCGTAGCTATCTTAGTCTTCTCGGGTTCCAACTTCACTCAATCTTGAATGGTATGAGACAACGGAATACCCTCTTTATATCTATGCACGAAGACTGTTTGTTTGGGTATCGTGAACCTTATTCCTTTCGTTGACTGAGCAGAGTTGTATGAGACTTCAGGAATAACATTTGACTTAGATTTGGATTATTTATCATTTCTGATTCTGAATCGTACCGTCTGGTACTATCTAAATGTAATGTTCATGTTCTTTAGCTTCGTTTGCTTTGCTTTGTATTGAGATTACATAAAGAACTTAGATGATGGACTTAGGATCCCCTTTGATGTTTCGTTTGTTCTGAAATCTATATGAAGTGTTGAGACTATGCGGCTTTGATTGTAAGGCTTGAAGAGAATTACTATTGAAGTCTGAAATCTATTTGAAGTCTGATCTGATTAGAAGTAAAGTAATTTCTCTATTGTTTATTGAATCTTGTTCGCACAAGAAAGCCTAGTCCTTCACTGATGTCTGTTTAGGATTCTGTTTGTCGAGCACCACTCAGCTGTTAACGTCCAACACAGTTGGGGCACCACTTGTGTGAGGGCTTTGAATTCTAGACTGTCTGCAGATCAGGTTGGTGTAATGACACTATCCCGTGGTAATTAACACATGTGGACCGCCTATCTTGTTAGATGATTATTGATTCGAATGCTATGCATTTCTGGTAACTCTGACTATTTGTTTACTCTATTTAGTTCTGCATATCTTTGATGATTTATATATCTGTCTGCTTGCCGACCGTTGTGTCCGATGATGCTACTCTTGGTGCATAGGTACCAAGTCCTTCTACCTCGAAGAGGAAGCAACAGAGGAAGTTCAGGCAGATCAGCCTGATGACTCCTTAGACTACAGTACGAACGTCATTGTATAGCCGTATCGATACCGTACACGAGTGCCATCACGTTATTCCTGATTCGCTTCATCTTTTGGTCTTTTGTTTTCTTTTTTATTAGGCCCAGTTTTTGTGTGGCCTGCTTATTGTAATTAATACTTTGGCTAATTGTCTTAAACTTGAACTTTAGTTATAACAATTCAGTCTTTGCTCATAATTATACAATCTTGAGGTACCTCTTGTTATTATGTAACTTCCACTAATTGTTGTTTTATTCGAGGAAATGTTTATCTCTCACAGCTGTCTTCGATCCAGTTGGGACATGATTGGGGCCATATTATATTTAATTAATGTTGAAAAATTTTTAATTGGCTCTAATCTCACGCATAACTCCGATTTCACTTTTGGGGGCGTGACACCAACCAGCGGCCTCATGTGATCTGCAACATGCAGTGGCTATAGGAAGCATGTGATGGCTTTAAATGAAGGATAATTTGGGTATTTTAAAAAAAGGAGAAAATTGGCGGAAATGCCATTACAAGGCCGATGTCCTTAATTGAAATGTCATTAGAAAACATAGACCCTAATTTGAAAAGTTTTGAAACTTGTGTCCTTTTTTGAGATATGGGAAAAACTTAAGGCCTTATTTGAAAAATTTTCCAAAATTATATATATACACACACATCCCCAAAGTAACACATAATATGAACTGTTCTAAGTTGAAATCTCTGTGGGCATCACCGAAATAGCCACGAGACATTTATGGAATCCTTCCTTTGTTTGCTGTTGCTATTGCCTTCCACAGAATAGATTGACATGTTTGGTCTACTGTTTACAGTAAATGTTCGAGACAGATCGGTGCCAATCCCAAGCTCAGGAATGCAACACACTAACATTTTACAGTTAGGAGTTGTCTAGCATGCTAGTAGCAAAATTTTCAACTGTGTCACTGATTGTGCTATGACCCTAGATGGATTCACCAAACTCTATACTCATGCCACGGTCTGCCAACTCAAAATCATTCACTATAATCCAAAGGTTGTCAGGATTGATGCAAAGAAAGCATTTCTTTTGCGTAATATGCGCCCAAAAACAATGATATATTAAATTTAAAAAAAATGAAAAAAAAAAAAAAAAGGTTTTAGTTCGAGTAAAGATGTAATATATCAAGTAGAAAAGATCGAAGAAAAGTGTTACCTGTTTCAGTCTGAACAAAGAATACACATAATATTCAATTCCGCAACAGTTCAAGAGAAGTGCACATTTTAACAAACACATGGTGTCTTATTGATATTAAAAAAATGCACATTTTTTAATATTGGACTACTAGTCAAGAGTGATATTTTTGCTGTTCTGTTGAGGCGTTCTAGGCATCATTTACTAGACAACGATGCCTTCTTTTATTAAGAATCTTGCTAGTGGACCCAGGTTACTATTAAGGTAACCTTACTGCAAGAAGACATAATTGATGAGGCCCTTACAGGAGTAAGGTAGTTTTCCGCTTGATTATTTTTAACAAAAAGTGGCAGGAATGATTTCATCTTCAGGTGGGGGGATGGATAAAACATGATCCTTTTCTGATGTGGAATTGATTTTCTACCTTGAAATTCTACCTCATGTCTACACCTGGTGAATATTTTCCATTTTTCAGTTTCCCCTCACAACAGTGGTAAATAGTATCAGTTTAAGCTATTCCACATCATGACTTTTCTGGCCTGTGTGTGAGTTTCAAAAATAGGACATCCACTGCTACCTTATAGAGATAGGATCCTTTGGTAAAGTAATACTCATTTACATCTCCCGTGAGAAAGTTGTACAAATAATTAACCGATTTTGAATGATATGATTAGATAAAAGCTTGTTATATAATGGGCTGTTTCACTAATTTCATTAATAATGTTATCCAAACTCATTTTACTTCAATGAATGTAGATTTTATAATTCTCCAAGGATCTCATAACCGTATCATTGATAGCCAATATGCATCATTGATATGGGCTATATAGATTGATGTGAGGGCCTCACTTATTCTTTAAGCAAAAAAGACATGCTTATAAAAGTAATTACAAACAATTGGTAAAAATAAATTTTCAGCATTGGAGAAAAGAGGGTTTTGTCTTCCCTCTTGAGGAAAGCACACATTCCCACTTTTTGCGAAATATAGTATAGAACCACTCTTGAGATGAAATCCAATTAGGAGAGAGAGATCCCATGAAAAAGATTTTCTCATCTCCAGTTTGTTCTCATCCAAACAGATATTAAGAAGAACTCTACTGGCTGTTACAAATCCAAAATTTGTTCTCTAAGAAATTTGAATTATAGAAAAAAAATAATTAAGTTAAATTCAACATATTCCAACTTTTTTCCCTTCACAACATAAATTTGTTGGCTAACAAGAAAGCAGACAGTCCCATAAGTGCTGGCTTGCTGCTTTTGATTAAATGAACTCTGCGGATAATAATACTAATAATCAGGGTAACATGAACCACTCCATGCAAAGGAACTCCTCGAAGACTTGAATTCTGTACACTCAGGATTCTCAATTCCCAATCGAATGGTAAGAATTCATATAACTATCAATGTGAAATGCCACCTTTGGTGTCTGTACAATTCTCCAAAATCCAGAAATGTCACCTTTGGCCTCTGTACAATTCTTCAAAATCCAGTTTCCAAAATGCTACAAGAGCATTTGTGAAACCAGGTGAGAGACAGCATTTGGGGGATTCGAAAACACCCCAACAAGAATTCTCAAAAATCTTGCACACAATCATTTTCATTTATTTATTTATTATTATTATTTTTTTTCTGGGCACATGGGGAGAGCATTCACACAAGCGAGGAGAAGACACTTGCACATGCACGGAGGGAAGACGCACAAGAAGATACCCACACTCACATGGAGGAAAGACTCAGGGATTGATCCCTGGCCATCCAGGTGAGAGCACTCTACGCCCTGCATCTTCTCAAGAGAAAGGAATACTATTTCCTACCCATATCATAGGAGATCGAAATCCTCTCCTAAAAAAACAATCAGTTCATTTTTTCCCTTTCCATCATGTAAGTGTTGCACCAAACAACAGAACAATAGGCCAAAAGGGAAATCAAAACAATTTTCCTCTATTGCAAGTTCCCCTTGTGGCAAGAACATACACTAATTCTGTTTGAGATTCCTTTTGCTTCAATTTGGCTGCTGTAAGTAAACCCCCAGCAAGTCACAGATATAAACACGCAGCTTCATCTCAGGGAGTGTATGGATACTGCCTAATATATTGCAATAAAACAATATAGCTGTTCAATATTGTCAAATTAGAAGCTGTTCAATGGAAGGATTATACAGTGGGAAATCTTGCTACGTTGCAATATTCGGCCTTCTGCCCAAACAAGGACTTGTATTTTGAAAATGGGGGACCATCAGCAGAGCGAGAAAAAGTGGAGTTCTAAAAGTCTAAAAAGATCAGTAGCAAGATTATAACAACATTAACCATGATCAATAGTCATACCATGTAAAACAAAATCTTATAAAGCTAAGCGTAAGTTCCAACCCTACTCAACCATGGTCTTCCCATGTAAAAGTGAACCTCAAAACGAAGTAGTACTGATATGCCCAGACACCATGAACAATGCAACGCTGCTCCAATGAATTTGTTGTAAACTAAAATGGCTTTATATTGCAATAATTTTCTCACGTCTGGTAAGCTAGTGGTTCGAACCATAGTCTTGTGGCTTTGAACCACACACAGGCAAAAATGAATACGCAATCAATAGGCCCCTCCTTCCATCAAACCATGATAGAGAAGATCATCTAATCTTTTCATCTGAACTCCCATATGGTGAAGAAAGAAGTTCTAGTTCCCCTCCCAAACATTTCCTTTCAGTGGATGCTGAAAACAAAACAAAGCCAGATGAAAAGATGGCAAGCGCATGACCGCACTGGTTAGGCAACTCTTTAGCAGTGGAGGCCTGGGTTTGAGATCTATCGTCCTTTCGTCGAAGGAAGAAGGCAGTCATACACGCGATCCATGCGCGAAGTCATGATAAGTTTGTATGAAGTGCTAAGCCCTGGCTTTGCTAGATCAATGATATCCTGTCGCAAACTGTAAATAACCCCACATTAGCCTCTTTTCCTGCTTTCTCAATACCTTCAGTAAATGGTATTAACCCTTAAAACTGAGATCGATGCACTTGGGAGATAAATCCAGAATGTTCGTAGCTCCAGTTGGATTACTAATAGCCCCACAAATACCGAACTGGACGCTCACATTCCCTAGTTCAATACTTTTTTTTGGACAGTAAGAAAATTTTGGAAGAAAGTCGACAGATCAATTTTTTGCATTTTCTGGTACAGGTAAATCAAAGGATCCCACATTTGTTGGTTGGTCTGGAACCTGGATTGGTTAAAACAAAAACATCCACCAATCTTAACCATAACAGACCTGATACCATTTAGGACTGTTATTTGACATACAGGATCCAATTCAACATTATAGCTAAAACAAACCCAAGAGATGCTACTAACCTCGGCCATTCACCAGTTTCTTTTGCATGCCTTTTTACGGTCTTGTATAGGCGGTCTAGACTATATAGAACCAATCCAAAACTGCACTGAGCATCTTCATCCTGTAAGATTTAAACAAAAATTTTCATTTGTGAGCAATAAATAGCATTTATGGAAAGCAGTTGAGGTCTTGAAATGGGAACTGAATTCCCTACACACATTCTCTTTCCAAACAAAATGAACACAAAATGAATCAGAAGGGAAAACATTATTGCATGGGCCTTTGATATAAATTCCAAGCAACACACTGCACCCTCGGGCTATTAAAGTGGCCAACAACTTACTTAAACAGCGCATGATGAATGACGAACTTTGTGCATCAGGAGTGTTTTCTTTCTGCAGTACGAATCATTTGGATGTGAGAATTTCTGTTCCTGAAATCTATGGATTCTGAAATCCATGCGAAGTATCTCAAGTTTGGATACATATGGATTTGCCCTTTCACAGAATCCACGGATTTATAGATCTATACAGAGTGCATATATGGCGGGAAAACTTTCACTTGCACACAGTGCGCATGTGCACTGCACAAATGGATTGCCCCAGAGGTGGGACCCACCTCTGATTTTCACAAGCTATGCGTGGAGTGCGTTTCAAATGTGCAGTGCAGATGCACACTATATGCAGGTGAATATTTTCCATATATGAAACCCCAAAAAACTCCCACCTTAGGCCCTATAATTATGAATATACATTACTCAAGTTCATAGCTTAGATTTTTCTTTCATAGAAAAGCTTCCCCACCCCCGCACCAAGGCAAATGCCCATTATATATTACATGAGATAATTATAATAAATACATATCAGATCAAATACTATTCATCATCATTATCATCCCATCTCGGGGTTTGCTACATGAATTTAGTTTCCTCACTCTGATATATCTTGAGCTAAGTCCTCGGATAGGTTATACTTATTCAGATCTATCCTCGCAACTTCCAACCATGTCTCTTTGGATAACCCCTTTTCCTTGGTCCATAACCTGGATGGAAAAACTTTTCCTCAATGGCATTGCTCCTAGCCTACGTTGGACATGTCCTAGCCATCTCAAACAAATCTCTTAATTGATAACCAATTTATGCTAACCCTAAATGCTCCCAAAAGGCTCATTTCTGATTCTATCTTTCCTACTTTTACCACATATCTATCTTAATATTCTTATCTCCATTACACTCATTTTGTACATGTGCTGCTTCTTAATTGGCCGATATTTTGCTCCATAGGTCATAGAGGGTCTAGTTGTTGTCTTGTAAAAATTTTCCAGGACAAATGAAAGGAAAACTCAATCAATCACAAAGCACTTCAGAAGCAAGACTCTACTTTAACTATCCTTCTCTTATCCTATGTTCGACATCTTCCTCAATCTCTCCATCCTTACTAATTATCAAGCCTTGGTAGCGGAATGAATTTCATTGTGGTATATGTTAGGCCTCAATTCTCATAGGAGTTTCAGCTCTTAGCAGAATCCCGTTGAAATTGCAATCCATAAATTCAGTCTTTGAATGACTTATTTTAAAATTTTTGAATTTTAAAGCCTTCCACTATCTCTCAAGTTTTGCATTAAAGCCAACTCTCGATTCATCCAGCAATACTATATCTATACAAATAACATGCACCAAGGTACATTCTTTTGAATATGAGTAGTTAACTTGTCAATGATCAATGCAAAGAAATAAGGGTTTAAAGCTGACTCCTAATACAAACTTATGGTCACTGGAAACTTGTCTCTCCAGAGGTAGCGCTCACATTCATTACCAGTCCCTCATACATGTCTTTAAGGATGTCAATGTAACCTATTAAGACATCTTTTATCTAAAACCCACAAAATCAAATATCTAAGTACGATGTCGTAGGCTTTCTCTACATAGATGAAGAATATATAAAGATTTTTCCTCTTCTTCCCCGTCTTTTTCATTAATTGCCTAAGTGAGAAGATAACATCTATAGTTGACCTCCCTGACATGAAACCAAATTGATTTGTAGGCATGTAGGTCTCTTTTCAAAATCTTTGCTCCATTACTCTCTCATTGTTTCATAGTGTGACTCATAGGTTCAGTCCATGACAATTGGTGCAAACTTGTATATCTTTTTATTCTTCTATATAGATACTGCAACCCTTCTTCACCATTCAACCGGCATGTTTCTTTGTCTTTAATATCTTATTGGAGATCCTAGTTAACCAAAGCCATCCAATTTCTCTTAAGGATTTTCAAGCCTTTATTGAAATGTGATCTAGCTCCATAGCCTTTCCTGGTTTCACTCTTGCCAATTCTTTAATTGCTTCTCCTACCCTAGTTAATGCAATAAAAGGTATGTCCTAGTAGCAAAACATTTATCTCACAACTCTTAAGCGTCCTATAAAATCTTCATTTAAAAGCTTGTTAAAATTTTCTCTCCAACTTCCTTTAATATTTTTTCCTTCACCAACCTTTTGGCCATCACTCTTTATACCTTTAATATGATTGTCCTTCACTAAAACCTTTTGGCTGCCACTTTTTATACATCTGACATGATCTAAATCCCAATTTTTCCATTCCCTTTTTCTTACTAAGTTGAGCATCTCCCCTCTCTCCTTATTCCTAGCTTATTATATAGGTTATCATATGCTTTGGACATTGCATATTTTATTACTTTCTTAACTTCTTTCTCTGCCTTCTTATACATTTCATTATTCTTCGTATTCCTAGTCCCCTCTCAAACTTTGTAACTGTGTCTTTTTTCTCGAACGGCTTCCTAAACCTCCACACTCCACCACCGAGGTTTTTTTTTATTTTTTTTATTTTTTATTTTTTTTTTATCAAAGTTTCCTTTTTGATTTTGACTCTTCAAGAACCTTTTTTTGCAACCGTTCTAATACAATCAACCATTTGGTTCCATATCACCGTAGTTTCTCCCTCCCCTCCAAATTCCATTCTCCCCGTCATTTACTTTTTGATTAAATGTCACTGCTCCTCACTTTCAAATCCCCCACCTTTAGAGAGCACCTTTTATTTTCAACCTTCTCGTTTACTTGAAGTGTGTTTTATGTTCATAAATTTGCATCATCTATGCATAATTTTAGGTTTAATTAGGGACTTAATTAGGTGAATTGCATCATTTCATGCATTTTTACCTAGGAAATGGAATTTGCACATTCTTTACACATTTTCTGTATTATTTAGTATTTTATGCCATTTTTCTTCAAAGAGTCCTATATGGAGTAGAACTCTGTCCAGATGGGTCCCACTTCAACTGGGCTCTTCAGTATTTTATGGGTTGAATTAGCGAGTGCATACAATCCAGTTATTTTGCTACAAGGAAGTTGTACACCATAAATGGGACCTACACATCCCATTGGATGTCCAACCATGCCTCTCATGCTCGGGAAGACCAGCAACAAGCAAGGGCCCCATCTATCATGTATGGAAGAGTTTTGAAGACTTTTGTGGGCCCTTTCGCATGCAATCAAATGCTATGGCAAGTAGGTCCCACTATCATCGATTTCTTGCTCAAATTCAAGGACAAAATCAACAATAAGACTCCTAATCTTATTCTTATCAATCTTGGAGTCTAAGAAGGAAAGATCATCTCAAAGGCTAAGAGGAAGAGTCCTATTGCAAGAAGGAAGTCAGCCCTGTTTTTCTCAGGACAACTTAACTTAAAACGGGGCATATCTCTCAAACCGTAGAGGTCCGATCTGCACAATCTTGGTACCATTGGAAAGCTCTTTTCGAGTAGATATCCGTAGAGCCCAAGATCATGCAATTTGGAGCTGAAATGACCAAGTTATGGCTTCGGGAAGTTGGCTGCTAATTTTATACTTGAGAATAAATGTTTATTATCTAGAGTGGGCCCAATTCTTTTGCAAGTTCCAGTTCAAGGAGGGTGTGCGCGCACAGAAATATAAGAGTCCAGATTCATCTAGAAGTTTTCTCTATCTTATCTCATCTATGGTCGGAGGCCAAGAAAGAAATCTCTCACATAAGAGATAAAATTCTATCTCTTCAAGAAATCTAAGAGTCCAGATTCACCTAGAAGTTTTCTCTATCTTATCTCATCTATGGTTGGAGGCCAAGACAGAAAACTCTCACATAAGAGAGAAAATTCTATCTCTTCAAGAAATCTAAGAGTCCAGATTCATCTAGAAGTTTTCTCTATCTTATCTCATCTATGGTTGGAGGCCAAGACAGAAATCTCTCACATAAGAGATCAAATTCTATCTCTTCAAGAAATCTAAGAGTCCAGATTCATCTAGAAGTTTTCTCTATCTTATCTCATCTATGGTTGGAGGCCAAGACAGAAATCTCTCACATAAGAGATAAAATTCTATCTCTTCACAGCGTCGAAGAAGAGACAAATTGGGGGTTTTAAATCCATAAAAGGACATCCCATGGGACATCCATACTCATGCTCTCTCTTTCCCCTTGGACGTCCTCCATCATCTTCCTTCTCCTCTTGTCCCTCTCTAGTGTAGAAAAAAGTTTCCAGAAACTAGGTTTAGAAGAGAGAAATTTGAGAGCTTGATTGTATGCACATGGAGATTTTAATAAAGAAATTCAAAAGTTCTTTTACCATGGAGTAGTAGTCTTTTGGATCGGAATATCTGATGAAGTTAAGTATTCTTCTCTGTTCTTTTCATGCAATCTGATTTAGTAGTTTTATTGTCTCTATGCATGCGTAATGTTATTAATAAATATGCCTTCAAGTCTATGACAAACCTCTGATATTAGTTCTAATTGAATTATTCTTTAATCATGCATGCTTTCTTAATAGATTATGCTTAGATCTACTTCTTTGATAGTCTATGTTTGATGGATGTGTGATATTTAGATAAGTTCATATTTTCATGAGGTGAAGAAGGTTTTTGCTTTAGATAATTTATGGAAAACTTATGCTTTTTGATAGACAAATCACCCGGATCAGAAACATTGAGTTGTTTCTGATCTAAAGTATTTTTGAGAAAATTCTATTTTATTAATTGCATGAATTGATAGACTAGTTTGCTTAATGGATTCATGGTAATCTGATATGTTTTTCATCATTATTATTCTTGCACTTTAGTTTTAATTTTGTTAAGTTTATGATTCACACATCACACATCTCCCTTATTATTGTTTTTAAAAGAAATTTTCATATTTTTAATTAATTAGTTCAGACGCGCTCCCTGTTGGTTCGACCTGTAACTGTCGCTATCTCAACAATACAACCCTGCACTTGCAGTTTTAAATGGATTGAAATAAATTCCACATCATAGTGCAAATATCTAAAACTACTATCCTATGTTACGTGTCAAACTCTCTCCAAGAATAATAACCTTAAGTCTTTACAAGCTAGTTGATCATATTTTCTAAATAGATAAAGGTCCATCCGGCTCCTATTAATTGCACTTTAATAGTGTGCCCACGTCTTTTTAAAGTGGGTGTTTCCTATTACAACCCACACATTGGGCTGTAATGCAAGCCATTGAAATTTTGTAACTTTGCAGCAACTAATATGTCCATGGCCCAAAATCACAACCCTACACTAATTGGATGAGGGTAAAACATCATCCATTCCATATCATATTCATGTGGTTATCTATGAATCACAATTCCCCATACATCCCTTAACATGTAGGGCCCCTAGGTTGGCCTTGAAGATATTGTTTCACTATCATGCCATCAAGCCAGAGTGCCAGACCGAAAAAAAGGGTAAGATTATAGCCGGTAAGGGACGTCGTGCCGTGTAGTGTGTGTGGATGCATGATTTTGAGTCACATGTAAAGCAAAAAAAAAAAAAGAAAAGATCTAGTGTCCATTGATCGTAAAAGTTGCTGATGATTGAAAAATGAAGTTGATAGACATGGGATGAAAGGGGAGAGCTTTGCACAGGTTGAACAAGTGGAGGTTAAAAGAGAGGAAAGGAAGACCAAATGTGAGATCATGGGAAAAAATGAAGTCCCTTATGAAGGAGGCCCTCTTGCCAATTAACATTGAAATTTCTTTTTCAGTTCCTACAAAGCTTGATGCAGGTGAACCAAATGGTTGAATAATACACCGGAGTCAAAATAATTTAACCAAGTCCTAAGAGTAGCTGATTGCCCAATCTATTGAAGGCAAGAAGCCTACAATTGTGGCTATAGTTGAGTTGGTGTGGGGTTTGTGGTTGCAGCCAGCCTTCATAGAAGGCTCTCAGACAGGCAACTTTGTTGAAAAAAGAGGGCAAAACACGGCATCAAACATGCTCACAGGAAGTATAGAACCAATACCACCAAGGACCCTTAACTTCCTACACCTAGCAATGCACATATCTTGTTACATTAAATCACTCAAAGCGTCCATTTCTACAGTAAATCTTTTTCACTCATTATCATCATTAGTGTGGAAGAATATCAAATAGAATAGTTAGCTCAGTTGAAGCTTTTCATTTACAAAAGATATGGTTAAAAACCTCAAAAGATAAAAGAAGAAGATTAAGATTTGAGAGGAGAAAAAATCTGGAGAGACCGATAAGGAGTGGTCATCCAACCCTAATTATGACCAGCCCTAACATTTCTGTTTATATTATTCACTATATTTAGAAATTAAAAAAAAAAAAAAAACCCTCCTCGCTAAAGTTTTCAAAATTACAAATTTAGTGCATAAAACTAGAAATTTCCAAATAAGTGCACAACTATTCTCCAACACTCTCCTGAAGCTGGTGCAGGGACAATTATTACGCCCAACTTGGAATAAACATCATATAATTGCTTCTTTTTATTACTACCTTGGTGCGGACCAGCTTGATCTTTAGTATCAAAACCTGCTATGTATCTTCTATCTGTATCAAAACCTAGCTAACAAAAAAGATGTGAAAATGCTTATTGCGCTCAGTCCCTAGTAACCTTACTATGCATTCAGTAATACGTAACACAATTTTATACACTCCAAAGCATAAACTGCCCAATCAGAAACACTACGAACAAGCAACTTAACTTTATATGTTCCAGCACATAAATTTTACAATCAGCAACACTGTTGAATCAATCAACCAATAATTTAACTTGACATGCTTCGCATAAATTTCACAATCAACACCACCGCTGAACCAACAAGCAACTTAACTTCATATGCTCCACAGCATAAATTCCACAATCAGCGACGCTACTAAACCACCAAGAAACTTTATTTCTTATGCTCCACAGCATAAACTTCACAATTAGCAACATTGTTCACTCAATCAATAGCTTACCTTTATATGATCCACAGCATAGACAGAGGTCATAACGCCATACTCTTAGTGGTGGGGCTAGGTTTTTCACAAACAGCTTCAATTGCTCATACAAAACTAAAGATAAAAACTCACCCAATAAACTAGAATCAGGCCTTATGGATAAACACTAACGGCTAACCCACAATTAACCAATTACTTGGATCCGCAATGCCATATAATGATGGAGTAATCAAGAATTTTCTCCCCCTGATTAAAACTCCATCATTTGAGTAACGTAACCTGTGTGATGAAAAGCAACCCCTTATACCCTTTCTTAATGAATCTACCAACATTACAGTCAAATAAGGATACTAAGAAAATCTTTGACAACTGACTTCACATTTACAGCAGCTGATAGGGTGTTTTGGTTCCACTGTGGGGTGTGGTGCTTCTGATGTCGTTGCAGGATTTTACCTTTTTATACTATACTTGTATCCACCCTTTTATATAATTTATGAAGCCCCTTTCAGAATAATAATAATAATAATAAGGAAAAGGATACTGTGTTCCCAAAATTAATTTATGCTTTAAGGATGACTACTCATCCACATAAAACACAATTGGGCTGCACTCAAATACCGAAAAATAGCAAAACTAGCAAAACTAGGAACACGAAGAACAGAACTTACACACCACCCTTGCTTTATTAAGATAGCAGTTCTATATATGCTTCAAAACCTAAAATAAACACAGTGGATATGTGGTATGCAAATGGCCCACTGTATGTGCAAAACCAGTCAACTATACTTAGAACCAGCCTCCTATATGTGCTGAAACAACAAGAATTCAATTCACTGCTGCAAATCAGAAAGCTTGTGAAGGGGAACAAATTAGCCAGAAAAAAAAAAGACAGCATAGATAAATAGAAGTACTGCAGAACCGGCAACCTTCTGGAATATATTCAAACTGTCTGAATCAACAAAACTAATCTGTGATGATCTTGCACTAGAGAGCATGCTACACAACAACACCCCCTAAATCTGGCACAAACTTCTATATACAGAACCCCCAAAAGAATTGTCAAGCAGTAGACTTGAACTGCTACAAGGTACTTAAAGACTGTTCAACTAAACATCCAAACTGTGCTAGAGAAAGAACAAGTATGTCATGATAAACTTATCCCAACTGGATCTCCAAAACAGCAACTTGAACAACCTTCACAGCAGCATCCCGTCGCTATTTGACCCCTAAAGAGCTGCTACAGTCTTCAATGATCAACTGATTATGCAGTCTGATTGAACCATTTGAAATCAATACAGTCCAGGGGAAAAATGGAGAATTTTCGAGTATAAAATTAGGGTTGGTTTTAGAGGCAATTTAGGATTCATAAGGTTACAGATTTAATAGAAAAAACAGGGGGAATTTATTGAGTTCTAAGTTGAAGACATGTTAGAATTGCTTTTGAGGATTTTTGGTAGGATTTAGGGACCGATACGGATGGGTTTTTGAAGGGGGGCAAAATTTAAGGAAAAACAGATAAAAGAACACTAGAAGGAGAAGAGAAAATGGTCATCGCCACTGGATTGTTTCCTCTAATACCAAGTTGAAACTTTTAATCCACAAGAAAACTAGGTTAAAGCCTCAAGAGATTAAAGAAGAATATGAAGAAAGAGAAGATTAGGCCTTAGAGAAGGAGAAAGGATTTGGAAAGAACCATAAGAAATGATCATCCAACTGTAATTATGACCCTATTTTTAGAAATCACAAAAAAACCATTCTTACCAAAAGCTTTCCATAATTACAAATTGGTTCATAATTACAAGAAAATTACAAATAAGTCAACTGCTGTTTCTCAACAAGTTCAGCATCACTGACACTACATATTTGAATGTTAGCATCAATTCCTTGTTGAGGCAATTCATCAAAAAGGTGCGTAAAACTGAAGTAAGACGTAAAAGAAAGTGATCTCAACTTCAGTTCAATTTGATTCATTTCGTTACCTCATTCACATCATCAGTCTTCCTAGCTTTAGTTTAATTTTCTTATTAATTTTGTATCAATGCCAAACTGTCAAAGTAGAAAGAAATAAAAAAAATTATCACAAATAAATTGTAGATACACTCTACCCGTCCTTGATCCAAGCAGTTTTGGAATTGCATAATCCTTTTCTCGACCTCCACAACAAGAAGTCTCCTTCGTAGACGAGCAGTCCTTCCTTTTCCTTCAGCCCCCTTGTCCTGATTATGATAGCAATGAAATATGATTTGCATGATATGATATAAATGATTCCATCTTAAAAACAAATGTTCCTAATAGAGCAAAAAAAAAAAAAAAAAAAAAAAGAATTTTATCATCAAGAGCTAACAGTATAAATACACATTTGCTAAAAAGTTAGAAGGTGCTCTTTGTCACAACCATGAGGTTGCCCATCAAAATAAATAAATAAATAAGCATTAGCAACAAATATTAGTAAAATAATTTCAGCATATGGAGCATGGCTAAAAATTGCAGTATTGGTCGCCGTTGCAGTCAACCCTGAAAACTGATATGATGCGGCGTTACATTGCTCTTTGTGGCTGTCACGGTCTGTCACAGCATGGATTTTTTTCAACCCAAAAACTTTGGAAAAAAATATCCAAGAAAATTCAGAATGTTGGAAAATGCTAGAAAAAACATTGTTTTTCATTAGTACACAATATATATCAAAATATCAGTCCCTCCCAAGTCATGACATCTTGTACCATTGTCTATTCTTTAACTATTAAATATGTTAAGTTCTAATGTTTGATTGTTTTTTGGCCCATCTTCATAATTTATAGATTTATGATGTGGCCTATATTAACCACTGTAAAACACTTGATTTTGTTTTTTAATATTTTATCCATATCTTTTATAAGTGATCAATGTGATGTTCAGGCCAACTCCTATTGGAATCGAATCTCTTGAGGGCCCAATAGGCAACATTTGTTTTGACTTTTGGGTGATTTAGTTATATCACAAGTGGGCCCTATAAAAGGCATACAAGTAAAAAGGAATATAAAAGAGTTCAGATACTCTAAAGGAATTAGGCCATTATTAGATTGATTGCTATAAAACATTTGACTTTTTAATATTTTCTTCACGTGATTTATAAGTGACTAACCTTCTAAAGTCATACAACCAGGTATGCTCTCTCTCTCTCTCTCTCTCTATATATATATATATATATATAGGGAGATGCTCCCATGAGAGATATCGCTCACCTTAAATGAGAGATTTGGGGGGTGGGGGGTGGTCCTCACATCCATATCCAATGCCAACAACTTAAATGTGCGGGCCCCCACCCTTATCTCTCAAATAAGGTGAGAGATATCTCTCATAGAAGCATCTCCCATATCTATATAAACTAGGTTCTGGAAATGAGAAAATCCACATGCTTTCAGGATTTTCGTCATCGGCCAACATTTTAAAAATATTGGCTGAGATATCGGTCTAGATCAAGGATGAAAATAGCGGTAGCGGCGGGCATAGCGGCCTGCCGCTAAAACGCTACGTAGCGGGCGATACGTAGCGTAGCGGCGCTATGTAGCAGTGTAGCGGTGCGATTTGGAAAAATCGTCAAAAAAATATGAAAAAATTCTAGAAAATCTAGAATATTGGAAAATGAGAGAAAATGTATTTTTTTTTGCAAAAGTAACTAAGGTAAGGGGGCGTAGCGGTCCCCTCACTATATGAGGTCCTGTATCGCTGTATAAATAGAAAATAATAGTAATGATCATTTTTTTTACATGTGTTCATGTTGCTTGATTATGCTAACTTAGAAACTAATGAAAGGCTCAGAAAAGAAAAAACTATATCATGAAATCAAGACTTAAGAGTACCTAGAGAAAAAAATACATCTACCATAGGGGGTGTCTAATAGGATGTACTTAGAGAAGAACTCTCTGTATCAACTGTAATTCGGCGAGATCATGTGCTTTTTGGTGTTCTTTTAAACATAAAAGGGTAGAAGAGTTGTGTAGAAATGTTATTTGAAGAGAAGAAGAAAAGAAATAATTCTTATTATGTATTTTAAAAAAAAATTAAAAAGTAGGAATTTTTCTCACCCCGTAGCGGCCCCATAGCGGTCGTAGCGGCCCGTAGCGGGCCTGTAGCGGTCGTAGCGGCCCCGTAGCAGACGTAGCGGCCGCTACGAGTGCGACGGCCGATAAATCGGCCATAGCGTAGCGGTGGCGGCCGCTACGGCAGATATAGCAGCCGCTATTTTCATCTATGGTCTAGATTGATAGTTTCAAAAAATAAGCCGAGACAAGCTGATATTTACGCGATATTTTAGCTAGTCAAGACCAAAATTGGTAAGTATACACTTATCGAGAGGTCTAGGCCCATACCGATACGTATCAGAATTGATCAATATTTAAATCCATGGGAATTGCTCCTACTCTTTCACATTCACATCACAAATACTGTCACTTTTATAAATGATTATAGTTGTTACACATGGATTTATTTCTCGCATTCTAAATCTGAGGTTTTTTATGGTTTTAAATGATTCTTTGCTTATGTTTAAAATCACTTTTCCGCATCTATCAAAACTCTCTGATTGAATTTTGGAGGAGAGTATACATACAATGAATTTAAGATATTCTTCAAAACCAAAAGAATTATTTCCTCGCAGAAGACTTGTCTGTACACACTCCAATAAATGAGATAGTGGAAACAAAAAATACTCACATCTTAGATGTTACCCGAACCTTACTCCTTGAAGCATCTGTTCCATCTCAATTTTGGTATAAGCAATTTCTACAATCGTTCACCTCACTAAAAGAATCTCTCTCCAAAGCTTCAGCATAAATCGCCATATTTTAAAATGCATGGAATTTATCCAAGCTATAATCATCTACATGCATTTAGGTGTGCCTATTTTGTTCATCTTCCTGCACCTGAATGAAATAAAGTGATAGCTCAATGGGCTCAATGTGCTTCTTTCGTATGATCCCTCAATTTGTTGTGTTCAACCTTCTCGCAACTTTATTTTGTTGAAAATTCTATTTTCAACATCATAATGCCTCTTTGCCTTCGCTGTCAGTCTCTTATCTTCATAATTTCAATTGAAATTGATACTTCCTCAATTCCAAGATTTAAACCTAGGATTACTTATAAGCAAAAAGGTAGACCAAAAGCTAATACTGCAGAGGACCCTGACCTTAGCACCTAATCTAAGTCTCGGTCCTCTTCCCCTTCGAATGTCCAGTCGCTAGTCTTAACCACTTTATGGATTTCCTAATATGTCTCTACTTGCCACCTTGTTCTCGGTTTTCATTCCTAAATCCTCACTCCTATTCACAGGCTATGAGAAATCCTTGTTGGCAACAGGCAATGTAGTAAGAATTGAAAGCATTAGAAAGAAATCACAACTGGGATATTGTCCCTTGTTCTGATGAGACTAATCCGAGCGGGTGTAAATGGGTTTACTCAGTTAAACTCAAACGCGAAGGTTCATTGGATCGAAATAAGGCACGCTTGGTTTGCCTCGAAAATAGGCAAGAATATGGGATAAATTATGAGGAGACATTTGCTCAGTAGCTAAGATTGTAAGAAACCATATACCAATCTAAAAGCTTAAGCTGATAGGCGGAAGGCCCATACAGGTATATTAAGACATGTCAAGCCTATATTTTAGGCGATGTGGGATGTGAAACTTTCCAACACTCCCCCTGATGTGCAGGCCTAACATATTTTATGGACGGGCTTGTTGTCAATCCAAGCCCAGGCCCAATTTGGGCCCACTTTGGAAATACTTAGTCAAACGACACTTGTGCATAATTAGTTTGTAAATTAGATCTTTAGGATACAGTTACTTGTAATCAGGGATTTCACTCCATCTTTAGGATACAATTACTTGTAATCAGGGATTTCAATCCCTTTATAATGAAAGGATGGTCGTCCCTAAGAGGGCATTGAAAAGCATTAAAACATCATTGTTGGTCTGCCATCTCTCAAAATGTCATGGTATCAGAGCCAGATCGATCATCTGTGATCTGTGATCTTCTCCTAAATCATCTTCCAAACATTGGAAGCCAGTATATGATCTTTCTCTTCAGCCGGATCATCCCTGATCATCTCAGATCAGACGTGGCCCACCTGTGATCATCACAACCTCATCAGCAGAAGACAACCATCTTGGTCGCCTGGAGTTTCTTGGATTTATGACGATTTTTTCATGATTTATTGATCATCAGAGGTCGGTCTTCTACCAATTTTTGTGAATATTCATTCTTTTTCAATAGTTATCATCTCGGCTGTCCAAAATCCTGGATCTGGATTTGATCTTCATACGACCAGTGCCAGAAGTTGTATAAAACTTCTCTCATTCCATCCCCACACTCTGATCTGTGTCAAGATCATCTAGTGGGGCCCACGTGTGCATCTACACACTGACGACAGGGACGACTTTCACTCCCTGTACTGTGGTTGCTTGCGGTTGATGCTGCTGACGACTTCTGGTGACTTCTATTGCATGCTGCTGTTACTTCCTGCTATTTTTGGTGTTTGCTACTAGATTGCTGAGGTTTCTACCTACAGATTGCTGTTTTCTTTTTTCTTCTTTATCTACTATTCTGGTTTCTGTCCTGTGGTGGGCTGCTGGTTGCTATCTGATTGTGTTATTCACCTTGTGTGTGCTTCTTACTACTCTTTCGTCATGGACAAACATGAAATCTCCCTGATTCGATTTGATGGCACTAATTATACCTCATGGGCCTTCCAATTTCAAATTTACTTGGAAGGAAAAGAACTGTGGACACATATTGATGGGTCTGAGCCTCAACCTGCGGATGATGATAAAAAAATTTTAGCTTGGAAGACGAAGGATGCTAAAATTAAGACTTGGTTGCTGGGCTCTGTTGAGTCTCATTTCATTCTCAACCTCAAACCCTGCAAAACTGCTCGTGACATGTGGAACTATCTTCAGCAAATTTATCAACAGAGCAATGCCGCTCGCCAGTTTCAATTAGAACTTGAAATCTCTCAATTCACTCAAGGCACCCAGTCTATTCAAGAATATTACAATGGCTTCCGCCGCTTGTGGTCTGAATATGATGAGATTAAGTTTGCCACGGTCTCTGCGGCACTTTTACCGGAATTGCTTCCATTACAGCAGAGTAGTCATCGGGATCAGCTTCTCATGAAACTTTGTCTGGAGTTTGAGACAATTAGATCGAATTTGATGAGCAGAGCTACCCTTCCCAGCTTGGATGACTGCCTTCAGGAACTTCTGCGAGAAGAACAGCGTCTGGCTACTAAAACTACTCTGGAACAACAGAAATCTGCTGAGGCTCCATTTGCCTATGTTGCTACTACCAGACAGCCTTCTCGGGACATCAGTAAAGTTCAGTGCCATAATTGCAAAAAATATGGTCACTATGCGAATCAATGCAAGGCAAAAATTTGTAGATATTGTAAAGCCACTGGCCATGTCATTGACGAATGTCGGAAGAAAACTCGCAATTCTACTTCCCGGAGCTATGTCCCGTCAGCTACTGGTCCTTCCACCGTGTCGTCTGCTCCTACTGCTTACACGGTGCACAATCCACAATATGCCCCCTCTGACTTCAGTGGTTCTCTGCCATCTGATTCATTCTCCCAGCCTGGTTCCTCCTCACACTCTGCCTCTCCAGCTCCTATCACCCCTGAGATGGTAAACCAAATGATCATCAATGCCTTGGCATCCATGAACATCGCAGGTACTGCTTCCCCTCTTTCCAATACATGGTACTTCGATTCTGGTGCAAGTAATCATATGACCTCTTCACCCATCCATTTACAAAATGTTGTTCCTTACACTGGTCCTCAAACTGTTCAAGCTGCCAACGGAGATCATCTCCCTATCACCTCTGTTGGTGATACCCCTGGCCCCTTACCATTAACCAATGTTTTAGTTTCTCCTCATCTTGCTGCCAATTTGGTTTCTGTGGGTCAACTTGTTGACAATAATTACACTGTCTCCTTTTCTTCTTCTGGTTGTGTTGTGCAGGACCAGGAGTCGGGGGAAGTGATCGCGAGGGGGCCTAAGCGTGGCCGACTTTTTCCCTTTCCAATATCTTCCGCTCTCCAGAATAAACATTTACATCAGTTATTTTGTTTTTTTCAGAATAATTCTCAATTGTGGCATAATAGGCTTGGTCATCCAAATACCTCTACTTTGTCTACTTTATTTCAATCTGGCTTAATAAATAAACCTATTGATTCTGCTTCTTTTGAATGTGATGCTTGCAAATTAGGAAAGAGTAAAACTTTACCTTTTCCTCACTCCACAACACAAAGCACTGCATGTTTTGACTTGATTCATAGTGATGTTTGGGGCATTGCTCCGACCCTTTCTCATAATCATTTCAAGTACTTTGTAACATTCATTGATGACTACAGCAGATTTACTTGGCTTTATTTATTACATTCGAAGTCTGATGTTTTTAATGCATTTAAAATTTTTGTTCACTATGTTGAAAATCAATTCTCTACCTGCATTAAAACTTTGCGCTCAGACTCAGGGGGGGAATATGTTTCCAAGGATTTTCAATCTTTTTTAAACAATAAAGGAATCATTTCTCAACGTACTTGTTCGTATACTCCACAACAAAATGGAGTCGCGGAACGGAAAAACAGACATCTTCTTGATGTAACTCGAACTCTTCTGCTTGAATCCTCTGTTCCAACTCGTTTTTGGACCGAAGCCGTCACCACGGCGGTCTATCTCATAAACCGTCTTCCATCACATCCCATTGGTCATTTAACGCCTCATTTTAAATTATTTGGTCATCATCCCGTGTTTGATCATTTACATACCTTTGGTTGTGTTTGCTTCGTTCATCTCCCTCCCACAGAACGAACGAAACTAACAGCACAATCGCGCCGGTGTGCTTTTTTGGGTTATGCCACTCATCAAAAAGGTTTTGTTTGTTATGATCCCATAGGTCGTCGTATCAGGGTTTCTCGAAATGTTATTTTCTTTGAAAATCAATATTTCTTCCAAACTCACATGGACTGTCCTCGTCCCCCTTCATCAGCTCTCTTACCAGGTTTTTCGGATCAAACCTCTATCACTAGGTTTCATCCTGCCTTTGTATACCGCCGTCGGGAGAAACCTCCCACTGCAGCTGGCCCTCCCCCTGATCCTCCACCGACAAATGGTTCACCGACAAATGGTTCCACGCATGCTCCTACCTTACGTCGCTCCTCCAGAAATTCTAGGCCACCTGACCGGTATGGCTTTACCCATACTTCTTTGATGACTACTCTATCTTCTATCTCTGTCCCCAGTTCTTATTTGCAGGCTGTCCAACATGATTGCTGGAACCAGGCCATGAAGGAGGAATTAGATGCATTGGCTCTGAATCACACATGGGATATTGTGGAGGGTACTTCAGCCGTTAAGCCCATTGGTTGCAAATGGATCTACTCGGTCAAACTTAAATCTGATGGGTCTTTCGATCGACACAAAGCTAGACTTGTGGCACTCGGAAACAGACAGGAGTATGGCATTGACTACGAGGAAACATTTGCACCTGTGGCAAAGATGACATCAGTTAGGTTACTTCTCGCCATTGCTGCCTCTCAGTCTTGGCCATTATACCAGATGGATGTCAAAAATGCATTTCTCCACGGCGATTTGCAAGAGGAAGTATACATGCGTATTCCACAAGGCGTTCCCTCTCCCTCCAAGAGGTCCGTCTGTCGGCTGCGAAAATCGCTTTATGGTCTAAAGCAAGCTCCTCGGGCTTGGTTCGAAACATTCAGGGGTCGCTTATGCGACAGTGGCTTTACTCAGAGCCTTTATGATCCATCTCTCTTTCTCTGCCACACATCTACAGGGGTTACTGTACTTCTGGTATATGTTGACGATATTATTATCACTGGCACGAATGATGCTATGATTAAATCTCTCCAAGATTCCCTCCGGAAGTACTTTCATATGAAGGATTTGGGTCCTTTACATTATTTCTTGGGCTTAGAGGTGCATCAATCTCCCAAAGGTCTTTTTGTTAATCAACACAAATACACTTCAGACCTTATAGAGTTGGCTAACCTCCAGGATTCTTCACCTGTTGATACACCTGTCGAGGTTAATCTCAAGCTAAGTAAAGATGATGGCGACCTTCTTCTTGATCCTCATACATACCGGCGCTTGGTGGGTAGTCTTGTCTATCTCACCATCACTAGACCGGACATATCCTATGCTGTTAATCTTGTGAGCCAGTTCATGACCGCTCCTCGCCACCTTCATTTGGCAGCTGTTAAGCGTATTATACGCTATCTGTTACGAACTGTCCCCCGTGGTTTATATTATCCAAAGGATAATCCTCTTCATCTAACTGCTTATGCGGATGCTGACTGGGCCGACTGTCAAGACACGCGTCGTTCTACTACTGGTTGGTGCATGTACCTTGGCAATTCCCTCATTTCTTGGAAATGCAAGAAACAAGAACGTGTGTCCAGATCTTCCACGGAAGCTGAGTATAGGGCAATGTCTTCTGCTTGTTCTGAAATCTTATGGCTACGGGGACTTCTTTCGGATCTTGGGTTTCCTCAGACCTCTCCTACTCCATTGCATGCCGACAATACTGGGGCTATCCGCATCACGGAGAATCCAGTCTTCCATGAACGTACTAAACATATTGAAGTTGACTGTCACTTTATTCGGGATGAATATAAGCGGGATGTCATTAGTCTACCTCATGTCCCTACCGAGTTTCAGTTTGCAGACATTTTCACAAAGGGACTTCCTCGGCCTCGACATCAGTTTCTTGTTTCCAAATTGCTGCTTTCTGACTCCCCCGCATCAATTTGAGGGGGGGTGTCAATCCAAGCCCAGGCCCAATTTGGGCCCACTTTGGAAATACTTAGTCAAACGACACTTGTGCATAATTAGTTTGTAAATCAGATCTTTAGGATACAGTTACTTGTAATCAGGGATTTCACTCCATCTTTAGGATACAATTACTTGTAATCAGGGATTTCAATCCCTTTATAATGAAAGGATGGTCGTCCCTAAGAGGGCATTGAAAAGCATTAAAACATCATTGTTGGTCTGCCATCTCTCAAAATGTCACTTGTCACGTGGGTTACACAAGAACGACAGCTACGTGGGCCACACAAGAACGACGGAATCGGAACCTGCTCTGATACCATGCAAGAAACCATATACCAACCTAAAAGCTTAAGCTAATAGGCGGAAGGCCCATACAGGTATATTAAGACATGTCAAGCCTATATTTTAGGCGATGTGGGATGTGGGACTTTCCAACAAAGATGACAACTGTCTGAAGAGTTCTTATTGTTGAGGCTTTGCGGTCATGGCATCCCTTCTAAATGGACATAAAAATGTTTTTTTTTTTTTTTTAACATGAGGATATTAAGGAAGAAATATATATGAAGCTTCCTCTAGGGATCACTGGAACTTTGGAGAAAGATCTGTCAATTAAGATCACTCTATGGGCTAAAATAAGCACCATGAGCTTAGTTTGAGAAGTTTTGCTAGACTTTTCATGAGTTTGGCTTGATCAAAGCAAAAAATGATCCTTTTGTTTCTTTGCTGCACCTCTTCTTAGATAATAGTTCTTGTATATGTGGATGACATCATCATAACTGAAACTAAGACTCACCAGCTACAATCTTCACTTCATGCTTCATTTCCCATAAAGGATCTAGGAAATCTCACATATTTTCTAGGTCTTGAAGTCCATACATCAGCACAAGGAACTTTTATCAATCAATACAAGTACACTAAAGATATGATTGCTATGGCCCAACTGGAGAATTCTACTCCAGTGAACACTTGAAGTTAATGCCAAATATCAAAAAGATGAGGGAGAACTGCTTTCTGATCCTACAATATATCGGAGGTTGGTTGGAGTCCAGTGTACTTGACAATTACACGGCCAAACATTTCCTAAGTGTTTAATTTGATGAGTCGGTTTATGAATACGCCTCAGCATCTCCGTCTAGCAACAATAAAATGAATTATTCGTAACTTGCTGGGAAAATGAGTGAGGATAATTCTTTCCTACTGGATCTTCTCTTCAACTTACAACTTAATGCCGACAAGGCAGTTTGTCCTAACTATCGTAGATCCATAACTAGATGGTGTATCATATGTATCTTGAAAATGCATGTCCCCTCAAACTACAAGAAATAGGAGAGGGTTTCCAAATCTTCTACAGAAGAAGAATACCGAGCCATGTCTCCTGCTTGTTCGAAAATTGTTTGGCTTCGCAAAGTCTTATCTGAATCACGATTCTCTCAAATTTCTCCGACTCCTTCACATGCTAACAATATGAGTGCAATATGGATTTCACAAAAAATTCAGTCTTTTATAATCAAACACATCGAGGTCGATTGTCACTCCATTTGAGAAGCTTATGATGATCACACTATTACTCTTCCTCATGTGTTTGGATCTTTAAAATGCAAATATTTTCATAAAGACCGTGACACGAAATTGCTATCAATTCATATGAAACAAATTCTTACCAATGGACTCACCAACATCACTTTGAAAGGGAAGGGGAGAAGGTTATTAATTATGGTGCCCAAATACGGCACAGATACAATAGGGACACACCATGGATACGGCATGGACAAGGATTTTACATATAAAAAATGAAGTATCGGATATGATATGACGCAATACGTTGCCCAATGATAAGTCCACAAATTGTGTCTTTAAACTATCATTTTATGTGGATTTGTGGACTCAATTAGGTGAATTTGCATTTAATTTCATTATTTCATGCATTTGAGCATCAAGTTGGACTTTAGGCCCAAATTAGTCAAAATTCATCAACTTGAATGATTTTTATAAAATTAGGATTTTGGATCATCCAAGCATCACACCAATTAGCTTTTTTATTTCATTTAAGCATTGCTGCTGTTTTTGGTACCATAGTGTTATTTATGGAAAGTTGGTCAAAACGGTACATCATTATGCATGTTAAGGTCCCATGCATTGAACATGTGAATTTTCTACATAAAATTATAGCTTAATTTATTCCTTTCAATTTGTGTAGGAAACATCAACAATTTGGGGCCACATTGTTGAAATTAGAGAAAAGTCAAAGCAAAACAAGAAGAGAGGAATTTCAAGAAAATAAGAAGCATCACACACGAGTAAGATCCACCTTAGGCGTGGATTCCAACGTGGAGAACCAAACCCCCCCCCCCCCCCCCCCCCCCCCCCCCCCGGGTTTTCTCTTTGGCAAGATGGAAATTTGAAAGGTCAAGGATAGGAGTTCAAGATGGAAACTCAAGCAACGAAAAGAAGAATTCAGATTTGGAAAGAAACGTTTTCTTACCAAGTTTGAATATCAAAATCAAGCAAAGAAGTTTAAAATTGGAAAGTTTGCGCAAGGTGTTGACTAGTCAAGCGAGCAAGGGAAGTGTGCAACCTTGGAAAGGCAATCAAGAAATAAAGCAAGAAGAATTCCAAGACCATGTGGGCGTCCAAGAGTGGGTCCCACATGCCTTGGACGTCCAACATATGGAGTCCCCTTATGTGTACAATTTTTCCTGTTTTTCTCAGGGCAGCAAACTTGTAACAGCCATAACACAGCCATAACTTTCAAACCGAGTGTCGGGTCGGTGCAATCTACCAATTGTTGGAAAGCTCTTTTCAAGTAGATATCCGTATAGTCTAAGATTCCATCAATCGGAGCTGAAATGAGGGAGATATGGCCTTTGGTTGGTGCTGAAATTTCTACTCAGGATTACAATTGTGCAGATGGAGAGGGACCCACACGAACATGGAAAAGTTTGCTCACCAAGAGACTAACTTTGGCAAGTAATCTAATTCAATTAAAATTGTTGCCAAACCAAGAGGGTTGCTTGGAAGCTATGCTAGGATTCTATGCAAACAAGGAAACATAGTCCAAGATGGAGAGGAAATCCTACTAAACAAAGAGAACCCACATATTATAAATATAACCATGCATGCTATCGGACATCTGAGCCTTTCATGCACAAGAGAGGACATCCACACCACTTCATCATTCCTTCCACTCTTCTCTCTCTATTCTCTAGTCCCCTTCTCCACTACTCCCTTCTAGTTCATCTTAGGCACTAGTTGTTCAACTTTGTTTAGGAGAATGATGAAGAGGGAGTGTTAGATTTTCATGTAATTCAAGTTGCAAGGAATGAAAACAGCTTTTGATTGATTCTGCGTGCGAACAACTTCTCTAAGTGTGGTACTTGATTTTCTTTGGTTTAGTCTTTTGATATGTTATTTTCAATAATAGATATATAATATGCTTAGGGCTTAATCATTGAAAAATATTGATTTTGGCGAGCTTAAAGAGGATGACATCTCGCATCTAATTCGAGTATTATGTCTTTTCCTATCTTTGTTTAGTGGGGGGAGAAGCCTAGTTGCCCGTATTTTCAATGCTTAGGCACTAGTGGATTTCTAAGTACTTGAATTACATACTTTTTACACCTTTTTCCCATCTCTATTTTCAATTATTTTTGCAGTTATTTTTCATTCATTAACTTCTGAGTTTTCATCTCATTATCCATTGGTTGTTTCCATCTAGTTTGTGTTCTCGTAGGTTCTAGGTTAATTAGGGCTGCATAGTCTAGGCTTCTTATTAGTTTAGGATTCTCTTATTGTTGAGAAAGTTGTAATTAACTTTTAATTTCAGTTATTTAGTAGTGATTTGTGTAATTTGTTACCTTTTAATTAGGTTGGAATAAGTATTCAGCACAACAAGTTAAGTGGCTTCCTAACTGCTCCCTATGGATTCAACCCCGTGCTCACCAGGATATACTACTGCGCACTCTTGCACTTTGGAGTGTTTAACACCCATTTTGAAGTATCCATGCATCATAGGTTATTAAAGACATGCAAGACAAGGTACGACCCCACAGGTCCCCACGTTCTATCAATGATATAAGCTAAATCTTTTAGAAAGAAGTGGAATCTTTGATTGAATCACTCCAATTAAAGGCCATAGAATTGCTATAAAATCTTCTACATATAGCATACTAGATAATAACAAATAAAGAGTTCCCATAAGGGGACAACACTCATAATTCCAGAAAAAATATTTTCTTCATTCCTTTTTGCTCCATCTGAGGGTGCGTGCATGTGCTAGCATTTTGGATGGTGTGTGTAGGGCTATCATTGGGCCCTCGTGCAAGGGTGCCCAGCTCAGCCTGACCCTTAAAAGCCCACAAGGTTAGGACCTTTTCTTCTTAAAAAGCCTGAGGGCAGGGTAGGCTAGTTTTTGAAGCCCCGACAATCTAAGGGTTCGTTAGGACAATACCAGGCCCGATATTTATTACATCTATGAATTTATACAAGTAAATATCATTTAATTACTAAAATAACCATCCTCCACTCTGTATCAGTCATAGACCCCCATACTCCCTCATTGTTTGAGACAGTAAAAAAACTCACCCACAAAAATCCTTAACCCGCACCGCAGCACCACTAATTTTGAGGGTGAAGACAAAAAGGGGGCCTAGGACCATCCATTCTAATATTATATATACACATGTATTTCCATTTCTAATATCAAGACATATCCTAACTCTTGACAGTAATGGGTGGTCTGTCCAGAAAATAGGAATCATATCGCAAATCATTCGTACCCATTAATCGAATCATGAATCGTATTGCGTAGGATTTTTTTTTCTAATATAAATGAAAAATAATAAAAAATAAAAAATAATAAAAAGTAGTTACTCATAGTCCAACCATTTTCCCATTCTTGGCGGTATAAATGATACAATCATAAATGATAACTGTAAATAGTTAAAATAAGTTTAAGGTGTCTATATATTTAGTTTTTGTTAACTTTAAATTAAAATATGAAACAGAAATAAAATCCTAACCACCAATTTTTCACAGTTGGATCTCTTTAACTTAAGAATGTGTTCATGAAGATAAAAACTGCAAAAAGATTTAAAAAAAGAGAAGAAGAAGATATAGACAAGCCCCATACATATAGTTGTATGCTTTAATCAAATGCATGTTCTTTATTCATCTGTAAAACTTTCTCAAAGCTGCAAAAACTCTTAAAGAGGTTTCATTAACCACTAAATAACCTTCCAAAAGTAAAAACATTAAAAGAAAGAAAGAAAAATAGAAAAAAAAAGGTAAAAGATTATTAATATTAACTTATCTGTTGTAACTATTCAGGCTCAGTCAAATCACTTGAATCGTAAGATTAGATGAAACGAGTATCGAATCGTAAGATTAACATCTAAATCCTAAGATTCATCTGTCTGTAATTGGAATTCGTTGCATAGATACAAATCGTTTTTCATAGGATTCAGGATATGAACTGAAATTGAGGTTACGAATCAAAAGGATTCTAATAATGGTCAAGAGCAAAATAATGGAAGTGGTACAAAAAACAAGTAAGCCCAAAATATGAATAAATAGGTCCTAATCTGGAAGATTCTTTTGCTCATTACTATGAGACCTGTGAATCAAGTCTCAATGAACCATTCTATCTATATTTGAGTTTGTATTGATTAGTCTCAATTGAACACTTCATTTTCAAAATTGAAATGTTGACAGTAGAAATGATGCCAAACAGGTCCCTACTCACAAAGGCTATTGGAAGAAATCAACTTTTGACTTTTCTCATCAAGCTAGGCATAGTTGACATCAATACTCCACTCTACAGCGGTTGCTAGAGTGGTTGTTGTGTCGCCCATTATGTGTTATGTATATATTTATACTCTTGTAAATAGGATTGTTTAATACACTAATGGTGTCTACTTAAATGAGAATAACCATTATAGGAAAAAAAAAAAAAAAAGCACACACACTCTTCCATTCTCCTCCTTTTCCTCACAAAAAACAAATCCATAGCTTATATGAGATTAAGTATTACAAGGTTATGAACTAGGCAAAAACTAAATCAGTACGCAAATCACGTCAGATGTTTGTCTGGTACATATGAGTATTAGCAATCAAGGATCAAATTAGCAGTTACGGCAAGCACATCGGCCACTGGCCAAAATGCTATGTAGCGAGCAATACATAGCAATTGTGGTGATAGGTAGCGATGTAGTGGAGTGAATTTTTTAAGTGGTCAAAAGAATTCAAATATTGTGTAGCAGTCAATCTTGTGTTTTTTTAGTGATTTGAAACCATATAAGAGTAGAGGCAACTTTAGGAAAGGCTATTGAAGAAAAGAAAAAAGGAAAAATAATGTTTTAAATTAAAATTTCTCAGCCCTACAAGATTTTAGATCGTAGCGCTTCTATTTTCAAAATAGCATAGGGGCCTCAACCGCTACGGCCGATAATCCGGCCGCTACGCTACATAGTGCCCACTATTTTGAATCATGTTAGTCATACCCATATGTCTGAATTTAACACTAGTGCACAAATACATGAATGAGCAAAGTCTTGGATCCACTGATATTTATGAAAAGCGTATAATGTATACAAATATGCTTAAATATCATTGAGATGTAAAGTTCGTTTCCTACAAGATCAATAGAGATTTGAATAATTGAATCACCTGCTTAACCCAAGCCCGCACTAACATGAGTAAAATAAGGGAGAGAAAGAAGGCTGGCAAAGCTGCGAGAATAGCAAAGTTAATTTCATTGGCTCGCAGAATCTGGTCAAGTTCAAGCATTGCCCTGTTCAACAAAAAACGTTCAGCAAAATTACAACTTCAGAGAAAGTTAATAAAAAGTTACATTATCTCACCCAAGACAATAATTCTACTCACGTCTCAATATCCAGCTTTAGCTTCTGAATCTGCAAGTGCACAAATCTAGGATCAGAAACATATAACTGAAATTATGTGATTGTGTACATATACAAAAATTTAAGAGGGGTCATCTTCAAGTGAGCACCCTTGTATGAGCACCATCCCACTTCTAGCACGTGGGACCCCCTACGATCAATCCAACCCCTTCACACTCACTACCACCACATGAATTAAATTTGACACTCAATCAATTGCTGCTACTCACCATCAGACTAGAATCAAATAAAATGACACCTTCTAAAATCATTAAAATGCGAGGGCCATAAATCATAGGGATAGGATGATCTAATAATGGGTTTGATATTTTGCAAATCCGTAGGTCTCTTTTAGATTTTTCGATCCCCACCTCTCCCATGATTGGCATGGCCCTGGGTGGGCCCACAAGGTGGTGCTCACGATCAGTGCTCATGGATGGTGCCTGGCAGAGGGTGACCCATTTAAGAGATGAACAAATAGGATTTACAAGAACTATTGTCAGCCACTTGAAGATATGAATCCATCTCCTTTAGAAGGGAAAAAGCCGCAAAACCCATCCACAATATAAGACTCAATTTTTTCCAATTACTAACATCATTATGCCAAAACCCCAATTTACATTTATCACTTTCTTGATCGATACCTCTGAAGAAGCAAAAAATGCCATTCTAGCCCTTGATTCAAATTTGTATGTGTATAAGTAATTACTTAAGGTTGACCTTACTTTAGGTCAAAACAAATCAGTACACGTGGGACCAACAATCTGAAGATCCAAAAAAGATGCAACCACCAGCTTTCATTATATGGGTCCATTTTTCATTGCAATAATCATAGTTGAATTGGACATATTTTCAACAAATAAAGGATAAATAAATAAATAAGAGAAAAATCACAGAGTTCACATTTTTCACGCACACTAATTTTTCTATACTAGGGCCCACCTAACAAGGATCAAAATCATCTATTCATACTATGTTCTTGAAGTTATTCCCCAAAGTTAATTTCATTCTAAGTAAGATCATCTGTTGGATTGAACACATACAAGAAGCATGGTGTAATCACGTCATCATCATTTCCAAAGCCTTATCCCAACAACTATTTTGCTCTGATACCAAATGATGCGGTGCGGGGTACCAAGTGCAGGGCGGGTAGAGCTGGAGAGACTAGAGGTGGAGGGTGGAAGGGATAAGTCAGGATTCACACTTGAAAATTGGGCTCACACCAAACTCCCCATCGTAGGTGAGGAAGAGAGAGCTCTGGGAAATCCAAAAGCATTCAAGAAACTTTTCATTAATCATTCGCTACTCAACCCAAGAGGGCTTACATTACTTACATAAGAAAACAATAAAACCTAAAACTAATCATGACCATCCAAACACATTGATGGCCAGGATTAAAACATTAAAAATAACCATTAAAATAACATAAAATAAGACTTTAATGAGCTAAAACATGAAAATAGATGGGTTGGGCCCCAAGAGCTTAGTTGAGGTAGATGGGTTAGGCCCATTGGCGGGTCAACCCATGGGGACCATGGGTCTGTCCTGCATCAACTATGTTGGGTCCACTACTAGCGAAGAAATTGCCATTGACGGGGCAGTTTAGATCCATGAAAGGTGGGATCATAATAAACAAAACACATTATTTAGTGGGCTTTAAGCACCCTTTTTGTCAATCCAGCAATCTCAGCCCAAATTGAATCGAGTAATGTAGGTGGGGTACATAATGTTTCAAATCTTGGAAAGCTGCACCCTACATGTGCATATTTGATGATTTCACTTTAATCCAGCTTAAGTGATGTCAACGTGAAGTAATTAACCTTAAACATCAAAGATTCAATATTTCTCGTAGGTTTTGGAGCATATTCCAAACATTCTGAAGGAAATTTAAAAAACTAGACGAGGACATTTGCCTTTTACCCACAGGTAAACCAGCCCAAAAGTCCACTCCCGATAGAAAATTACATTTTGATCTTTGAAAGAAGAAATTTTACCTTGAAAATCACTT
The DNA here is from genome assembly GCA_029852735.1 of Persea americana. Taxonomy (NCBI): domain Eukaryota; kingdom Viridiplantae; phylum Streptophyta; class Magnoliopsida; order Laurales; family Lauraceae; genus Persea; species Persea americana. The sequence goes on from CM056811.1 coordinate 21,236,062, forward strand.
CAAACGGGTAAATCCTATTTGTCCACGTTGATCTTCTAGTCCAGAGAGTTTCAACAACAAATAATATATCAAAATCAGCAAACAGATCAAAACAAATAGCCTTTGAAAGTTAACAACGCAAAAGAAGTGTATCATACCCATCAAAGTGCGAAGCACTTTGCTCGGGGCCTGCACCCAATTTTGAGTTAATTCTAAATTTTAAGGGATTTTCCCCTATTTCCCTCTCTTGCCCTGCAACTCATCTAAACTCCATAAATATGGGGCCATAGCATAAGTTTTGTGTATTTTGAAGCAGTCAAAATCCTTCAACCTTTGGAGCATCATTGGACTTCCTCAACTCTCCTGCAAAGAAGTTGAAGATGGCCATAAGGGTTTCCCTTTCCATTCTCTTTTTTGACCTTTGAGAGACTGTAAAAAGGAGATTAATGGCATCCCACTTTCAATCTTGGTTCACTAACAATCTAATGCCATATTGTATCAAAACCATCAAAAATATATATATATATATATATTTTCTCTTCTAAAATTCTTATGTCAACAAGTGGCATCCTGGACGTCAAAAAACAAGTGAAAATAGGCATCCTGAACATCCTCAGGCCAATACAAGGGCTAAAGAACACCTTTGGACTAAATCCCAAAACAGGTTCAAGGGCAGCTCCTGGATAGAGATCACACAAGGATTAGCACCAGGTGCAAGACGCACCTCTCAGGTGTGATTACCTAGTGTGTTGCTCTCATCAACTCTCTCCTTCTTACATACATGCTCGGGAGCACTTATCGCTGATCTTTGGGTCATTAGTCCTAGGTAGCCATTTCACAAGTGAATTTTTTGCTATTGACTTCCAAAGAACTTGGACTTGCATAAGCCCAAATGAGAAGATCCAAGAGACAAAACTCTTTGCAGAGTGAAACAGTTCCATGTTTAAAAATACTCTAGCACACACCTCTAGTCTTCAAGCCAAAAACTACGAGGGTCCCTCGGAAGACTAAATCTATACCGCTCTTGAAACTAGTACGAGCCGAAAGACCAAAGAGTGAACGTCTTGATTTCAAAAGAGACACCACCAATCATGCTGATACCCAGGGGAACTCTCAGGGATAGAGATGCTACCTAAGCACCAAGGAACAAGGGAGAAAATCCCAAGTTCTCCAAACTTTGGTTCCAAAAGTAGAAAGGATACCATGCCAATCACGGTGCAGAAGTGCACAATGTACGGTGCTGGACACCTTTGGCACCATCTATGGCAGTTACAGCATAAATGGCATATCTAGGAAAACTTAACACAAAATCGCACCTACAATTTTCATATGTTGGAGGTATAAAACGTCCTAACACATCTAAACCTATGATTCTCATAGTATGACACCATACCCAATTTCACATTCATACATGCTTTATCTGCCATTGGATACTATCATGAAAGCTCTGTAACACTTTCCAACCCTTTGATATTAGGGCCCCAATATCTACACCATAAGTAAACAAATCAACTTGATTTTTTTTCCACCCTTTACTCTTGTATGGAAACTTCCATCACCTTACACTCACTCGAATGATCACCTAGGTGAGCCCCAAACAGATGTCGTGCAAGTGTTTCTCACATCCTCTCAGGAGATCAACCTGCACACATAAATGATCAACTAAAGAGACATAAATCGCCTTTATTGAGTGTGACAGCCCCTGTAGGGTCCACTTAAGTTCTGCCAATCATCAGGGATGGGAGGACCAAAAGCTCTCAAATTAGGGCGAACCAAAAATAACCTGATTGGCCATTTTAGTGCATATGTTAAGGCCCTTAAAGCGATTTTAAAAAATTAAATGTAAAATCAAACGGTGGATACACATGGATAGAACTGATCATAGGTAGGACCCACATGGATAGCTCATAAGAAGATGTGTACGAGATAGGTTGCCTAATCATTATTGGTATAGAACTGATCATTACACATTCCTCTTTAGAATTGATCTTGAGACGTCATTTATTGGACTAGAATTAGCAACAAGCTCATGTGGACCCACCTAAGATCCCATTCCCCCTTTAACCCCCTCCTGATGAATTGGCACAACAACCAGTTTGACATTCATAACAAGTGAATCCACATTGGATTTTACTTCGAAATTTTTGTATCACTATCTCAACCCTTACTCATGCATAGATCTCTTAATCACCCTCATTCTCCCCTTGAATGATCTCCCAAGTTGACCCCACAATGGGGTCTGATGCAGCCTATACACGGGACCACTTGACCACAAAGTCTCAAAAAGTTGCAAGTTGTGACCTTAATTTTCTTTCTTTAATAACGACCTGATTACATGCATCAGATGATGTCAAAATAACCTGAAATATGATTTGTTGGATAGAACTCATTCAATTAGCATTCCAATAAGCCCAAGTTTGTATGATTCTTACTCATATTAAGAAAGTTATGGTCAATTTTCTACAAGGGTTTAAGAGAATTACAAACGTAAGGTTGTTTTTGTCACTTTCATTTTATTATCATGTTTAGATGGCAAGGATAGAACTTTCACTTTTCAACAGTTTTATTTTTCTTGTACTATAAAAGAGGTGTAGATTAGATTAGGAGAGTTTTCTCTATCAATGAAATCGTCCATTTTTGGCTTATTTTTAGGAGGTTCATGGAAATTCAACAATTCCCTTGGCTTCACAGGTTAGTAGCTGTTTGGCTTTTGCTTCTCTACTATTTTTATTTCATTTGGTAGATCTGGGTGAGATGAAGGGACATACCCTACCCTCAACAATATTAGAGGCCTTTCTTTCAAATTGCAAACCTTTCAACGTTCAAGGGCCTGCATCTGTTTAATATTAGAAAGAGCCTTTTCAACCTTTAAGGGCCTAGCCTTCATCAATTTGGTATCAGAGCGAGCCCTTTCAGCTTTCAAGGACTTGCATTAGAGTTGCATGATATCGCTCGTAACAATTATGGCTCAGGGGTCATTGTTCTCTACATATATGCATGTATGCACATGAATATCCATATATATTGGATTGTTGAAAAAAGTAACAATAGCCCAGAATAATACTTGAATGAGCATAGCACGAGCAAGTTCTCCCCCAAGAAGGTTTTGAATTGGATGCATTAGCTCCTTCTCGTACCTGCATTATAGAAGTGTATTAAAGAATGTCATTCAAGTTATAATAAAGAGGACAAAATGCAAAATGATAATAAAAAAAAAAAAAAAAAATCTTCGAACCTATTAAAACTCAATGTGTAAGGAATTTTATTATAGAACTCCAAACATATAATAGCATTAAAAAAAAAAAAAAAAAGATCCACCATTAACTGGAAAATAAAGAAAATGATCAAATTCTAACTGCAACAACAAATAGCTATTTATGTCCAGCACAATGAATTTGCGCACATTACCACCCCAGCTCATGTTTTCTCAGGAAATATACACACGCAGTAGTCCTAGCAACATGTAAAACAGATGAGAAAAGATTGGGTTAAAAGAGCAACCAGCCCCACCCCCAACCCTAGTGGGATGGGTTTGGTAGTAGTTTTGATGAGGTGGTGGCAGATTCAGGTTTATAGAGGGCCAAACCTGAGCTGTGTTTTGGGAGGCTTCAGAACACTGTTGGAGCAGTGTGATGGCCAACCAGACATGTGCGGGGCATATTCAGTGCATTCAGGTTCACCAAACCTTGCATCTAGTCACCTATACTGATATGACAGAGTCACAAGTTCAAGTAAAACCCAACTGCTAGCCTTTCTTTGCATACAGACTGCTGGAAAAAAGTACTGGGTTCTATTTCCTCAAAAGGATCTCCAAGGCCAGTCAACATGGAAACAACTGCTAGCTTGATCACAAGTAGAGGAAATAAACTAAGCAAATCCTCAAAAGAAACTCAGATTAACCCTCAGAACACAGACCTAAGGGACTGTTATCAGCAAAACAAAGGTATTCCCCTCAAAAAGTTGTCCCAAGCCAAGAAAGCCTGATTCCTTATTGCTTTTATTAATCACTTCCAAAAGGTTTTTGCCCAAAACATAATCTAAACCATCCATCCCAAACTCAATACATGATAATTAAATCCAATCCATTCAACGTATAAAGGTAAATTAAGATAAGTAAATAAGAGAGGAAAAAAACCCAAACTGAATGTGACTGGGTGGCTAAAAGGGCAAATGATGCAGCAGCAAAACCACGTCGTTACAACCAGGATTGTGGGCCACATGTGGGACCCATGAAATTCTTATTTTTTATTGTTATTAGTTTTATTTTTAGCAAGAGTGTAATTAGATTTAGGTTTCTAATTTGGCTAGGAATTTTATTCTTGTTTCCTAGTTTGAGTAGGTTTGATTTCTTAGCCCCTAAGTTTCTTTTATTATAAATATGGCATTGTAGAGATCAATGATCTCAGATATTGAGCTATTAGAGAATTCCCTTTTTGTGGGTTTAGCATTGGAGAGCTCTCTTCACCGCGTGATTGTTCCTGTGGAACCGTAATTGTGCCCTGGCACTTGCATCCTAACCCTAGGTTGCATCAGCAAACCACATGACGAACTGGACTGTGGGCCCATTGGCCCACACTCTAGTGAAGTGTCACCTAATCCCTTTTTTGGGACTCATGGATGACCCATACAGTAGTGGATTGGGGATTGGGCCCTAGTTCAGATGCATTAAAGGTATGAAAACTTAGCCCAAAATGCTTGCTGTTTTCAAGATACAGAGTTTTCCTGCTTATTGCTTATAAAACTTGCAGTAACCTGTTTGAAAAAAAAAAAAAAAAACAGCCCCTGATATTTTTTGTAGCATATTTGGGGGCTGTTTGGGTGTAATATTCAATCGGACCCCACGTGCTCGATCAAACTCCCCGATGCATGCCAATTGCCAAGGCCCACCCCACTATGTGATCTTGATGTGCTCCGTCGCCATCCACATCATGATATAAGTGAAATGCAGTAAATAAGAATATGATAAAGGCATATCTTAGAGGGCCTCAATTGCATAATGAAGCCAATTTCATGACACTAACTACCTCGGTGAAAACAGTTGCTGTAGCAAACCATAAGTAAGCGGGAAAAATATACGACAGTATTACACAAGTTCACTCAAATGAAAAATATCGCTTGTCGGAATGAATTCTCGCATCAAATTCTTCGGAATGGATCTGGATGCTTCTACATTATTTAGCAATTTATGTAAAATAGGATGTTTACGGTTCTGAAAGCAGAAAAAAAAATTATCTTCCAACCAAATCAACGTATTAGGTAATTTTCTATCATACAAATAGGGTGGACAACAGTAACTATAAGCCCTGACCAGATAAAGTTAATATAATAAACCTTTCACCAGTTTTAGCCAAGTAAATGAAATTTTGAAAATTGGAGTTCCCAGCTTGCACATTAGCATGGTTGGGTTTGGCTCCTCTGTGGAGGCGTTTTGCTGAATGCTGATCAAGGGAAAGGTGTCGACTACAGATTTTCTGAGGAAAAAGGACCTATTTTCGGAAATATTTCAGACTTGTTCATCATGTCTGTCATTCTCTTCATGCATTGCGAGGTTGCTTCTTATCTCTAGATTCAGTTAATCCACAGGTGTCTTCTGAAGTCTTTATTGGAGCTAGCTGGCCTCGGACATGTGGACCTTTCTTTGGGTGTGGTCCAGTCCTTTTAAGGCTCATTCATATTGCTATTCTTTGGTCAATATGGAAGGAGCAGAATAACAGGATTTTAGGGGTGCTTCACCTTCCATGGGTGATCTTCTCTTGGCGGTAAGTTTAGAATTGCCAAATGGGCAGTAGTAGTTCAATAATTTTAATACAAATGATATTTTGTAATAAGGCTGACAACAATTATCAGATCAAAATAATTCTTCAAGAAAGCGAAATTCATAGATGGAGCCAACATGATTGTTAGTCCAAATTAACATAGGCTAGTGTTGTCTCTTAATAAGGCTGACCTTTTTTTTAATCTACTAAGCATAAACCAAAAAAATGTGCCTATAAAATACTAATTACATCTTACATCTCTTGTTGCTCTCTGGCTTAGGATAGAATGGAATGGAGAAACAGAATTCATGTAGCCAACCTCAACATAGTTGGGACAAGGGTTTGTTGATGATGTTATCTCTACTGCTCTCCAAAAGTTTCATTTTATGCAGTTGTCAGACAAGGATACTCCTATGTGTTAATCAGGCCCAAGGCCCATTAGAAGATCTAACACATATATCACACGTGGATTGATGGGGTTCAATAGTAATACAACTGTACATATTCTTTCAATTAGTTAGTTTCCTAACCTAGAATAGCAAGTGATGTAATTGGTTAGTTCCCTTAACCGCCAACCTTGAATGAGGCATGTAATACCTATATACAGTAATGAATGCTCTCCAATAAAGGACACGACAATACATTCTCAGTATTGATTCAACCACCATTGCTCTCGAGGTTCTGTGTTCATAAAATTGTCATCGTATCAGAGCAAGGTTCAAGGAAAATTTGCTCTTTTGTTTTCAAAGCATTAAGACAATAAGATCATAGTAGATTCATCAAGTTCTTGAAAAACTTTGAGAAGGAGTGAAACACCAACCTGGAGGTGCCAAAAAATTCTGAAAAAATCACCAAAGGTCTTAGAAAAACCAGGCGACCAAGGCTATATGGATCTCTGAGATGGCTGTGATGATCTGGGGTGGGCCACTTTGAAGATGATGATGCCATAGGGTGTAGAAGGCACTGAGATAGATCCTTGATCTATTTTCTTTGCACAAGAGATCTACTGTTCGATAACAGATCCGAGGCTACGCCACCACACCACAACCATTCATCAGACTCAGATCAAATGGCTTGCCTTCTATCCTTGAATCACACAAAACTGAAACTAGAGCACTTCCTCTCCTATTATATAAAGGGATAAACACATCCATAACTCTCCTAAAACAGGAGAAGGACCCTTTCAATCAGTCCACCGATACGAACTCCGGCATGTTGCCCACAAACAGACACCAAATACTCCCACTTCGTTTTCCAACTTCCATTTCCCTGTTGTCCTTCAACTGAATCCACTCTCCTCCGTCTCTTCAGCAGGCCTCCATGTGTAACAATCAATGATTTGTAGGAAAATTTAATCCCAATTACAAAACTGGCACTATTAAATCAATATTTCCCAATGCCTAAACGGCCGATGTCTGGATCGAAATCAGCTAGTGTCCGGATCAACATCAGCTAGTGGGATCTTGATTGCTGCACAGCAGTCATCCATATGCAGCAATTTTTTATTTATATTTTTTTGGACAAGGTTTTATTTTCTAATGTTTGTTTGTTTAGTATAATTCATTTTGAAGATACAATGAAGAATGGATGCATCCATTGGTATTAGACTGGATATTATGACTGTCAAGACCCCGTGAACTATATATATTCAGCTAGAGCGTCACCACTGTTGATTCTTTCCTATGTAGAACAGTTGAGCAACAGAACTAAAAAACTTCAGAAAGTAAATAAAGAAAACAAAAACCATAGTAGTAACAGTAAAGATTACAAGTATGAGCCCTCATAGATAATAGGAAAGCGGATGAGTGCTCTCAGCTCAAAGTAGAAAATGTAAGAAACCATGTACCAACCCAAACGCTTAAGCTGATGGGTGGAAGGCCCATATAGGTATATTAAGACATGTCAAGCTTATTACTTAGGCATTGTGGGATGTGGGACTTCCCAACACTCCCCCTCATGTGCAGGCACAACAAATTTCATGGACGGGCCTGTCATGTGGGCTACACAAAAACAACGGGATCGAAACCCGCTCTGATACCATGTAAGAAACCATGTACCAACCCAAAAGCTTAAGCTGATAGGTGGAAGGCCCATACAGGTAAATTAAGACATGTCGAGCCCAGTACTTAGGCGACGTGGGATGTGGGCCTTCCCAACAGAAAAAAGTTTTAACAATAAAACTTTCAGCTGCAAAAGAGAAAGTCCACAATACTATGTCAAATGTAACATGTGAACTGCAGCAAATTTATTCTTGTGTTGGATACATGTTTCTTCAATCGAATGGAGCAATGCCATAGCATCTAATCAACAAAATAGAAGTGTTCACCTTCCCATAACAATTTCCAGCATTTCCTGATCTGATGCATTCTCTGGAAACTTTTGACCTTTTGTTTGCTCACTAAAAGTCAACAGCATTCTGAAGCCCACAACGTAGCAAGGTTAACTCAAACCATGGTATCCACATCAACTAGCAACATTCATCATAACAGCAATAAAAGCAGATGTACTCAATACAGTTAAAGAAAGACAAGTCAAAACACGCAAGTTAACCTGTGTAGAGAATCTGCAGTTAACTGAACTTCTTCAGTCTCCATTACACCTTTGTGTCTTCTCTTGAATGTCTCAAATAGTTCATCTCTTATGGAAAGAAGCTGAGGTCAAGCATACTAACATCAATAGAAGACAATCATGATAAGAGTAGGCGTGCATGCCCACATACGATAAAATATATATATATATGAGAGAGAGAGAGAGAGAGAGCTAGTTCCAATTGTTAACAATCAAATGTATGCCTGAAATCTTGCAGTAATTGCAAATCATTTTCCAGCATTGGCAAAGTCGTCAAACTTCCCTGTCCTGCCAAGGCAATATATAAAGTTCTTGGGAAGTTTTCCCTTGCTCTAAGAAAGTCAAGTGTTCTTTTCACAACAGCTCCTGAAGACACAGAAATTGGGAAGAGGGAACTAATTTACTAGGTGTGCCCTAACTAGCTCAAACTATGGCTCGATTTCATCAGAACATGGTGATGTTGTGTCCTCTAGCGGACATTTTGAACAGCAAATAAGGCTGCCACTGCAACAGCTGAACAGACATGTGAGCAATCCTCCATCCAAGGGCCATAAATCCTAAATAGCAATCATATAAGGACCCACTCCCCCCTCAACTTCACTCTAAGATTTCATAATATAACTGGAACCAACTGGATTCACATTCTTAATGATAAACCCTAGACAGATGATTCCACATCTCGTGGGCATAGTTCTATCAGCCAGATCAGACGAACCGATGATCATATCTAGTAAATATCTTTGTTTCGATAAATAGTGGCCTGTATCAGCCAATAAGCACCCATCCCACTTAAACAAGATGCGGCAGTGGCTTTTGAAGCTTAGAAACCCTTTGTTTCACTTTGTTTTCAGCTGAGGACTTGTTGGGAAGAGTTCTTCACCTTAATAGAGGAGAAAACCCACCGAAACCCAGTCCAAATTGACGGATCCATGATTATACCTTGTAAATATCACTGTTTGAATATGTGGCAACCTCAGCCTGTGTCAGCCGAAATGTACCTATCGCAGGTAAATAAGATGCTGCAGTTGCTTTTGAAGCTAAAAAATAAATAAATAAATAAATAAAAACACCTTTGTTCCACTTCATTTTCCACTTAGGAGTTGTTCACCTCGCTAGAGGAGAAAAGGCACCGAAAACCATAGCTGTCAATTCTTCCAATCCCCATTCCAGTTTGAGCCTCTATAGTGTAACGTTTCGGCATTTTGGTCAATTCTGGTGTTCCGTTCCGAAAAAGGCGCTATTGTAAAATGAAAAAATAAATATAAAAGAATACCTAAATTTGAAAAATTAGTTGAACGCTAACAATAATACTAAAAATGCATACTCATCATTAAATTATACTACACTTTATAATTGACCATTTTCTAGTTTTCATTGCATATGAGTGGAAGTATGAAACATGGGAAAAAATTAGAAATGGAGCTGGGCCAGAATTGGGACCAAAACTGAGACTGAAATAGACTAGAATGGACCAGAACCAGCGGAATATACCAGAATTGAGCCTAAAAACTTTCAGGGGGGCTGCCTTTCATTCTGTTCGAGGCCAATTCTGGAACGTTCCAATCGGAATTGACCGAACGGAACAAAATAGACAACTAAGATAAAAAACTACCCAAACTAACATATCGAAGCCAACACATGAGGATACACTTGAGGGCTTTCTCTAGGATATTAAAAATATATTTTTTATTTTTTATTTTCTTTTCTTTTTCGGTCTTTTACCTATTTTTGATAGGAATGATGTCAAAAGTTTCATATACATGTTTTGAGCATATATGTGTTTTGAGCATATATGTGCTCATGCATGCATTGTTCATAATAGCATGACCCCTATAAGATAAAGAGGAGGAGAAGTTATTTTGAGAAAATGAGTTCCATTCCTTCGCATTGGACAACCCCTCTATTTATGTATTCTTTTGAGTAAAATCCTCATAAATGACATCAATCACAATCTATAATTAAGGAAAATAGTCTACATATTTAACAAAATTATCTTCCAAAGTTGGTACTATCATGGACTACCTTTTTATGTAGCTCCTTCATTTGGTATGTAGTGCTACTGAGTACATTATTTGATGTACCATCATTGTTTCTTTCACACTACCCCTGAAATTAATGAGGATGATCAAGAAGCATAAATTTGCCAACCAAAAACCGATGCCAATCACGAATCATTGCTTTAGTAAAAAGATCAATGAATTGCAAACCTAAAGAGACATGAAGCAGCAGAATGACCCCATCCTCCAGTTTTTCCCACATGAAACTCAATATGTTTAGCGTGCTCATGAAATATAGGATTAGTTGCTATCTAAATGGCACTTGTACTGTCAGCATAACGTGAACTACGAGAGTCAGAACAAATATCAAGTTCAAGAAGTAGGCCTTGAAGCCAAATTAAGCTCTAAGCAGGCTGAAGACATGACGTAGTACTCTGCTTCAATGGAAGATTTAGACACCCCTACTTGCTTTATGCATTACCAGAAGACAAGTGCAGAATCTAGAAACATGCACCACCCCACAGTAGATCAACGAGTATTAAGACACCCAGCCCAATCTACATCAACGTAAGTAAAGAGTTGTAGAAAGATTGAGATTGGAAGAACAGTCCACAACCCACTGCACCGCAAAGAAATCCGAGGATACAATGAACAACAACCGTGTGAAGAAGTTAAGGAGCAGTCATAACTCAACTGACGTCCGTGAGAGGGGTCAAGGTGAGTGGATATTGGATAGACAAGTGCAGACAAGACGTATAAATGGAAGAATAGCAAACTAGATTAGCTTCACTGTAGCAATACTTGACATTCAATTCTAACAGTGTGTGCGCATTGCATCATTGAGGTGTGCCATCTGAATGACGTCATGAGTATACTTCTTTTGACATGCAAAAATTCCAATTGAAGTATGACCCTCAAGCCCCAAAAAAATATTTTAAGAAGCCCAAATCCTTCATCACAGAGGACTGAAGATATTCTTTCAATTTGCCAACAGAGTTGCTTCTAGAGACAGAATACAATCAAGGTGTATGAATAAAAGTGTAAGTTTTTGTGGCAAACATCAAATAAACAAGGAAAGATCGAAACTTTCAAAAAAAAAAAGGAAAGATCGAATTTGCCCTAACAGAAACCAACAGAAAATATGGTGCAACGAAATTTCTCAAACCAAGCACGAGGTGCCTACTTGACTCCATAGAGGGAACAGTGCAGACCACAAACAGATGACATGAGGAGGTATCTGAGAAACACATGGTGGAAAATGCAGAAGCAATCATTTGCTGGAATGCGAAAGTAGTGAGAAGAGATGAGCCAACAAATGTTGATGGGATGATCAGAGATTGAGGAAAAGGCAGGGACTAAGAAACAGCACCAACAAGCAAGGCGGCAGTAGCAACAACAGTCGCTTAGTAGGCACAGGGGTTCCACTACTGAGGCTGCTTCTTACATTCAGAAATAACATGTTTGGAGATTTTTATGATAATTATAAAATTTGGAATTTTTTTGCATAATATCCAAACTACATACGCATAAAACACTGGATTTTCAAAGGGGCTTAGATTTCCACTTCTAAAATTCATGAGTAACATAGTGAAGGGAAGCCAAATCCAATTGATTGTGAGCCCAATACACCCAATCTTCAATCAAACAAAAATTCCACTCAAACAAGGAGAAAAGTAGAGATTTTCTTACCTTTGATCACAAAAAGCAACCATAGAGATATTCAATCCAATAGGAGATGCTCAGCCAAGGGAGAAGAAATAGGCAATTACAAAAGTATGCAACTTTATTCAACTTTCATAAAAATCCCAAAAACGCAATTGATCGTCCCTTACAATATATATATATATAAGCTTCTAAAACTTAAAACACTAAATTATATAATTCGATTACAACCATCCATCAATCCTTAAAATATCCTAATTACAAGACAAAAAAGGAAAACACGTAAGGAAACAAACCAACTCAAAAAAAGAGGTCAGGAACAAGCTACATTGGGCGTAAGATATTTTATGCTATGGAGATCCAATCATTTGGTAATCTAATCATTAAATAAAAATAAAGTCTTTATCATCCTAATTTGCTTAGAAGTAGCGAAGAAAACAACTCAACAATCGTAACAAGGATAGAGACATAAGAATGGATTCGTGGAGATCTGGGACGTCGTAAGTTTTAGAAGCTTTGGGCCATACCTACACTCCTTGCAAAGCTATCCCAATTATTACAAGTCTTCCACTAAATGGTTCCTAATCTAATCAACATACTTAGGTAAACAAATCAAAAGGAACCTACATGGGGCTGTGAGAGTAGCCACCTGGTTGGCATGGTTTATTAGTCCCGGATGACCAATTTGGGCCTCATTTAGCTGGGTCAAACACAAGGAACTGCAGTCAACTATTTTCAATCCTGATGAGTCAATGTGGGCTTGGATCGGGCAATATTTGATCCAAACGGTGATGCGAAGTGGGTAGGGGAAGAGTCGCGAGGTTTCACACCCGAAGTTGCTAGGCTTCGCACCTAGTAGCATCACACCATTCCCATCTTAGGAGAGAAAGAAAAGGCACCAAAATATCCCCAAAAGAGGCATCGCAACCTTATATAAGCAAACCAATAACCTAAAACTATCTCAATCATATAAGTGATACGAGTCTGAGCCATATAAAAGACACCCTAAGCCAAAAAAGAAAAAAGAAATTCGCCAACATAACAAGGTATTGGTAATTGTTTTTTTTATATCTGGTACTGGTAATTGTTTCCTGGTACATAATTTCAGAGAGAGAGAGAGAGAGCCTGATTCCTAAAATTACAATACTAACATCCTACACTAAACAGGTTCTTTAAATGAACAAAGTCTACAACACATACTAGACACATACAAGGCCCTAGGCAAAAAGCTACTGGGCAGGTTATCTAAATTAAAATGTGGCCAAATAGGAGCAACAAAAAAGAAAGTATCTCCAAGTACCATATCAACAATTTCTATACCATGTATAATCATCCATGTGACTAAATCATATGACATAAAGAGGAAACATAAACAGTGAAACCATTGCATAAATGATGAAGAAATATGTAATGTCCTATAGAATAATTTGGCTGCATTGCCATCTGAACATGCCCAGAAAGGCAGATATGAAAACAGACATGGATGGGGATGCTGGTATCATAGATCAGAACAGCACCCTTTTAATTATTACACACTGTTCAAAAGTTAGATACCACCACTGACGGAAGATGAGCCAAAAATTCTCCCCCAATCAGATGATACCGACCAAAAGATCTTGCCTAGAGCAAATATGTTTCCATTGGCTGCTCTCCAACTCAAGCAACCAATTTGATGGCTAGAACATTTGACACATGAGAAATTGGGCCATCAACCATCCATGGTGGGGACAAGAAAGTATGGACAGATGAGAAAACCAAAAGTAGACCACCGTTAGTAGGGTTTCTGACCAAACAGAAAATTCCAGTTGGTCTCGACTGAGCATCATTTACTGATCAAGAGAAAAGTTGTTCAGGATTATACCGGCTGCTCTACATGATCCTCCCAAAAGCTAACTGTTGATGCCTTTGCTTCATGGATCCAGTTATCAATATCAGAACTTCCCATCAAACTACTGTGGCGTAAAAGCCACATCGAACATATTGAGAGGCCAGCCGCTCCACAAGTATAACGCAACCAGTACAACGTCATTCTCCTGGGTTTTTGATATCTGGCAACCTTAAGGGAGAGATTGTTTGAGTGACAATGATTCATACTCCATGTGGCAGGTACTATCCAATTAGAAAAGAGTAATAGCACAACAGTTGACCAACTGACACACTTCCAGCCACAGAGGCCTTTACTATTAAAATGTCAGTAGTCTGCTACATGTTGATGACATTTAAGGTCTTTGAATTAGACCTAGTGTCATGATGACAGGAACAGTTCAGAAGTTGACCCTCCTCTTAGATAAGCCATTATAGATTCATCTTTTCCCCTAAAAAGACCTTTGTGATCTTCCCAGAAAAAAAAATCCTAAACATTCAACCGATGGCAGTCAAGCCATAGAATTGGCAATGGTTTGTAACACTATTTTCCCAAAAATATAAAGTCAACTATGGCCTACTCATGGTGGGGCCTACTTGCTGAAAGGTTCCACTAAACAGTGCTACAGATAGAATCAATACATTGGACATAATTGAAAACATGGTCCATCAACTATAGACAGGAATTTTTTAGCGACTGTAGTAAATTCACCAGAGTAATGTGGCACCATACATGTGGTGACATGGATGGTCTCAAGTAGGACCAGTCAGACTGAGTTGGTCCCAATTTTCAAGCCCAAGGCATGGGCACCCAAATCCTGTTGGTCATACAAGTACAGTCTGACTGGTCCAACTGTATTAAATTCACCTGAGTAAATCTGTCACCATACATGTGGTGACATGGACAGTCTCAAGTTGGACCAGTCAGACCGAGGTGGTCCCAATTTTCAAGCCCAAGCCATGGGGCACCGAAACACTGTTGGTTGTACAAATACAGGTTGGACTGACACAATCCACATGTGGTTTGACTTGAGCATTGTTAGCTCAAAAAAAAATCAGAAAGCTTCCCTAACACGACAAGGATTCCACCAAAGCAATCAACTGAGTTAGTTTCATGTTACTGATCTATTTTAGAAAGTCATTAAAATAAGGAAAGAGAGTGACTTGTCAAAATCAAAGAGTTGGTCGAAAGACCTAAACTCTCAACTACTCCCAGTGAGTTGCTAAAATGGAGGAGAAACTCCTAAAAATAAGGAAAGGAGGAGTGAGTTGTCAAAATCAAGATAACAGGCCTTATATGTGACGTCCAACCCTAGTTGGGTTTCATATAAATACTTGTATTTTTTTTTTACACTTATGTACTCAAATTTTATTTTCTTCCCAATAATAGTGAAAAGGCCTTGAGCTTCCTCTTCAAACCTTCTTGTCCGTGATTGTTTTCATAGTATCAGAGTATCCAGGTTCTTCAAGTTCAACAATGGCGACAGAAATCTCTCCCTCTCAAATCTCAATCAACTAAGAAACTCATTTTCATTAAGCGCAATTCAGCAAATTATGTGCCATGGAGGATGCAAATCCTTTCATTGGTCAAGAGCCCTGGCTTCACTAATTACCTTAACAAGGATGCTCCTTCAAGCATAGGATTAATCAGGTTACATGTGTGATTTCATAAGGGTGATATAAGTGTTTTGCTCTTTCCTTTTCTTTTTCTACATGACTTGAATCCACAAACTCAAGGTTGCAATGGAAGCCAAGGTCCAAACACTAGGCCTTTTTTCATTGGCGATGGATGCAAAGGGCCAAACAATTAGCCCAATAGGCCCAGCTTCTTTTATTATCTTTCATTTTTTTTCTTTATCTTTATGGATTTTTAGATAAGTTAAGATATTTTTAGATGTCAATTAATGTCTTTCGTGATATTTTGGGATTTTATTAATTGCTGCTTCCTTTCCAATATTATTGGGAAGAAATCATATAATAATTTGTTATAAGGTTATTTTCCTTTAATTGTTTAGATTAGGTAAGATAATTTGAGACTTCTTTGGTTGTATTAGTTGTTACTCTTTAAGCAGTAGGCATGTGTGAGAAATGCAGCTTTTAGCAGACAACATTGACCTTATTATTGGGAAGAAATCATATAATAGTTTGTTATAAGGTTATTTTCCTTCAATTGTTTAGATTAGGTAAGATAATTTAAAACTCTTTGGTCGTATTAGTTGTTACTCTTTAAGCAGTAGGCATGTGTGGGAAATGCAGCTTTTAGCAGACAACATTGACTTAATTAACATTCAGCCCACGATTCTACGACATTAAACCCTCTCTTTAGAAGATTGGTACAGCCAGTAGCTGCCCAATCTGCATCAATTTCAAAGGCTTAGCTTCCTCAGTTTCACTTGCTTGGAGTCTGAACTGTATGTTTATTGACAAATGCTATGCAAATGTATATGCTTATGCATCATGAGGCTAATGGCATGGTAGACAACTTTGCCCAAGCGTGTTTTGATAGTGAATTACTTCTTATCAGCCCTCCTTTTCACAAAACTACAAAAATTGTTACAGTATCAATAAGCTTTCCTTCCTTTTCTTTGCTCATAATGTACATTTCTCTACATAAACTTTTCCTGTCACATATTGAAAGAAAAGAAAGGGATACCATACTTACAAGGTGGGATAAGTAGGAATCTAGTCTGTCAAGATTTTGATAGATCATATTGATTGAATCTAGTATTTCACAATCTGTCCACTTTGACCGCTCCACATTAATCTCAGCCAATTTGTCAAAGTGAAGGGAAAATGTGGCGCTCCCATCCACAAAAGCATAATATTCACTCTGCAAATGCATTATATTTGAGAAAATCAAAATCACACTAGAAAAGAAAATTATAGCGGAAACAGTTTCCATTTACAAGTTAACAAGATACTAGATAAATAGGTTGGAGAACATAAATGTAGGTAAAAATTAGGAAGCTGTAAGAGCTTATGATAGCAAACCTTATATATTTCATGAGGATGGCCAATTGATGCTTCTAATTTTGAAAATAACTCATTGATAGTCACCAATAATGAGGGCAATGACTGGTCAGGGTCCTTCGCCAAAGCTTCCCCAAATTTGTCCACCTCCATGTAAATCTGCGTGCACCATTAGAAGATAAAGTTGAAAATAAAATCTGATGATGACAAAATAATGGTGAAAAGCCCGTCACAGAGAATAGTGGGCCACATCTTTTATTCATATTGGTTACAGGATGGTAAGGCCGCCATAGTTTCCCTAGGCCCCATCAATCATGCTCTTCAGATAAACCAAACTATAAAGATTATGCTGAATGCAATAATAAATATAGTAGTCAAATTTCACTCCTTTTCAGACGGAAATCCAGAATAAAAAACCACTAGTAACTATCCATTTCAATTTTCAGCTATGCCAAAACAGGCTAGGTTCAAATGAAGCCATATTGTTCTAATGGGATCTTACCAATCAGATGGCAGGCTTCACAGCCTTTTCTTTAAATGTCTAAGGAGATCAAACCATTTCTTCCAGAGTCTCGCTGAAAAACTGGCATTTACTTCTCTCTATGCAATTATTTGTAAGATAAGTTCTAAGTTTTAACATTTGTTTCCTTTTTTATTGGTAACGTGACTCAAACCAGCAACCTCATGGCGATGACAAACACTCTTTAATGACTTCTAAAAGTTTTATGAGCTAAATAGACACTCACTTCAGTTGATTTTTAATTTCTATCCAGTGCACATTTTTTAAAAGGGTACACAAAAACAACAAAAACACTAAACAATCTAATGGCAAACAGAAATGGCCTCTGAAATAGTATTGACAACTATGAAATTATATTAAACAAGAATGCTTGGTTCATGATATTAAGTTAAACTACAGCAATTAATTCAATGATGGGGAAAATGAACGAGTTGTACTGATGTTTCTTAATAATCATTATTGGGAGGAAGAAACTCAGATTCACATAAATTACAAGTTTCTTTTCCCTTCCCTTTTTCTCCTTTCTCTAATTTATTCTCTTATATTTTCTTGTTTTGGTTTCTTTGATTACATTACTATAAAGTTGGACTTGCAAGGAATGTAGCTACAACAGAGGGTTGCCAGACTTGACATGATTCTAGTGAGCATCACTTTGATTTGGGCATCTCTTCACTTAAAGTAAGTTACTGAAATTCAATTCAGTAGAGCATCCAAAGTCCCAACAGAGAAAAAATAAACTAAAAATTAACAAATAGAACATTAGGGGTCATTTGTTTGCACTCATTTACATATGCAAATTATTACCATGCGTAATGGTTGCGCATCATCACGTTTGTTTGCATTGATTCACATGTGATGCAAAAATGAGGTGTGAAAATGGTTTATGAAAATGGTGTGTAAATATGGTCATTTACGTACCAGAACTTTCACACATGTGTAGGTGTGAAAGCGTTTCACACACCCTCAACCAAAAAGGCGCTAGTACACTGAGTTACACGGTGATTTTCCACTTGTGGGGCCCATCAAAGACCTTTAGTTTTTTTTAAATTCCTGTTGACCCTATATTTGTAATCCAAACCGTTCAATTTGTATATTGAACTAATAAACCCCAAGATCATGCAGCTGATTATCTTAAGTCTTCCTAGATTTTGAGTAATTTGTGAAAGAAATCCAAACTATAGATTTAATTTTCTAGACTTTTGTGGGCCCCCCAATTCATGCTCTGAACCATTCAAATATTCTTGTATTAATGGTAACATCAAGCCATAGAGTTTCATATATTAATTCTTCATGGATTTGAGGAATTTGTGAAAAACATCCAAAAAGAAAAAACAAATAAAGGTAAAACCTTTGGAAGAACTCATTTACTCATGTGAAAATGATGAGATGCAGGAAAAGATGTGATCTAGCCCACAGTTACCTAGTTCGTAGTTCGAATAATTTGCATTCGAATTCGTAGTTCGCAATTCGACACTTATCTGAATTCGAAAATTTGATGATGTAGGTTCATTTAGTTCGTTTCCAGATTCGATTAGTTCGTAGTTTAAATTCGACATGTTCGATATAATAGTTCGAATATATAATTTAATGAGATTTGTTATGACTTGCATATTCCTAGGTCTAACTCATATCTAACTTTCTTCTAAAAATGATGGTAACGTAAACATATGCTAGATTTAAACCTCCTAAAATTGTATGCCATCAATTTAATAGTAACTAAAATTTAATTTCAATTGGAGTGAGGCCCACAGCTTGATCAATCATGTTTTATACATAGCTTCATGATTTTTCAGCGGTGTAGATTGGAAACCCAGTACTCAAGTCATGAATATATATATAGAGCATAGACTAGCTAACTCAAGTCATGAATATATATATATAGAGAGCATAGACTAGCTACTAAAGTGTTAGGTCATCTCATCCAGGATAAGACTTTAGCCTATATATGATATACTAATAATCTATTGTACACATGACAGATAAGAAAGAGAGAGAAGGAAAGGTCAAATTCCATTTTCCCAACAGTACGACTCTGAGAGGGAAGCGAGAAGCTTCCCTTTTTCATGGTTTTCTTCTTCGAATAGAGTCCGGCTCCTCTTTTTTCGTTGAAAACGTTATGCCTTCAAGTGGTGCCCGTGACCAAACACTTTATCATTGAGATTCCAGCAGTGAAAACATGTGCTGGACCATGGAGAACGTGTGACTGGGAACTAGAAGCATTTAGGTAAGCTTGTAACTTCATCATCCCCACCCTGCAGCCTTTGATTTTTTGGTTTTCTTTTACTGCGAACTGCCTCGAATCGGGCATTTTATTTTTCACAACCCATGGTGAATTGAACTGCAAATTGTTTGATTCAAACAGTTCGCAGTTCGAGTCCTAAACCAGCGAATTAGGTAACTATGATCTAGCCTAATATGGAATGATGAGATCAATCTGAAAATTAATAATTAATGCTAAATTATAAATCGCACCATCTACACTATCTAACACTGAAAATTAAATGGGTAATTTGATAATGTTCTGAGGCAATATTGCAAGTCCTGCAATAAAGGCCCCTCTAGTAATAAGAGGGAGGAATCCTTGTGGAAGTTAGAACTTCCACCAGCTTAGGGGTAGTCTAATTCAAGTAAATTATTTGTCCCTTCACGAGGATTTGAACAATAGCTGGGATCAACATGTTTGCAGTTGATTCAATGTGTAATTTGGGCTTAAAGAACAAATTCAGACTTACAACAATTATCCCACAGCAATATAAAGGCCCAAATGTTAATTGGAGTGTAGGATGTGAAAATAATGGAAATTATGGCCAAAATATGCCTCCAATAGTGGTTTGGCTGATCGAGTGGGGGCCAATAGGGGTCGGCCAGGTCTGGTGGAACCCACTTAAGGTTGAGTAAAGTAGGAGTAGGGTCTAGACAGGTTTAGATGGTGGGGATCTTGGATTGGATGGTTGGATTTGGTGGGATGATGGTGGATCAGTAAGATATGGGTGAATGGATCAGATCTGATTGATCTGATCAAAGGAATGATTGGCGGCTAAGGTAGATGATGGCTATGATGGTCGGATGGTGGAATCTAAGGATTGGATGGATGGACAATGAAATCAAGGCCTGGTGGTATAGATCTAGTAGTTTAGAGGCTTTTTAATGGTGAGGATTGTGTAGATCTACAGTTGTTGGTGGCTGGTGGGGTGATGGTGGTTTGTAGATCTAGGATTTGAGTGCAGAAGAAAACTCAAAGGAAAATAAATAAGGAGAAGAGAAGAGGATACCTTGAATTGGGCTCTCACTAAACTCCGATCCGGGGGCATTAGTGCAGATCCCGTGAGCACGAAATGGAGACTCAAGGAGAACTCAAAAGGGGGTTTTCATTCCATAGCATTCATCACATAACATAATGAAGAAGAGAACATAATAGTCTTTCAAGACATGAAGCCCTAAAGTGATGACATCATCACAAGAAATAAAAATATAAAATAAAATAAAAAAGGGAAAAGCTCCTATAAGAGTAACTCTCACACTGCTATGAGAGTAAGCAGGGGACTCATTGCACTTAGGCTGTTGCCATTGGATATGGATCCAATTGGTACCCCTTACTCTCCTAGTAGTGGGAGAGTTACTCTCATAAGAGCATTTCCCAATAAAAAAATGTGTCCACAAAGAGAAAGGAGGGGCATGGGATTCGTGCGCAATATGGCTTGTGCACGAATCCAAGAAGCCTCTTGGTTAAGTGATGGGACCCCTTCATTAAACTTTATTTATTTTCTATTGCTTCTTCTTGAGCCCCTCTTGAATCTTCTTTTAATTCACTTGTTCCCCTCTTGACTTCAATAACTCTTTTATTTTCTCCCATGTGGCACTTCCCAGTGTGAGGCCTTCAATACGATTGCGCACATGGGGCCTTCTATCCATCATAAGCTAGATCCAAGGAGATACGACCGTTGGATTCATCGGGATGGTAATCCAACAGTGGATTACAAAATCTCAGTGATCAATGTTAGGATACGCGTCATCCATCCACGGAGTAGCTAAATTTGCAAACCTATGCCTTCTTTGTTGGTAGATCTTGAAAGGATTGGGGGAATTCAGGTTGATGTCCCCATCAATTTGGCAAACATATAATGTGTTTCACATGTGTAACACTTGCATGTGTCACATTTGCATATGCAAATGTTACATATATAAAACCCATTTTCCTATCACATACAAAAAGGCAAATGACCCCTTCATGTCAAAATTGACAAAAAGGTGAAAAGGGAATAAGGAACTATCTAGAGTGAGAAGAGACAACACATTTAGAGTTTCAGATACAAGAACAAACCAACCTGTGCAAGAAATGTAGCCAGACAACGTTGTAGATGTGTTAAGGCAGAAATCCTCTCAGATATCATAACTGCTGCAGAATGACAGAGACGTTGAATGGGAGTCCCTTCTGTAGCATATCCACGTAGCAATTGAACAGTTTCGTCAATAAAAGCTCGTGGCCCTCTTTCAAAAACCATGAAGTATAATTTCCGTGCATCTGTTCCCTAGACAATGGAATATGATGGATTTTATAAAGAAAAATTCCAGGAAGAAACTTAACCTGTCATATGTTAGTAATAGTAGAATTGGTTTCTTTTTATAAGGAAACTACAAAATCAGAAACGTTGAAAGAACCTCTCCCCGTGACTGCCAAAAACGTAAACTCTTCCGAACGTCATGCAAATTTAACAGTGTATGCTCCAAAATATCCTCTAAAGTATCAAAAACTCTGGATGTTTCTTTCGGAATCCTGCAGGTAAGCAGCAGTTATTCCAGAAGGAGGGGGGGGGGGGGGGGGGGGGGGGGGGTGGTGGTTGTTTTGCAAAGCTAAAATATCAATCTATAAATAAAGAGTTGCAGATTCATATGTTGGAAAAGCACATTCCAAATGTATGTCAAGTACTTCTGTCAATGCCTACTAATATGATGCAAAGAAGCATGCAGAGTGTTTCCTTTTTTTCGTAAGAAAGCATTTCCTTCAACATGACTACATATACAATTTGACCTCAACCTATCTTAAGTTGTAATAATTATGTATTTAAACATAATGAAAAACAACACAATTCTATCCCACATGAGGCGCAACTTGCAGCCCATCTGATTTATTGTTTTCATGCAGACATAATTTCCTAGGAAAATGAATTGTCCAGGAAAGCTATATTCATGAGGGAAAAGAAAGGTTTTTGAAATTCACTTTCACATTGAAAGGGTTGAAAAACTATACACATATACAGGGCTTCGAATTAGGTAGCAGCACAGAATGCATGCCAAATCGTCAATTACAGCAGAGATGGGATAGAAAGGTGATACAGTTAGGTAACACCATCCATCAACAAGTCAATCCATTACAAAGATTAAACTCAATGGGCTCATCACGTCTATTGAGGGGCCCATCTAGGGGCATCAACAGGCCCTATTTTGAATTGGTTTGGCCAGGCCCACTCAAAATGCCAGCACGTCAAGCCATGGTCCGGCCCATCAACAGCCCTACGCCCCTTCACATCAGACTAATAGGGATGCCTGGTCCATGTAGGCTCCATTGGTGTCAGCTCATCATTAAAATCTTTTTGTGGCAGTAGTCATATATTGTTTCTATGAGAAAATTAATTTTGGATGTTAGATTGATTTGCATGGTCAAAGGTAGTAGTGTTTTTGCATGTCTTGTCTGGGCGTGAAATCAAAACATCTTTGAAATGGGGTTATTAGGTTAAAAGCTTAGGGGATGTGTACATGCCACTAATGAAGAATTTATGAAGCATTATGAGGAGGCAAAGAATGCCCACAAGGGCCGCACCAAAATTTGAGTGGTTTAGAACAATCATTAATCATCTTCAATTTGAAAATGATGATCTCATTTTCTATGAGGCATCAGAGGATCAGATAAAAAAAAACGTGAAGGATACTCTTCTGCACTGTGAAGCAATTTCTGTACTCAAAATCTACTTCTTCAAGAGCAAGCTTATTGGGTTCTGCATGGAACATGATTGCATTCTGGAGTTGACAGATCTTGTGGGATGCAAAGAAAGTTCTCTTTTAGCCACCCATCCTGATCTTTCATATTCCATGCCCAGCCTTCTGGAATTGGTCAATCTTATGAGATGCAAAGATAGTTCTCTTTTGGCCACCCATCTCAATCTTCCATTGTATATAGGAAAGACTTCTAAAGCCCTATGGAATCTAGTGGTTAAAAGAATGGGAAAAAGATTGGCAACATGAAAATCTAGCTACCACTCTTTAAGGGGGGAAGTCACCTTAATAAAGTCCGCCTTATCTTATCTTCCCATATATTTCATGTTGCTATTTAAATTCTTGGCAGTGGTAGCTTCTAGGATTGAAAGATTGAGATGTAATTTCAAATGGCAGGGCGAAGAGGATAAAGGGAAATATCATCTTCTAGCATGGGAATCTGGGTAGATCCAAAAAGTATAGCAGCTTAGGCTTTAAACCCATCAGATTGCTGAACCAAAGATCAGCTTGGCAAGTGGCTCTAGAGGTTGGGGGACGACTATGAGGGCCTCTGGAAGCAAATTACTATGGCCAAGTATGGAGTTAGAAAAAATGGGTCGGACATTCCAAACCCTAATCCTCAGCAACTTTGTATATGGGGAGGTCTTCTATTGGTCAAGGAGGCTTTCTTCTCAAACGTCAGATGCTGTATTGGAACATGTGATCATATTAGATTTTGGCTGGATATGTGTGTGGGAGAAATTCCTATGCTCTTTCAATGTGCTAGAGACTGGTAAGCTGTGGCTAGCAGTTACATGGGCAGAGTAAGTGTTCTTGTGGTTTGGGGGATCTGAGTCCTGCTTCGCTAGCAATTATCTTTAGGCATTCAAAGCCCCCCAAGGGTCTTAGCTTTTGGATGGACAGACCTTTCAGGAAGCATTCTCATCGTGAACAATCTCGGTCATCATGCTCTTATCATTTTGAATGCTTGTCCATGTGTTTTCAAGATGCAAAATCAGTGGACACTTGCTTCTCCATTGAGAGAGTGCTTTGTTTCTATGGAATATCGTGTTAAAGGTGTTTTACATGCAATTGGGCTTTTCCCGAAAACCTAACTGCAACTATATGAAGCATGGAAAATGTCAACTGCCTCAGGTAAAGGTAAGATAATGCCGAAGATGTCTTTCATAGCCATAATACGAGTGATATGAAAGGAGCACAATGTGTGTTGTTTCAAAGGGAAGGCTTCTTCGGTAACGGACATGATGGATGAGGTGAAATTCCTTGTCGCATCCTGGGCATCGATCCGCTCAGTTTAGGGATTTTCCAATTTCTTCCAGATTAGGGAATTGGGAGGAGGCGGCTTTTTCCTATAGTTTCACTCTATGATCGTGGTCAGATGTATTCTGCCACAAAGGGGTTGCCTCAAGCTGATTTTTTTAACAGAGGCTTGCAGGTGTTGTTCATATCAGTTAAAACAGAGTGCAGTTTGTATTAGGTCCTTCTCTGGTCAGAGTGCGAGACGCAAAGTCAATAAAGCAGAAATGCTAGCTTTAAGTATAGGTCTTCATAAAGCAAAGCACCTATTAATACGTTCGTAACCTTTACGGACAGGTCTTCATAAAGTAAAGTGCCTAAAACATTCATAATATTTTGGTGGAAGGTGAGACTTTATTTGCAATTAGCTGAGCCTCTGCCATATGCAAGCCCTCCTTGGAGATTAGTTGATGTGGCAGAGGAGATTTTCAACCTATGATTGCTTATTCATGTTTTCTTCTACCACATTAAGAGCGATGCTAATCCTTTGGCAGTGGCAAAGGAAGGAGTAAGGAGGTAAAGTTTGTTGATTTCGACTCACAATGTACCTCAGGTTTTACAGTATTTCTCCAATACTATTTTCACTTTTCTCATTAATAAAGTTACCATTCAAAAAAAGCAACTGAGAGTAAAATTTTGGGACATAACCAAGTTGCTCACATGTCCCCTCTCTATATTAGAAACTTTCCTAGTATATTAGTTATGAACAGCTTATTAAGATTATGATGAACCACAAAAAAATAAGAAGAATATACAAGAGATTGCAATGTCATAAACACAAACTTACATTGGCCTGTAGTATACCAAAAGAAAAAATAAAGGTGATCCCTCTATCACATTTTGGTGATATGAAAGAGCGCATAAGCTGTCATTTTCTTCACCAACTAGGCTATCTATCTCATGACAATGTGTAAACTGACTGAGAGCTAAGGAAGAAGAGAAGCTCCTTCTCTTCCACAAAGGGGTCCGACAATTGAAAATCTGAAACACTCAAAACAAACACGCAAATTTTACTCCAATGCGATTTGGTCCCACCATGACATCGAGCAAATGATTAATAATGTGATTACTGCATATGATTTTAAATAGTGCATAAGATTGCATGAGTGCACACTGCTTAAACTGCAGTCACCACCAACCAAAAACCACACCAAATTAGACGATCCCAGAGTTGTTCCAATCCATCAACCCTAAAACCAAGAGACTAATCAACCATTTCCACCATTTCAAACAACAATCATATTACCTAATCATCATATTTAAGTAATGTGGCTACCTAATCATAGTTAGATAATCTTACAAAGCAACAGTATAGTTTATACAGAACATAAAGAAGCGGCTTGAGAAGGCAAGAAATGGAGATGTTATGTTACTGAGATGAGGATTCGAGAGAAGTCCTCGAAGGCAGTGGAAGAGGGAGGCCAGATTTGCGTCTGCGAGAGGTGAGGAAGTGGAGATTGGTGGAGATTCTGGTGAGGAGATTCGAATCTCGTGAAGGAAGGAAGCTGATGAGTCTGTTCCAGAGCTGGTTCGAGTAGGAGGAGATTAGAGCTTTCAAGTACGCCGATTCGTTTCTAGGGCTTTGGTTTTCTGAGGAAGAAATAGAAGAAGAAGAAGTCGCCATGGATTCGATTCCTTCCCAGGCGGCGGTGAAATGAGGACAAGGCACGAGCAAGTTCTGGAGAGCAACTGAGGCGTGTTTCCCGCACGTTTACCGGATACAATAGGTGGCAATGGGTCGGGTCGGGTCGAATCTGTCGGATCGGATGGGATTTACTGTCAGGAGAAAGTCTAATGCGCTAATTAGACTGTGGAATGAGCTCTACTACTAAATGATTCTTCTTCTTCCTCTTTTTTTTTTTTGGGTTATAGGAGGGTTTCCAATCCTTTTGACTGGACTAATTTCTCTGGACCCAGAGAAAAGCCTGATAAACTCCCCTGTAGCTCCAGCGTAGGGGTGAAAATTTGGTCGTGCTGGCGCCGCCCAAGACCGAGCTCAGTCTTGCCCGGGAGGGGCCAACGTGGCCCGTGTCTGAGATGTGGGCCAGGCCGGGCCCAACCCCTTGTGGGTCAGCCCAGCACGGCCCTGCCTTGCTTGGTCAGGCCCCAGATGGGCCTAGCCCGTGCAACCCATGGGCGGCCCACAGATCCTCCTTTCCTTTTCTTTTTTAAATTTTTTTAAAAATTGGACGGATACAAAGTCACGAACTTGGACTTAGGCTCTTGGACCAATTTCATTAAAATAAAGAAATTAAGAGAAATAAATAAGTATAATAACACTAATGATGTTTTGAAAAAATACATCAAATAAATTGTATTTCCTTGAAATTTAAGTTACAAAAGATCAAAAAAATTACAGGTTTGAACTTGGAGTCTTGGATCAATATATATAATGAAATTCAAACCTTCTGATAAATGAAAAAAGAATTACAACTTTAGAAACCTATGATACATTCTAAAAAATAAATTACAACTGAAAACTTATGATACATTCTAAAAAATAAATTACAACTTTAAAAACTTATAATACATTCTAAAAAATAAATTACAAGTTAAAAGCCTACGATACATTCTAAAAAATAAATTACAAGTTAAAAGCCTATTATACATTCTAAAAAAGATTATACTATGATATATGTAACACCGCTAGCTTGTCTTCTATCTCGAATCCTTCATCGATGTATTGTTCTCTATCCTCTACTAGGTACCAATCCCGTAAGCACATGCAGGTCTCAATGGTTTCTTCTTGAAACATAGTCCTCCTCGGGTCAATAAGGCGCCTACTTGCACTAAATGCCTACTCTTATGCAACTGTAGAAGCTGGTATTGTTAGTATATCACGAGCAATGGCGAAAAGCACAGGAAGCTTAATTTCAAATTATTTTTACCATGCCAAAAGATCAAAAGCATCTTTTTCGTCATCCGAGATTGGAACATGATTGCTCCTCAGATACATTGTTAATTCATTAAGGTTGTAAGAGGATCGTCCGGAAGAAGATAAGTTACTTCCGTGAGATTTCCTCATAATGCTCCAAATGGCCTTCTTTTTCCCTTTATGTACTTGGGGAGGGCCTGTTGGAACCGTGGGTGCTATGTATCTGCCTAATCGGGTAGTATAATCCAATAAAGTGTTTCTAATTGTGTCTTAACTGTATATATATCATTTATATTAGTTGTATTCATGTTAGAGTTTATTTCATCAAGAAGGGTTTCTATACCTTTTAATTTCAATCTAGGGTCTAATGCAGCAGCAATACAAAATGTTAAAGGAGCTACTCTCTAATATTGTGAAAACTTTGCCTCCATTTGTAGACACATAAGTTGAAAATTAAGAAAATCTCTATACTTTTTAAAAGTAAGACTTATTTCATAAAAATGGGTTAAAGCTTGATTTGATGTGGGATAATATACCTCGAAAAAAAACAATGTTGCATCATGAAAAACTTTTAAAAAATCTCTTATCATTTCAAGAAGGGTCCATCTGTCATCACTTATAAAAATATTTTCATGTTCCAAATAAAGTTGACAATATTGATTTGGTGTCATTTTATAGGCACATGCTTCTTTTAACATTTTATAGGTAAAATTACATATATGCTTTATATCTTGTGATATTTTCTTTGGTTTTAGACCCAAATTTACACATATGTCCCTCCACCATTGTTTTCGAGAGGGAGAACAAAAAATGTATCCTACTATCCATTTAATGCTCTCTAAATCATCTCTAATATATTTTACCCCTACTTGTACGATAAGATTTATGATGTGGCATGCACATCTATTGTGAAATAGAGATCCATTTAAATCAAGTTGAATCGCATGTTTTAGTAAATCTGTTGTGACATTGTTAGTGCTTGCATTATCTAAAGTTATAGAAATTATTTTATTTTCAATTTCATATTCTATAAGTTTTTCAAGGACGGTGGACCCTATCATAGTACCAATGTGTGAGAACTCTAATAAAGAAAATGCAATCATTCTTTTCTACATCACCCAATCACTATCAATATAATGTAATGTGATTGCAATGTACCTCAAATTTTGTTTAGAGGTCCATAAATCTGAAGTTAAAGCCACTTTTCCAGGTATATTTTTAAAAATATGTTTTAAACTCTCTTTTTCTTTCAAAAAAGTTTTTATTGCATCATTTCTAGCAGTAACTCTAGATATTTTCTGCCATGAAAGAACAAAGGCCGACCTATGATATCTTTCAAAGGCTCGGTCTTCGGCAAATATAAATGGTAATTGGCGAACTATTATAAACTTAATAAGTTGATATCTAGCATTATTAGGGTCATAGTGAAAAACTCCTAAACCACCAGATGAATCTGTTTGTGAAAGTTGTGTTTGGATGAGCCCACTTCTGACCCCAACATTAGCGGTATTTGTGGTTTTGGGCACACACTTATCCATATGCCTTTTAAAGTGGCCAATGTCGTTTGCTGATTTGGCACTAAGGAAATCTTTGCAAATTTTACATTATGCCTTTTCCTCTATTCCTCCTGTAGGACTTAGGACCTGATATTTAACAAAATAAGACCATACAGGAGAAGCCAATCTTGTTTTTCGCTTCTTTTTAGTTGTAGAAGCCGAACATGAAGGCTTTACACCACCAGTGGATCCTGGTTATTGGGGATTATAACTATCTACTTCTATGCCCTGACTAAGATCTGAATGAATAAATACAAGATCTTCTTCATTTAGAGAGAAGTCAAAGTTAAAAGGTTGTGATGGTCCAACCATTTTCCTAAATAAAAGATTTTCAAAATAACTTAAATAAATAATTATGTATAATGTGTTTTTTGTGATAATTTATATAAGAAAAGGGAGAAGATGAGACTTAATATATAATATTACTATGTATCTTAATACTAAATAAAACTCAAAATTAAAAATAATAAATACCTTTATGAGAGAGGGAAAGCTAATGGAGAAGTCCTCTTTAGTTGAATCCTCCACTTTAGAGAAGTCACTCTCACTCTTTACTTCTTAAAAAACTTTGTAGAGCTTAGAGCCTTAGACTTTAGAATGAGACTTAAGAGAGCTTAGAGCATTAGAACCTTAGAGGGAGTGTGTGAAATGAGAGATTAGATGGGTGTAGAGAAATGAGAGGAATGATGGCCATTTATAGAATTCCTAAGTGATAAAATGACATAAAATACACCCTCATATGACCGTTTTATAGCAGTTGGGGGGTATAATGGTAAAAAATGATCAAAAGACACTAACACACCCCCCCCCCCCCCCGAATGAGACTTAAGAGAGCTTAGAGCATTAGAACCTTAGAGGGAGTGTGAGAAATGAGAGATTAGATGAGTGTAGAGAAATGAGAGGAATGATGGCCATTTATAGAATTCCTAAGTGATAAAATGACATAAAATATACCCTCATATGACCGTTTTATAGCAGTTGGGGGTATAATGGTAAAAAATGATCAAAAGACACTAATACACTCCACCACCCCCCCCCCCCCCAACCCACGTGGGGTAGGGTGTGTGTGTGTGTGTGTGGGGGGGGGGGGGGGGGGG
The DNA here is from genome assembly GCA_029852735.1 of Persea americana. NCBI lineage: Eukaryota > Viridiplantae > Streptophyta > Magnoliopsida > Laurales > Lauraceae > Persea > Persea americana. The sequence goes on from CM056811.1 coordinate 21,266,192, forward strand.
GGGGGGTAAAAAAATATTTTTTTGACTTTTTTTTAGGAGGGGGGGTTTTTAAAAACATGACCATTGGGGAGTGCCTCGGGCCGAGTCTGGCTGCCTGCGAGCTTCGGGGGCCAGCCCAGCAAGGCAAGAGTTTTACTCGTGCGGGGCCGGGTCGGGCCTCGGGCATGGTAGCCCTGGCCCAGCACGGCCCGCTAGGGACTGCCAAGCCGAGCCGGGCTAGCCCATTGACCAAGTCAACGGGCTCAGGCAAGGCCCATGCACGGTTTTTCCGTGGTGAGCCCGTGTTGGGCTTGAGCCGCCCACCCAAATTTACTCCCCTACTCCAGCGTGGTACTATAGTTTCAAACGTACAACCTCCGGATACAAATCTTGGTCCTAGGCCAACTGAGCTACCTCCTAGGATTACTACTGAATGATTATTTAAAGGTAAAGAGTTAAAAATATGAGTTATAGCTTAAGAATATAATAAAGCTAGGAGATTTAGATGGGACATTGACTTTCTTAGGTATTGAATTACTACAGTGATAGCTGGGTATTCATTTTCTATCTTTCTTTTTTTTTCAGTTCTAGAGAGATTATTTGATTGATATATTTATTTTATTTGCTTTTTATTTGCATTTTAACCACTAAAGGAATGGACTCCTGTTTATTCAATTTCTAGGAACTCTTCTCACATAAACACACCCTAAAACTAAAATAATCGATTTGAGCATAACCCAAAAAATTTAAATGTCAATATAATACTTTAATTAAGTCATCAGGTTCGTCATTGTCAAGTTATTTGAGTTGGTTTGGCTAGTCAAATTGCAATCATAAGAATAAATCATGTTTAACCCAATCTGTTTACCAACTCAAGAACTCAACTGGGCATAATGAATTGCGTTTTTCTTTGTTTTGATCTAATTTTAAGAATAGCAGCAATTATCCTCTCAAATAACTTCATATAAACAAATATACTTTCCAAATATTTGAGAAATGATATGTTCAGCAATAAGTACCTGTAAGACTCCGACCCCTAATTTTCATGATTCATGTGTTTTTAGCGTGGTTTAGATCTCTAAGTGAAATTTGAGCCTAATTGAGTTAGATTGTGGTTTAGAATGTTTTTCCTTTAGCTTTGGGGAATTTTGAGAAAGGTTGGACCTAGTCTTGCAGCCTGGGGATGCCTCAGGTTGTACGTGTCAATGTGAGGGATTGTTCTTGATTTTGAAAAGTTCCAATTTTGGTTTCTTTTGATAGGTTAAATTAACCCCAACAACTTTTGTGTTTAGCCCTATTCCATTCGAAGCCAGAAAATCAGTTTTTCAACCTTATGGGCAAAACAACCTTTTCACATTGAAATATGAGCCCAAATTTTGAAATTCCAGAACCATATCAAAAATATACTTTTTGAAAACTATCTTTTTTTAGGATCATTTTAGTCTTCTTCGTCGATTTTTTGAAAACTATATTTTAGGCAGCGCAAGTTTCAAACTCAAATGGGGCCCACAATCCAGTCACTCTAATACTCATTCTTCCTCACTCACGTTTGCAACCCATTCCTCACTTCACTTCAGAACTCAAAAATCTAGTAAGGGAGAGAACCATTTTCTCCACCTTCTTCTTCTTGCATGCCATAGCTAGAGGGTTCCAATTGAAAATCAGATATCATTTCCCTTTTCCTCTCCTCCCAAGCTTTCCATTGCTATCTTTTTCTTAGAGTTTTTAGCTGAGCTACCCTCCCTTCTTCTTCCTTGCTCCTTGTTTGGCTAGATATAGGTAAGAGCTTCCTTCCATATTGTTAATGGAGTCCTATGAACTCCTAATGATCTTGGTTTTCTAGCATGCAAACCCCATTTCAAAATGGGTTCTTGTTTTCAAATTTGTTGGGATTTTTGAAGGAATTTCTTTGGGTTTCTTATAGATATCGGTTCAGCCATAAGAAAGAACCTTGGAGGAGTCTTTGATTTACATTTGGATTAGCATTTGGTCCAAGGCAAGTGATCATTTTAGCTCCTTTTGGTATATCTAATATTTGGACATTTTTTTAGTTATAAATGGTTTGATTTCTCATTTTGGTTTGAGTAATGAATTTTGATAAGTCCTTAAAAATGCAGATTTTCCTCATCATTTTAGAGTAATTAAGGACTTAATCATCAAATCATGGACCATTTTAGTAAAAAATTATGATTTTATGTTTTTGAGCATCAAAGTCTGAATTCGAGTCAAAATTCATCCAAAAATTGTATTTTCACATAAAATCATGAATTTCTCTATTTTTAGCATTGAAAGTCACAAATTTCTCATAACTTTTTATTCACACATGAAATGATGAATTTTCTTTGTACCATTGATTTGATTGAAGAAAACTTGATAAAATGGTGACATTTTATGCATCTATTTAGTGTGAATTGGGCCCGCATCTTGCATAATTCCTTACTTATATGATCAGATTGTTCTTTGATCTTTGCTTTTATTTTTTATAGGGAATTTCAGAAATTTGGGCCCACGAAAGAGAATTGATGAATCAAATGCACCATAAACCCACCTTCCTTTGGCATGAATTCTACGGTAGGGGCGGCCATGGTAGGGTCCGCTCTCATATGTAAGAAAAAGAAATCAGATTTAATCTCTCGAAGATAAGTTCAAAATTTGCGGGCCATGAGATGATGAGGTGTCCTATCTACTCTCCAAAAAATATTGCTTACATGTCAAGATGGATGGCTAAGATTCAATTCGAGCCAAACAAAGAAGAAAAAAAATTGCAAAAGAAACTCCCTCCAAGGGGAGGACGTCCAAGGCAAGAGAATTTAAGGCTTGCACACTCATGTAGGGCCCATCATGTGTTCCAATTTGAGATACAAATCCGAACTTCAGATTTGAAATTATTTAAACGAAGGTGGAACCGTGCAAAGGAGGTTTTTCAAGCCATGAAAAATTCAAAAAAAAAAAAAAACAATTCAAGATTCTTGCTAGCCAAGCAATCCAAGTTGGAAGATAAATCCAAAGAGTCACAGCATCAAGGGTTTCCATTATTTGAAAAGTCACAAAGCAAGCATTATCCAATACCAAGATGAAGTGGACGTCCAACACATAACCTTCTCAAGCGTCAAACGTTCAAGAATTTCAGAAATTATAGGAGATTTGTGGAGATTCAAACTTTCAAAACAAAAGCTAAGTATGGGAAGTTACAATTAAAGAGGTCATCAAAGAAAGAAGGACAAGAAAGAAGGGAATGTGCAATTAATTACATGAGTCCAGCCATGATGAAATCCAAGTCACACGTCCAAAAGAGGTGGATTTTTAATTGTTTCAAGATTAGAACACTTTCAGAAGTTATTTTTGGCATTTATTTTTCTTCAAAGTGGGTCCAAGTAAAGGAGTTGCAAGGGATAAGGAGGATGCAAGGATTTATGCACCAATGAATTCAAAAGAGAATTCAAATCTGAAATACCCACAAAGGTCTCCTAAACCTACCAAAATCCCATCCAAAATTGGAGATTAAGCAAAGAGCCTTATGAAACTATGCTACCTTGGACTACAAGTGAGGAAAAAGAATATAAAAAAGGGCCATAAAGGGCTGGTCGGGAAAATTCCGCTCCTCCATTCCTCTTGGACGACCAGCAGCCTCTCCATTCTTTTTTTTATTAATTTTTTTTCCATCTCTCCTCTACCATCCTCACTCACCCAAGGCTTCTCTAAGGCTACCACCACTTGGGTTCCTACGCCGTCGCGCCACCGCCGTTGCTATCGTCACTCCACCATCGGATCATCCTTGAAATCATCTTCCCTTGCTTGGATTTCAGATCGCGAAACGAGAGCCGGTCGGATCGCCGTTCAAGACCGCGAGTCCCTCTCCTCCGTTTAGTGTTTCTTGTGTCTATGGTAAGGTTGGATGCACTTTATTTTTATTAAAAGAATTTTGTAATGGTTATTTGCTTGTAATGGGTCTTTCATTAATAAATCAAGTTTATGGGGTCTTGGTCTTCACCAATGGGTCAACATCAAATTTTTGTGCGTAGTGACAGTGCGCACTTGGTGCGGTGGTCTTGATTTTTCTTGATGGGATTAAGCAAAGTAATTATTGCAAAGTTTTAGAATTAAAATCTAATTTCTTTATTCTCTAATTTTATTTTATTTTATTTTATTTTTATTTTATGCACCTTAACAATTATTGCAATTGGTTGGGCTAATAAATCTTATGGTGATGCAGTGTTTAGATTAGGTTTCTAGATTAGGATTTTAATTTTCTTTGGTTGTAATTAATATTTCAGATTTGTAATTAATTTTTAATTAAATTAGAAAATTTGATTTGTATAGTTTTTTTTAGGCTAGAACTAGTTTTTTTTATTAGGACAGGTTTTGCGATAAATAAACTCTCCGTGGATCGATTCTGTTTCACCGGTTATTACTACAATCGCGGTCTTGCACTTAGGACTACGATCAAGTTTTTGGCGCCGTTGCCGGGAAGTTTTTCTTCGCTTAAGGTATTTTTTCCAACCTATCTTTTTAATTGCTTTGTGGGTGTGCCTTTACTATTCCGCAATCATTCTAGATCTAAAGGTAGCATGCATGGAATGTTTGGACCAGCCCTATTGCATTAGAAAGTGGATTTTTAATCTCCGATTTTTGATAAAATTGGAACTATTTCAGATCTGAAAAAAATTATTTTTTCTGATTTTTCAAAAATCACATCCAATTTCTGAAAATTGCCCAGTTAACTTGTTCTAATTTGGACTAGTTTATGCCATTTTTTTTGTTGCTGGTTAGGATTAATTAAGGTCTATTAAAATCAGTTACTTTTCATATTTTTAGGTTTTTAAAGTTTCCAAAAAAGATTTGGAACTTTCCCTCACAAAGGCAAGTCGTAGATCGCACAAATTTGGCTTTTTGGCCACCAAACTTGCAAAAATCTGAAAATTTCAGAACTTTCATTGGAAACTCAGTTTTATTAGTTGTTTTTAAATTTAAAAGGACTCTTAAAAACTTGCTGGAATTTTTTTCTAAGAAGGTTAGTTATTTCTTTGGAAAGCCGAACAAATTGCCTTTCTTAATTGGTTCGATGTCTAGGCAAGTCTTGTCCCATTAGATAAGGGAGACAAGTCTCTTGTTCTAGAAGGTGGTTTTTAAGTGGGACCCTTGCAATGCATCGCGACCCCACCACTGATCTGGGGACTTACCTGGTCGAGCCAGTTTCATAGATTTGAGTTTGAGAACTTTCCTTAGAGATATTAAACTCTCTAAGATTAGGACTTTGCAAGAATTTGAGAATCTTCTTTTAAATCTAAGAACGGACCTTAGGTAGTTATTCTTTCTAGGTTTCTTTATAAAAAAAATAATAATAATAATAAATAAATAAAAACTTTTCAAAATTCCAAAAAGAAGGAAAGACCCCCATCTTCTTGGCAGAGGGACTCCTCAAATCGGTTAGAAAGGAAGGAATCACCTGTCAAGAGCTTGATTTAATTATACGAATCTAGACCTCCTGGTTCTCTTAAGATTTCCAATATGGCTGACGAGAATAGTGATAATGATGAATTTAGGAATGAGAATGGTAATGGGAATGGACCCAATAATAATGAGGAGGTGAATCAACCTTTTAGGAGTTTACGTGATTACCTTCACCCTACACGACAAGCCACACCGTAGTGCATGGTTATACCCGTAGGTGCGGGTCAATTTGATATCAAACCGAGAGTAATCCGACTTCTCCCTAAATTTTATGGACTTGAATCGGAAAGTACATATTTGCACATAAAAGAGTTTGAAGAAGTGTGTGCAACACTGCACTTCAATAATGTGAGGGAAGACCTTATCAAATTTCGTTTATTTCCATTTTCCCTCAAAGATAAAGCCAAGGCATGGCTTCACTCCTTACAACCCAATTCGATTGCTCTATGGTCCGACATGGTCCGGGAATTTTTAAAGAAAATTTTCCCATTACATAAGACCAACACCTTACGGAGGAATATTATAAATTTTAAACAAAAAGACAAGGAGTCTTATTATAGGTGTTGGGAACGCTTTAATGAACTACTTTTTGCATGTCCCAACCACGGATTTGATTTGCACAATACAATTGGTCACTTCTATGATGGACTTAGTCCAGAAACACGTCAATTCATGGAGATGATGTACAATGGGGAGTTCATGGCGAAAAACCCAAATCAAGCATGGACTTACCTTCAGTTTTTGGCAGATAGTGCATAAAATTGGGACACATCTGAAGGTATAAACCCCGTAAAGCAATCGAGTCAGGCTAAAGGAGGGGGCTTATATGTATTAAAAGAAAGCGATGATCTTCGAGCAAAAATTGCCTATCTTACAAGAGAAGTTGATTCCTTGAAATTTGTGAAGAATAAGGAACCTGCTATAGTTTGTGGCATCTGCGCTAGTGATAAATACATTTCTTCAGAGTGCCCAACACTCCCTGCTTTTCAAGAAGCATTTCACGAGCAAGCAAATGCTACTAACACATACAACCGGCTGTTTAACAATTCTCTGGTTAACACGTACAACCCTAATTGGAGGAATCACCCCAACTTTAGTTGGAGGAATGGCCCAAATGCTACTCAGCCCAATTTCAACCAAATGTCAAATCAATTTGGGGGTACTCCTAGTACATATGCTCAAAACACACAACAAATGGTATCCCCTACAACACAAACGACACCTTGGGATGAACTTGTGGCTAAGTTTATGGTGAATCAAGAGTCCGTCAATAAAAAAACATGATCGAAACTTTGAGAATTTACAGAACACCATGCAGAACCTCTGCAAATTGATTGAATCACAACATAAGAGGGCTTTTCCAGCCCAACCACAGCCTAATCCAAAAGGGCAATTTGAGGTTCATCAAGGTGGTCCGTCAAATTCAAAGGAGCATGTTCAAGCTGTTACTATTCTACGTAGTGGTAAAGATATTGAAAAGCCAGATCTGGAAAAAGATAAACAGCCTGCATCCTTAGATCAGGAAGGGAAAGAAAATGAAGTCCCTTTTATCAAGGAAAAAAGCCCAGTTCCTCCGGGATTCAAGCCTTTACCCCCTTTTCCCAACCGATTAGCTCCTGCCAAGCCATCTATACAGAACCAGGAAATCTTTGATGTACTTAAAGAGGTTAAAATTAACATCCCGTTGTTAGACGCAATCAAACAAGTCTCGTCTTACGCAAAGTTTCTTAAGGACTTGTGCATGTTGAAGCGTAAGATACATGTACAAAAGAAAGTGTTCCTCACTGAGCAAGCTAGCGCAATTCTAAAGCACAACGCTCCCCCTAAATTCAAAGATCCAGAATGCCCCACGATTTCGTGCATTATTGGAAATTATCAAATTGAACAAGCGCTGCTTGATCTTGGGGTGAGTGTCAACTTACTACCTTACTCGGTCTACGTAAAATTGGGGTTAGGCGAACTCAAACCCACCCAGGTTACTCTGCAGCTTGCAGACCAATCAGTCAAAAGACCGAGAGGGATAGTAGAGGATGTGCTTGTGCAAGTTGACAAGTTCTACTTTTCAGTAGACTTCATTGTGCTAGACACTCATCCTGTGGCAGATCCTCATGCGCAGATTTCGGTAATTTTGGGGAGACCATTCTAAGCCACATCCAATGCATTGATTAATTGCCGGAATGGAAAAATGACGCTATCTTTTGGTAACATGACATTAGAGCTAAATGTTTTTGACCTTTGCAAACAACCACGGGATGATAACATTGACTTTGAAGAAGTAGATTTGATCGGTGTTCTTACAGCAAAAACTTTTGAAAAATCAATCTCTGATTCCATTGAGTCAATTAAGGACCTGACCCTCTATGAAGAAACACTTGATAGCACTGTTGAAATGGTCAACATTGTAGGCCAACCCTCTTTTAAAAAGCTATTACCAACTGGTACTCTTTCTTTTCCATCTCAGGTGAGGCCACCCAAACCTGAGTTGAAAGCCTTGCCCTCTCACCTGAAATATGCATACCTTGGAGAAAATGAAACATTTCCTGTAATAATTTCTACACACCTTGACAAGGACCAAGAAGTTCAACTCTTAGAAGTGCTCAAACTGCACAAAGGTGCAATTGCTTGGACCGTGGCTGACATTAAGGGAATTAATCCCCTTGTGTGTACACATCATATCTATTTGGAGGAAAATGCAAAACCCTCCCGTCAGATGCAACGTCGGTTAAACCCCACCATGCAGGAAGTGGTTAGGGCAGAAGTTTTGAAACTTCTGGATGTGAGTATCATTTATCCAATTTCGGATAGCTAATGGGTCAGCCCTACCTAAGTTGTACCTAAAAAGGCCGGCGCAACTGTAGTCCGTAATGCTAATGATGAGCTCATCCTAACCTGCGTACCCACAGGTTGGCGAGTTTGTATCGACTACAGAAAGTTAAATGCTGTCACACGAAAGGATCATTTCTCGTACCCTTCTTGGACCAAGTTTTAGAACAGGTAGTTGGCCACGAGTATTATTATTTCTTGGATGGATATTCTGGATACAATCAAATAGAGATCGCCTCGGAAGATCAAGAGAAAACAACTTTCACATGCCCCTTTGGCACCTTTGCTTACGGACGGATGCCCTTTGGGCTGTGTAATGCTCCTGCAACCTTTCAAAGGTGCATGCTAAGTATTTTCATTTGATCACTTGGAAATCTGAAATGTTGTCTAGCTTCAGGGGCACCAATATGCTTTTAATTCCAATATTTAGGTTTCAATTACACAGGGATCAAATGGTGGGCCTTAGCATATGCTTGAAAAGTTTGATTTGAAAACCTTAGGGTTGATGTGGAAAGGGCATTGGTTTGCAATAATGTGGATTTGTAACGGTTTTAACTTGAAAAGTCATTGATTTACAATAATTTGGATTTGTAAAGGTTTTGGTTTTAAAAGGTTTTGTCTTAGTATCAAGTGTGGATTTCGTGTGGTTCACCACGTCGTGGGTGCTTTTGATAGGGTTACTTGTGAGGGCCCACCCCTTGTGGGCCCTCAGTTTGTTTTAAATAATTATTAATATGATATTACCTACTTTAATACCCTAATTAATAGGAATTAGTAAAATAGTTGCTAATGTTCCTAAGTCTTAGAATTTTGCTTTTATAGAATTCGTTATAGATATTGGGTGCTTATTGTAAATTTAGTATGTTTTGATTCGATTAGGACTTAGCTAATATTAGAATTAGTAAGAGGGGCATTATGAGTTAAAAACTTTCTAGAAATCCCACCTAAAGGCCTAATTGTCCATGACCCTATCTAGTCCCCATTCACAACTAAACTACCCTTTTGGTAATTGTCATAAACCCTAATATATATAACCCAATTATTGTAAACATTGCCTAAAACCCTAATTCACTCTTATCTTCCCTACCTTTCCCTAAGAAACCCTAATTCCTCAAATTCCAACACGAGGAGAAGCAAGAGATCACCCCAATTGCACTATCAACACTCTTAGGAGCTTGGAATTCTCATCTCTTTCTCAACTCTATTATCAATTTCGAATTGAGGTAAGTACCCTATGCTAATTTCACATGATGCATGTTGTTCTTCTCTTGATTCTGTAATTTAATTCAATTAGATAGATATGCATGTTTAGATCTTTCCTTTTGAGTTTTGTTTATGGATGATGGCCATTTGATGGATGGGTTCTCCCATTTGGAAGATCAATGGCCCAGTTGGATGATGGTTGGAGGTTATAGAAGTGTTTTGTTGTTTACTTGTGTTTATGTGATGAATGGAAGAGATTGTGGATGAATTGGAGGAAAAATGGGTTGAGAAGGAAAATCCCAGAATTCTAGAAATTTCACTCAGCGCGTGTACCCAGTCGACCGGCCCCCAGCTCAGTCGACCAAGCACACAGAAAAGGGAGAAATTCAAGTCCCAATTAGCTCTCTGTAAAATTTTACAGACAGTGTACCCGGTCGACCGGATACACATGATTCAGCAGGGATAGATGAGACTTGAGATTTCTCAGACAGGTCAGAACCCTATGTACCCGGTCGACACCAAGGCCATGATGTCGACCGAATACACAGCAAGACCTGAGGAACCCCCCCAGCTGTTTGGCTCTAGGTCCCAGTAGACCCGGTCGATGTTATGGCCACGATGTCGATTAGGGACACTACAGGATGTCGACCCCGGGGTCAACATCCAATGTATCCGGTCAACATCCCAGGGGATGATGTCGACGGGCAAACTGTGTACAATGAGTTTTCCAGATTTCAGTTTACTTGATGTTTAATCAAATGTGGGGTCCATTGATCATCCAAATAGACTTCCATCAAGTGTGCTAAGCATGAATCAATGGCGTGGCTCAGCCTTGACTCGTGGGGTCCACCAAATGGGTTTTTAGGATTTGAATCGTTAATTATTCGATTCTTAAATGTAGTCAATGATGTTTATAACTACAGGAGCACCAGATTTATTATCTTTTTGACATCTAGACTACAGTTAGGGATCCAATTACATGACGAGGCCTTGAACTAAGAGTGGACCACTACCTAGGATTGGACCTTTGTCTATTCCACTTGATTCTATGATTTGGAGGATTATATGTAATAATCTTCACTCCTATCTTTATTGTTGATATGAACCGTTAATTAATGAAAATTGGAAGACCTGAACCTAGGATTACTTAGTGGTGACCCAAGGATATAATTGAAGATGAATAACCCGTGTCTGTGGCTAGGTGGGCCCTCATACGGCATAAGATTGGGTATATGGAACCCTAGAATGGAGAGGTTTAATGGATTGTTGGCTCATTGTGTATGAGCATGGGATGATTACTTGTGAAATGAACATGGCATCGTACTTGTATTGCCTCAGGCCATGGTTGTGGGCCTTGGTGTGGATCCAATAATGTTGGACTTGGACTTTGATATTGGACCGTGTTCTATGATATTGTACCTTAACCTCTTAGAGATTTGGTTTGGACATTGCTCATGCAAGATAAGCGTAAACAGACACAAACCTGTACTTGTTCCCTGGGTCGGCCCCAAACATTCACTCAGTTGATCTAAGCTCTGCCAGTTGACTGATCATCACTGGTAGGAGCTATTTTGGTTACAATTAGAGCTATCATGATGAGCTGTGATTAGACGGACGGTGTGATACCGGGTCCGATTTGATCTGATAAAAGGGTGTGATCAGTGTAATAAAGGGGTGTAATCGGTGATATATTTATGTATATTGTTATTAGCAGGGTTGTTATCTCTTGCATGGTTATCTTATCCTTTCCTCACCACAATTGTTTACAATATGGGATGTTTACAGTATAAGAGGGCCGTGGCATAATATCCCGCGGTATATCCAGCTTGTGTGAATGTGCCATTTATTATCTGATTAGATTAGATTACTTTACATTTCTGATTCTAAACTGTTAATTACTGCTTAATTGCCTAGATCATGTATCTTTGTTACTCTTATGATTACATGCACGTCTCTATTCTCTTTTGTTGTATACATCCTGTGTTATCTGCATATGGTGCTTTGTCAGATCCTTGGTTTTGACCCATCTTTGGTGCTTAGGTCCAGACTATGACCCCGCGGACGACGCGTACTATGAGGGGCCTGTAGTAGGTGACTACGGGTAGGGGCCGGTTGACCAGGTGGTCGAGCCGGATGATGGAGCGCCTGCACAAGGGGAATGAGTGCAGATCTTTTTGGGTTTTTGAGAGTCTCTTGTAGTGAGTGGGTAGATAGGCAGTTTTGTATAAACTTGGATAACTATACTCCAAGATTTTATTAGACTTCCGCATTGTTTTGTTTGACTCAGTTATATGATACTATTGCTTCCGTTGTCTTTACTTATGCTTTCGCAATATAACTATTGATTATATTATTGTTCAAAAAGTTTTAAAATTTGACCTCACTACGGACTATGATCTTGGAAGTTCTCGGATTTTCCGGGAAGTAGCGCACCAAATTTGGGTACCTTAGTGGTAACTTCGGTATTCGGAATTGGGGCGTTACATTACTCGTTTCGTGTACGCTCATGTGTGCATGGTTATTTTCAGTGTGCAGAGTAGTCCCTTATCAATTCAAGAATATCGTTATGAATTTGTAAAGCTTTGCGTGGATTTTCATGTCGTCTTGAAAATGATGTTTACAAGGTTTTATTTAAAAAAAAAACGATTTTTGGGAATCACCGCGTGAATCGTGTTTTCATTACATCATATCGGGACTATTAATTCGTGAATTCTAGAGAACAAATGTGCGTGTCCATGATATTGTGTGAGTAGTTTCCGAATTATTGTGTATCAAGCATTGCTTTGAAAGTTTGTGTGTATTTATTTTCTTGTCGGCACCACTCAGCTTGGACGACCTTGTCGGTCTGATCAACCGCCTTGGGTCCTTAAATACATCGTGCCAACTGCAGTTTGGGATATCATGCATGTTTATTTAGCCGGTTCCTCGGCGGGACTCGAGTGTGATGCTCAGTCATACTGGGTCATTATCGAGTGTGCTCCCTTCACCTTATATGACGGAGAATTATTATCGTGCGTGCTCTCGTTACCTCGTGTGACGGAGAGTATAGCTTCATGTGGTTGCCATCCGCTTAGTCAGTTTTATCACCGTGGATCATGTACATGGACTTTAGTTCGCTTGGCATGTATATTATTTATATATTGTTTTAAACTCTGTAAGACTATTTTAAATTCAGTAAGTTGTTTTAAACATTACTTCTTCTAAACTTAATTTTGTTTATGTTCATACCTAAATTGATTACCTGCCAGACCGTCGTGTCTGATATTCTATCTTTGGTGCCTTACGTAGCAGGTTCCCTTCTTGAGCTAGTGCGTGTGCAGATGGCTGTAAAGCCATGAGTTTTGCAGGTTCGTTGGTCACTGATGTCATATATATGTCGTGCCTGGCTCAGGAGATACGTTGTACACCTGGGTAGTATTTGTTCTTAGCTTATTATTTTGTAAGGCTTTTGTTAGCCTTCTTCCTTGGGATTGTAATTAATGCACTTGTTAACTTATGATTTGAATAAGCTTGGATAATGATCAGCCTGTTACTGTCAGCTCTTAATATTTTGATATCATATTTTGTTCAAGTCTGAGTATGAGTTGCTATGACAACTTTATGCTGACAAGTTGGTATGCCCCTTTAATGGAGTGCGTAAACCCCCTCTGAGTTGGATCATAGTTTCATATTCATATAAGAGTCGATGGATGAATAAAGAGATGCCAATGAATGCGAAATTCGAGAGTTGGCAAAGAGGCTTTAGGATCTAAGGATTTTTAATAAGTCATTTGGATGTTGAATGTATAAATTGCAACTTTAGGAGGGATGTGCAAAGAGATATAACTCTTATGTAAATTAAAACTCTAAGAGATATGGGGAGATTGATGAAGACATTGAGGATAACATAAGAGCCAGATGGTTAAAGTGGAGACTAGCTTCTAGAAGGCTTTATGATCTGCAAATAACAACAAGTTTGGAGAAAAAGTTTTGAAAAAGTATTTATTAGACCAACTATGATTTATAGAGGAGAATGTTATCCAATTAGAAAACAGTACATGCAAAAGATGAGTGCAACATATGCTAAAACTAAGAAAGACAAAATCAATAACATTAGGAATCATTTTGGTGTAACATTAATAAATGATGAGACTTATAGAGATGATTTAATCATGTCAAATGCAGTGTCTATGAGGAAAAGTCTCTATGTAGATTGATGGTCCTTTCGTGAAAATGGGTTGGCCAATTCTTTTAGATACTAATTGTGAAAGATGGGGTCCCGCCCTGTTCCACTTTGAACAAATGTGGTTAGAGGAGAAGAGTTTTGTTGAGAATATTGAGCTGTGGTGGAAGAATTGTGAGGTCAATGGAAGCGCTGGGCTAAGATTGTTTATTAAGCTTAAAAAGTTGAAAGAGGAAATCAAGGAGTGGAAAAAAAATCACTTTGGGGATATCAGACATGCCAAATCTGGTATTGTCGAAGACACAAGAGTCTGGACATCCAAGAGGAAGCTTGCTATTTGATTGAGGAAGAGCTGTCAAGAAGGGGCATCTTTGAAAATTGATTTTAAAAGGAAAGTGAAAGAGGAAAAATTCGCCGGAGAGAAAGATCGAGGTGCAGATGGCTCAAAGAGGGGGACAAGAACACTAAGTTTTTCCATAGGATGGCGTCAGCATGATTGAGAAAAAACAGGATTACCTCCTTGGTGGATGGGGATGTGAGGCTATCAGATCGGGAGAATATTGTTAAACATATTAAATATTTCTTTGCTACCCTGTATGCTAAGGAAGAGTGGGGCAGACCAGCTTTGGAAAATTTGCAGTTTGACACTATTGGGGAAGTGAATGCTACTTATCTGGAAAGTGAGTTTGAGGAGGAAGAAGTGAGAGAGGCTGTGTTCGCTTTAAGAGGGGATAAAGCTTTGGGTTCGGTTGGGTTCCCAATAGCCTTCTTTCATCGGTCCTGGCATACCTTAAAAGAGGATATCATGGCTTTCTTGACTGACTTCCACTTGAGAGGTAAGCTTCCAAATAATATTGGTGCTTCTTTCATTACTCTTATCCCAAAGAAACAGGGCGCTAATCGCTCAAAAGATTTTAGACCGATAAGTCAGATTGGCAGTATATATAAGATCTTGGCTAAGGTTCTGGCAGCGAGAATGATAAAAAGTATGCCAACCATTATTTCTCAATCACAAGGAGCTTTTGTGAATGGAAAACAAAGCCTTGATTGGGTTCTTATTGCTAACGAGTGTTTGCACTCGAGGCACAAGGACAAGTTGCCCGCGGTGTTATGTAAGCTAGACTTGGAAAATGCGTACGATAGAGTTGAATAGGATTTCCTATCATGCTTGATGTGTAGAATGGGATTTGGGCTCAAGTGGTAGGGTTGGATCTTGAAGTGTGTTTCCTCTGCCAGATTCTCTATTATGGTCATTGGGTCTCCAAATGGTTACTTTGCTGCTCAGAGAGGCCTACGTCAGTGTGATCCTTTTTCTCCTTTCCTTTTTGCCATGGTTGGGGAGGCATTGAGTCGTATGATATCAGTTGCGGGAGAGGCAATATATGATTTTTGTATTTAAACTGGCGATTAGTGGCCCAACAGTCACTTAATTGCAGTATGCTAATGATACTCTAATTTTTTGTCCAGTAGAGGTAGAGAAAATAAAAAATGTCATAGTAGTCCTCATGTGTTTTGAAGTGGTTTCGGGCCTCAAAGTTAATTTCTCTAAAAGTGCTCTTATAGGCATTGAGGTGGAGGCTCATCTGGTGGAGGTCCTAGCATCCATAATGGGATGCAAGGTTGGGTCTTTTCCGACCACCTATTTTGGGTTGCCCCTTTGCTTTGGGAGGACTTCCAAAAAAGTTTGGAATTTGGTGGTAGAGGAAGTAGAACAGAAGATGGCTACATGGAAGGCAAAATACTTATCTATCGGGGGAAGAGTTACCTTGATTCAATCGGCACTATCTAACCTTCCAATGTACTTCATGTCCACGTTCAAATGCCTAGCATCGATCGTTAATCGAATTGAGAAGTTGCAGCGGGATTTTCTATGGCAAGGAAAAGGCACTAAGAAAAAGTATCATCTGGTTCTGTGGAACAAAGTTTGCAGATCTAAAAGGAAGGGCGGTCTAGGGTTTAGATCTTTAAAGATTATGATCCAAGCCCTTCTAGGGAAATGGCTGTGGAGAATTGGAAAACAGTCAGATAATTTATGGAGACATATCATTTTGTCCAAATATGGGGTGAGACGTGTAAGAAATATAATCATATTATAATTAGTATTATCAAATTCATTGGATATTGGACAAAACTTGGGATTTATTTAATTGTAATTTTAGTGGGACTGCTCAAGGAAGATGGTTACAGGATTTTTGCTGTGGAGTTTTCTATAGTCTTCACACGTGGACCACCATATGGGATTTAATGGCGGGACCACCATATGAGGAGTTGTCATGCCATCACATGTTTTAAGATTCAGTTGAATTTATCTTGATGACATCACACGTGGTGTTTACATGGGAATTTTAACCTGACAAGCCATCATATGGGAATTTTCAAGTTTATGATGACATCAAGTGGGAATGGCGGTTGCAATGGACGAAGACTTTTGTCATATGAGGCATGGGAAACACAAAAGTCCTACTTGACATGACTTGTCTCCTTATGACTTAGATTATTTGAATAAGAGCTCAGACCATTGGTTCCTTGACATACAAGTCAAAGGAAAGAAAGCTTCAGGGATGAAAAACGCAAGTATAGCTACAGCTGCTGCCTTGCGATCCGTGCATATCAATACAATGGATGGGTCGCTCGAGCCATTGATCGGTCGCTCGAGCGAACGACAGACAGAATGTCATCCGTTCGAGCACACATTTATTCGCTCGAGCGGTCAATGCGCAGAAAGTCCATTTTGAACAGGAAACTGCCTTCAATTTGATTCAAATTACTTTTTTTAGTCCTACTTGATCTACAAGTATTGAGCCACGAATTAAAGCCTCTATATGGCATTTCTCTCTCAACTCTAGGGTACCACTCTCCCATCCAAAAATCTAGAGATCTATTGAGAGATTATTTTCTTCTTCAAAGCTTCAAGTTGTTGCACTGAAATTCAAGTCTTTGGAGGTTTTTCTACTACTTTTTTGAAGTTGATTCATCTTGAAGAGGCATTCAAGGTGGTTGGTTCAAGCGCGGTGAAGTTGCACGGCGAGCAGTCGGGAAGATTAAAGTAGTCCTTAGGTTGAGTTAGCAATTGGGAAAGGGTTGTGAGTTTTCTTGTAACTTTTAATTTATAGTACTTGGTTGTCTGTTGGCCTAGACGATAAAGCCCGTGGTTTTTTCCCGAGTAGGGTTTTCCACGTATAAATCTCGTGTCCTTCTCTTTGTATAGATTGCTTGATTTTAATCGGACCTAGGATTAATCACTAGTTTAATCACGGTTATTGAAATCTAGTAGAGACCGGTTGATTGGGACCCGAGCCTGTGTTAAGGTCGGGTCTAAAAAGGGCGGTCTAGACTTTAGATCTTTAAAGATTATGATCCAAGCCCTTCTAGGAAAATGGCTGTAAAGAATTGGAAAACAGTCAGATAGTTTATGGAGACATATCATTTTGTCCAAATATGGGGGGAGACGGAATGGTTGGGACGTTGCTGGACCATTCCGCAGGTGCTTAAGTTGGTGGAAAGATATTGTGGGTATTAAGGACTCATTCGATTCATACCATGTTGGGACAGGTGAAGACATCTTCTTTTGGCATGATGTTTGGGTGGGGGATACTCCATTAGCGGTACAATTTCCGGACCTGTATAGATGAGCTAGGACCAGACAAGCGAAGGTGATTGATTATATGGATAGGGATGCGGACAGGGTCCTCTGGGGTCCAATTTTCAGAAAAAATTTGACTGAGTCGGAAGAACTAAACCTTATGAATCTCCCTAACAATCTTGGTTGGATTTTTAATCCTGTAGAAGGGGATAATAACAAAGTGTGGGATACGTCAAAGGACGGTGTGTTTTCAGTAACTTCTTTCTTCGTGGTGCTGTCAAACACTCACAATTCACATAATTGGTTTGATTACCTTTGGAAGACCAAGGCTCCTCCTAGAGTTTTGGCATTTGGTTGGTTAGCTCTTCGAGGCAGCATCCTCACTATTTTCTAATCAACGCTTGTCCACTATGCCTATCGGTGGAGGAAACTTGGATCATCTTTTGCTTAATTGCAGGTCGGGCAAGCTATTTGGACTTCTACCCTGGATTGTTTTGGCTGTAGATGGGTCCTCCCTTGATCCATTTTGGAGCTCTTTAATGCTTGGAAACTTGGATTTCAGTCCAAGAGAGGGAGGCTTCTTTGGCGTTCATCTTTTGTGGGTAACATTGTGACAGTTTGGAAGGAAAGAATTTGGTGTTGCTTTGACAATTGTTTTTCACCTTCAGTAGTTGTTGCTACGAAAGCTGAATTTCTCGCTACGTCTTGGGTTTCTATGTTGCTTGAATTTTGGGTTATGCCTATGGAGCTTATATTGTTTAAATAGAGGGAAGTAGTATCATCTTAATCTTTTGGTTTCACTTTTTGGGGCCTTAGGCCTGTTTAGGAGACTTTGTTTGTTCTCTTTTGCTATTTTGGATGGTTTCTCTGTCCCCCTTGTATCTCTCAGTGCTCTTTAGTATATATCTTTTGCATTGCTTTGCTTTGATTAATACAATTTAGCATTAAAGAAAAAATGGGTTGGCCAAAGATGATATTTATGGAAGTAGTAAGAATATTTTTGAAGAAGTGAAACATATCCAAGATCTGGCAGATAAGTCAAAATGGTGATAAGGAGTTTATGTAGTTGACCCCAATATAGTTGTGTCGGCATCTATGATGGGGCCCACTAATAATTGTAGGTGGGTGGACCCTAATCAAAGAGGTAAGCTTCATACGAGGAAGCCTTGATATGAGATAAGTTAATCCCTACTTACTAATAGAGATTATATATTTTTTTTCAGTTTGATCCAACTCCCTATCCTTATCATCTCTTTATTCAACTTCAAATTGAGAGAATTTAATTCAACTCTCTATCCTTATCATCTCTCCATTTAAATTCAAATTTAGAGCTAATCATCTAATAAACAAAAAGGTTATATATAGATATGTGGGAGAGTGGATGCTGATCATCTCAACACTCATACCCAGTAACGAGTAATGGTGAAAGGAAAGAGGACAAAAAAACAGTTCGGGAAAGCCCTTTTCCTCTTCCTTACACTAGAGCTAAATCATCCATCATTATTCTCTACATCCAGGGTGTCCATCATTGTCTTTGGATTGTGAAGAGTGAATTATACGTGATTGATCTCTTACAGACAGTCATATATCTTTGCATCTAGTGCTTGATCTAAGCTGACGCAATCCTGATCGCATTTGGAGCTGCCAATCCAAAATCAGATCCATACGTCTACAGCGCCTAAAGCCTATGAGTTGGGACAAGGATTTTACTATGGTGATAATGATGATGAGGACGACTACTCTTTAAGCAATCGTATAATATTAAGTTGGGAGAAAACTTCTCTTAAAAAAAAAGGAACCTAACTTCCCAGCTTAGGCATTATAATCTTAGCCATAAGCAAATAGAAAGGAGGCACTTTCGCTCTTTTTTTAGTTGTAGTGCCAAACTATGTCTCTATCTCATACATGTAGAAAAAGTAAGAGTTTTTCTATTGTATTTACTATCCACCTAATTATATATAGAATAGATGATATATAAATAGATAGATGCATGCTTTTTTTTTTGTTGTTGCTTAATTGGTTAAGAACATGGGTATGTGTTAGAGTGCGTGAACTCGAGCCCTCCGTTTAACTATACATGCGATGAAATAGCCCTCGGTTTCTCTTTGTTTTTAGAAGTAGGGTGACCAATAAGAAGCCTAGCGGCGCCTTTGTACCATTTAAAGTACTCTTCAGTGTGTGGCAGTAGTGCCCTTATCTTTGTAAATAATGTCATCCATCCTTTTATTTCAGACATTGTCAAAAATTGCATGCCATTAGTCCAACAAATTTTTTTTTTAGTGGTAACTAAAACATTATATTAAAAAGAAGGCATACAAAAAACAACACACTTCATATTGGGGTTTTTTTTATCTTGCATATGTTGATTCACAAAACAAGGTGACACAATGACTTGTTCCAAACAATGACGCCCTACAATCTAATAACATATTATTGCAGTGAAGGAGGTACATCGGCCTTGTCAATGTAATCCAAGACGTCTTCATACTTCCGGTATGGTAGCCCATTGAACTGTAAAAAATCTATGAAATAAATTAATTAATTAAAAATAGAACAACACAGAATGACATTTAAGGACAATATGATGCAAACAACATTACCATATGTAATTATTTGAAGTTGGATTCCTATCTCTTAATTATCACTTACTATTAGACCCCGACCCAGGTTTTGTAATTTTAATATTTGTTTAACTGTGATTAGTTTCTAAGTGAAATTAGAGGACGATTAGCTTGGATTGCTAGTTAGATTAGAATTTTGAATAGCTTTGGGAAATTTTGAGAGCGTTGAGTTTGGTTTGACCGAACCCAGGATGACCCGTGTGACGCGTGTCGGCGTGGGAATTTGATCTTGCTTTAAAAAAATATATACATATATATTGGTTTTGAACTTTTTGGATTTGTTATTTTGATCCCAACAACTTTCATGTTTGTCCTAGTTGCATTTGAACCCCAGAAATCATGTTTTTCGAGAAAAATGGCAAATTTGTCTTTTTGCACTCAATCTGTGCATAAATTTCGAAATTTGAAAATCATGAGGGAAATATGCTTTTTGAAAACTAGATTTTTTTACGATCACTTTACTTTACTTCTTCGACTTCATTCGGGACTCTCAGATAGGAGTTTTAAGCCCTTGAAATTCTAGGGCCAATGGGACCCATAACTTACCTCTTATAAACCCAGACATACGTTGGGTCTTCTTCTCCACTTCATTTCTTGCAAACGAACTAGGGAGGGAACTCCTTTTCTTCTCATCTTTTCTCTTCTGCATGCCATTGAAATCAAGCCCAACTTGAGAAACAAATCACACCACCTTTCTCCTCGTCTTCCAATCTTTCCATAAACACCATTTTTGTGGAATTTCAGTTGGGTTCTTCTTCCTCTCCAAGCTTCTCTTCTTGCTTAAACCACCTAGAGGTAAGCAATGGCTTCCCCCTTTCACCATTAGATTTATTTGAACTCTTAGAACCATTTTATCATGCATGCAAGGGGTTTCTTGAAGGACTCCCTTGTTTTCCAATTTTTGTGGATTTTGAGTTGGATTTTCATAAGGCTTTTGGTGTAGGACTGGAGTTGAGCTGAGATGGGAGTGTTTGGATTGTGTTTAGCACCCATTTACATCAAAGGCAAGTGAATAGGATGATGAGGAATGCATGCAAATTTGAATGTTTATTTCCTTCAAGCTTTTGAATAAAAAATGTTCATGCACTCACTTGTTTTATGGTTTTACATATGTGTTTGCAAATGTGGATGGATTGCAGGATTTCTCCTCCTTATCAAATGGCTATGTAAGGTTATTAGAATTTTATCTCAGAAATTTATATTTCTCTTATAGTAAAGTATGTTTTTGTTCAAATGTTTTTATGATGATTGAATGATATTGGTTGGTTGTGTTGAATGGAGGCCGTTTAATGTGAAAGGAGGTCTTGGAACGGTGTAGGAAATGGTGGAAATGAAGGGAAGAGAGAGAGTGCCAGAAGTAGCAGAATTTTCTGTAATAGGTGTACAACCGGTGGGCTGTCCGCTCGAGCGGACATGACTTCGCTCGAGCGGACATGGCCACTGTATGTAAAACGTAAGACATAATCTCACTTGCTCGAGCAAGCTTGGAGCAACCTCGAGCGAGCGAGCTTCTGGAAGGCCCCGCTCGAGCGAACCTACATGCACTCGAGCTGACATGATCACTGTCTGTGAGGAGCAAGACAGAACCTCGCTCGCTCGAGCGAGTTTGATGTTCGCTCAAGCAAGCGAGCTTCTGTGAGGCTCCGCTCGAGCAGACCTGAGCTCTGACTTGGGGCTTTTTTTCCTACACATTTTTTCAATGTTTTGGAGTGCATACCTTCCCCTTTAAGGACTTATTGATGTGGGGTGATGAAATTCAAACCTAAACACTTGTATTACGTAACTTTTTAGGGATTTGGAAGCTTATTTCAATATTTAAAATTACCGGGGAATTATTCAAGCCTCGATATACGCTTTATGTCTCAAACATCAGATATCTTCAGTGACACCAAATTCTTGTTCTAAAATCGACGTAGGGATACTAAGTGTGTAATGAGACAACTCTAGGTAAGCCAATCAACCACCTCATATCACATCATTCCATATTAGCTGATTTATAAATCGTTTTGAAATGAATTCGAGTGGTTCGCCACGTTTAAAAAGAATCGATAAAACTACTCGTTTGATTCGTTCGTATTATTCGTCTGTATTTTTTCTAAGAGTAGTTTTTTTATCGATTGAAATGTATTTGATGGTTTGACTGTATCGTTTTGGATTTGAATCGGCACCACTAAGCTTGGGTTACTTTGTCGGGCTGATCACCCGTCTTAGTATCCTTAAATACTTTGCCAACTGCTGTTTGGACCCTCTGTTTGTTTGCTCCGGCCATGGCGACGGTTATTTGTTTGTTTCGGCCATCTCGTATGGCAACGGTTTGCTTAGGCCATTTTGCATGACAACGGTTCTGTTCTGGCCATTTTGTATAGCAATGGTTTCTGTTTGTTTGCTCTTGTTATTTCGGTAATAGGAGAATATAGCTAAATGTGGGTTGCCAATGTTTTGATTATTTGTTAGTCAGTTTGAAATATTTTAAATATGAAATTCTTTTATTTGTATGGAAATGGTTTAGTTGACTCATTCTTTACATATGTTTCGTTTTAAATGCATTTTATGATTTTAAATATGACACTGATAAAACTTGTATGTCTTATCTACTTTATTCACCTGTTAGACCAATGTGTCTGATACTCTTTTATTTGGTGTCAGATGTTGAACCCGCAGATGTTGAGGCGGAGTGCGCGGTTGGGGCGGTAGAGCCGCCGGTAGATCATGAGTGGCAACCTAACAATGTCATGTAGACATCATGTGGGGATTTGGGCTTGGATAACATCTTTTGGGAGTGAAATGTTATTTGGGAACTTTTATTAGCCTTTGTTGGCTTTTTGTTGAGATGTATAATTTTAATACACTTTTTAATGATCCTCATAATTTTAATCTAACTCTGGGTTTATACTATAAATATATTTTTCCTTCTTATATAAAGCTTGCTTATCTATTATTATGATTAATTGGATTTTGTTTAGCTGCATGCTTCCGCACATTACTATTTTTTGTGGAATTGATTAGTTCGTTGTGATGGATCATTTGGAATTCTCACCGTGGAATCCTGTGGGTAAATAATTAGCGCGTGTGGGCAAAATTTTTTGACTCATCGCGCCGCGGCCCCCGGATTAAGGACTTGATTATCAGAGCCTCAGTCCGGGGGCGTGACACTTACATAATCAAGTTCCATAGTATCTAGTTGTGTCGTGACTTACTCAACTGTCGTGAGGAAATGATGGTATGCTAATCTCTTGCGCCATGTCAGGAAAATGGGGAACTCGAGATATGCATGCCAATCAGTTAATTGGAGAATGGGCTTGCTAATTGTCATGCGTGAGTATGCCCAAATATGGCCAAGTGTAAAACAATAATAATAAATTTTAAATATTAAAAGCTTAACCAATAATTTTCGTAAGTTGTCCATTATGTACAATAGTTTAAGAGGACCCATTATTGTCTGCACAATTTTTCCTTTCTTAGGGTAACTCGATACCTTGGCGATATATATATTTGGAAGGCATGAAGGTCCCTAAATATGTTTTTCAAAATGTCTAAACAGTCTAGGATGTAGGTTGGAGCTTGAACCTGAAGAGGTACAAAGAGTCTGAACCGCAATTAGAGAAAATAGAAATGCATGGGTCTGCTTGACATCTTGATCCTTAGGCCTGCTTTTCGGGGCTTTTGCAAAATTGTCCCTAAACCAGGTGAACTTAATCAGCGCTTCATAATTATTATGGTTCACGTTGGGTGTCATCCCCGATAGTTCATTACATGTGGACACCTAGCTATAGGGATGGTGCTACTAGTGTCTGGGAGGCTGTCAATCAGGGGGCCAGTAAGCAACATCGTCTTTACTGATAGTAGCATCCCCACTGTTAAGGTGAAATATATTTTTCTTTGGCCTCCACCTCTTAATAAAGTCAGTGATTAAGGCATGATCAATTTCAATCTTCTTAGTCTTGGCTAAGTGCTCTAGTCCGGTCTGATGAATAAGCTCCCACATTCGATTGTTGATTTCCCAACTCTCATCATTTGCAATGGAAATGCCTCTTAGGTGCCTGACTCCTGTGATTAAACAATGATACATCAAGTTATCATAATATTTTGCAGTATCATAAGCGAAAATAAAATTTAATATTACACTTGTCATCCATACTTATATTTACCTTCCCACTCCAAGTCTGTTCTGAAATATGATTTGCTTGGTTACATAAAATTGATTTATCCATTGGACTGGGAATGACTTAGTTTTTGCTATCTTTCCTTTGAAGTTGATTCCCTAAACTGTAAGGCTAAGATATTATGCAATTGCCCTAATGCGATTCTATGTTTTTCACTCCTTTTTCATCCCAATCAGCATCCTTTACATTTGAGGTAGTTTGGATGTTGATTTGGAGTAGGAAGGTGTAAATATTCTCTCCCTCTTCCTACTGCTAGTTTAGTATCAAGTTCGCATCTGAAGTTTGTAGGTAGATTAGATGCTTATTCGGAGTGGGAAAGCAATGAGAACTGCAAGCAATGCAGCAGGCAATTTGAAAAGTCATAGTATTTGATTTCATTGATTATTCACTAAACGATGTTAACCTTTTGGGGTATACAATTTATGTTGGTTCTTCATTCGTGCTATGTACTATTAACTAATTTAGAATAAGTGGTCTAAGTTTTGTATTTTAATAATGTATGAAGCTTTAGAAATTTCTTTTGTTGTTGAAGTGTTGATCATTTAGTGTTTTCCATGATGCAGATGAATTTGGTTTGTCTATATCAAGTCCTCAAAAGCCTTGGAGATAGATAGCAAGCCCACAAATGCTTGCATTGGGATAATTCGAATTTAGAAGATTTGCTCGAATTTGGATTTTTATTAGTTTTCCACTAATAACATATCAACATGATAGTTTCTTAAGAGGAGCAATCCAACCAGTGATATGTATTATTTTCAATTTATACTAGGAATCAGAACGGAAGAGAAAAGGAGACTTTCCTCTCTCTCTCTCTCGGTGCCACACATAATTGTAGGCCAGCATTGAATCTTCTTGATTTTGATAGCACTAGAACCAAGATTTTTGTTTAGTAGTTTATAGGGTTTACACCAAAGAAAAACCGTGACGATCATTAATGAATAATAGTATCATTTGTATCAAACATGCTTCAAAAGTAATCAGTCTAAAACCCTAATGTTATTGTTACTAATAAAATAAGACAGAGGATAAAAGCAGATTGGCCAAAGAATTTGTGAACAAAACACAAGAAAGCTCATTCCATAGAAATCCAAAAATAGCGACAACACTTAAAATCCAAACCTGAAGACAACCATTTTACCAATAAGTGGTGAGAACTCACCTTAAAGTTGTCATTATCAATTGCGATATTCGGAAAGCGATAACAGTCAAGAACGATTCCTAACCAACAGTCTCTTAAAGAGGAGATGATGGAAAGACTAGTAAAAGGTAGCTTGCATCCTTCGGTGGGCGAATAGAAGGTCAAAATCCCAAATTTGGTAATAGTCACGAGAGCGGGGAAGAAGGGAGCAGGCGCAGAGAGTGGGGGAGGAAGAAGGGAAGGAAAAAGGAGAGGACAAAGGGCAAATGTATTGTCTGTAAAGAAGAGAGGTTGGACTATGGGGAAAGGGTAGAAAACGGTGTCGTTTGGGGGAGGGGGAATGGAAAATGATGAGGAAAGAGTAAAAAACGATGTTGCCAAGGGGAGGGGGAATAAAAAACTCTAGGGCACGATGATGTTGTATGTGGATGTAAAAAGAGACTAGCAAAATATGCCCCGTGCTAAGCACGAGCAATATTATAAATGTAAAGGTTATGATAAAAATAATTAATTAACATAAATTTGTGGAGAAAGTTGGCAATTTAAAATCTTTTAATGATATGACATGAATGTATTTGCTAGGAAATCTTGTAAATAAATATTTTTCAAATTTAATTACAGGAGATGCAACATAGGGTATTAAATTACACGGGAAAGTTTTTTTGACACTTGATCTTCATTGCCATTTTTTCAACTTTTGAGTGAGAAACGAGAAAGCCAGGATTCAAATATTTTCTACTTTGTAGAGGGCAAACACAAAAGTTTTTCAAATGCAAAGTAGTTATATGAGTGGTAAAGGAAAAGATAAGAGCATTTATACAAAAGTTAGTTTTTGCATGGAGTGGAGTGAGATGAGAACCGAAAAGTTGGGGAGTGCAAGAGAACATGAAAAACTTAATATAAAGTAGCGTAATTTGTGGTCAAAATCATAGCCGACAGTCAAAATTAAAGTTAAAACCCTTGGCTTTAATATATTATAATGAAAAGGGTCTATAGGGGTAAGTTTGTCAAAAAAAAAAATTGTATGAAACCCCAATCGAATGTTTTTATGTATTTCTAAATAAATATGTGTAATCCAAGTTTAATAAAACCCCATTTTTTTTCAATTATGAAATTACACAATGGGTATAGATTGAGTTCTTTAATATTATTTGGCTTGTGATCCATAACAACCTGACTCATAGCCCAACTTAGCATTAAAAAAATGTGCAAACTCAACGTAAAAACTAACCCTAATTAAGGGTTTTTGTTGATCCTTTTAATATTTTTATATTTAATTAATAAGGGCGCATTTGGGTAAAGTTCTTGTTCATTGAAGCAAAACCTTTATTTTAAATTAAGGCCTTTCATCATTGTCTAGTGTAGTAGGACCCTCCACAGAAAATTGAATTTTCAATAAATTTTTTTATAAGAAAGAAAGCCCTAATTCTTTTTTAATAGTTTTTTTCTACGATATTATGAGCACGTTTGTGTAGGTAACTTTCATGAAAAGGTAAAATTGCCACAAAACTAAACAATCAGACCCGACCATTTTCAGCCACACCGTCAGCACGTCGTCACACGAGTGAGGTTCAGACAGTTCCGGTCGAGCATATAATAATACCAAGAGGAGACTCCGTTTCGAAACCGTCATCAGCGCTCACGCGTGTCCCCTCACTCGTTGGCTTTGCGTGTGTGCTTTTTTGCTTCCTCCTCGTTCATTTTTTTCCCTTTCGCTGTCTCTCCTCTCTCCAAACGCTTCTTTTTCCCTCTCCGTCATTTTTGCTCTTCAAAACCTCTTCACTCTGTTTCTCTTTTTCTCCGCCTCTTGCTGAGTTCCACTGGCATTTCCAACAAGTATTTTCTCCAAGGAATCCCACAACTCGATCCCTCGAAGCTTAATAACAAGGCAAGCTCTTCTTTCTCTCTCTTCTTTTTCCTGAATGTCACAACTTTTTCTTTCTTTCTAGTTGTGGTTTCAGTGACATAGGGTTCTGAAAGTAGAAGAAAAATGTAAGTAAGGTGTTGTTTTGGTTTATTATTATTATTATTTTTTATGGAGCATTAATGTTGAAAATAACAGTTTCTTTTCTTTCCAAAAAACAAGGAACCTCTTGTGGGGGCCGCATGGATGCATGCTAACAGGGGAATGAGGGGATGGGTTGTGCTACATGTGGATAGGGGTAGACCAGAAATTGTCCCAATCACATAATCATACCCACTTAGTTAAAGGCTTCAGCCTTCAAAGGTTCAATCCTAAGGTGAAGGTTTTTTTTTTTTTTTTTTTTTTTTAATTTATTAAATCTGATCTGGCAAGTGTGAAAGTGGGGTGACTGCCAAGTGTCAATGAATGGGGGTGGTTGGTGTATGTGAAAGTTTGGATTAGTCATAGGCTGTCTCATTAAAGGCTTCTTTAGAAAATGAGAACCAGTTTGATATTAAAATTCTCCTAGTTTTTTTATGTTGATTTTTTTATGCAATTTGTTGGTCATTATTGGAGTGTTGGAATTTTCCATTTGGATTTGAGCATAATAGCAATTTGTTCTGATTTGCATTTGGTGGCACAAAGGTAGAAGAAGGACAGGGGCGGAACCTGGAATTTTTTTTAGGGGGGCCAAAGTAAAAAAATATCCATTAAAAAGTTACAAAATTTAATAATTAAATACAAAATAGATAGTACTCAAAAGTGAAATTACATCACTCTTATTTAGAAAAATCAGAATCTTAGAAGTTCATGTCATAACCCATATCAACTAGCACTCAAAAGTAAAATTATTGATTATTATTTTGGAACAAACAACTAGACCCACTATTATATATTTATGAGCAGGAGCCATATTTAAAATCTAGACCATTCAAAAGGGTGGTCCCACTAGTTTTATCTCATCAAAAGAATTTACTTCAATTGGATTTATTCTAACATCGATAATCATAGTTAAAACATAACTATTTTAGAATTATTTTTCCTCTTTTCTTTCTTCCTTTTCTTCCATCATTTTAATCTTTCTCCCCCAGAATCTGCTACAATTTTGTTCCTTTTTTAAGAAGAGTAGTTCAAACCGTTAGTTGACTTGCATTGGTTAAATTCTCTTTAGTTGGTGGTTGTGATCAATCCTTCTTCTTTTCGGGAAGAGGTATCTATGATAGCCATGGGATTGGGAAAAATGGATAGTTCTGACCTTGTAATGTTGTGAGGTTCAAAACTGTGGGAATTCATAAGAACATGAATTCAGTAGTGTGTGTCTTCAGCCTGGATATCTATTATGATAAATGGCACCCCGAAGGGATTATTTCCGGCTGAAAGGGGCCTGAGACAAGGAGATCCTCCTTCACCTTTCCTATTTCTTATTGTAGGGGAGGCGCTGAGTAGAATGATAAACGCAGTGGTGGATGTGGGCCTATTTGCGGGCTTCAGTGTGGCCAAAAACACACCTGCAATTGGCCACCTACAATTTGCTGACGACACACTCATCTTTTGTGGAAATGATGAAGACCAGATTAGATATGTTAAAGCCACCCTCCTTTGTTTCGAAGCAGTGTCAGGTCTTAAAATCAACTTCTCCAAGAGCGAGGTGATAGGGATAAGGATGGACAAATCTTTGCTCCACAAATTTGCAAGGATTATGGGGTGTAAAGTGGGCGAGCTGCCAGTCATGTATTTGGGGCTGCCTTTGTGCATGAAGTCGGCTACAAAATTGTTGTGGAACCTGGTGGTGGAAAGGGTTGAGAGAAGACTGTCTTCATGCAAAGCGAATTTGTCCTTTGGAGGAAGGGTCACCGTTATCAAGTAATTCCTATCTAACCTGCTAGTTTATTACTTCTTCCTCTTCAAATGCCCGGCCTTAGTTATTAAAAGAATTGAATAGTTGCAGTGAAATTTCTTATGGTATGGTAATAGCCAACAGAAGAAGTATCACTTGGTGGACTGTAAAACCAACTGCAAATCTAGTGGGGGGGGTGGGTGGGTTGTGTTGGGAATCCGACCCCTCAAATAGATGAATCTTGCTCTTCTAGGCAAGTGGCTTTGGAGAATAGAAGAAGGGTTAGTCGGCATATGGAGATAGGTTCTAGAAAGTAAATATAGTCTTCCTAAAAACGGGTGGGAAATTTAGGATGCCCCAAAATCTTCGTCAGCTTTATGGAAAGGAATCCTCTTAGTTAAAAAACAATTCATGGAGAACCTTAAATATCATATTGGTTTGGGGGAGAGCCGAAGGACTCTCTTTCGGAAAGACCGTCGGGCTGGAGATAAGGCTCTGGTTTTCAGTCTCCAAACCTCTTCAATTGCGCTGTGGATAAGGATGCTAAGGTCAAATCCTATATGTCAAGAGTTGGGGATCAGGTGGTTTGGAACCCCATATTAAGGAGAAATTTAAAGGATCATGAGGAACATCAACTCCTTACTCTCCTCAATATTCTGGATGGTGTGCATATTTTAAATGGAGGGAGGATACTAGGGTGTGGACTGCTTCTGAAGATGGGCTTTTCTCAGTCTCCTCTTTCTTCTCAGCTATTCCTAACAGTCCAATGGAGAGGAATGTTGTGTGCACCATATGGAAACTTAAGGCCCCCCCTCCTAGGGTGGTCCTATTTGGATGGATGGCTCTTCGGAAAAGAATCTTAACTTTGGATAACCTAAGGAGGAGGGGGAAAATAGTGGTCAATTGCTGCCCCATGTGCTTAAGAGAGGAGGAATCGGTGGACCACTTGATGGTGAATTGCAAATCTGCATAGTATATCTGGTGCTCGGTGGTAAAGTGGTTTGATTGTAGCTGGGTGTTTCTAAAATCCTTCCCTAAACTCTTCCTGGCATGGAAAGCGCCTTCTAGGGATCCAAGAGGAAAGGAATTGTGGAGACTGGCCTTTTTTTGCAGTCATCTGGACAATCTGGAAGGAAAGGAACTCACGATGCTTTGAAGGGGTTGTTACAAGTGACAAAAGCTTGGCGGAGAAAAACAAGTTCCTAGTTGCTTCTTGGGTGTCTATTAATCCATCTTTTAAATGATACACTACAGAACATATAATGTTGCATTGGAATTAGTTGGTGTTTTCCTTTTTGGGCAAAATTAGTTTTGCAAGGGGCCCTTTCTTGTTTTTAGGGGTTTTTTGTTTTCCTTTTAGCTTGTTAGTATATCTTTCTTGTACGGCTTGCTTTAGTTAATGAAAGTACCTAGCCAAAAAAAAAAGACTATCCCTTCTCCTTAGTGGGCAATGAACCTACATAGAAAAACTTTTTCTCAATGGCACTATTGTTGACCTAGATTGGACATGTCTAGGCCATCTTAAACGAATCCCTCTTAATTTATCACCTATTGATGCTATCCCTAAATGCTCTCTAATGCGCTTATTTTTTATTCTATCTTTCCTAGTTTTAACATGCATTCATCTCAAGGTTCTCATTCTGCTACACTTATTTCGTACATATGTTGCTCTCTGATTGGCCAACATTCAACACCGTAGGTCATAGTTGGTCTAATCATTGTCATGTAGATTTTTTCTTCAATCTTGTTGGTATGTGCTATCACAAGGCACTCTAGGAGCAAGTCTCCACTTCAAGCATCTCGCTCTTATGCTATATTTGATATCTTTCTCAGTCTCTCCATCCTTACTAATTATCGAGCAAAGCTAGTAGAAGAAATCTCGTTGTAGTATCTCTCGAGCTTCAATTCTCATAGGAGTTTTAGCTCTTTCTACATCCACACTGAAGTTGCAATTCATATAA
Source organism: Persea americana (assembly GCA_029852735.1). NCBI lineage: Eukaryota > Viridiplantae > Streptophyta > Magnoliopsida > Laurales > Lauraceae > Persea > Persea americana. The sequence goes on from CM056811.1 coordinate 21,297,016, forward strand.
TCTATCTTCGTACAATTTGTTTTAAAGCACTTGGATTCTAAAGTCTCCCGCCATCTCTCAAGTTTCACTTTCATGCCATCTCTTGATTCATCCACCCACACTATATCATTTACAAAAAAAGTACACCAAAGCACCTCCTCTTGAATATGAGCAATTAACTCATTCATAATCATTGTGATGAAGACCTACACCTCCAACGGTGAGATTGAGTCTTCCGACTCAAACCCTAAGATCACTTAGGGAAAATACCCAAACTCACGAGAGCAACTTCTTGAATTGTATTAGAATATGGCATAAACATTACAATAAAGAGCTTCTCCATATATAGAGTAGTATTATTCCAAAATAAGCAATAAAGGAAATCTTCCTAAACAATTAAGTAGCCTTATAATCTTAGAAATAATTAAATAAAGTAAACTACTAATCTAGAAAATATGTGGACTATGTGGACCCCATCAGATGGGTCCATCAAAACTTGCGGGTCTTGTTCTTGGATTGTGAACGGGCTGCGTCACAATGCAAGAAGATAGGGTTGGTAGCAATCTTATTGGATTGGGTTTGATTTGGGCCCTCTTTGAAGGTGCGAATCCAATTGAAGGGTTGTCCGCAAATATGGGCAGGTTGTGCATATTTCGGCCTAATTGAGATTGTCAGGATGATCCAACAATCTTCCATGGACCTATTTTGGATCCTTCCAATTTAGAAATTCTCACAAGGGTTTAGACCCATTGGGACTGCCCGATTTGATTTTTGCCTGATTCCCTTTAAACTTCATCATCAAAGCCTTGTCCTAACTATATTGGGGTTAGCTACATGAATTCTATTTCGCTATTCCTGTTTGGCTGAGTCCTCAGATAGCTGCACTTCTTCAGATCTATCCTTACCATTTCCATCCATGTCCTCTTTGGCGCCAAGACAAATTGATTGATAGTAAGAAGCATGAATTACAATGAGGATGTCCATCCGTATATATAGAGTAGGATCTGCCGTTTGTAGCTTGAGCACCAAGACTTTCCTAAACAATAAAGGAAACTAAATCACTAAACTTGCCTAATAATCCAAATTAATTGATTGATAGTAATAAGCTTACTGGAGAGAAAAGAATGGAGAGTTAAGTTGGGGAGGTACTTTGCACCGGCGATCTGATGGTCAGCCCAGTTCACCTTGCCCCCGCAGCAGCGTCACCGACTAGCCATAACCACCATTGCCTTCTCCAATTTGCTTTGCGCCGAAGTCGCTTGAGACTTAAGAGTTGAGACCACAACTGCCCCCCTTCTTTCTCCAGTTTCCATCCCACTAAGAAAGGCTCTTCCTTTCATTTATTCTTTTCAGAATAGTACCTAAGAAGCAGAATCGAGAAAAAAAAAAGGCACCCTTCGCGTGTACACTTTACATGTGATAGGCAATACTTGTTCTAGGCCGGAATTTAGGTTCAGTTCTACCTGAACCCAATCAACCATAAAAAAAAGTTTCAGCTGAGCCATCCTCCAATCAGGTCAACCTGACCCAACCCGACCCGAGACTGACCAATGACTGATTCACTTGGTCATCTTACTAAATTATCTACTCCATTGTGATATTTGGGCCATTCAAACTTGGATCAACAAATCGTTTTAGGATGCGTGCTCCTGCCAACAAGTTCTACAAGAGTTTAGTTCATTCCCGAAAGCACTTATTTTAAGGATATTCTTGCATCTAAATCAATATGAAATTTTTTGGAAACTCCAATGAAATTCAAGGAATTTTATATCAGCTTAAATATGGCGTTTGGTATTTCGAGAATGAGCTCAACTCTGAATGATTTCTTAGTTTGAAGTAAGAAAACTTATGAATATACCTACCAATTTCAAGAGTTGCAATATTTATGTGGACTAGAGGAGAACGAGACACATGATTTGAGTCGTTATATCAAAGGTTTGCGATAAGACATCTGGGAGAATATGAATCACTACAAAACCATGTAAGTATATAGAGAAGCCATCTGTGTTGAGCACATGCTTAGACAATGTCACATGCATCAATCTAAGTCTCAAGAAGGAAAGTTTCAGCAAATAACAAAAGCCCATGTTGTGGAGATGCATTTTGCTGAAGAAGATAATTCCACACTTGTCATTCGTAGACTTCTCACCACAAATGAAAAGGAAGAACAAGCGTGGAGGTAGGAGTCAAAGACAAGTCAACTAATTTGGTTATTGAAGATGGTAGTGCAATAAATTTTGTTGCACAAGAGGTTATTGATTAGCTTCATTGGCCAACTGAGAAGCTACTTACATCCTACCAAGTCACGTGATCTGTTATTCTTGTGACTCATAGATTTTTGGTATCCTTTAAGATTGACAATTATGAGGACAAGATTTGGTGCGTTCTGATCCATATGAATATCACTCATTATTTTTGGACGACCATGGCTTCGGGACATGCACCATGACAAAGAGAACGAACACATTTTCCTTCCTATGGAAAGGACGACGAATTATGCTCCTTCCATTGCAATCGACAACTCCATCACCTTCAACTAGAGAACCAAAGAAAGAGCAACAAGAAGAGATAGAAATCCGGATTGCACCAACGGAGATACCAACCATGATTGGCGACATCAAGGATGCGATACATGAGCAAGTTCAAGGCAAAACTAATCTCATAGAAAATTCCAAAGAAGTAGACGATGAAGAGGCTAGATTTTTCTCTACACACACTTTTGATAAAGACAACATTAATCAAGAGCTGCAAAAGGTAGAAGAAGAACAACAATAAGCAACATGGACAACTTTGATCAGGAGGCACCAAAAGAAGAACCAATCATTGAAGTCCCCTGTATTGATTTCATCTTTGGGGATCAATGATGGATGGACAAAGATCGTGACCTGTTGGTACCGAGACAACAATTGCCACGTCTAATAGTCCGATCACACATTTGAGCTAAATGCAGATATTAGAAGAAGTGACACTTTCGATCTACTGTTAGATGGAGGAAAAATTGAGTCAAACTTTCAAGTCGTGTCAAGAGAATGAAGATCACAGGAAAAATAAGAAGTTTGTGCGATTGGTTTTCGACCCAGGAGGACATTTCCTGAACTTGAGGTCAAATTCTCTCTAGTATTATCAAGCTGTTAACTTGTCGGAGTAGAGTTTTTACCAAGCCAGGAAGAATTGATGTAGGCCAGACCATGGGTTGGCCAACCCATTGGGCCTAGTCCAAGGCCCAATGGGACATTCATTTAATTAGAAATCTTATTTAGAGAGTTGATTTATTTAAAACTATTTAACATTAGGAGTTTTATTTAATTTGGATTGCTAGGCAGGTTTAGTGATTTAGTTTCCTTTATTTTCTAGGAAAGTCTTGGTGTCCAAACTACAAAGGGTTGATCCTACTCTATATATATGGATGGACATTCTCATTGTAATTCATGCTTATTACTATCAATCAATTTATTTGAGTTTCTATTCAGTTATGGTGTTTACCATGATTGTAGGTGTGCCCTAATGGCTGAATCCATCTTTGGATTCGATCAATCCCTGGAGAGATTGGTCTATGTTTCAATTGAGGATCCGGGTTTGCATCACAAACAGGAAGGTTTTCTTTGCAACGATCCTCTTGCTTGACAAATTAGACGTAGTCATTATGTTGTATTTTTTGAAAGCATTTATTTCTATGCCTGCCAATTTTTTTTCAAAACTCTAGCATTTCATATCTTCCTGCATTTTCTGATCCTCACAGCTAATTTGCATGTGTCTACACTGGTAGACAAAAAACTCCTCCTATGGCTCATGTTCTTTACTAGTAAGCTGATCGGGCTGCTACCGCTTCATTTATGGTCCACCTCCACCACCAAGCTCTAGTTCGATTAGTAAGCCTCTTGATTGTTAAGGTTTTCCCTCATTGTTTACCACTTTTGACTCAATTGCTATTCCCAACTTCCCTTTAATCTTGAAAGAATGGCCTCTTAGAAGTATACCATTGCTGTTATCGAGTAAATTGAATGAAATCACCCTCTTTAATATGCAATGCTAGATCCTAATGAAAACCTATTTGGTCGTCTAGCATTTCTCATTTGCCGAGAAAGGTAATTAATCACAAAAACATGCTTACTTGGATTCTCTTCTACCTAGAAAAACATTGGGAAGGAAAACTTTGCGTGCTCTAGCCACACTGCATGACCTAAACTTGAAAGGGAATCATGCAGAGTAATATGCCGGGGTGCAGCCTAATGAAAACGTGGTTGGTAGCTAAAAAATCCAGTTTCCTAGGTGCACTTGTTAATATAAAAACCATGCAATTTAGATTATCTTTTATCTTTATATTTAAAATGTTCTTTATTACACATTTACCTCCTCCATGCAATTTAGATTATCTTTTACTTTAGTCATTTGTTGCCATCTAAGAGTCCTTAAGTGATAGAAATCTTGTAATGATGGGTAAACATATTGAAAGAGTCCAATAATAAATAATTTAGAAATTTTCAGCTAAGATTGAGAAGTGGGTAGATTAACCGTATCATGTGTAATCTATCTAAGGACTGTAGATGTGTATGCATTGTCTCCTCTCAAGCATTTAATGAAACTGAGAACGCTGTTGACGTGAGACCTGAACATATGAACATGCTTATGCCTTTACGCCATCTGCGTTGATAGTAATCATTGGTTACTCCTCTCTGACATTGCTGCCTTATATTTTCTTGCTGTAGTCAACCAGTTTCTTGCCACTTCTTTTCTTTTTTTATTTTATTATAAATTGATTGGACTTGAACTATAGCATTTTGAGCTTCTACCACTGAATTATGTTTTATGGTTAAGATGTTGAATGCACTATTTGAAGGTTTTTTTAATTTTTTAAATATTTTTAATGGTTAAGATGTTGTAATTTTCTTTGTTCCAGTGCACCTGGAGTCACGATCAATTCATAAGCTTGGCTGGGGGACTGTTGGTTAATAATTGCAGGACTTCTGTTTATAGAACATGGTAAAACATAGTATGGGTGTGTTAAATGTGTGCTTGCATGAGTGCATTTGCTTGTGCCCATTGATGCATGCATACCTTGCATGTGTGGACTGGTCTTCTTCCTCTATAGTTCATTTTTCTTTTTTCTTTTAGTTTCACAGAAGGTATGCGGCATCCGTGCTGCTGGTTGGGAAGTTCAAAATCTGATACCCCATCTTTTGATCCAACATTTTTGATTCATAAAGAGCATGAATTTGGTTACCAGTTTTGTCATAGAACAGAAGATGAGAAGTTGGATCACATGATGAACCATCTGTCTTTGTATGGGAATATGGTAAAAACGAGATCCCTAATCCCTTTTATTTTGATTGGGTAATATTTTTTTTTTCTGATTATAATTGATTTTGCTTGCAGAATGTATCTGCTTTCAAGACATCCAAGTCATCGCCATTTGTGCTGCGTCTGTTTCTCTTATTGTTTGTCACAGCATTTGCAGTATATATTTTTTCTGTTTGTTTGAAGCAGATAGCTCTACAGATTAAACCTGAGTATATAGTACCCATTATTGAGAAGGCAGATATGCATTGTGATACACTTGGCATTCCACCTGAGGAGATCTTATATGTTCATTTTCCACACCCCAAAACTTATAGCAGGTAACAAAAAGCCCTTTTGCTTTTAAATTGCCTTTACTGCAAGTTCTAACTCATCAAGTTGATTTTTGTAGGGGAGAATGTGTGTGCACTCCTGTACGATTCTTCGTTATTTTATCAATACAAAGATCTGGAAGTGGGTGGTTTGAAACCTTGTTAAACAGCCACCCCAATATCAGTTCGAATGGAGAACTTTTTTCAGTGAAAGAAAGGAAACATAATATGTCAACTATTCTATCAACGCTAGATACTGTCTACAACTTAGACTGGTTTAGTAGTGCTGCAAAAAATGAATGCGTGGGTGCTGTTGGATTTAAGTGGATGCTGAACCAGGTGAGAAATGTATTTTGTCTACGTCTCTTATATTTCTGTAACTACAAATTTACAATATAGGATATAGCCCCTTGTGTATATATATTTTTTGTTTTTCCTTAGTGGCTGTTTGCCTTTTATGTATGGGATTATAAAGTGGGTATTAGATATCTAGATGTTACATATGCAAATGTTACATGTGAAACACCTTACCTGTTTGTCAAAACCACTATTTTCACATGAGTTAGTGAGTACATCCTACGGTTTTAGATTTGTTTCGGTTTTTTGGACATTTTTTCACAAATTTCTTAAAATCCATAAAGATTTGAGATATGAAGCTAAATATCTTGTTGTTTATCATGATAATGAGAATATTGAACGGTTTGGATCACGAATTGAAGGCCCATGGAAGTGTAGAAAATTGAACCTGTAAGTTGGAATTTTTTTGGACTTTTTTCATAAATTACTCAAAATCAATGAAGATTTAACATAATAAGTTTAAAGATCTTTGGGTTTCTTAGTTCAATAAACAAGTTGAATAGTTTGGATTACATATATGGGGCCCATATAAATAAAAAAAAGTGGATGATGGAATTTGATCCTGTGACCAGTTGCATAACCACATTTGCAATCTTTGTTCAAGGATTGTACTGGTGCGTTTTGCAAGTGGGAGATGTGAATGTTTCACACCTATTTAGGTGTCAAAATGGCCCTATTTACACCATTATCACACCTCTTTTACACATGCGTGTAAATGAGTGGAAACAAATGTGACAATGCATAACCATTACATGAATCATTTACATATATAAATGATCACGTTAGAAATGTTAAAGCTACTATCGTATGCTTTGAAGCGGTGTCAGGGCTAAAAGTCAACTTCTTCAAGAGTGAGGTGATTGGTCTATGAACAAAGAAGCCCCTGCTCCTTAAATGTTTAGAAATTCTGGGTTGCAAGATTGGGGATCTTCCAGTTTCGTACTTAGGCATGCCTCTGTGCTCGGGGCGGGTTACTAAATCTCCTTGGAATCCAGTAGTGGAAAGGGTAGAGAGGAAGTTGCCTACATGGAAAGAAAATTGCCTATCTACAGGAGGAAGGGTAACCCTCATCAAATCTGTCCTCTCCAACTTGCTAGTCTATTACTTCTCCATCTTTAGATGCCCGACCTCAATTATAAAGAGGCTAGAAAGACTGCAGAGAGAGTTCTTATGGCATGATGCAAGCTCTCAGAAGAAGATTCACTTGGTAGATTGGGAATCCATATGTAAGCCAAAGGAAGAAGGAGGCCTGGGAATTAGAGATGAATCAAGCCCTTCTATGCAACTAGCCGTGGAGGATTGGAGACGGTTCACAAAGTCTTTGGAGACAGGTGCTGGAAAGGAAATACAACCTACCAATGCATGGGTGGGATGTTTAGGATCCCCCTTGGAATTCATCTGCTATATGTAAAGGAATCCTCTCGGTTAAGAGTCTTTTCATGGAGAACATCAGGTACCAAATTGGATAGGGGGAGAGGATCCTTTTTTGGAAAGAAGGTGGGTGGCTGAGAGGGTGTTGTGTGCTCAATTCCCAAACCTGTTCAGGTGTGAACAAGACAAGGAAGCAACGGTCAACTCTTATATGAGTAGTATTGGAGGCCAGATAGTCTGGTGTCCCACCTTTAGAAGGAACCTGAAGGACAACGAAGAATCCCAATTCATTGCTCTCCTTAATTCCCTGAACAATTTAACCATTCAAAACAGCAGAGCAGAAGATAGGGTGTGGATTGCCTCTTAAGAATGGATCATTTTTCAACGTCTTCTTTCTTTAAGACAATCCTAAACAACCCCAGGGGTAGGAGCGGTGTCACGACCCAAATTCCGGGACCCCGTCGGATTCCGGATCGTGATCATTTAGCAAATATTCACCACGCATGCATCAAATAACTTCTACAAGGAATTAGGCATTTAGATCAAAATATAACTTTAATAAAATTATGAATGTCGAACAATATCAAATATCTCTGAGTAAACAAAATTCCATAGCCTATCTCAATTCAAAATGAGCTAAAACATTTAATAAGATTCCCTAAACAAGGGTTAATCCCCTTATCAACTAATTGAACATTTCTCGTTCTCTCCCGTCAGCCACGCATGTCGAAATCTTTGTGCTGAACGTTGTTCTGCTCTTTCCCACCTGCAACGTAATTACCTGAAGGGGGCAACACAACATCAGCATTACTGGTGAATGAACTTCTCTAATTACACAAGCATCATAAACATAATATCGAATAAACAACAAATTTGAATACATATATCAATTACCATTAAAAGTACATCTATAAACATATTCGTGCCCATGCACATTATCACGCCTCCAAGGCTTATCGTATACATGTATACCGGCCATCATGGCCCTGTCTCATCAGACACGTCCACAAGGACCAGCCACTATAATGGCCCGGACACTAAGTCCAACATCCCACGTCTTGGACCCAATACACGACATCTCATAATCACATAGCAACCAGATTTTCATTATTAGTAATAATTTTACACAACAGTAGTGTGGACCCAACCCCTACACAATCTACTGGTTGCCACCCCACTTCAATCATAATTGGTATTGATTGGAACAGAGGTGGCCCACACTATATTACAAACACAACCTTACACAATATTAATTAACCACAGTCCATATAATTAATCACCTGAACCTTAAGTAATCTATATATAAGGTTAAAACAGGTCAAGTCCAGGTCTGTTCCTGAGTTACGTACTCCAGCTGTCCATTTCCACATACACAGAACAAAAGAAACAAGGGTTCACGCCTGGGCACCCTCTAATGCAAATCCAGTGGGTCCCACTTGACCCATCCAAGATTAGACTTGAAGTTTGTGGTCGCCCAAGGCTGAAACATCATATTAAAGGATCTGATTTATTATCAGACCATTCTCTGGGCCCACAGCTTCAAAACAGATTTTTAAAATATGCATAAGAAGTCACGCTTGGGTTATTTGCATCTACTGGATAGTGGGTCCCACTATTCCCAAACCCTAGATGACCCTGATTTCTATGATCGCCCAGGGATGGTCTTCAATCATATTGGATTGGATTCATCAACAAGCCCATCCTGGTGGTCCATAGTTCACAACAGAGGTTACCCTCTGTCACATAATACCTTTGTCTGTTATTATAAAAGCCACAGGGTGTACGGTCAGATGGGGCCCACTCTCTGAGGGTCCACCACTACAAGGGTTGCCCATGGGTCCTTTGTAGGATAAGGGGTTTTGATCTTGGATCAAGTCTGCTGGTGGGTCCCACAACTACTGTTGACCACATGCCCTGCTTCCATCAAAATAACGACTCTTCTGCTGAAATCAAGTGGATGGTGGCCCAGACGGGGTCCACCTCACATGGTTCCAGGTTCCCCTTGGTCGACCATGGATCCTCCTTGAGATCTATGGTCTTGATCATCCATACAGTGGGCCATGTGGTCCCATAACCTTCTAACGTCAATTCCTATCATTGACGCCAGTCATTGTTTCATGTAATTTCCATACCTACACAATGGATTCTTAGAATTCTGCACTCCAATCAATTGTATCATTCATATGGACCCTCATATATATAATTCCTTGATCGAAAACAAGATTCTACTCTACAGTTCAAAAGGATCACTGCATACTTATTAACACAGAGAAATTGAATCATACTCCATAAAAATCATTTGGGTTAAACCATATAGCTAATTAGGAAGATTCACTCACCTTTTGTACGTGATGGTTGTGTTAGCTATATGCGGGCGCGAATAGGACATCCGATGATCGTCTTCTTCTTCTTCCAGGGCCGGCTCTAGCATAAGGCCAATAAAGCCTTTGCTTTAGGCCCCAAAAAATAAAGCCCATAAAAAGGCCTTATACAGTAGCTAATATCTTTTGAAATTCCAAAAAATTAAACTTGTCAACTACCATCCCTTTTTTTTCTCCCCAAAATATAAGGCCCCACAATAACTCTCTCTTAAGAAGATACGACCAAAATTTTTATAGGGCCTTAAAGTGTCATTTATGGCCTATTATATTTCCAAATCTGCCCCTTATATTACTATTGCTTGGAGTCCAATTGATTTTAGCACAGCAATATATTTCTAGCAGTCCATGTGTTTCAAATCTCAATCATACATTGAGCCGTGAATTTGCTTTTGAAGCATTTCTCATTATTTTTATGTTTCCCATTTCCATAGGGGCCCATTTAGATTTGATCCATGATGTGGTTGTAATAAATCCATAGCTTGGGATTTTGGCCCTAATAATAGATCTTAAAATTTAAGATAAATAATGGGTCCCCGCTGAAATTTTTTCACTTGCCCATAGTACATGTGAGCACCTTGCATCTGGAACATCTAATACGTGGGGCACAACTCTGAAGTCCATCTTGGATGGTCTTGACTCATGGTGCGTATGCACATCGTGCGCAAGTGAAAATGCTTCGAGCCCCACCAGTGGCAGATTCAAGGTGTTTTTTTTGTTTTTATGGGTGACCCAAGATTTCCATGTGAGTTTTGGGGATGGGTCCAAAGTTTTTATATGGGTTTTGGAGGTGGACTGAAGAAAGATTAGTAAAACTTGAATATCAAAACTTAATTAGTAATTTTGCATCACAAAAAAAAAAGTAAGTTTTAAATAAAATATTTATAATAATATTAAAATATAAAAAAATGCCTCATTTAGAATTGTCGCTTTAGGCCTTGAATTGTCTTGAGCTGGCCCTGTCTTCTTCTCCTGGATTGCAGTCAACAAATCCTCCTCTCAATTTCTCTCAAAGGAAAGAAGAGCTTAGAATACCATCCTAAGAGATCGTTGGTTTGTTTAAATAGACAAAGTAGAGTCCTATTCCTTCCCTTATACTGTCTCTTCCTCTTTCTAATTAGAGTTGAAATACAACTCCTTGCCTTCCTAAAACCATTCACGTGAGACAACTTCTAATTCCATAATAAGAAATCAACTAAGGGTCCTACCTGGGCCAAACTAATCCTGGGGCCCAGGTACTCAAGATATTACAAGCGGGGTGTATGGCAGATGGAAGATGAAAGCTCCTCCTAGGGTACTTGTATTCGGGTGGCTTGCTCTTAGGAAAAGGAATCCCTACAATGGACTTTTGACGAGGAGAGGGATGAACATAGTGAATGGTTGCCCAATGTGCTTGAGGGACGAAGAATCTGTGGACCATCTCTTGCTAAATTGTAAATAAGCTTAGACTAACTGGATGGCTATCATAGGAGGGTTGGGTTGTTGCTGGGCCCTTCCTCATTCTCTCCCTGAGCTTTTCCTAGCTTGGAAGGCCCCAATTGGGGACCCTAGAGGCAAAGTGATGTGGCGGTTGTCATTTTTAGTGTTGATTTGGATGATTTGGAAGGAAAGAAAGTCAAAACGTTTTGAAGGAATTGCAGTTAATGAAAGCAGACTGGTGGAGAAATCGAAGTTTTTAGTAGTTTTTTGGGTGTCTATTCTTCCTTCTTTCAGGGGATACCATTTAGATCAAATTATGTATCATTGGCAAGAGGTGGCCTTCTCAATGATAGGGCCTTAGTTGGTTGCTGTAAGGTCTTTGTTTGTCCTGTTTTGTTTTCTTGTGCTTTCAGTACTTTTCTCTTGTACTGTTTGCTCTTTTTAATGAAAGTAACCATTAAAAAAAAAAGAATTTTTCTAATTGACTCTGGTAAACTTGCTTGTTAGATATCAAAGACTAGTTTTGGCATTATCAACTCTCTCTCTCTCTCTGGGAATGGTGTAATGCCAGTAGGTGTGAAGCCTAGCAACATTGGGCGTGAAACCTCGCGACTCTTCCCCTAGCTTCTCTGCATCAATATCCACCCCTGCATCAAAGGGCTGCTAGTGGCTTTGGAATAAATGTAGAAGAGATAGATGTATTGCTGCAATGAAAGCCTTGGCACGGACAGATAAGAGATTGATAGAACTTATCTATCAAACTAATGAAAAAGGAAGAGAATCTATCAATTGGATAATTAGTATAACTCGTTTTTCCTTTATGTACTGCGAAGTTGTATAGGGCAAAGTGAGGAACAGTTTGGAGTTGGTCAGCATGGACTAGTGGCAATGGAGATGATGGCGTGGACAAGTGGAGTGGTTTTTTTTTTTTTTTTTTTTTTTTTTCTGTGTCCGAAGCATAGTTCAAAATTGTGGTTGTGATAAGTGTCACTGTTGACTTTGCAAATCGATACGTCATGGTAATATGTCTCAGCCTCGTCTCGAGATGAATTTTTTGTCCCCAAAAAAATATGAAAAAAGCATAGAATGTTAGAACCCAATGGTTTCCCCCATTACTGCACATTTAAATGCAAATTACCAGTCCACCAAACTCATTAACATCTTGTATCACTGCTTTTGTTAGAATTTTTTTTTTTTTTTTAAATAATGGTAGCGAAGTATTATTTCCTGTAAGTTGTAGGAATGCTAATGTAAAATTATAAATTGAATAAGGTAAATATCTATTTTTTTTTTTTTTGAAAATGGTGAAGGTAAATATCTTTCACCAATAAGTGACTCATTATTGAAAAAAAATAAAAAAATCAAGTGTACATGTGATAAGTTGATAAAGTTGAGTCAACCGATAACATGTAAATTAAAGTCTCGAGGGTTGAACCTCAACTACCTAAAAATTAGCAGAATTTACATGAGAATGTGAGAATTTACCTGGATGAATGGAAATCAGTAATATGTAGGACATCATGCAGGCTGCATATCATCATTGTTGTCATGATGATGGTAATAATAGTTTTGTCCATATGTATATGGCTGATAAGATTCCAGAAAATCAAAGAATCCATATTAATATATGAATAGGACTGCTTTACACATGATTTAAAAAATCGGCCGAGTCCGAGCTGGAATCGGCACATACCGAGCCGAGTAGCATGTGACTCGGACTCGAATCATGCGACTCGGCCGAGTCGCTATGCGACTCGGTTGAGTCCCATGGGACTCGGCCATGCGACTCGGCGAGTCGACTCGGACTCGGCCATGAACGAGTCGGGTCCCGAGTCCGGTTTTTTAAACCTTGGCTTGACATATAGTGAAGTTTCTAATTTTGCCAGTATGGTTGGAATGCTTGATAAGGTTTATTTGTCAATTGATAAAACTAATCATCATCTCTAGAAACCTAATTTTGCCACCTAGAGCTTTGATTTGCTGGTGGGTGGCGTGGAAACATAAAATTCTGACTATTGATAAGTTGAGAAGAAAAAATCATTTTATAGTTAATGGGTGTCCTATGTCCTTAAAAGATGAGGAAACACTGCATCATTTGTTGATTCATTGTCATTTTGTTCATAGAGTTTGGATTGTGGTCATTAATTTATTTGACATGGAATGGGTTTTAGCCTGGAACTTTTGAATACCGTTTTCTTCAATGGCGGATGGGGATCAAATTTATTCGTGGTAAGATTCTTTGGAAATTAGCATTATATGCAACTTGTTGGAAACTTTGGTTGTAGAGGAATAATAGCGTTTTTAGGAAAAAATCTAGTTCTGCTGAAGAGGTTGTTGAGTCCATTGTTCGGACCGTGTCAGAGTGGGGAATTTGATGAAGTTTTGCTTGAAGATCTTAATAGATCTTGGGTAGTAGTTTTTCATGGGGGCTGGCATGCAAAAGTTGTGCACAGATTGTCATAGAGTTGTCCAACTTTTAGTATCCTTAAGCTGAATTTGATGGCAGTTATTCGTGAGTTGCTCAAAGAGGAGGTTTTGGAGGTGTCATCAAGGATTGGGATGAAATATTTGTAGGATTTTCTTTAGGCCAAGGGATTCTTGGGGTGTTGATGAAGTTGAAGTGTTTGCTCTTCTAATAGGGTGTCGTGAGTTGTTTAGGACGGGATGTTTCAATCCTATTCTTGAAGGTGATTCTTTTTCAGCTATTCAATGGGGCTCAGGGAAGGCTATTCATCATTGGAGGCTGGGTGATTGGGTGGAGGAACTGCAGGATATTTCGAGACAAATGGGTGCTTCTTTTAATCATATTTTTTTTGAAAATATTGACAATATATTGCTCAAAAGGATCTATACAGTATAAGAGACATATTGACTTTAAAAACCCCATAGCAAAGAGGATGAGCAACCAAAACTGAAACAGTAGAGAGGGAAAACCCCCAAAAAATGGGTATAACCCTCATAACAAAGGCGGGCATGAGCACCCAAAAGAGCTAACAACAGAATTACATAGACACAATCAAAGCAGTTTTAGAACTCCCTCTTTGGCTAGCTTATCCGCTTCCCGATTAGCCGATCTCTTAACATGGTGGAAAGAGCTGTTAAACTCCCTTGCAAGCTGGATTACTTCTTCAATGATATCTGCAAGATTCCAAGGAGGGCTGGAAGACTGGCTTGCAATTTGAATGATGCAGTAGGAGTTCCCTTCAGTGAGAAGTTTTTGAGGATTGAGCTTTGATGCTTGACGGATGCCAATTCTTAGAGCCAATCATTCAGCTTTGTTGCTTGAACCCAAACTAGCCGGGCTGGAATAGGATAGGAGAATGGTTCCTTCCGTATTGCGAATAAGTCCTCCCAATCCAGCAGGGCTGGGGTTTGGGGGGGAGGGGGACACCATCTTGGAAGTACTCTTCTTGAGATAGGTTGAGAGAAGACCGCTTCTTGCCAATTATGGATAGTGGAATTGATGGGAATGCCTTTGAATAGAGGGCTTGTTGGAGACCCAAAGAGCCACTAAGTATTTAATTTTCTCCGCCATGTAGCTCGCTTCTGACAATTTTCCTTCAAAAGCACCTCAAATTGCTCTCTTTCCAAATGGACTGTGCGTGTTCCACTTAAAAGTATCTAATTTTCTCTGCCATGTAACTCGCTTCTTACAATTTTTGTTCAAAAGCACCTCAAATTCCTCTCTTTCCAAATGGACCAAATGACCACAAGGAAGGAGGTGCCCCACATGATGCTTCCCATTCTGAACCCCACTCCTAACCTCCAAAACTCAAATAAGGCCGGAAGGGAGTGGGGGATAGGAGTAGAGAATTGAACCAACCTGGGACTATCCTCCATAGTTACTGAGCTATAGAACAATTTAACATCAACCGATCAATAGATTCCTCTCCTGCCAAGCACATTGGGCAAGCATTAATGATGGTCACTTGTAAGCGTCTAGGGTTGTCCGTTGTTAGGATACCTCCAAGCAAAGCAGTCCAACCAAAAGCCATCACCCATGGAGGTGCTTTCATATTCCAAAATCTTGGCCAATTAACATGCGTATCCAGCACCTCCCTCGTCATAAAATCAAAAAAAGATGCAACCAAGAATGTGCCTTCAGTGGTTGCCATCCAAATTCTTCTATCTTTACCCTCAGTAGGAATGAAAACTTCTCCAATCATATTCAACAGAGACCGGAATTGAAGTTCTTCCACCTCATTTAAGTTCCTTCTGAAAATAGGCCCCCAGATAATGCAGCCTCCCCTCCTCTCCATATAATCAATAACTTATGGCTTGTTGATCGCTTGCACAATTGAACAGCTCGGTGTAGGTAGACGCTAAAGGAAGATCCCCCACCTGTTAGAGAGGCAAATGATAGTTGCCTTGCACAATTGCACAATTGCAAAATTGCAGATTGCCTTGCAAGTGAAGGAGTTTTTTGCTCTTTTGTTTCATTCAATGTATAGTTTCATTTAAGTTTTGCTTTTGTTTTGGTTTGGTGTGTTTTTCCTGTTCGCCTTAATAGTGTTTCTGTGAAGGCTTTCTTGGGTTTTTTTTTTCTTTAGTGATTTTCTTTATCAAAATATATATGCATACACACAGACAGAGAGAAGTTATCCTATGCACACCTTTTTTTTTGTGCACACCATGCACACCTGATAATGGGGCCCATCTAATGACCCATCTGAATGGACCACAGACACGGGACCCCCCAGTATTACACTGGTCCCTTTTTTTCACACCCATCCATATATATATATATCCTGTGATGACTGAGGCTCATTCTCTCTAAGAGCTCGATGGATGTAGCTCTCTTTTGGTTGGGACATTTAAGGGTGGGTCTTTACATGGAGATAGGCCACTATGAGATGACAGTGTCCATTGCATCCATCTGCAATCCCAATGTGCCTTTTATCCAATCTTGCTCCACATGCCCCTCTCCTCCAAAACCATGCCCACTATGTCATTGCTTATATCCGCCTTCATATGATGAGTGATATGGACCATATTAATCATGAGAGAAATGTACACATGGTGAAGATATGCATAAACGTAAAAACAATTTAAAAGCTTTCTATTCATCTCAAACAAGTCCAAGTTCATCTCATGGAGTCTGTCCAGAAAAATACCACCAAATATACTTTATTTTTTGAGGATTTCAAAACTAGGCAATGAATGAAACTTCCAGGTTCCAAGTTTCAATTCTCATCTCCACTCCGTGTAGCTTAAGCTGTCCCATTTAGAATTGAATGATCGTTCAGTTGTTGAAAATTTTTAATTTTGTTATTGAATTTTGTAAAAAATTCTATTATTGAATGCCTTCATATATTCAATCCATAAGAGATTCAGAAAGGGTGGGTGGTCTTTGGGTGCTCATTCTTGAAAAGTGATGGAATTCTGCCTGAAGCAATGCGCACTGCACTGCCTGTAAATGTTTGGGTCTCCAAAGTGAAAATTAATGGGATTCAGGCATTCTGTGGATCTGTACACTAATACACAGCGGACAGAACTGGTCTTCTATGGATATTAAACATCTTTATATGTCATACTGGATTTTCATTACTTCTTTGTATTCTTGTTAACGTTTAACGTTTTTGTGTTCTGTGCAGGCTATTATGGATCATCACAGGGAAATAGCTAATTATTTTAACTGGAAAGGGGTTTCTGTTATATTTCTTTTCCGGAGAAATCTTTTGCGGAGGCTTGTCTCTGAGATGGCAAATGCTTATGATAGGAATGCCAAGCAGCTGAATGGTACACACAAGTCTCATGTGCATTCCAAGGAAGAGGTTCTCTCTCTCTCTCTCTCTCTGACACACACACACACACACACACACCTGTGTGTTATGCCATGACTTGCATTTGAGGGCCATATACGATGGAAAAAACCTCCTTGGATATCAACCTCTTCCTGAAAAGATTATGAACCCTTAAAACGCTGAATCATCATCATGCCACGTGGATGTAAATTCTAGGGCTAGTTTGGCACTTTACTAATATAGTAGAAGTCAAGTAAAGCCTCCATTTTTCAGACAAGATGTCACATCAAAAGCACTTTAATTCAAAACTTTCTCCATCTTTTAAAAAAAAAATAAAAAAGCAACCATCTTTATCCACTAAAATACAAAAAAAACTCCACTTTCCCATACAAAAAGTAAAAAAGATTCCATAACAAACAACTAAAAACAAAATACTATCATAACCCACTTATATTTTATTCTTTCTTCAAAATCAACTTTACTTCACTTGACTCTATTGGTAGAGTTGCCAAATTGGCCCTAAAGGAATACCTGGAATATCTGGTTATCTGTGATCAACTTCTTTTATATTATTGCTGTTAAGAAAAAAAAAACACTTCTCTTGTATTATTTATATTACTTCTCTAATATTTATATCTGTGATCCCCTGGATTGTACTAAGATCAATCTGCAACTTAATAAACTGTTAAACCTTGACGCCCCCAAAATCAAGGGTTATACTATGATCTGATCGGTGTGATTGTCACGACCCAAATTCCGGGGCCTTGTCGGACTCTGGATCGTGATTTATTTAGTAAATATTCACCATACATTCATCAAATGTTTTCCACAAGGGATCAGGCATTTAGATCAAAATATAACTTTAATTAAATTATGAATGTTTGAACAAAATTAATATCTCTGAGTAAACCAAATTCCATATTCTAATTCAGTTCAAAACGTTTAAAACATATAATAAAATCCCTAAACAAGGTTAATCCCTTCATCAACTATTTGAATATTTCTCGTTCTCTCTCGTCAGCCACGCATGCCAAAATTTACGTGCTGAATGTCGTTCTGCTCTGCCCCACCCGCAACGTGATTACCTGAAGGGGGCAACACAACATCAGTATTACTGGTGAATGAATTTTCCTAATTACATAAACAGCATAAACATAATGTCATATACACAACAAAGCTGAATACATGAATCAATTACTATTAAGAAGTACATTCATAAATATATTCGTGCCCATGCACATTACCACGCCTCTAAGGCTCATTGTATATATGTATACCGGTCACCATGACCCTGTCTCATCAGACACGTCCCTAAAGGACCAGCCGCTATAATGGCCCGGACACTAAGTCTAACATCCCACGTCTGGGACCAAGTGCACAATATTCCATGTTCATCTTTCTAGTCATAACATTACAATAGCCAGAATTCAATTTAAATATCCATAACTTACACATATCAATAGTGTGGACCAGCCCCCTCCACAATTTACATGTCGCTGCCCCACTTCTAGTCATAACTGGTATTGTTAAGTGTAGGGCTGACCCACTCTATCTTATAAACAGAATGTTACACAAGACTACGGAATCATGCCCAAATTCCAACCAAACTGCCCATACAATTAATCATAAATTCACATAAAACCTTAATTTACCTAAGTAGAATGGTGATGTTGTAATTACATACAAAATCTAGGGGTTATCCCAATTCTATAAATTCCATCCGGCCTTATTTACATACACAGAAACTATGGAGAAGTGCATCACGCCTAAACATACTTTAATGTGAAATCCAGTGGGTCCCACTTGACCCATCCAAGATCAGACCTCAAGGTCAAGGTCGCCCAAGGGTAGGCTCCCATCCTATTGGATCTGATTCATCATCGAACCATATACTGGGGTCCACAACTCAAAACTGTTGTCTGCTGTTTCCTGCACTAAGTCACGCATGACTGTTCTTGAATCCATTGATCAGTGGGTCCCACTAATCGAAATCCCAGATGTCCCACTCCTCTATGGTCGCGCAAGGGCCCCACACCAGATGCCTGGATCAGATTTCCATTCCTGTAATCAGATGGACCCCAGTAGGCCTTGTCGTCATACAGTCACAAACTCTGTGACAGACGCCTCTTATTAACCATGTCTATTGGATGAGTGCCAGGTGGGGTCCACTCTACATGGAACCTACACCAAGCAGGTCGCCCCTGGGTCCACTTCAAGATGAGGGGTGCTGATCAAAGATCAGGTGGGCCCAGTGGACTCACAACCCCCGTCGACCAGAACTATTCTATTTCCATAATTCACGCCTGGACTGTATACTTCTCCTGGATGGTGGTTAAAATGGGACCCAATCTCTAGGGGACCAGCACCACTATGGTCGCCCATGGGTCCCCTCCAGGATCCATGGACCAGATCCTCGATCAAGTGGGCCAGGTGGTCCCACTATTCCCAAACGTAATTCTTCATCTATGCTCTGTTTCAGAACTTTTGCATATGCAGCCATTAATTCATCGTTTAGAAGATATGAATGGTCTGACAATCACAATTTCACTAGAATAAATCCTTCCAAAACGATATCATGAGTTCATGGCCTCAAAATATAATTCAGTGCAAATCGATAACTTCCATTACTACCTTTATACACAGCAACATAACATGCTTATCACGAATCAAGTTTTATCAATCATCAACTATATTGTTCTGTGATAACAAGCAAGATTCACTCACCTTTTATACGTGATGGTTGCGTTTGCAATGTGTGGACGCGAATAGGACATCCGATGGTCGTCGCCTTCTACTTCTTCGCCTGGTTTGTAGTCACAGGATCCTCCTCTCAGTTTCTCTTAAAGAAAAGAATAATGGAATCCCATCTAAGGGTCGTTGGTTTGTTTAAATAGACAATGTAGAGTCCTACTCCTTCCCTTATATTGTCTCTCCCTCTTTCTAATTAGAGTTGAAATACAACTCCTTTCCTTTCCTTTCTAAAATCCATTCACATGAGGCAAAAGTCTAATTCCAATATAATTAATCAACTAAGGGTCCTACCTGGGCCAAGCTAGTCCTGGGGCCCAGGTACTCAGGATATTACAGTGATATTTTGACAAAACCTAAACCACAATGAAACTGATGTAGGACAAAAGGAAACTAACCTAGATGATGCAAATTGAGATCAAAGAAATAAATTAACAATTATAAAGGATCTGTAGAATGTAAACTTCGAACCATGGTTTAAAAAATGGTCCAAGTCGACTCGGACTTGGCCATGTCCAAGCCGGGTCTACAGTGATTCGGACTTGAATCAGAACTTATTTTGAATTTAAATTAGAGAAGGAAAAAAAAATATAAAAAGGGCTGTTTTGTAAAATTTCTTTAAGCAGAAGAGGGAGGGAGGGAAGAGAGGGGGGGCCAGTATAAAAGTGAAAAAGTAGGAAGGGTTTCGGCAGTTTTGGGGAAAAAAGAAGAAGAGAGAGGGTGGCTGATTGCTGCTCTGCTGTGCTACTGTTGCTGCTCTGTTGCTTTGCTGTCTTGTTGCTGTTGCTGACATGCTGCTGGTTGCTCTCTGACATGCTGCTGCCTGCGTGGCTCTGTTGCTGTTGCTGCTGTTACTTTCTACCTGCTACACTGCTGCTCTGCTCTGCTGACTGGTGACTGGTACATTTCTTCTTCTTCTCCTCCTCTTTTCTTTTCTTTTCTATTTTAAGCCCTACAAATAGGGCCTTGGCTTGACTCGTCTGAGACGACTCGAACTCGGCCACGGACGAGTCGGGTCCCGAGTCCATCTTTTTAAACCTTGCTTAGCACATGAATCCATGCAAATTGAACTCTAGTAATTATAAGAATATCCAAGGCCTTATCAAAGTCTTGCAGTTAGGCCTCTCGAAGAAGTGATAGATGGACCAAATGGAAGGGTAAAGCTTCCACTTTGCCTAGGGATCTGCCGATCTCAAGTAGATTGTCGTGATCCTCGAGGATTTGATAGAGGGCTTGGCACAAATATGTTAACAAATGATTAAATGGGAATATTTGGTGGTGAAATTTAAATTCAGATTTATTTATCTAGTTCCCATAACTAAATATTGGCAAAAAATAAATTGAGACTTGGGATTAATTGAATCTGTGTGGTTCAACCATGTTGAATTGGCCCATGATTGGTTCGATCATGGTTATTGGGGCCGGTATTGAGGTTCGGTTGAGGGATCAGTTCTGGTTTGGGGTTTAGATGGTGGATTGAGGGTTGGAGAGAGTATTGGGATAGATATAGGGCTTTGGTGAAGGTATGTTGCTACATCTAGAGGTTTGTGAAGAGTTATGGCCAAGATGGAGGAAGAAAAGTGGATTGGCTAGGGTCTTGTGAAGGGATTGTGGTTCGGCCAAGGGTAGGTGTGCTGGATCTTGAGTCAGAAAAGGACAGATGGGCTGGATTGGCATTTGGGCGATGCTTTAGGGCTAGATCTAGTATGCCAAGGGTGGGATTGATCTGGATCTAGATTTGGATGGCGATTTGAGATTGTATAGTGAAAGAAAATAGAAAGAGAAGGAGAAGAATACCTCAACGATGTAGAGATTGAGCCTTGGCTTCACACCAAACTCCTCTTCGTGGGCGAGAAGAAGATCCTACGAGGGCAGTCTCAAGAAGGCCTTGGGAGAATGTTTCATTTAATAATTTTCATTAAACTCTTTTGAAAGAGAAGCATAAGAGTTTATACAACACAAAACAAGAACCTTAACAATGAGTGGTCCGGATTAAATCCCATCCAATGACTCACTTAAGGCGTAACATTAAAATAAAATAAAGAAAAGAAAGAAAATAAAATAAAATTGCGGAAGAAAAGACTTACCAATGAGTGGTCTGGATTAAATCTCATCCAATGACTCACTGAAGACATGACATTAAAATAAAATGAAGAAAAGAAAGAAAATAAAATAAAATTGCGGAAGATAATGTTGTGCTCATGGGGATTCGTGTCTTTGGTTGTGCGCATTAATTTCAATGCACTTAGGATTAAGTTGCGGGACCTCTTGTCTTGGATAATCTATGTTATCTTATTTATTCTAATTCTTCGATTCTTCATATCAAATTCTTCGGTAAATCCTCTCCTGTGGCCATCCCATTGTGGGGGCATCATGTCCGGGCAAGATCCAACGGCGAACCTTCACTTGGAGACGGATCCAACAATGGAACTTTAGGATCTTGATGGGTTAAGCCCAAGGATGAAAATAGGGGTAGCGGCGGGCGTAGCGGCCTGCCGACAAAACGCTAGATAGCGGGGGGCTATGTAGCGTAACGGTGCGATTTGGAAAACTCGTCAAAAAAATATGAAAAAATTGTAGAAAATCTAGAATATTGGAAAATGAGAGAAAATGTATTTTTTTTTTTTTTGCAAAAGTAACTAAGATAAGGGGCGTAGCTGTCCCCTCTTTGTATGAGGTCCTATATCGCTGTATAAATAAAAAATAATAGTAATGATTATTTTTTTCACATGTGTTCATGTTGCTTAGTTATGCTAACTTAGAAACTAATGAAAGGCTCATAAAAGAAAAAACTATGTCATGAAGTCAAGACTTAAGAGTTAAGAGTACCTAGAGAAATAAATACATCTACCAAAGGGGGTGTCTAATAGGATGTACTTAGAGAAGAATTCTTGAGAAGAACTCTCTGTATTGACTGTAATTCAGCGAGTTCATGTCATTTTGGTGTTCTTTTAAACATAAAAGGGGTAGAAGAGTTGTGTAGAAATGTTATCTGGAGAGAAGAAGAAAAGAAATAAGTCTTATTATGCATTTTAAAAAAAATTGGAAAGTAGGAATTTTTCTCACCCCGTAGCGGTCGTAGCGGCCCGTAGCGGCCTTGTAGCGTCCCCGTAGCAGACGTAGCGGCCGCTATGGGTGCGACGGCCGATAAATCGGCCATAGCGTGGTGGTGGCCACCGCTACAGCCGATATATCGTAGCGTAGCGGCCAATATTTTCATCCATGGTTAAGCCCATGAAAGGCTGATCCATCTACAAAGAAGCTTTATCTGTCACTTTCTTCTTGCAACTTTGGTAGCCTGTGCCATATTCGGAATTGATGTCCGCACAAGAGACCTTTCCACCTGCCCTTATGATTGGCATCTAAGCATCGTGTGCAATTGATCATTGCTTTATAAGAGTTTAAGAACCACATTATTTGAGTTTGAACCCGTGAGTACCTCTCATCCAAAACCCACCTATAACCAATCCACTCCCCTTCACACTAGTAATCCCTCTATGGATTGGTATTCACCATAGTTTGACTTGCATTAAATACATTTCCATTGGATTGAGGGCTTGAACACCCAACTTGATGCAATAAGGCTGTTAAGAAATTCCTGCGAAGTATTAAAATCCAAATGAAGACATCATCTTAAGTTAAAAAATCGGCCGAGTCCAAGTTGGGTCTCAGGCGAACTGGACTTGAACTTTAGAGAGAGAGAGAGAGAGAGAGAGAGAGAGAGAGAGAGAGGCGTTGGTGGCTGGTGCTGGTAGGCAGTATATCCTGGTACACTCCTTTTCTTTTTCTTCTCTTTTTTTCCTTTCTTTTCTCTGCTCTCAATCTCAGCTGAACCAGCCCTCCCCTCCTCTCTCGCCGTCAACTAGTCATTCTCTAGTCTCTTTATTAGTTGGCTGTTTTTCTTCTTCTTTTTTTACTTCACTGGCAGCTGGGGCCTACAAATGAGGTTACAACTTACCTATTTAGGAGGGTAATTGAGGACATGGGGCCCTCCTAGTTATTTTTCTTTCTTTTTTAATGTTTTTTATATATTTTTTCTGGGCACCGGATTTTTTATGATGGTACAGATGGGAGGAAGACCTTGAAAGAATGCCGAATGATTGTAGGAGAGAGATCTGAAGTCCTAGGCAAAAAAATGATCTTGGGAGAAGAGGGAATCAAGGCCCAGCATCACCAATAAATTACAAGGTTAGGAGGGGAGGATCTAAGAGATCCTAAAGTGGGTGTAATTGGAGATCTTATTTTAGGATTCCAACTTGAATCCTTGGGTATCTCCATTTCTCATCTACATTTTCTAGACAACACCATCATCCTTCAACTCTTTCAAAAGAGCAAGTACAACGAGCCTCATCTTTTATGAGTATCTTTCAAGTGATGTTTGGCTTGTGGATTAACATGTCAAAAAAGTGCTGTGGTTGGAGTAGCTCTAGAGGCGTCAATGATTTCATTCCTCACTACATCCATGGGATGCAAGATGCTGTGCATTCCATTTAATTATCTTGAATTGCCTCAAGGCTAAATCCAAGAGCTATCCACCTGGACGTAGCAATGGGAAATTTTGAAAAAAGAAACAGCCTCATGGTAAAGTAATACCCATATTCGAGCAGTTGGGTCAAGCTAAAAATCCGGGCAAAATGGCCAACTTGCTAGAAAGAATACAAAGGAAATTCTTATGAGATGTGGAGGGATGGCAAAAAAACGAGATACATTTGCTAAATTGGGAAACAGTTGATATATGGAAAATAGAGGAATGAGGATGGAACCATTGGAGAGAAAATTGTGCATTGCTATCTTAGTGGTGGTGGTGATTGGGGTAGAGGGAGGTTCCAATGGAGGTATTAGAGGGTAGGAGCCAAAGCAGTTTGCTAGTTGAGGAATAAAAATGTGGATGTGGGTGTTTAAGGAATGAGGACAATTCAAAATTGATAAACCTCCCATTAACTTTTAGAAAGAGGAGGGGAGGGGAGGAGGGGGAATGAGGAGATGGTTATTCTTTTTTTTTTTTTTGGGTTTTGGTGGGGGCCAGGGGGTGTGTTCTAAATTTTTAGTTGGTAATTGAGAGGGGGTGAGATTTTGGGAGGACATCTATGGAGACTCAAAATTTTTCCCTGGATTATCTGGCATCTCTGCCCATAGGAAACGGGTTGTAAGAGATTGCACGGTTTGTGGGAGGGAGGTGGGTTGGGATTCTCTAACAATTCCTTTTTCATAGAAATCAAGGCAAAGTCCGGTATCCACTTCTGCTTCAAATAGTTCGGAAGTCTTTTGCCTCGACTATAGTGAACGTGTTTGCCGGATTGCAGTGTCTGATTATATTTTGACCATTGACCACTTTTAAGCAAGGTTTAAAAAAAGGGACTCGGAACATGACTCGGCTTGGACTGAGTCCGAGTCAACTCGGCTGACTCGGCCGAGTTGCATGGGACTCGACCGAGTCGGCTGAGTCCCAATATTAAGTGAAAAAAAAGTGGAAAAGAAGAAGGAAAAAGAGGTGGATTTCTCCTTTTTCTAATTTCTATTCCCTCCATCCATCCAATCCATTCATGTATATAGTTTTACTCTCTTCATTGATCATTCTCGTACGTTACTTAAGGATAGAATAATAATAACATAATTGCAAGCCCTTTTATAATTTAATTGTAATTAAATTTTAAAACGAAAAAGTATAAAATACAAAATACATGTTTCCAACTTTCAATATCCACTATCAAGTCTCCATTATCAAGTCAACTAGTAAGATCAATCATCAAAGATGTAACTAAGGCTACTAAGCTTCAAATCTCAATTATATTTATAGTATATAAAAATGTAAAACCATACCTTAGCTCCTTTTTCTTAAAATTGAAATACTAATCTCATGTTGAATGCCTTGCGGGTTCTAGATCTTCATCTTCGTCGTTATTTTGACTTTGATGATAGTATTGAGCAACGTCAAAATGAAAGAACCCTTGCCTCGGTCTTGGAGTTATAGGACCTTCTCCATAGTTTGATGATGGAGCCATAACTTGAAGTTGAGGATATGCATATGGTGGTTGCACTTGTGGGGGTACGGCCATGGGTACTAGTAATACTCCATACTGTTGTTGCCCATACCCATGCGAAGGACCACTATATCCACCATACTGCTGTGGCTGCCCATAGGCCCCATACTCAGACGAAGCATCATGGTGCGAGTGTCCATATTGTTGCCCATACCCGTATGAACTATCAGAACTTGTGATCCAAGGACTTGATGCCATTTGATGCGGTTGAGGATATTCATCCGATGGCTCATTTTTCACCTCTGCCCCACCCATGTGACCCACCAGCAGGCTCACTTGAACCATAATATACATTAATGTTGTCATCTCCACCACCACCATCACTACCTTCGTTTGCCTCCTCGTTCTGGCCTTGTTCACCTCCTTCTCGTGAGCTACTCTTGTTAGAAGATGATGTTTTCTGGTGTTCTTCTTCTTCATGAGTGGCCAACCTTTGACTTTGACTTGTTTTTGCATGGGTGCTCTTATCCTTTGACTTTCGCCTGTAGTGGAAAGTTGGCACACTTGAACCAGCTTGTGTTTTTATCTATCTCTAGCCCCCGTAACACGTTCTGAAGTAGAACGTGTCAACTTTGGCTCACGGTTATGACCACGTTGTGAGCCTTGCGATGACGAGGTTGTTACACTCGTACCCTTATCGCGCGCTGATCGCACTGTAGAAGTAGGCGTAGGCGTAGCAGAACTGGAACTCGGACGTTGCGGTGGGGAATTTTGTCTTTCATTTGACTGAAAGTCTTCAACATCAGCCATTGCTTCACTGAGGAATGCTGTATCATTTAATACTGGATCCTCTCTTTCAGCCAACCATTCATCAAGAGGGTCATCTTCCTCGGATATATAATCCAAATTAATCGGTTGGTAGTCTCCGTTGTCTCTTCTCGTCAGATTCCTTGCCCTTAACGACATGTTGTAATGGACAAAGACCAACTTCTCCAACTTAGCCATAGTAATGCGATTACGGGTCTTAGTGTGTATCAAACTGAATGTGCTCCAATTCCTTTCAAATCCCGAAGACGAGGCTGTTTGGCTCAATATTCTTTTTGCAAAAGCTCTTAAATGGGAAACCTCATCGCCAAATGTAGCCCACCATTCGGCTGTGTTGAAAGATAAAAACAATAGAATCAATTGTTTGTCATAATTCATAAATTACTATATTTCATCTAATTTAAGTATTGAAATTTGAAATAATACCTGGATCCATCTGCTTACGACCCAATATGGTTGCGTCTGATCCAAAACTACCTAGAGCGCCTTTGTAGTTTTTCAACTATAGAAGTTAAAATTTAGAAGTTAACACTTAGCCCACTAATCTGTGAATAACAATGGCATGATCTATGATATCTTTACTTGGTTAAGAATTGTAACTTGATGTTGTGGGTTATCTGTCATGGTCTCTAATGTTTTTTTCAAGCCACGAAAAACTTCTTCATGGTTGGAAAAGTGTTTGCTATAGAAGCAGCTTGGGTTCAAGTAGTACGCTGCATGCTATGACATCATGAAGTAATAAGAATTGAGTATTGACTATTGGATTCCAAAATAAAGTAATAAATAGTAACTAGTTAGTATTTTGAATAACCATAATAGTCAAAATTTACTTGCCGCGTGTATGTCTTGATGCATCTAGTTGTCCCATCGATTGTTAATGATTTTCCAAAGCTTCTTATAATAAGTCCCGTACTTTGCTCTGGACCTTTGCTCTATAGCAAGCTTTGCTCTATCCATGGCATCATACACAAAGCCCATTGTGGGCTTCGTATCAGCATCTACTGGTTTCAAGACCAAGACAAGAGGCTCGAGTAAGTCAGTAATTCGTTCTGCTCTGTTCCAGAAATCCTCCCCAAAGACGATCTGTTGTACACGGCGTGCCAAAGGTTGATGTAAAAAATCTGATTTCACATATGCTGTACTCGTCTACATCTACATTATGTTAGCCTTGGCACGACAAAGACGCTCAAGGGCTACAAAGTGCGTAGCAAAGCGTGTGATACTTGGCCTTAAAATTTCACGACCCTCATTCATTTCTCTTAACAGATCGGTCATGAACTGATAGTTATAGATTAAAGATGTCACCATCTTTCCCTCATCAATAGTCTCACGGACATCATCTAATTTGCCAATGTCCTCCAGCATGAGATCAATATAATGTGCCGCGCACGGCACCCAAATAATACTCCTATGCTTTTCACGCAATTTCTTCGCTGCGGCCTTAAAGTTAGCCGCATTATTTGTCACAATTGCATCACAATATTTGTGCCAATTTCTAACCATACCCAATGTATCATCAATTAAACTGTACAAATATTGTGCATCCATTCTATGCCCGCTTGTATCTACAAACCTGACAAAAACTGTTTTCGTTACACGGTAAGCCATGAAATTAATAATGTGCCGCCTATTGTTGCTTGTCCATCCATCACACATAAGCGTGCACCCATACTCGTCCCAAGTTTTGAAGTGATCTTCCAAGTATCTCCAATAATTGGAAACTTCCATGTCAAGATACTTTCCGCTAATCTCATAAGCGGATGGAGGTTTACCTCCAGGCCCCACCTCAGCTATAGTATCAACCATGGAGCGATAGTATGGTGAATTAGAGACATTCGGTGGAATCCGATTATAATGGAAGAACTTTGAGATGGTTCTCCCCATTTTCATGGCTCTAACTTTCATATCACCCATGATAGAGCTACTAATGTTTGGTTGTTTCGTACTTCGGGACCGATGTAAGAATGGATCCAATGTCCCTCTCCTCGCTGTGTCCCACTAAGGGTCAGGAGGAGCTCTTGAAGAACCGGCCCCAGCCGATGTCTCATCCATACGAGCCTGCTCAGAAGCAAACTGTTCACGGCTTGCTCTCATAGCCCTCTGTAACTCCTCCTCAACATCACCACCACCGTCAGAGTCATCCTCCTCAGAAGTGTCAATCCTCTGCATATTTGCAACCTTCTCATCAAATTTTTTCTTCTTTTCTTTCTCATTCTTCTTTCCCTGCAAAATATCTCTCATTTGTTTCCTCACATCAGTGGGGACATTTGCACATGGTTTAGATTCCCCTTGTATACCTGCTAGGTGTTGTTTAAATCTATGGATCCCACCACTGAGAATCTTATGACACCATTTGCATTTGACCTTATGAAGGTCTCCTGCAACCATCTCCCCATGTTCCCATCCGGGGTCAACTTCTTTCTCTTTTTTTTTTGGGGCCATTGTGATCTAATCTAAGTGACAGTAATCTGCATAATCAAGAATTCAAGATTCTACACAATCAAATGTTTATACTTTAAGAATGTATAAAGAAAAAGAACATATTATTAATGCACACAATCATACAAGCATAGATGATAGATCCATGTTATAGAATATAGACTGTTCTACACAATCAAAATAATAGTCTCTTAGTCTTACCATTTACCAAAAACATAAATAAATAATGAAACTATTCTTATTTTTTAATATTTTAATAAAAAAGTTTTCTCATAATCAAGAAAATCACATTCTTTTAAGTTTTAACCAAACAATAGTTGAAATATCATATCATCTACACAACCCCCACATGTAATCATCTATTATACATAATTTAAGAATGTAAAAGGCAAACAAAACATATTATTAATAATTAGTTTTACAAGAAAAGGTAAGGAAAATATTAATATTACACGTACAAGCATAGATCTAGAGTTAGAACCATAGATCCATGTTAGATACACTCCCAAAATAATAGTCTCATACAAATAACATAAATAAATAAAGAAAAAGAATTCTGATTTTATTATTATTATTTTTAAATTACATCATAATCAAGAAAATCACATTCTTTTAACCAAACAATAGTTGAAATATCATCTACAAACAACTCACACATGTAATCATCTATTCTACACAATTTAAGAATGTAATATGCAAAAAAAAAAAACAAACATATTATTAATAATTATTTTTAAAGAAAAAGTAAGGAAAATATTATTATTGCACATACATGCATAGATCTAGGGTTAGAACCATAGATCCATGTTATCCACACCCAAAATAATAGTCTCATACAAAAAAACATAAATAAAAAGAATTCGGATTTTTATTTTATTTTATTTTAAATTACATCATAATCAAGAAAATCACATTCTTTTAACCAAACAATAGTTGAAATATCATCTACAAACAACCCACACATGTAATAATCTATTCTACATAATTTAAGAATGTAAAATGCGAAAAAAAAAATATTAATAATTATTTTTACAAGAAAAAGTAAGGAAAATATTGTTATTGCACATACATGCATAGATCTAGGGTTAGAACGATAGACCCATGTTATGCACACCTAAAATAATAATTTCATACAATAAACATAAGTAAATAATTTAAAAAAATTCGGATTTTTTATTTAAAAAAAAACTACCCAAAATTAAAAAAAAAATGCATTTTTAGAACAAATAATGGTCCTCCAAACCATCTTCAAGCAATATCTTCATCTTAGCATCTTCCCTAAACCATATATGAAAATAGAATAAAAAAAACATACCTCAAAGTTGAGAAATCAAAAAACCCTCTTTGATGTGAATAGTGGTTGGATTCTTTGGTAGGCTTGATCTTTAAAAATGGATGGATTTGAGGATGTTAGTTGCTAGAAACATAATTTGGAGGCAGTTTTCTTCTATCTCTAACAAGTAGAAGCAAAGAAAATGAACAAATGTAGGGTTTTCAAGGGCTTTTAAAAGCCCCCAAGTTGTCAGGCATGGGACTCGTCCGAGTCCCTTTGGACTCGGATGAGTCCAACTTAAAATGAGTCC
This sequence comes from Persea americana, assembly GCA_029852735.1. NCBI lineage: Eukaryota > Viridiplantae > Streptophyta > Magnoliopsida > Laurales > Lauraceae > Persea > Persea americana. Next base: position 21,327,446 of record CM056811.1, read on the forward strand.
GAGTCAGTATGACTTGACTCGCTACAGGCCCAGTTCAAGTCGACTTGGCGGAGTCGCCTCGGACTCGGACGATTTTTAAAACCCTGCTTTTAAGTGTCGAAAGTTTGCACTTTCCATTTGTGTATTTGATGCAGGGCATCACGTGTGGGACCCAAGTGATACAATTCCAATTTAGTTTCTTATGATATTATTGAGTTGTAATTAGGATTAGTTTTTTAATTTTATTTAATGAGTTGTATTTAGGAAAGTTCCTAATTTGCCTTGGTTTCCTAGTTTGATTAGGTAACTTAGTCCCTAAGTTTTCTTTTTCCTATTTATATGACATCGTAGAGAAGGAATAATCAGAGTTGATGATTAATAGAATTGTGGGTTTTATCCCTTCAAAGTGCATCCTCATGTAGAAGTCTTTGTGGAGACCTTGTATTGTGCTTAGGCACTTGATGTTGTGCCTCGGCACTTTTTTCTCGAATTCTCTACCCAATTACTATCCCCTTTCCATCACCTCTTTCCCGTAACCTCACCAACCATCCAAATTATCTCCAATCCCATCTTCAGAATCTATTTGTTCCACTGTCCCGAAACCAACTCCACTGAAACCCTATTTCTAGCCATCGAAAACCCCAACCCACCCACCGTCTCCAAAACCAGCCCAACCAAAACACATTCCCCAATCTCAACAGCATCGCCGCCATCTAGAAACCCCAATCAGGAAAAAAAAAGAAAAGAAAAGAAACGAAAAAAGGTGCCAAAAGTATTCTACCATTGAACCTGAACAAAGCAAAGGAGGAGCTTGTCAGATCTGGTTGCAGAAATGAGAGACCGACTCTGGTGGGCCACTGCTTGATCACTGTGTATGGAGTGTGCAGAGGTGGGTGACCATTCTGATCTATTTCAGACATCACAGATCTGCAAAGTTTTTCTGCTTCAGGCGTCTTTCCATTATTGCTGGAGAGGAGGCCATTGTAAAGTTTTTTGTCATCGTCATTGCTTGACCAAACAAACCCTCGTCTCTTTCTTCACTGGCTCAAAACAAGCAGAAGAAAATAAGGAAAAGTGAGAGAGGGACAATCTCTTTTTCCTGCACGCTTCTTTTCAAGTCACTTCATTTGGTACACTTCAGTACCACAAATTTCGTAGTGTTTTATTGAAAACTTGGATTGGATCCAAATTCAATTCAGATCAACCTGATTCATCCAAGGCCCAGGTTAAGTCTAACCCAGTTTGAAAGAAGCCAAGCCCAGCAGTTGAGTAAAATCAGCAAAGGTGTTGACATCAGCAGATCTGGTCAACACGCAGGTTTGACCAAGATCAATGGCCGATGTTTCTTTTTGTGATATCGAAACCATCTAAAGTCGGATTTCATATCCATTTTTGCCAGCGTATTCGTGGAGAGTAGATCTACATAAAAGGTCAGTCCATTCTCACATCCAAGTCAAATAAGAAATTGCATATCGGTGAATTCTACAATGAACTTCAAAGAATGATATATGTGCTTAAATATGGGAAATGGTATTTTGAGAATGAAGACTATTTTAAGCAATTTCTTAGTTTGAGATGCCAAGTGGGCGCGGCGGGGGGGGGGTGTGTTTGGTGTTGTGCGGCGGCAATCAATTTTCAAGGCTGCAAGATGTGTGTAGAAGCCAGAGGAAGACACAAAAGACTCCACGACTACATTTGGCCCTAAACTTCCGTTTGGAAGAAGAACCAAGAATTGAAGAGCTGGAAATGGTTAGCAAGCCAACTGCATATGTGGTGGATCTGATCGTAGTGCCACTTCTGAAAGAGCTAATTTTATCATCAGAGAACAAACCTATTGTTGCTGTGAAATGATGCAGAACGGGCCCACAAGTGGTCCCACCCAAGATTGTTTAGGGATATTTATTTTATTTATTTTCTTTCCTTAATTATTAGTCAGCAAGTTTCTAATTGTAATTAGGATTAGAATTCTTATTTCCTAAGTTGATTCTATATACTTTCCTAGTTTGATTAGGCTTCTTAGCGACCAGGTTTTACCTTCCTATTTATATGCATTGTAAGAGATAGAAATCTCAGACTTGGTATTGCAATAATAATTATCGTGGGTTTTCTTCCCTTGGAGAGGTGCTTCCTCGTGTGGAAGTCTCTGTGGAGGTGTGTTTGAAGTGTTTGTGGACATGTGCTTCGGCACTTCCCCGGAAGCCCTAATCCTAGGGTTTGCATCATGAGTTCACAAAAAAGATCCATTCGCTAAGGTCCCTCACATTGACTTCGTAGTCGGGGATCAACGATGGAAACTTGAGCATTACTATTTGACGGTGCAGATTCTATAATTGAAGTATCCAACGATTTGATCGCACTTCCAAGCAAACGTTGACTACCAAAAGAAGCGATACCTGAATTCTACTTGGTGAAAAAGATCGAGTGAAGCTTTCAAACCATGCGAAGGGTATGAATATCAACAAAAATATTGGAAGTGGGTTTTCGACCTGGGAGGAAATCTACAGAACTTGAGGTCGAGTTCTCTCCAAGCCGTGGAGAATGATGCCAGGCATCATGTGTGGGACCCAAGTAATGCAAATCCAATTTAGTTTCATATTTTATTATTGAGTTGTAATTAGGGTTAGCTTTTCAATTTTATTTAATAAGTTGTATTTAGGATAGTTTCTAATTTGTGTTAGTTTCCTAGTTTGATTAGGTAACTTAGTCCCCAAGTTTTTATTTATTTATTTATATTTATATGCCATTGTAGAGAAGGAATAATCAGACTTGATGGTTAATAGAATTGTGGGTTTTATCCCTTTGGAGGTGCGTCCTTGTGTAGAAGTCTCTGGAGAGACCTTGTATTGTGCTTCGACACTTGGTATTGTGCCTAGGCACTTTTCCACACAAGTCTTAACCCTTGGGCTTGCGCCATTATTGTATTTGGACCTTATTTCTAACATAATTTGCTTTGGTCATACCATTGTATTTTGGTTTTATGTGAAGGGAGGGAGGGTTGGGCCAGGGTCAAATTATTTGGTCAATGCTTCCCATTTTATTGCATGTTTTCTATGAAAGTCATTTCTCAAGAGAGTGAATAGAAAATAAAAGAAAGAAAAAATCAAAATTCTTTGATCAGAGTTAGGGAGGAATATGTTTCTCATGAATTCCAAACTTTTTTTCTACATTAAGTAATCACATCTCAAAAGACTTAGTCCTTGCACTTGCCAACAAGATGGGATGACTGAAATGAGACTTAGTCCTTGCACTTGCCAACAAGATGGGATGACTGAAATGATAAATCAACATCTACTTAATGCTGTGTGAACCTTGCTTTTAGAGTCCTTGGTTTCATCCACGGTCCACCTTCCGGGTACAGGCTTTCTCTACTGATGTTCATCTCATTTACTGTCTTTATCCCCTAAACTTTAGCATCAATCTCCTTATTTTCGTCTCTTTATCAATATACTCGTTATGATCACCTTCACACTTTTAGTTGTGTATGCTTTGTGCACCTCCCTGCGTCAGAGCATCACAAGCTTTCAACTCAATCTCCTTAGTGTTCTTTTTTGGGTTATGCTCTTTGCCAAAATGGCTTCTCTTTTATGATCCAGAATTTCGCCGTGTTTTTATCTCTCACTCTGATGTTTTTTTTCAACATTTTGCTTTTACTTCACCATTTCTCTTTACCATAACATTTTCTAATTCTCCATCTATTACAAAGTTTAAACTAGGGATTGTGTATATTTGGAGAAACTGTTACGATGACATTGCAAATATGCCACTTCTGGCACCTGATCTAGATTGTGATCTTCCCTCCCCTTGCAGGTCCGCACACCCCTCTCGTCCCCTTGATCATTTATCATTATTTGCTACTTTTCCTCGATTTTCATTCCAAACTCTTATTCGCAGGCTGTAAGGCATCATTATTGGCAGTGAGCAATGAAATAGGAGCTTGATGCTCTTCAAAGTAATCACGCTCATTGTTCTCCCCTATCCCTCTTATGCCAAACCCATTGGTAGCAAATGGATTTACTCTGTCAAACTTCGATATGATGATAATTAGATCGCTATAAGGTCAACTTGTTGCTTGCGGAAATCGACAAGAGTATAACGTTAACTATGAAGAGTCTTCTGCTCTAATTTCTAAAATGACTAATGTCTGGACATTTTGGCTATTGCGACATATCAAACTTGGCCCCTCTTTCAAATGAAAAAGTCTAGAGAGACAGAATGATGGACCGATTGGTAGCCCGAATTCCAAAAATAAAATGCTGAAAGGACATGTGAGTGATTGAGTGAAGGAGATTTGAGGGTAAAAATGTCCTTAGAACCCAATTCAGGCTCCCAATCGGTCTTTCATTCCGTCTCTCTAGCACTCCTCCTTTCAAATGGACATGAAATATGCATTCTTGCATGGGAACCTCAAGGAAGAATGCTGCTTATGCCGCTCTCCTTATGGACTAAAGCCAGCTCCATGAGCATGGTTTGAGAAGGTCCATCACGCTTTTCTTCAAATTCACTATAAGCAAAGCAAGTATGATTCTTCCATGTTCATTTGCAGGAATACTAGCATTACTATCTTATTGGTCTATGTTGATGACATAATTCTCATGGGGACGAATTCTGCTAGTATATGTGAGTCCCAAAAATCCTTGCATGCTTCTTCCCTATGAAGGATCTTGGACTACTCACATACTTCGTCAGAATAGAGGTCTACCGATCAAGTAAAGGTCTCTACATAAATCAGCAAAAGTGTACCAAAGACCTTATTGCTATTGTCTGGTTAGAAAATTCTTTTCCAGTGGATGCTTCATTTGAACTCAATGCCAAGTACCTACGAGATGATGGGAGACCTTTCTGGTCCTAGTCTATAGAAAGCTTATTGGAAGCATTGTCTACTTGGCCATTAGTTGTCCTGGCATTTCGCACACAGTAATCATCATTAACCAATTTATGACCAAGCCGAGGCATCTTCACTTGGCAGCTGTTAAATGGATCATCTGATATCTTCTTAGGAATCTAGAATGAGGAATTTTTTTCCTTGTTGGATTTGATCTTCGCCTCACTGTATAATGTGATGCCCGACTGGGTTGGATGTTCAGACACTTGACATTCCATGATAGGTTGGGTATGTATCTTGGTTTTGCTTTGAGTTCCTGGATTTCAAGATACAAGATAGTATCTAAATCTTCCACTGAGGCTGAATATCGTGTGATGTCATCCGCCGCCTTTGAGATTATTTGTTACTATCCTAAATAGTTATAAGGCTTGATTTGACGCGTTCCATCAGTCCTGGGCCTTTTGGCGTGTTGGTTAGGTCCATAACATTATTTGGCTTCAATGATTACTTTCTACACTTGGCTTTGCTTAGACTACTGCCACTGTTGTTCATGCTGACAACACCAGTGCTATCCAGATTGCAGATCGTCTTTTCATTAATGTACCAAACACATTGAAGTTGATTGCAACTTTATCAGGGAATCTTTTGATGGCTATTTTTTTCCCTTCCTCATGTCTCTTCGGACCTCCAGATTGCCAACCTCTTCACCAAAGCTTTAATGAGGAACTGGTTTCACCAACAAATTGTTGTTGGTCAATGCCCTAATCAATTAATGTTTGTCCTGTATGTCTTCAGCTGTTGATGGAATAAGCTAATACTATAAGAGGGGAAGACCAATTAAATTGATCGACAACCAATTCATTCATCTTCTGGCTTTTTTTTTCCACATGTATGTCTTTGGCTTGGTTCTCAGTTGTTTTAAATGGCTCCCTTGAAAGGTTCTATAAATGTTGTGAGCAGGCTGCTTCCTTCGAACTGATGAAATCTGCCCTGGTTTCTAGAGTAAATACAAGCTTCTTCCATCACTCTGAAAAAGAGTGATGTCAAAAGATTTAAGCAATGCTTGATGTTCGAGGAAAGAAATATCAAGGGCAAACATCTGGGTGACAGCTGCGGCCACATTTGGTATTGTTTCACTACACCAGCATAAGATTACCTTTCCTCTCGAGACAAAAAAGTATCTGTTCAAAGAATTACTTTGGATTTTTTTTGAATGGTAAGAATTACTATGGATTGAAACGTAGAAATCAAAGGATGTCTCAAAGCATGAAAAAAAGGAAACAAAAAGAAAGAAGAAAAAGCTTTGAATGTTGGATCAAGATGACATCTTGATGCGGAGCGGGGCACTGAGTGCGGGGCGGGTAGAGATGGAGGGTGGAAGGGATAGAAGGGATAGGTCAAGCTTTCGCCTGAAAATTGGCCTCACGCCATACTCCCCATCGCGGGCAAGGAAGAAGAGAGAACTTGGGACACTACAAAATCACTCGATAAAATATTCATTAATCATTAACCGAGGAGCCAAATGGCTTTACAATGCTTATATAGGAAAAATGAGAAAACCTAGGAATAATTTGGACCATCCAACACATCGATGGCCAGGATTAAACCATTTGAATTTAAATAAACTAAAAGACAAACATTAAAATAACCATAAATAATATAAAATAAATATAAACTAATGGCCTGGTAGGTGGACTAAGCCCAATGATTTGGTCGAGATGGATGGGCCAGGCCCATTGGCGGGTCAACCGATGGGGACCATGGTCCTGTCCAACATCAACTGCTGCGACGACAATGACGACGACGGGGACCGAGGTGGTGTTGCTGCTGAAGAACGGGTGGCGAGAAGGCTGCGATAGACGTGGGCAATGGGCTCTGTTGCTGGTGCTTGAACTTTTTTTTCAGGCTTAAGCATGCGTCACACGAGAGAGCACGTGTGGAGCTCCTTTGCTAGCCTCGATTGCAATGCATGCAAAGAAGAAGGGATAAGGGCTTCGAATTGACCCTCTTTGCTGCTGCTCTACGACAAGGAGATGGCAATGGTGGTGAAGTTGTGTGGCCGTGGTGCGAAGCTGTCGCCGACTGTGGTGGTGACGAGCGATGGAGAAAAGACACAATGTGGTTGACGGTTGTGTTCTTTCGGTGCCAAGCCCTTTTTTTTTTTTTTTTTCAATTTCAGATTCCCTTCTTCGATACCCTTCTTAAATCTTCCTCTTTTTTCACTTCTCTAAATCAACTTATCTCTGCTTCTTTTCTTCTATTCTGTGTTCTCTCTCTCTCTCTCTCTTTTGTTTTTCTTTCTCTCTTGGTCTCTGCTGTCTGTGTTTTTTTTTTTGTTTTATTTATTATTATTATTATTTTTTTTTTTAATTTTTTTTTTGAAATTGGGAAGATGGGTTTGGGGTTGGGACCAGGTTTGGATGTTGGGTTTGGTCTGGAATGGGTGGGTTCAGATTTGGGGATTTTCTGTGTGGATCGTGGTGCTTTGATGATGATTAGGATTTTAGGGTTTTGGCTGTGGTCAGTTACTGGGAATGTGGAGAAAAGGGTGTTTGGGCATTGGGTTTGGTATCGTTCAAAGGGGATTTGGAGAATCTAGTTTTAGGGTTTATGGCAGAGATGGTTCGGTGTTTGGGTTTTGATTAGGTGGGTGGGATTGAGTTGTGCAGGGATCAGGGATTTTTGGTAAGTAGGATGGATCAGCTATGACTAGGGATGGTTAATTTGGGGATGCTGTAGGTTGATTTGTGCTAAGAGGAATTTGGGATTGGGGATCTGGAACTGATGGTTTTCGTTGGTAATATTAGGTGTTGAGAGACTAGGGTTCAGGGGTTTTGGGAATATATCTGAGAAGAATCTTGGCAGTGGAGGGTTTCACGAAGGGATTGGGTCTCGGCAGGGAAGGATCTTTGGGTGGAGGGGTTTGGCGATAGGGTGATGATAGGAGTGAAGTTGTTGGTAGTGGTTCTGGTAATGCCATATCTGGGTTCTGATAGTGCCGAACGGTGATGGTGATGGTGATGGTGATGGTGATGGTGATGGTGATGTGGATGAGGGATTTCCATCGATTGAAACTGGGGGATGATGGATTGCCGATCATCGAAACCGGGTGGATCAATCTTCAGCTCTGATACCAATTGATGTGGAGTGCGGTACCAGATGTGGGGCGGGCAGAGATGGAGGGACTAGAGATGGAGGGTGGAAGTGATAGGTCAAGCTTTCACCTGGAAATTGGCCTCATGTCAAACTCCCCATCGTGGGTGAGGAAGAAGAGAGAACTTGGGACACCCCAAAATCAGAGAAAATTTTCATTAATCATTGACTGAGGAGCCAAATGGCTTTTCAATGCTTATATAGGAAAAATGAGAAAACCTAGAAATTATCTGGATCATCCAACAAATTGATGGCCAGGATTAGAACATCTGAATTTAAATAAACTAAAAGATATAAAACGTTAAAACAACCCTAAATAATATGAAATAAATATAAACTAATGGCCTGCTTGGTGGGTTGGGCCCAATGAACTGGTCAAGATGGATGGGCTGGGCCCATTGGAGGGTCAACCCATGGGGACCATGGGTCTGTCCAGCATTACATCCTTTGTTAAAGTTTGGCTAGGTGCTGCCAAGAACAATTTCGTCTTGAGTTGAGATCTGCCAATATTATGGTGGATGCTTTAGCCAAACAGCAGTTCTATAGAATGTCTCTGTGGGTGGGCTTTATTATGTAATTGTTTATAGTGGGATGGGGTTACATTTCTCTATAACCCCTTTCTCTCCTGTGGTTTTGTACTTTGTTATTTATTCTCTTAAATAGAATTTCAATCTGTTACCCATCAGAAAAAGGGGATAATGTTGTTGCTTGGGTGTTGATATAGACTACATATCTATGCACGTGTTTTTCAGTCTGCTTATATTCTGTCTCCTTATTACAGGCTGAGGTACTAGCACAATTCAAGCCCAAGCCGGACGTTGGTACTTTGATACTACACCTTAGCCATGTTGAGCAGATGATTATGGACTCTTTGCATTACTTCAATAGTACTCGCCATATGATATTGTATTATGAGGACATTGTCAGCAATCGCAAGGTTAGAATACAACAAAAAGTCAAATCGCCTTGCTCTTAGTCCTGTTTTTAATGCTTTTTTCCCAGTATTAATTCTAACATTTTCAAACAGAAGTTGTCGTATGTTCAAGAGTTTCTGAGAGTTCCATTAAGGAAACTAAAGAGCCGTCAAGTCAAGATTCATACAAGACCCCTTTCAGAACAAGTCGAGAACTGGGAAGATGTTTACAAGGCTCTCAATGGAACACAGTACACGCATTTTCTTCATGATACACACCGTAAGCAAGTGTAATTGTTAGTGCTTTCTGAATCTTGAGCTCTTTGTTGATTCTATATATTTTCTAGCATGTAATTTATAAGTTTGTAAATGGATCAATCTCTTTTGATCTACTTCAATTTGCAGGAAATGGGTCAATATCTTTTAAAGAACCTGGTTTGTTTTACTCCTAGCCCCTACAGGCTATCGAACCTTTCCCTCCTTAACTCTTCAGCTATACATGGGCCTTACCTTTTTGGTTCAATTTCATTTCTTATTTTGCGGGTCATGTTTTGTGGGTCAAATGAAGATCAAATTTACAAAATTGAGGCCTTCTATACTACTCAATTGCAGTGTGGTGGTGGGATAGAAAGGTCTTAACTTCGATTATGGGTGCATAGGAAATTAACACGATTCATGTGGTCATTGATTTAAAGGTCACAAAGGCACTTGTTAAATCATTAGTTTGAGTCCATTAAATAGGTGATTACGATCATTAGCTTGTATTGACTTTCGGCTCACCTTTAATCCAAGCTTAGACCCTTGGACTGAGATGCAACAAGGTGGACCTCATATCAGGATGGCAATGTTTGTGGCTGGTTCGTCCTAGCTGAAGTTTTAGTCATCATACTATGTATTACCGTTTGATGGGAAAAAGGTTTCCTACTCGGCACTATGAGACCCACTCGGGTCTACCTTTTATTGATGGTGGTACTTGTCATTCCATGATCTGGCATCAGCTCCAATTTTACTGATTGAATCTTTACTCGTTATTGGATTGAGTCTAAGAAAACACTCTTATGGTTAGAATGCTAGTATGCTTTAAGGCTGTTAAATAAAGGGCTAGTATGCTTTGAGGGGCTGATATTTTTTTTTGCTGACCCTTATCAATAAACACTTTCCATCTGCTCCCATTCATAGATATGCATCCAAGTGGGATCTACGAGCTGGACCGCAAATGAATAATATTAAAGTTGTTTTGCTTGTAGGAGAACATTTTCCTTGTAGTGTATTACTAAACGGTAGTGCACATCCGTTAAAAATCCCTGTTGCTCAAAATAAAGGCCCTTTTGGTTTATGGGGTATCTCTAAATTTTACACCAATATTACTCGGTCCATTTGTAGGATCGAATCTTTGATAAGAAAATGTGATCAACACAATTGTATTGTATTTATTATTCCTCCTCACATTTTTCTTATTAAAAGATCGAATCATACTGTGGGTCCAACTCATATTTGGGTAAAATCTATAGATATCCTGCACACCAAGAGGGCCTTTATTTTGAGTGGTTCGGATTTTCAATAGGTCTGTCCGTCCTACTCCTTTAACACAATATATCTGATTCAAGCGTCAAAACATCCTGATTCTAATCCCTGGTGGGATCTCTACATTCCATCACCTACACATCCAAACCCTGTTTGTGCACATCGATCTAGTCCTAGTCAATCTGGGCCTATTTGGATGAGACTGGCCCATTTAGTTATCATGTCTAGGCCTGAAAGTCAGGCCATACCTAGGCCATTTGAAACATGTATATGTTCTCAGTGCTAAATGTGTTGGGTCCTGTCTAGGGATGTCAGTTGGGTCGTGTCTAGGGATGTCAAACGGGCTGGGCCGGCACGGCCCACCAGAAAATTTCCCTGGCAAGTGCCTGCCGTGCCTTTTTTAATCATTTTTTTTTTTGGATTAATTTTTGCCTTTTTGATATTAAAATTAAAAATTAAAAAAAGTACCGAGAATGATAAAGATATTTAAGTGGTTTTGTCAAATTCGACCCACTTAACTGAAAAGAGAACTATTTGGATATAACTTCTTGAAGGTTTGTGAATAGGATTACTTTCAAAACCTTACAATCCTTTTAGAGAATGAAAATAAAAAGAATAAAAAACGTGTATATTTACAAATTACAATGAAGGAAAAGTAAAAAATCAGATGTTGGGGGTAAAATTCAACATGAAACTAGTCGTTGGGCCGGCCAACTGTTGTGGACAGGTTGGCCCATCTTGTGCCGTGCCGAAATGAGTTGACTGTGCCATTGTCTTTGGCCCATGGCACGGGCTTTGCCGTTAAGCGGGTTGCGCCGTGCCGTGGGCCATTGACTGACGGGCTGAGCCGTGTCATAGGTTGTTGACTGGCAAGAGCCGGCCCGTCCCATTTGACATCTCTTGTCGGGTCAGGTCTCTAACCATACATAGGTCCAATACTAGACCAGTATGTATTAGGCTTTATTAATTGGGTTGGACTTGGTTGTGTTCGGACTCACATTGGCCTGGCCCATAAGCGTCTCGACCATCTACCCATACAGAGAAATCTTTATCATGCCAACAGATCTTGTCATCACCTATTACTCCTGAGGGGCTGTTTGTTTCCATAGAATGCATATTCTATGAATTAAGTGGTTAAAAATGAAGGTCAAAAGTGAATATAAAAAAATGACCATCTATAGCATAACCTTCCCTTTAATGAGAATCGAATCTAGAGAAGATGCAAAATGAATTCTCAGCCATCACCCTAGCGATAGAAATCCCAGAAGAGACAACGTCACATTCACTCCTCACCTAATGTCGTTTACTTCTTTAATGATCTTTAGGTGGATTTCATTTGACCATGAATTCCCATGTATTCAAGTTCTACGTATTCAAAAAAAAAAAAAAAAGAAAAAAAAAACATTGCCATCAACATTGTTCACCGTCATGCATTGCCTATCAGTACCCCAGTGAAGTCTACCAAGACAGGGCTAATCCCCCTGAAAAATTCTGGTTTGATTAGAGGGGTGGATGGAACTTTATTGATTATGGGTTAGATACACAATGGGAAAAGTAACTGAAAAATTTGTGTTGGTGGGGATGGTTGAATGGAAAAAGTGAAAAAGGGGAAATGCAAATTTGCATGGAAATGAAGGTGGGATGAGAAAGCTTCTCTGTAGGGAAAGTTAAAGGGAGTAGACACTTTCGGTGTACATCAAAATTACACGGACGCAACCCTTTTTGTCCGTTTTTGTTAGAAAGAAAGAGATCACTAACCAAGAAGCAAGAAAAAACCAAAAAGCAAGAGCACAACAAGACAACACCAAACAGCCAGCCAACAAACAAAACACACCATCAACCCAGCACGGCAACGCCCCATTTCCAAAGCTAACCAACCTATCGTCAAAGACTATGCAACTCAGCACAGTGGATAGATAACAAAGAGCAACCCTCTTCGTCACCTGGCTGCACAGGAGATCGATGTGAATATGCCACTCTTTTTACTTGTGTGGACTTCTTTTTCCCAATGTTGTTAGCGTCTGCATTGTGTTTCCTAGGAACAAAAGAGAAAGTAGTAGGATTAAAAAGGTATGAGATAAACTCAATGTCCAACAAAATTGAGGCTATAGAGCACTACACTTCTAGCTCATTACGCCGGAAGTGGTGAGGGTTTTGACTGGTCAATCGCTTCAATTTTGTCGGACATTGAGCCTATCTCATGCCTTTATTCTGTAACTTTCTCTTTATGTTCCTAGGAGATGCAATGTGGTCGCCCATTTAGTGACCTTACTTTAATAGGATATGTTCTATAGGCTCGTACTTGTGTATCCTTCAAAAACTACGGGAACACTTTAGATGTTGAGAACTTGCTATAACCCTTTAATGAAATTAGCTCAAATGTCGATGCAAATCCACTGCAGGACCCTCACCTTATGCACAATCACATTGTCTCATAGCTAGTTGGTATTCACTAACCCAACCTAAATTTTAAAATCATGATCCGGTGCTTAATGCTGATCATTGTGGGACTCCTTTATAGTTGGTCATTATGGAGAAGCCTATCTAAAATCTAATATTGGTAACCATGAGAGCTGATAATTAGGGCCTACCCATGGGCCGGGCCACTTTTTGCCTGCCTGTATTGGGCTGGATTTGGGTCATGTCCAAATAAACCAACAAGTGATTTAAACACAATATAGAAGGGAGTAAATCATATCAAAATCATGTGTTGTACACTATTAATATTAATACAGGATGGTCGGCCGCCTTCGGCTTGATAGGAAAATTTGGCCTAATGCCAACAGAATGGGGCACCCAGGGTGGTTCAGACTTTAGAAAGGTGAAGCCTGCTTCTTGATTTAGAGCACCATCTAGAGATATTTTTCTCTGTTCTAGCTACAAAGAGGATCCGTGTTAAAACAAGTCTCCTTTTAAGAAAAAGGTTAGCTTAGTTAGCAAAAAGTAAACACACACGGTCCTAATTGTTAGCATGTCAGCTAAAGTCTTCCTCTTTATCTAGTTGCGTCTGCATCATTTAAAGAAGGAACATCACAATGGGCTTTTGCTCATATTCATGAAAGTAACCCAAGTAGTAGGACTCTTTCTGTATTTTGCATGTCCACATCCAATGGTGAAGGAAGGCTAATGCAGTTGGGTATTGCTCAAACCCATGAAAGTTGCTGGACATGTGGAAAGTTAGGCACAGGAGAACCAATTAGATGAAATGAGAGTTTTAAGCCATGCGAGATCATTAAAGAAATGAAAGAGTTTCTTAACACCCTCTTCTTTGACAATCTCATCATCCCTAATCATATGAATTTTGCCAATAAGATGAAAAATTACATATGTAAGCATTGGGTTATATGCGCTGATCAAACAGCACTGAAGAGAGCTTAGTTTTGTGAACTCTTGAGTGCATTGCATAATTGCATTGGTTAATTATGCTCATAGGTGGAAGTGAAAGTTAATATTATGTGTATTCCACCAACTGTTCATAAAAGATCTATGATAGATCAAGCCACCTAGTTAAAGTTAATGATTCTATTACTTTGTATATGATTTTATGGATAGATGATCAGGCATCTTTTAGGAGAAAAATGCATTTTGTGTCAATTTAAACAATTTCCTTCATTTTTCACCCAAAAAAAGAAAAAAGAAAAAGAAACTCTATGCTTTTTCCGATTTGAATTGTCATGCAATGTGTGGGACCCTCCTCATGGTCCCTATCAATTTGGATAAGATCCAACTTCTGCAAATGGTGGTATCAAGAGTCCCAGTCCCTGTTAGATAAAGAGAATGCGTCAGAATGATCAGTTTAAACTATTAAGGAGACTCTTTAAAACAGGACGTTTGTGTACGTTGGTGAAAAAGAGAGATGTTATCTTACTACCTACTGCATGATTCAGCTTTTAGGGAATTTCTCAAATATAGTGAAATTTTTAGATGCTTTTTAATAAATTCCACTAAAAGATAAAGGGGTTGGAATTTCAATATCCTCTAATGCATTTGAGACCTTTTAGGAGGCTGAAATTTTGAAATTCGTGTGAAGAAACCTTTATTAATTGTTGGATTGAATCTATACGAAATCTATGGTTGAAAGACCACTAAAGTTTATGGCTTTTAAATCAAAGGCGGCTATCATTATCTTATAAGGATGGATTTTTTTTGTTGGCACTTATTTGCAAGGAGAACTTTCCATGTATACCCCATCCCACTAACAAGAGGGCATCTTAAGTGGGGCCCACAAGCTGGATTGCATTTGCTCATATGCAGTCTATCAGAGAACATTGTCCCCTGTTGAAAAGAGGGTTACGTAGACTTTTTATTTATCAAACATAAATATTTACTGTAAATAGGAAAAGTGTTTCGGTAATCCTCACCTTTCCGCTGAAAATGGGCCGTAGAAATGTGCCTTAAATTTGTGGATTAAAGTGTTTATAGTATGATTGTTTTGAGGTTTAGCATTCAAGTTAGAAAAAATTGTATAATGCAAAGTAAATATATATATATATATTTATATTTAAGTCTTATGTGAAATAAGAAACAAATACAAAGTAAGGCGACAGTTGAAATCAAATCTACCAAAAATTCAGAAAGGACTTTTAAAAAAAAAAAAAATCCCACATATGCTAGATTCCCAAAAGACAAATACTTGTAATTCCAAATACATGTTTTCATTGCTTTATGCATACCAAAAACTTAAAGACTAGGGGGCAATGTCTGCTACCCTCCATATTGATATCTTGTAAAACAGTACACGATTAAAAAACATGAAAGGAAAGACTGCTCTTTGCTTAATTTTAATAATTCCCTTCATTTTCTACCAAAATTTCTTTTCCCTTCATGTTGGGTACTCTGCTTTCTCCACTTCATTTCATCATGCCATGTGTGGTGCCTGCGTGTGGTCTTTCTCAGTTTGGATAAGATCCAACTTCTGCAATCGTCTTTTTGTATGTTTGTTGTGGGCCCTGTGTCTTGGTTGTTTTTTGTTTTCTTTTTTGTTTAATGAAATTTCTCCTTTCTACCAAAAAAAAAAAAAAAAAAAAAGGTCCAGTCCTAGTCGAGTATAAAGAGAATGTGTCAGCTTGGTGGATTTAAACAAGGTGACCCTCTAATAATCTATAGTAACAACCTTTATTAGATTATATTCTACCTATAAAGAATTTAAGTGGGATCACCTTGATCTTAGTTGTCTTGATCTCACACCGTTTTTGGTTTGTATCCATGATGAATTCATGTGGACCATGAAAACTCAACCAAAGGCCTTGTTGGGAAATGGACATTTGTTTATCCTTAAAACTCCCAATAATTGGCATTTCTTTTTTGCTAGGGTAGCCAATTGCATGGAGTGATAGCGTCAATTTGAATACCTAGGCATCGACCTCTAGGCATATGTGTGATACCAAAGTGTCAACACCACTCAACCATGGGTGTATTGGCAATAAATTGGCAATTCGATCTGCTCAATAGATCAAATTAGTTAGATTTCATTTCACACTTTCAAATTCTATTTGCTTATAATAAACTAGTAGTGTATATTTTGATCTTTTTATAGGAAATATTCTGAAATGGCTTAATTTGAAAGGGGATTTTGTACTTTAGAAATGTTATCAAAGGAGGTCCAATCATTGGGTTCATGTAACTATGGAGTTCTATTCTGGTGAGAGCTGTTTGCATATAAGACCGTGTGAACTCATCTATGGCACCACCTAGGTCCGTGTTGATCATTAAGTGGGAGGGGATGATGGGAAGATCTTAATAAAGCGTAGATCAACCCCCAATAGATAGTGGTAGATCCAGAATTTTCATTTGAAGGGTGTGAACCTTAATAGGTAGTTTGATTTTGGGGGCAAACCCATGTGTTTTTATGTGGATTTTGAGGGTGGATCAACAATCTTTATTGGATTTCTCAAAGCGCGCTGTGGTTTAACGGGTGTAGCAGCACTCACGTGGTTGGTCCTGTGTTCGCCCTTGTCATTAGATCATTCTGATCCTTTGATCTATGACCCTCAAATTTTATAATTTTAAAAGAAATAAATTTTTTTCCCATTTTTTCGAGTCATGATTAATGCTTGGCTCAATATCATCAGATTTTGGCTCGCAAGGACCACTCACATATGAACCCACATGCTAGAAAAAGCTTGCGTACCGTGTAGGTCTTCAAATGACGAGGCATTCAACAATTAAATCATAGGAATGGATTGAAAGTTTGAAATGGACAAGTCTTTTGATTATTTCCCTTCCTTTCCATAATCTCCTTGCAAATCCCTATTGTTGGCGCCCAGCGAAACGACGACGCGAATCAGTGGGCCAATTAACAAATTTTTCTTTAATTAGAATGCAATACCAATCAAAGCATCCGTCACTGTCAATCTTGCATTACATTAAAAAGTACATCCATTTACTATTGATTAGTGTAAGATTAAAGGAGGAAAAGCTGAGAAGTGCCCTCAAGAGTGGCAATCAGATTCAACAAAAGGTTCATGCCCAAGGGCTTAGAGACTTTTAATCTTTGACCAATGAAGTTGGAATTGTGCCTTTTGATCAAATGTAACATAATGGGCTCAATTATAGAGACTTTAATGGAGCAAAAATGGCTGTCTAGGAGTTGGGAAGGAATTGCAAAGTAAAGCCAGTGATGATCTAAAAGGTACTGAAATGGATGGAGATGAATGTGTACCCCGAAAAGGGAGAGCCTTTTAAAGGATTTTGATTTTTTCGAAGACGACCACCTTTCATGCAAAGGAAAAGGAATTCTATATATTAAGGGAACAGGACATGGGTGTTCCACACGCCACATTCAGAAAAAGTGATGAAACATTGAAAATATCTAGCATCTCTTCACCCGAAAGACCTATTTCTTTGACCATGGTCTTCACCTTTATTGTACAGAAAAGGAAGTTTAGTGCCTAATGTCTATCATTCTGCATGAGTGCTTGCAACACTGTAAGACAATTACAAAATATTATATATTATAAAAATGTAGTGGGTGCATGATTGCATGCTTACGTTGAAAGACTAGTCTAGCTACTTGATTGACTCCATGTCCAAGAATTTTTTTTTTTTTTTTTTCTAAGAACTCCATGTCCAAGACTGGATTGAACATTCACACATCGAAACAGGGTTGTGTTAACTCAAGTAGATAGCTAGACAAAGCAACGTTGGAAGGGAGGAAAAAAAAAAAAAACATTACAAATGGTTGAAATAAACATAAGGGTGAAGGTTAAATGTGAATCAAGGCAGGACATATGAAGGGTTGTTTTTTAGGGAATTGATTTAATCATTGTTGAGGTCAACATCCACCATCGCTTTTGAGTGGCCCCTTGCCCTTGCCCTCACTATAAAATCATTGTTATGTCGTTTCCCATCACCAATTGATTTTGGTATAAGTGACAGCTCAATGGCGTGTAAGACTTGACAAGTGGTATCAAAGCTTGGTAGGTTATCACAGGATACGTGTTTTGCAAGTTGCGCAACAGGAGTTGCGGCGAGTGTGCAAGATCCTACAACCATCAAATATAAGTTGATTCTATTGTTTGTCCCTTGATATACGCTACAGCAATATGCACTTTTACTAGCTAAAACGCTTCTTTTGCCAGTAAAAGAGTGAGTTTTCCTGGCCACAAATTTTCGTTGGCAAAGGTTCTAATTTTTCCGGCGAATCCTTTTTTTCGCCGGTAAGGGTTAATGTTTTACCAGAGATTTTTTTGGGAAATTATCGTACGGAAGGTGTTAAAATTGTCAATAGCCCCAGAACAGTTGAAAAATATATATTTACCGCAGAATTGCTCGATCTGTAGGACATCGCAAGTTGCGATATCCTAGGGATATAGGATATCTCACAATCAGAAGCGGGAATACTTGAATAGTCCATTTTTTTATTTTTTTCCTTGACTGTGGGACCACTAAACCATTATCCAAACCGTTGAATAGCTGTATGAGTGTAAGAACTAATATCGTACCAAATTTGAACCATTGATCTTCACGGTTATTGAGAAATTTGTAAAAAAAATCACGTTATTTTGAAAATTATAAGAAAAAATTATAAATCACGTTTTTTTTTACAAATTTCTTAATAACCGTGAAGATCAACAGTTCAAATTTGGTGCGATACTAGTTCTTACACTCATACAGCTATCCAACGGGTTGGACGGTGGTTTGGTGGTCCCACAGTCAAGGAAAAAAAACCGGACTATTCAAGTCTTCTCGCTTCTGACTATGGGATATCCTACATCCCTAGGATATCGCAGCATTCGATATCCTACAGACGAACAATTCTGCGGTAAATATACATTTTCCGGCTGTTCTGTGGGGCTATTGTCAGCTTTAACACCTTCCGCGTATGGTAATTATCCCAATTTTTTTTATTGAATTGGAAATTGGCTGTACACTATAGAATTGTCATAGAAGCTAGTTCATTGAATTGGAAATTGCTCGATCGTGATGACCCATCTTTGTACTCATATTTAGGATACACCTGGATTGAAGTTGCATTCACGACTTGAAAGTAGGTGACATTGTTGTTTGGAACCCATTTCCTCTGTAAATTTTAAGAGTTATTTTGTATTTTGGTCTTACACATAATGAAACTATGTACTACATCCTAATTGTTACCTAGTATTTTGTTCTTACACGTGATAGAACTACTTCTTGTTATTTAACTCACTTATGCATCCATATGCAGCTTGAAACTTCTATGTTTACTTTTTCTTCTCATTCAGTAGAGTTACGGTGGAGTTGTTCATTTTTGTTGTCTTACCGTTGAGAATCAGTGACAAACCACGGAGCTCTAGATTAGAAGATAAGAGGAGAGGTGAAGGAGAAATTATTATTGTAGGCGGTAAAAACAACACCTACTTAGATCGAGATGAGATCGAGGTTAAACTTCTTAAGACGGGGAATGCTGAACTCCAAGAACCTGAAAAGGAAGGAGAAAGACTAGGGTCAGAGGCCCTGGCTGCCGTGAGCCGAAGGCACTCCGATGCCTGAGTTAGCTCTGAGAAAACTAAACAGGAGGAGGAAGGGAGGAATGAGAGCGTGTGTAGTATTGAGGGCTGTGTGTTGCGTATTGCGTACCTCTTATGGGACTGATCCCATGCATATATAGGCGAGTGTTCCTCGTTCATTCTCTCCGTGAGTGGGGGTAGGTGAGGTGAGGTCCCATCGATCCTTACCCTGACTGGCAGCAGTAGGTGAAATGGACAACACCCCTCCCTCTCTTTCCACGCCTTCAGCCAGTTGGTGTACAGGGATGATAAAGCACGCCTCTTATCATCATAAATGAGCGATCCTATCGCCATAAATGACTGCTCATATCTGTCAGGGCGCGCCGTATTTCCAGTAGGAAGGTGGCGGCCCACGTTGACTAGTACTGTGGCCTGGGACCAAGGATGGCCTAGCCGCGGCGCGCCTTGTACCGAGCTGGCATTATACCGAGCTGCCGAACTGTGGTGCTGAGCTACGAAGCTATTGACCGAGCTGCCGAGGTGCCAAGGTATTAACCGAGGAGCCGAGCTGACGATCTTCTACCACAGAGGCTGAGGAGTTCGGCGAGTTTAGCCGTGATCTTTTGTCATTACGGTGTTTTACCCACACAATTATCAAAGAAATATTTGTGCAAAATGAAATAGAGAATAATGACCTACTTAATATTCTTTTAGAAAAAGGATCTTCCCGTGTGCTTCTTCCACTTGACTCTCCAAGCATATATTTTTGCTCAAATTCACGACTTGGGTCTCAAATAATGCTAAAAGCTAGGCATTCACTTGGTTTATGGAGTCGCATGAAGCAATGGAAGCCTAAGGAAGTTTACTTGTGCCTGTGTGGCCATTTTTTGTCAAGCAGCCGAACATTTTTTTCACTGATATTTTGAGCCTTTCTTGTTAAATTATGGATCTTGTTAAACTTAAAAGAAACAAAAAAGGATTAGTCGTTGTGCCTTTCATTTCTTAATCATATGTTAATTTTGCTCTTTTCTTTTTATACAGGATTGAATGAAAATTGAAGAATTTTTTTTTTGTTGAAAGATTCCATGCAGCCAACATGAAGGCCAAGTGATGAGAGCCTAAAAGACTATTTAGGCCCCTCAATAAGGTCTACTTTGTTATGCCTTGGATTTATATTATGTCACCTTATTTGTATTAATTTCATGTTTGCAGGTGTTTTAGGTGAAGGGAATGAATTCAAAAGCTACTTGGAGAAAAACGGCAAAAAACCACAACAAACTAGCACTCTGCCTTTTGGCATTCGGACGCCAGAACTTGCACAACAATTCCTCACATTGTGCCTTCTGACGTCCGGACGCCAGAAGACGCCAGCTCCTGCACACCACAGCCTAGGGATTCTGCCTACTGGTGTCCGGATGCCAGACACGGGTGGAGTCCGTCTCCTTGCGTGATTTGAAGAGAGAATTGATGCAAAAGCTATAAAAAGAAAGCCAAACTCATTTTTAGGGCATTCAAGTCTTAGGAGAAGAACTAGAGGCTGGTTTTGGAGGATTGGGAAGGACGCCAATGGAGATTTCGCATGGATTCTTCGTCTGTCTCTCTCCATGAGTAACTAATTCTCCACCTTAGGGTTGCGATGAAGCCTTAGATTTTGTATTTTGGTGATGTATAGGTTCTAGGGTTTTACTTTGAATGCTTTGGTTATATGACATGCATATTATCTATTGATTGTATTTTCTTTGTTAATGCAATATCTAGTTTTTGTATATTATTCTTGTAGATTTAAAATACCAGTCATATAATGGTGCTTGAATGAATGTGTTGTTAGATCTAAGATAATCTATGCCATAGAGATAGGTTATGCCAGGATTTAAACCCACATCCCTTATTTGTTGACTCTGTGAAGGTTTGTAACCAAAACGAATCTTTAAAGCGTTGATAGTGAAACTCTAGGTCTATACTCACCATTGTACGAGGTTAGAGTGGATTCGTATCCTAAGATCTTTTCTTTGATTGAATCAAATATTTTTTTTAATTTGCTAATTTTGGAATCAAAACTTCAAATCATTACGTTATTTTCTAGTAGGATTAATTTAGGAATTTGGGAACCAACACAACTTAGCCTTTTTGTCCCAGTGGATACGACACTCGGTTAACATCTCTACTCTCATGAGTAGAGATAGTAGTTAGATATAAATTATATTTGCAAACCTTGCTTTGGGACGATCACCAAGTATGCAGAGTAACAGATTGCTATAAGTTAAAAAGGGATCCATGAAGTTGTTTTAAACAGATGTTGCTGGTATTGGACTGGTGCAACCATGAGATGATCATATATGAATATGTAAATTTTCATTGGCATTTGAATGTTAGTGTAGAGTAGAATATTAGCATGAATCTTTATTTTGTAATGATAATGGTGGTGCGAATTCTGCAAGTATACGGTTGTCTCAAGTAATATAGACTATGGAAGTTCGAATATTGTTCATACGAGGATCGTTACAAGGAAAATAACAATGATCTATAAAAAGGAGTATCAACTCAAATATAGGTAACAAATGCAAATGGAAATAACAAAAATAGTGGAAACAAGTAACAAGATAATAACAAGGAAAATAAAAAATGCAAATTAAAAGAAAACAAGAACTAGATAACAAAGAGATGTTATTAAAAATATAAGAACTCAAGTGAGAATAACTAAGAGCAAGTTTAGTAACAAGTTAGTAACAAAGTTAATGACAAAAGAAAAATAACAAAGTTAATAAGAACAATGGAGCAATTTTAGATAGATCAAATGAATAAGTGTGTGAAAATAACAAGTGAAAGATAGGAAATGAGTGGATGGAGATAAATAAATGTACTAAAGTAGTGTAAAATCAAAGGTGGAATTGATGGTGTAAATAGAAAAATGGAGTGTGAGAACTAAAATAAGTGAATAAGTGTGTGGGAATGTGAATAGAATCAAACTAAAATAAGTAAAATGAAAAACAAGCAATACTAATGGATAGATTGAATCATCTACAATCCACTAAGTGACACTAATCCAACACTAATGCTATTCTCTTTTCCCAAACAAACACTCAAATCTAATTACAAATCAATGCTTAGATTTTGAAAATATAACTTTAAAGCTCTAAGATAAAAATTAACAATCTAATGGCCAAGATTTTCTTCCCTTCATAAAAGAAAAGATTCCTAATGACGGAAGGTTATACGATGCAATGAAAAACAATCTACTCTAACATATTAAGCACATAAATAAAGGAATTAAAATAAAGAGTATAAGCAAAAGGAATATGATCAACTTAGCTTCATCTAAAATATGTAATCAAAGGGATTAGCCACCCATTGGAGAAGATAAAGATTTCATTTCCATTCCAAATCTTCAATTTTTATAAGGCTTTCCTTATTGTCTCTCGATAATTGCTCTCAATTACATGAATAGCTTAAGTAAAGAGGAGGAGGCTCTCCTTGCTTGTGTATCTAATGCCTAGAGCTCCCTTCCTTATATAGAAATATTTTCCTTGCTCTTTTTTGGTTTCTTTCCAATGTGGGGCTTCACAAGAATGAAACTATGAATATATGAATGTGATTCCCTTTTTAGAAAACAGTTCCCAGATTGATGTGCGATTTTGGCCCCTCAAATATCTGAATTGGAAAAACTATTATGAAATATGATTTGTAGATCTTTGAATAAGCTTTCCAATGCTTCTGAGATCACCTCAATCGGACATCCGAGTAAAAAGATATGGTCAAAATACCAACCCAAGTCTATTATTTTTCTTCTTATTATTGGCCTAACTTTGTCATCTCTTCATTCAATTGCCTTCCAAACTTATCCTTACTCTCTTTAACTCTTGAGTCTCAACTTTAATATTTAAATTAATCTTCAATTAACACCTACAAAGAAAAATTAATATAATTGAGAGTATTTCCAAACATATTTTGTATGGAGGCCATTGGAACTCATATAAATGCATACAAATGACCATCTATAATGGAAAGATATGAGCAAAGATGATGGGGAGGAAATTTATGATTTTTATGCTAAAAATAGTGTTTTGAGTTCTGTTATCTTTGAAAACTCATAAAATAATGCTATAAAAGTGTATCTTTTGTGAACTCATTAAATGGTAAAGCGCTTTTAATGTTTTAAGGATGTTTGAATATTGGTATGAATTGGAATGAATATTCTTGTTTCATTTCTTGATGGTTTTGGAATATAAATGGATGTTGGGTGCATAGTAGATTTGGTCTTGGATAATGGAATTAGCAGTTTCAATTTATTCATACGATACAGGCTGAAAGTTGTAATGATGTACTGATGTATATACAGGAAAAAAAAAATAAAAAAATCAAATAAATAAAATAAATATATTGCATCGGCAATTATTTTTACAATAAAACCTTTATCGGCGCAATAATATGTTGCCGGCGAAAAGAAACGCTGGCAAAACACCTTCAAAATAATTGCTTTAAAAAAAAAATTTTTCTCGTCGAGAAAAATTACCGGCAAAAAATTTTGAAAAAAGAATTTGCGTAAATTATAAATGTTTTGCTGGCGCAAAAAATATGCCGACAGAAGTTTTTTAAATCAATTTATTATTGAAAAATAAATCTCTTTTCGTGGCGCTATATACCTCTTTCCTCGGCAGAAAAAAAAAAAGCCGTCAATGTATAATTTTTTCCGACATTACCTTTTTTGCCGGTAAGTGGTATCCCTGGCAAGCTTTTTCATGCGACTTGTCGGTGCAAGAGAAATTGCCGAAAAAGGCTTTCACCCGCATTTTATAGACCTTTACCAGCGCTTATTTAATGTGGGCAAAAGTGCAAATTGTTGTAGTGATACAATATCGCGAGTCTTTCTCTCAAGGCACACCAAGGACTGAACCAAAACATCCAAAAGCTTGGAGCTGGAAAGTGAGATGAGATTACAAAATTATGTATTTGTGACTTTGAGTGGACCGTGGAGCCCTTCATTTGTAGAAATGAAGGGACGCTCATATCCTTGTTCACACCCATTTGATTTGAATTGAATCTCCATAATAAAAGAGAAGATTTGATAATCTTTTATTCGTTCTTTCTTTAATTTGTTCGTTAATATGTTTATCTAGTTATGCTATTTACATTTTAAAGGATTCTACAGAAAAATTTCCGAAATTTGGACATTCCTCGGAAGGGGTCCCGAATATTGTGAAGTACTAACGAACTTCGTTAGTCCTTTTTTTTTTTTTTTTTCAACTTTGATAGAAGCGACGCTAGCGCCGCACGTGTCTAACACGAGCGACGCTAGCGTTGCCTGTGCTTCGCTCGTCAATTCATCTCCTAATGTTTAGCGTCGCTTGTGTTTGACGAGGGAGACGCTAGCGTCGCTCGTCAAAGCATCTCCTAATGTCTTCTTCTTCCTCTCCTCCTTTTATTTCTCCATCTCCTCTACTAATGTATTCTTCTTCCTCTCCTCCTCCTATTCCTCCTAATGGACCTTTCAGTAGATGAGTATCCCCAATAGAGGAGAATGAGAAATGCACACCTTTAGATTGATTGAAGAAAAAATTGGAAACGAAGTTTAGGTGGAAGGAGAAGAGCTAGAAAAAGAAATGAGAAGTATGTTGAGAAATTGGTAGCAAAGGAACCGCCTGCGGTTTTAGAGAGGGAAGAGTGAAGGGTGTGTACTTTGTGTAGTGTGTGCGTCTTGCACTGAGCGAAAAAAAGGCTTTTTGGGTATCAACTCATGTGGAATATTACACCGGCGTAGTAAGGGAGGAAGACGGCATTGGCGAAGGCCGGGTCCATCGTGAGAGAGGGGTACTCGAGCATCTGACAATTGGAAATGAGCTCGAGCATGTGGGGGTGGGTCCGGTACTGGCTGTGGGACCCATTGAAGGTCCTGGGGCCTAGGCCATGGTTTGCGATGTAAGGGCAGAAATTGCTGTAGATGGGGTAGTCGGAGCAGTGGGCCAACAGATCAACATTGAAACGAGATTGGAGGTTTCGGATGTAGATCCAATGGCCATAATACTCTCCTGGATTTACACATTGGGTTGGTGGAAGGATTCCATGGAAAAGGAGGAGGAGGAGGAAGACTTTCATTGCCATGGAAAGAACACAAGAAGGAGAAGAAGATTGTTTATTTGGCTTCACAACTATATGTGTGCAATGGTTAATAGTGATGAACCTAAAATATCTATTAAAGATAGAGTGGAGGAGATGGAGAAATAGGAGGAGGAAAGGAAGAAGAAGACAAGATGCTTTGATGAGCGACGCATGGGCGACGCTATCATCGCTCCAAAAAAAGTATAAAAAAATAAAAAAAATTGGTGGGAGGACCTCTTTTGTACCACACAATATTTAGGAACCATTTTCGAGGAATGTCCAGATTTTGGGATTTTTTCCTTAAAATCCTCTACTTTTTAAAAGCCTTATCTTGTTCAAGTCAAGTCAATTAAAATTGATGTACATTAGAGACCTGAAGAAGATCTAGAGTGAGGAGATATTCATAGATCCTATTTCAATCTAATCTAACTCTAAATTTTAGAATCAACACTTTAAGTATGTTTTTTCAGAGAGAGAGAGAGAGATTTCATATGCGCAGAAGTCGATTTTTATGTTATAAATAGACAGGCATCCAAATAGACAATACAATGAAGAGAAATGAAAACCATAAACTTGTAAGAGCTAAAGCACTTGATTAATATCAGCAGTAAAACTCTCATTTCTTGATACATAAATGCTAAAGGCTGTGCATGTTGGCTAAATATCTTATTATTGATTCATATACAAAATGCTCTGTGATAGTCTCTTTGCAAATCTTAAAATAAGACCCCCCCCACCCCACCAAAAAAAAAAAAAAAAAAAAACTAAAGTCGGAAAGGTGACTGTCAAAACTAAGTCCATTCAATAATTGTTAAAATATTATAATCCATTTGCAAATAGCCCAAATCTGACTGCTATGTGGATAGGTAGAACTGTAGAGGTTGGGATTCCATGGTTTATCTTGACAATCAAGTGGAAATTTGCCTCATAAAGGTTTGTTGGGATTGAGACCCACACGATGGGAGTTCCATGTAGGTAAGCATTCATTTCCTTTATTTTGCTAAAATCCATTATCTTTTTAGATACGTGAAAGTTTGACATTTGGCACAAGTTTTCTCACATACAGGTCACTTAAAAACACTAAAAAGTTCACCATTTAAAGGATTTTGAGGTTTGGAGACATTTCTAGCCTCTTTTGTTTTTTTTTTTTTCCGGATCTATGTACTTTCTTTCTTCTTGTTCCATCACTCTATCAGACTGAAATTGCAAATTCACGGCTTGCGTGAGAGATACCTTTATACCACCTTATGGGACACACTCGGTCAATCCAACACCCTAACACTCATTATACGTGCTCCATGAATTCTAGTCACCTTAGTTTGATACTAATCTAAGAATTATAATCATTGTTAAAGGATCAGATTTTATATAAAACGTGTTGACTTTTGTCCCTATATCAAAGGTTGCGATGATCTGATCGTGATAATCTTTGCCCAAAATTAGACTCACAATAAAACCTTTTTATCACACTATCCCTCCAAGATTTACATCATTCAAGGGACTTATGAGTCGCTTGTTTGCAGTTATATGTAAATGATTCTCATGCATAATGATTATGCATCATCTTGTTTATTAGCATGTAATGAGATGTGAAAATGGTATATTAATAAGACCACTTATACACAAAAATTCTCACACCTTTACCGTGTATAAGTGATTCACAACCCTTTTGCAAAAGGGCTAGTACATTCTCTCACATAGTGACTTTTTTTGGGTGGGTCCAATCAACCATACTAATTCTCTTATTCACATAGGTCCCATATTTGTAATCCAAGCCATCCGATTGTTTTTATTGAGATAATAAAACCCAAGATCTTGAAGCTTATTATATTAAATCTTCATAGATTTTGAGTAATATGTGAAAAAGTCCTAACCTATAGATCTAATTTTCTGAACTTTTGTGGGTCGTGAATTCATGATTCAAACTATTTACTATATTCATATTAATGATGAGCATCAAGATGTTTAGAGCTTAAAAAACATCCAAGCACATCTAAAATTGTTGGATGTACTGATTTACTCTTTTGAAAATGGTGATTTTCATTAACATAGTAATATGTTTCAGATGTGTAACATTTGCATAAGTTCCACTTACATATGCAACATTAACTTAAGTAAAACTTATTTTCCTATACCATGCGTAAAAGGAAAACCAACCCTTTGCATTTTTACCTCTCTTGAAAGCCAGTAAGAGGTACCTCTAAGCACTTAGGGCTTTGTTTTTGTTGTTGAGTCTTGCTCCTATAGATGACTCATGGTGAGAATATTGTAATTTGTGCTTGTTTTGCTCCAAGTAGTTGGGTTCTTTTGATTGGATCCACGGTGGGCAATGCGGACCCATGATTTTCATTTGGGTGGTGTGGGCAATGGTCTAGTTAAAAAGTTAAATAATAACAATAAAAAATTTATAGTGTTATTTAAGAGATTTCTCTAACCTCGCGGGTGCGGTCACACCAGCGTGGTTACATGTAGGTCAGCCCCAGATGGTGGGGATCTAATGTTGAATCCGTGTTCTCATGTTCACATTGAAAATGACTACATCTTGCACATTAGACATGTGTCACAACTAGGTCAAGAGTCAAGTCTAGGCATTAAAAAATCTAATTAGTTCTAAAGATACCTTGGTTTCATCTCATTTTATGCCAGGTATGTTAGTTTTCATGAGGTGAGGTAGGGGAGTACACGGATCGGATTGGTGCGGACTGGGCCAAAACCGTCACCAATCCGTTGCCTACGGATTAACGGATTTGTAATCCGTCACCAATCCGTTACTGTTGAAATTCGATCCGATCCGATCCGTGGAGGAGCGGATAGGATCGGATTAATTCGTTCAATCTGTTACTGTACGGATTGGACCGGATCGGATTAATCCGTTCAATCCTTTACTGTACATTACATGGAAAAAGAAAGAAGAAAAAATTCATAAATTTTGAATCCACTGAATTAAAGGGGCATGAGTTGAGAGCTATATGCCTATTCTATTCATAAGGTTAGTGACTCCTTACATTTTTTTCTTATTTTATATATATATTTATTTTTTAATTTATATTTAATGACAACGGATCGGATTGGATTGAATCCGCGGATTAAGGGTGAAATCCGCCGCCGATCTGTTGCTAACGGATTACACAATTTCCAATCCGTCACCAATCCGTTGGCCCTTGGATCGATGAATTGATGGATTTTTTGTACACCCCTAAGGTGAGGAGTAGAGTAAGATAAATGGTCAAATCAAGAATAAAGCAAAAAGGAGGGGGTTGAGAGTAAAATGCACTAAATGACAAAAACTCCCTAAGTTGTAGTTTTTTTCTCCATTAACTAGTGCCTTTTATAAGTGTAGTTTTTGTCATTTAGTGTGTGTAGACATGCAGATTTGAAAGAGAAAGAAAGAAGAGAAGAATCCCCCAAAAGTGCAGAAAATAGAATCCGCATACTGCGGAAAATCGAGATTCCATGAACAATGAAGGATGGGGGAAAATGATTACCTCAAGTCAAGAATTAATGAAAAATAGGTCCACGATTCAGAGATGAAGAAAACATTGCGAGATGTGTCGAGATCAAAGTTTGGGAGACCAAGAATGGGGAAAATACCGAAATCTGACGTGGGAGTGGCGCTTCACGCAAAACTTTGAAAAAGATTCAAGAAGACAAACAAAGTAAAGAAATCTGGGTAGAGCATACGTACTCCTACACCGAAAATTTAAAAATCCACTTTTTGGGGACATTTTGTAGGTGTTACGCAACCTTCTTCTGTCCAAAAGTGAGACAACAAGCTTCCGGATGCCATTTCTTCATACCATGGATCGTGGAAATCTTGGGTTCAACATATACTTTACTCAAAAGATCTTTCTAACAGCATATTGTGAGAAAAAAATCTAGCGGTCGGATCAAAAGTTATAGCCGTTTGAAAATTCAGCTGCCAAGAAATGCGATAAAATTGAACTTGGGCGTGGAACTGCAACCCCATGCCTAGAATGAAAAAAGTCACCCATTTGGGCATGGGGAAGCACCCCAAGCCCATATATGAGAAAAGAACCCCCTTAAGTTGGGGGGGGGGGGGGGGGGGGGGGGGGGGGGGTGGTTGTGGGGCTTTAAAAGAAGGCTATAAATATAGGCATTTGCTTCTTATCTTCAGCCCGATATTCTTTCCACTACAACTCTTGCAAGTCTTGAGTTCTAGACCTTAGGATCTTAGTTGGGGGAGAATGGAGGAGAGAAATTAAGAACACAATGATCAACAATGCCAAGTGCAAGGTTGCGAAGTAGTGATAGCCCGTTGAGTTCGGGGTCGATCTACATGGATCTAGTATGCAATTAACTTTTACCTATCCTATGAAAGATCTAAAAACTAGCCCAAGAGAAGCTAAACAAATCCGCACTACTACTTCGAAAAATCAATTTAATTACAATCGTTTGCAACCAATAAAAATAACCTAAACTAGAAAACCTAGTCTAAAAACCCTAACTAGTAAGCTACAAATAACATAACGAGCATATAAAAAACCAATTGCTTAAACTAAGATAAAAACTAGAGAAATCAAAAAGTAACAATAGAAAATTATGATATGGATATTGCAATTCAAGAGTCTGGATCTATTGCTCTAAGTTTTAAAAACATGTATGGGGTCAATTTAGTCCCTCCCTAAAGGACTAGCCAAGGTGTGGGTCTTAGATTGTTAATTGGCATGGGATTTCACACGATTCAAGACTCCAATAATGTATTTTTCGTTACTATAAGGCCTTAAGCACTCACTATATATATAAAACAAAATAATGAATCCTAGAAACATTAGATAATGAAAAACAAAATTAACGATAAAGACAACACACCTTTTACTAAAATCAACCATCCATAAAATTAATCAAAATTTACAAGTTTGCCTTCTTTTTGAATTACAAGGACCGAATCACCCCTCCATCATCTTAATCTTCTTCAACTAAAAATTCCATTTAAGCCACGAAGAAAGAAAGAAAAAGAGAAGAGTGTGTGTGTGTGTTGGGGAGAGAGAGAGAGAGAGAGAGAGAGAGAGAGAGAGAGAGAGAGAGCATGGCGTGGGACACCCCCCAAAAGAGGAAGAGGGGAGTGCTTTAGATGTCTAGCCTTGCTCTTCTAATATAGTTTTTGTTTGCTTTGATTCTAAGCTATGATGTAGAGATTAGGGAAGGTCGCTTGCATAGCCTCCCAGTTTGAATGAAATTAGGAAGGTTTAGGATAAAAGAAAGAAAATCTTGAAGGATCTAGAAAGTCTTTCCTTGCTTAATTCCTTGTTGTGTAAGAACTTTCTAATTTTGTGTCTCATCGTTGCTTGCTTCAAAATTTTCCACCATGGCCACATCTCCAATTGGGATTCTTTAAAAGGATGGCTTTTGATTTTTTGAAAAAAAAATTGGGCCCCACTTGGGTCGTGCAAGGGGCTGGTAGGTCCCCCTTGGGACTTCCCTTGTGGCTTGGCTTCTCTTCTTTCTTTATTTTTCTCTCTTTCTTAGCTTGGCTTTCTTGGACTCCAAGTTCCTTTCAATCTTGGACTCTTCAATTTTCAATTTCAAATCTCAAACTTGAATATCCTAAAAAAATAGGAAAGTTCTTGGACTTGCAACAAAAAGGAGTGTGGACCCCACATGGGCACACCTTGGGATTCATGCCCAAGGTGGACTCCACATGGGCCTTCTTCAGTTTCTTCATTTGTCCCTTCTCTTATCTTTTCTCTTGGGTTTCCTCTTGAATCTCTCCTCATGTTGGTCCCCTCTTAAAATTTTCTTCCTACAAAAAGAAATTAATTATATTAAAAGGATTAACTTTATGTAGAAAACTATCATGCAATCCATGAGACCAATCCGGACACGTACGAATGAATACAAGTACACCATTTTACTCGGTTTTCATGTACAATTCAATGGTGCAAAGAAAATATGTGGCTTTACATTTCAACCAATGGTTATTCAAAAGGATAATTCAATAATTCAAAATAATAATTTCAATAAAACATGCAATTTCATGATTTTTGACCAATTTCCTCATGAAATGTGTCACAGCCCCGCCCAACTCAGCATGAAATTGTTCACTTTGTGCAATTCGCGCAAGGACTTTCTAGGAGGTCACCCAACCTAGTAATTCTCCCGCTCGAGCATGCTTAACTCCATAGTTCTTACGGTTTCCAGGGCCATACGGTTTTAAAACTGATCATGTTTGTTTCGCCCAAAGGAGGTAAATGAGTGGAAGGTCTCTAGTGAAGAAGCTTTTTTATTCCATCCTTTGAACATTATAGAAATATGTGAAAATGTCTTGCACGAATACTTGATCGCGCAGGAAGAGTCATTTCCACTTTTCTTTACATGGGTTCTTCGTTGCTTCACCTTTTGAGTGCAGGTTGTTCACAATTTTTTATACAACCCCCTCGTCAGGCTTAGGAGATCTAAACAAATGAAAATCTGGATTGAAGGGAGAGAAGAGAAGTCTGCTGTCTTCAAGAGTTTGCTGGAGACGAAGGAGAAGTCTGCAATTTAGCTTTTTCTGTCAGTCTTTGTAGGTCATCACCATTGTTTTGGGGAGAATGATTAATCAGAAAAGTCTGCTTCAAAACAACGAAGACAATCTCCGCCTTTCCTCCACGGTGAGAGGAACAAATGTTGACTTTCAGAGGGCATCGCCTAGGTCTAAGGAGAAGTGTCCACCACTACCTGATTCTCACCTTGCGGATAAAGAATGAGAGAGTTTTGAAAATAGCACAATTTCTGGGATTTTTTGTGCTTGATTCCGGGGGGTTTTATACTCTCCAAAGTCTTCATTTTATAGCCTTTGAGGAGCCATAACTGTCGTGAATCATGGGGGAGTGGCGGGTGGTTTTGAAAATGCCATTAATGGGCGTGTAAATGTTCCTTTTTTGTAGGTTCATCAACTATCAGAGGAGCGACTGACCAGGTCGTGGGAGATCATGGGTGTCGAGTAGCCAGGAGAGAAGAAGTTCGGCAGCTAGTGTCCGTGACATCCCACGGTTATTTTTCGGTTGAGGAGCAGCGGTTGCTTCGTTGTACTGGGCGGCTAGTATGCTGAAGTTTGCACGGCCAGTGGACCTTGCCGATGGACTCAACTTCTTCGGTCCCCGGACTACCGAGGTCGGCAGACGTCAGAGTCTGTGGGGCTCAACCCTTTTGTGACCAGGGGACGAAAAAGCGAGCATCAACATTTTTCTATATGGGTATGCCAGATTTTCTACTCTACTTAGAATTTAGAAGTGGTGGTCCGAAGATCCACCTTCACAAGTATAAAAGGAAATCAACTTTTTCCTAACTTTCATTGCACATATATATTTAAGAAAAGAGACATGTTTTTGCCGTGAAAGATGATTTTTCATTTGTTTGCTGTGAAAAGCGATTTACAATTCTTATCAAAACGTAAAGATAAGAGTTATGTTTTTTTGTCTCTTTAGAAAAATATAAATCACAATGAAAAGCAAGAAAGGGATATCTGACTTCTCAGGAGATTGCGGGGACTCGTTTAGATTGACGGTGGTAAGTCATGTATGGACTTCGCCATCATCCTTCAGATGAAAATAGAGGACACTTTGATTTGCTTGGCTTGGTTTGGACCTCAGACTTTTAGAAGATAAAGACTAGGAGGAGGTCCTATATCCAGTAAAAAGCTAAGTAGAAGAGCTGAAAAGCCACGCCTAAGCCATGTGGATAGAAGGAAAGGGACTTCCATCACCTTATGGTGTTTGTCGCAGAGTCTCTTCGACGGAGAAGAGGTTGTTGTAGCGACTTTCGCAGAAGGATTTCTTATGTATTTTCTGGATTCTGTGGATTCTGATCTTTTATCTGGATCTGGGGACCCTGTTTTCCTTGGAATGACCCCACTCTTATAGGGTTTTGGTGGCCATTAGGAGGGTTTATAGGCTTTTAATGTATTAAAGCCACATGATGGGAGGAGCTAAAAGTTTTTAATTCATTATATTGCAACTCTTTTTTCTTGGCTTCTAATTGGTTGATAGAGAATAAATGGCATTTAATCCCCTTTAAGCTCCATGATGAGAGGAGTTACATGGTTTAATGCCATGATTACTTGGATTTGTAACTCATTTTTCCTTGCTTCTGATTGGGGCGTCCAAAATAATGAGTTAATGACCGCATTAACTTATCATAAAATGGATCATTTAACTGTGGTTGCCGAGGAATTTGAAGAGTCGCAGGCTTCGCCGCGTCTTTTGGAATTCTTCTTGCGATGTAGGAGGCTTGATCGTTGATAGATCTTCATGCTGTTTGATGTCGGATGACCATGCAACTTCAGACATTGATTGCTACTAGTGGGCCGGTAATATCTGTCCAGTCGATTTCTCGATTGATCGGGTAGAAAGTGTTCTTTCTTGGTCAACCGGTTGGCGATTTTGAAGCGTTTGATAATGATCTCATGATTTTGGTGGCGAATCCGTGATGTTGGCGAAGATTGACGGATTTAATGCCCGAAAAATCAGATTTTTGGAAAATCAGAGGGCCAAATAGCTCGAAATGCGAAAAAGACCCAAAATATGGGCTTTTTGGCGAAAATCCGGTGACCCGAATTTCCAGGGTCGTTGGCGACTATGTACCCGGGAGCTCCTGGTCGGCCGCTGGAAAAGTGAAGTTAGGCCAAATAATGTTGAAATGGTCCAAAACTTCATGTGTACTCTTCTTTTGCTGTTTTGAAGGATCTTCCGGTTTTTTTATTTTATTTTATTATGGCAAGATTTGATGTTGGAAGCAGCATTGCCTATTTGAGGTAGGATGCGACTTCATATAGCTTCTTAATGTCGAGAGTGTATGAAGAGGCAAAATGACATTTTTGGTGACAATAGATGCCCCCTCGAGGTATAGTGACGAATTGCATAGCTTTTGTAGTCGATGTGTCTCGAAGAGAATTTTGAAGGGGAGCTTTTGGCTTGACCAAGAGTCTTTGAGCATTTTTCCTTAAGTAGAATAGATTTTTTGGGATTCCAGGGGAATTTATGGTAGTGAGAGGGATCATGTACTGTCTCAAGGCAAAGTTTTGAAAATGACATGAGGGATTTGGATTTTAGTTTTTGGGTTTTGGATTTCCTTTTTGACCTTGTGAAACTAAAGGCTTTATGTGGCGCATTAGGCGGTCAAGAAATATATATTTTTTTTTGGTTTTTGACCCTATGACTTAACAAACCATATGTGGCAGGTTAGGGTGTCAGGTTTTGAATTCTGGTTTTGACCTTATGACCTAAAAAGCTGTATATGGCAAGTTAGGGGGTCAGGATCTTGTTTTTGGTCACTCTTTGAGACAATTTTGGGTCCATTGGAGTGGTTTGGATTTTTGTGGAATGTCAATTTCAAGATTTTGACTTAATTTGGTGCATGGTGTTGGATGGTTTGAATTTTTGGAAGCTCATGAGGCTTGGATTTTTTTGTGTAGTCCAATCAACTCAAAAGAGGCATGGAGCCATTTTGTATGCTCTTGGTAAAAGGGATTTTTGATAGAAGCTCCCTTTAGAGCCTAGGTGGTCAAACCTGGCTCATGTGGGCTGACTCAAGGGACCTTAAGATTTGAAGATGGCTTAGATCTCATGTGGTGTGACTTTTGTAGAGAATATCCCAAAAATATCTCCTTTTGATAGAGAATATCTTAAAATATCCTTACTTGGAGAGAATTTCTTAGGTCCCCTTTATTTTGTGAGAGATTTTCTCAAAGTATCTTTCTTTGGGACAGAAGATCTCAAATTCCCTTTCTTTTGAGAGAGAATCTCTCAAAGAATCTTCTCTTTTGGGAGAGAATTTCTTAAAATATCTTTATTTCGGGAAAGTTACTAATTTGTAGTACTTACCTCCTTACTTCTCTCCATGTTTCCTCTTTTGGCTTGATCTCTTCTATAAAAGTAAAGAGAGGTTGGATCTCTTGCTTTTATTGCTTTCTTTTAATAAAATTTTCAAGAGTGCTTCAAGACTAAGAACTTTTCTTCTTTAAAGATCTTCAAGCTCTTCTCCATCAATGGCTTCAAGTAAGTCATCTTTTCCAAGAAAACTCCATGTAGGGGTAGGAAAAATTTTCTTCTCTTCCCCCTTTTATTCTTTTTCATTCATTTCTTTTTTCTCTGTTTTTTTTTCACACGGTTTTTCTTTTTCTTTTTCTTTTTTTTTTTGTTTCTCACTGTTTTTCTCTTTTTCCTTTTTTTTCCAATTTTCTTTCTTTTTTTTGTTTCTTTTTCTTCTTTTTTTTCTTTCTTTGGTCGTATGGACAGGTCCATACAGATCTGGCTGTACTGCCATGTGGCAGTGGTCCAGCCCCCCCTTTTTTCTCTCTCCCACCCTTTTTTAGGAGGTTTCTCTGTTTTTTTTTCTTCTCTTTTTTCGCTCACCATGATAATGAGGTTAATGCAAATCAAGATGTTCATGCATTTTTTTCTTGATGCATGAAATAAAAGGCTAGGGTTTCTAGGTCAAGCCAACATGAGTTTTGACTTGAACAAAGTTTGATTGGTTTTGACCAAGTTGGGTTGGAATTGGTCAAACTTTGGTCAAGGGTTTCCTAGCATCTAATGCATGACAACTTTCTTTTTATGCTTGATTTTTGTAAATTGAATTGGGAAATGGCATGATAGCATATACCTGGAAGGCTTTGCAAGTTTTGGAGTTTGCAGCTCGCAGCAATGTTGAGTTCAGATTCAATCTTGCTGAGATTGGAGAAGATTTGCTTGAGCTCGCAGTAATGTTTGAGTCTATGCTTTCTTCGAGAATCTTTTACTAAAGATGAGCTTGTAGCAATGTTGAATTCATCTTCAGGCTTCCCATCTTTCTCAAGATGTTTCCTTTTCTTCGGAATTGTCTTGAAACCTTGCCGAAATTTTGCGAGGAGTCTTTCAGCAAAATTCTGTCATTTTTGTGACTGATCTTTTCTTTTCTAACCTTTGCAGGTGGTTTCTCCAGAACGAGCAAGGGTAAGGGGCCTATTACCGATGCGCCTCGCCGATCTGCTAGATATTTCAATGCGGCTGTACAACAGACCTGTGAGAAAGTCCAGTATGTGGAGAGAAACTTGGAAGAGTGTGACCCGCTCAACCGAGATGAGAAGAGGCAGCGGTTAATTACCCTCAAGGATGGGGAGTTTTATAAGATTGTGGTAAGCAATCGTCCTTGGGTCACGGATGATCAAAGCGTTGTGCCGAAGCCTACCTTTTCCTTTAGTGATGTTGTCCCTGACGACTTGGCATACAAAAGGAGATGTTTTCAGTTCTCTTACACGGCGGATGGTGAGGAGAGAACTGTTTCTACCCGGTCGAATTTTGATCGTACCATCTCGATCTTGAGCCTGTCTTCCACATGCTTTAAGAGGGAAGATCCTCTAAGCTGGGTGAAGAGGACCAATGTGATCAAGACTGGGATTTTTGTTGGCAGCCCTTTCGAATATGTGGAGAAGTCGCCTGCCCGAATGTACATGTTGATGTCGGCCAGCGGCTACCAAGGTTCTGACTATCCTTCAGTCAATTTGAGACCGGTGGGCCTTGGCATTTTCAGGGTTGATAGCAGCAATTGGGTGAAACCCTTCTGGCTTCGTGGCCGTGTCAATGCTGACTCAGATTGGAAGTCTTGGACTGATCAGATCCTGCAGATTGGTGGTGCCATTCTAAAAAAGGCCGAGATCTTTGACGCGGTCCGTGCTTTTAGGGAGATCGTGATATTTTCCGACGAGGCCTTCATGGCCATGTTGGAATCATTTCTTCCACAAACCAATACCTTCGTTGTCACGAATGGTGAGATCGGTTTCTCTTTAACGAAGCTGAGCACCATCACTGAGCTGCCTATCCTTGGCAAACTCTCTGAGGAGTTCATGCCTATTGACAGTGTCCTTGAGGAGCAGTCTGAGGAGTTTCAGTTTTTGTACTTTCAGCTTGTTGCCTTCTATGATTTTTTTAAGGAGAAGGAGGCTCGAAAGTTAGGTCCAGCAGTCGGAAGAGTTTTAGTTCTTGGTCTCCCAACTTCTTTGACAGCAGAGAGATTTCTAACAGCATGACCTTGGAAGCCAGGGCTAAGAATCCGGGTTCGAAGAAGACTTCTATCATGCAGGGAGATTTGAATAGCTTTTTCGCGAATACAAATGCCATTTATTCTAACATTGCATTGCGGAGGGATCTCGTTGCTTACCTCACTTACTGGCTGGGTGAGGCTATTTTTGTTAGAGGAGATGGCACGCACATAAGGCTGCTTTGTGTTTTTTTGGCTTGTTAGATGGCATTTGGAGAGTAGCTTGCTTTGACGCCTGCTCTTTACTCATATTTGTGCACTGAACTACAGGCCGCTGTTTTCCTGGTTTGGCTTGGGCTCCCTATGAATAGGGTATTTTTGGTTTATATATTTTATTCGTGGTACGTATACCACTGCCCAGGATGATGATCCTTTCATGATTCGGTTCGCTAGAGGGATAGCCATCTTCAAATCTCTTTTGTCTGCCCGTTTGAGGATCCGATGGTTTAGGGACGTCGAGATAGGGCAGTTTTCAGTGAAGCTTTCTCCAGATTTGCGAAAGAAGGTTTTTGATTTTGGTATCTCCCGTGATTCCACTAGCGTAGGGTTGGGAAGACACTATTCTTTGACCAATGCGGAGAGGAGGTGGCTTTTCAACATACGTGTTCGCACGATGGTATACCGTAGATATCTTTTTATCGACATCCAGCCGTATGTCCCCTCGCGTTTTGTGTTGTAGTTGGGCTTCTCTCAAGGCTTTATTGGAGCGCCTTCGAGTATGGTGAAACGCTTTGGAGGTTTGCAGGATGGGAGAAATGCATGGGCTTTTTATAGTGCGGAGGATACTACTACCATGATTTCTTATCCCGAGTTGCCCACTTTCTAGACTGCCGGCTTCACGTAGTTGTTCGTGGAGAGCTTTCGGTGTACCGGGGCCTTTCCAAGAAGGAGCTTGATGTTAACCAGTCTTTTGGGAAGGGTCTCGGAAGATCAGATGGCGTCCGACGAGAGGAAGTTTTGATTTTCCTTTCTGGAGAGAAGCATAGGATATACTTTCTTGATGAGTAGGACGTCATTAGATCAGAAGCTGTGCAAGAAATACTTGGTCAGATCTTAAAACAGTTGGAGAAGGAGGAAGTCGAGATCGATGCTTGGATGCAAGCAGAGCAGATAAAGGCTTCTATGGAGTCCACTGGCAAGAGCAGACCATCTAGTGAGGGCTCAAGTGAGAGACCTGATTTCCCCAGAGGCAAGAGGAAGAGAGGGTAACGCCGCAATAAGAAGTGGCATGAAGACTCTCTTGATTTAGAAGTCCCTCTTACCATCAATGAGGAGGTCTTAGGGGATGTTGACGAGCCTCCGGAAAAGAGGATCCAAGAAGAAGAGACCATTGGTGATGGTATGATTCTTCATTTTTCTCTTTCCGCTTCTTTTCTTTCATGGAGATTTTTTTGTTTTTTTTTGTTTTGATCTGCTGCTTTCTTTCTTTTGAAGAAGATGATGACTTGGTGATGCCCGAGGTTTCGGCTGATGAGGCAGTAACGGATCCGATCGCGACATCTGAAGAAGAACCAAGGGACACTGGAGTGGTTCCAGAACCTTCACCTGGTATGATTTCTTTTGCTTTTCCCCTTTGTTTTTTTTCTATGCCGTCATTTGCCGACATATTGTTTGTTTTCTTGCCAGCTGACTTGCCTTAAGATTTCGATGAATTTGAACTATCCATGGATGCAACTTTTGACTATGCTTTGGTTGAGTTCATGGAGGCAGGGAGTACTCCGCCAGTCATCGAGGAAGGTATTTTATAGTAATAATCTTGATAATGATTTTTGACAAGATCATATTCATACATTTTTCATCTTTCATTGGCAGGTTGTGAAGCAACATGAGGACTTCCTTTGTCTTCTTAAGGGCTAGAGCAGGGAGTGCCCGCAGTTGATCCAAAAATAGGGGCTTCTTTTACCAGTTTTGATGCGGCAAGGTGAAACCTCGTGATGAGATTCCTTTGCCAGTGTCTCCAATTGGAAAGAGCTTTTTTATTACTCCTCCAACGGTGCATGATATGGCAGTTGGTCGATGGAGTGGGGTGAGACTTC
Source organism: Persea americana (assembly GCA_029852735.1). NCBI lineage: Eukaryota > Viridiplantae > Streptophyta > Magnoliopsida > Laurales > Lauraceae > Persea > Persea americana. The sequence goes on from CM056811.1 coordinate 21,366,908, forward strand.
ATCTTGGCCATCTCGTCAATATGCGAAGAAGGTGTTGAAGAGCGGCTTTAGTTCATGGATCGAGACTCTCTCTTCTGGTCATTTGAAAGTTGGGTTTGGCATGATCAAGCATGTGCAAGAATACTAATTGAAAGTGAAAAGGTTGGTCTAGATGTCATAGGTGCCAGGGCTTTTGTTGATGAGAATGTCGTACTGGGCAACAAGTGGTCTAAGACCGAGAGCTTTCCGAATGGTGACTTCTTCAGAAAAATGTTTTTGAAGCCTTCTAGTAAAGTCAAATCTGAACTAGATGAGATCTTGCGGACTAGGAAACAGTTCGTTTGGGAGAGGAACGTCATTGAGTTAGCTATCATTGAGCTGACATAGGACCTTCACCGTCTTGATAGGGAGGTTGTCGTAGCCAGGCAGCTTCCTAAGTAATTAGAGGCACAAGCTGCTGCCAAGTGGACTGCCATTGTGGAGGCTTGTGCTAGAGAGGGGACTCTCATTCGCCATGTTGAAGAAGTCGACAACAATCTTCGGAGGAAGACTCAGGAATATGAGAGATGACAAATTCTCTGGATAGAGCTTCCTCTTGCTGATGATGGATCGTGGCGTTCTGTCGCATTTTATGGCAAACTTTTAAAGGTGCGTGGCCTAGAAACTTTGAAAGCCAAGGCCAAGAGGTTGCTTGAGGTTTTAAATCTTTGGCTGAATGCCACGTTAGACTGAGCTCCTAATTGTTTTTGTAACAAACTCTCTTTTTCGTTTTTTGGTACCTCCACGTATAAACAATTTTGGTACTCTATTTTTTGTATTCCTTCCTTTCACTTAAATCATTTTTCGATGAAAACTAATTTAAGCAAGAGTTGATTGGGAATGTTTGTTTGAAAATTTGATCCAAAGGTTGTCATTTTGTGAAAATCTTTTGTCAAAGGGTTGTTTTGGCATGAAAGCCAGATTTTGTGGAAAAAAGCTTGGTTTTTTTTTTTTATTGCTTGAAAGCCAGATTTTGAGATGGCATGGAAGCCGAATTTTGTGGCGTGAAAGCCAAATTTGGGTTTATGGCATAAGAGCCAAAATTTTGTGGCATGGAAGCTAGTTTTGTTTGTTGGCGTGAAAGCCAGGTTTTTTGAAAACCAAGTTCGGTTTTGGTGGTGTGAATGCTGGATTTTTTTATTTTTGACATAAAAGCCGGGTTTTTGGCATGAAAGCTATATTTTTTGAAAACCAAGTTTTGTTTTGTTGGTGTGAAAGCCATATTTTTTTGATTTTTGGCATGAAAGGAGAGTTTTTGGCATGAAGGACAGATTTTTTGATTGTTGGCATGAAAGCCGGGTTTTTTTTTTTTATTTTTGGCGTGAAAGTCAAGTTTTTGGCATGAAAGCCGAGTTTTTGGTTTTCAAAATGGAAGTATCGACTAAGAGTTGCCTCCCTGCTGAATGGTATTGCAAGTATCGATGGAATGTCGCCTCCTTGCTCATTCGGTTGTGAGTATCAATGAAATGCTGCTTTCTCGCAGGTTGGGTGCAAGTATCGACTAAGAATCGCCTCCTTTCTGAATGTTTTTACAAGTTTCGATGAAATGTCCCTTCCTTGCTCATCGGTTGTGAGTATTGATTGAATGCCGCTTCCTTGTGGTTTGGGTGCAAGTATAGACTAATAGTCACCTCTTTGCTTTCTCAAAAACTTTTTTTTGCGGGTATCGATTGAATGTTGCGTCCCCACAATTTTTGAAATTTTACAAGTATCGACAAGGTGTCGCTTCATTGCGATTTTTAAGGTTTTGGAAGTATTGAATGTGGTTCTCATCCTTCCAATTTTTGAGTTTTGCGGGTATTAATTGAACGTTGCTTCCTCGCAGTTTTTTTAAAAAACCATTTTTTTTAAAGACACGAGGGTCGTAAGTTTTGACCTAAAACCATTTTCAGTGGTAAAAGTCAAGGCGAACTAGGGTGGAAATCCCTGAGTCCTGATTTTTGTTTTAAACCATGAATTTTGGGTTCAATGATCGAAAGTTTTGGTTAAGTTAAGGAAGAGGCTCCTAAACTTGGATTTTTAAATTTGATCTTTTTTAACAATGAAACGATGAAAGTAAGCATTGTTTGAGTTGTTTTTTTTTTTTTTTTTTGGAAATTTCAATGTAAGGATGAAAATTCCAAAAGGAGTGGGTTTGACGAGCAAGTACCCAAGAATAGGTTTTGGCCATACAGGCCATGCTCTGACCTAGCGGAGGAAGTCTTAAAGGGTAGTACTGTTTCAAGAACTTCCCATTGATGGGCAGCATACATCTATCACCCTCCATGTTTGGGAGAGCGTATGCGCTGTTGGAAAAGACTTTGTCGATGATCAAGGGTCCCTCCCATTATGGTTCGGATTTGCCTTTGGATTTGTAGGCGAAGACCATCGGTCTTTTTACTGCAAGAACCAAGTCACCCTTTTTGTGGGCGCGTTACCTGACCTTCTTATCGAAAGATCCACCATGCGTGCTTGGTAAAACTTAATGCTTTGTAGAGCTTCGAGCTATCTTTCATCGAGATTATCCATCTTTTGGAGTCTCAATTTAATATTGCTTTCTTGCATCATGTTGTTTTGTGGGGATACCCTTAAGGAAGGAATTTGTACCTCCAAAGGGACAACAGCTTCGCATCTTTAGATCAATGATAATGGTGTGCTATGGGTTGGTCCTCGAACGATGGTTCGATTGGCCCATAAAGCTTTAGGCAGTTTGTCGCCCTAGTCTCTTTTGTGACTAGAGACAATTTTCTTAAGGATTTTGCAGAGTGTCTTGTTGACTTCTGCTAATCCGCTCGCAGCCTGATTATATGGAGTCGAAGGACAACTTTGGATTTTGTGATTGTCGCAGAACTTGTAGAATTTGTGATCCAGGAATTGTGGTCCGTTATCATGGACGAATCTTTTAGGTATGCTGAAGAGACAAATAATGTTGGTGCGCAAGAATTGAATGACTGATGAGGTCTTCATTTCGCTAAGCGCAAATGCTTCTGACCACTTGGAGAAATAATCCTTAGCGGTGAAGATAAAGCGATGGCTTTTACTTGGTGGGGGAGAGATAGGACCTATGATGTCCATACCACAGGCTTCGAAAGGCCATGACATCGCTGTAGGATGTAGCCATTATGGAGGCATGTGGTCATAACCTCCAAGAACCTGGCATTGTTGGCAGCGTTTAGTAAATTGCACCACTTCAGCTACCATGGTGGCCAATAATAACTTAACCTTTTTATCTAATCACAGAGCTTAGGACCAACCTGATGATCTCTACAAAGACCAACAAGAACTTCTTTAAGTGTTGCTTCGGCCTTTTGTTGTGACAAGCAGCGTAGAAGTACTCCGTTTCGTTGGAGGATTTTCTGTAAAGCATTTTTGAAGGAATATCCAAATGAAAGTTTGTGGCTCGTCTTTGAATGCTTACCCGTTATTTTGAATCTTCAAGTAGGATTCCGAACATAATGTAATCAATGAATTGATCTTTCCAGTCGTCGATCAGAGGTCTAAGAATGGAGATTCGACTTCCAATCACTCGATGGCATTCAACAACTGTTATTTGCATGTTTTCCCCTTCTTGGATAGCCATGGATGTAGTAAGTCTAGCTTGGGCATCTGCACAGCTGGGTTCACCTTTGAGGATGTGGGTGATATGACAGATATCAAACTTTTGCCAAAACGATTGTACCTTGTTATAGTAAGGCAACAGATCAGGCTTCTAACTTCATATTTTTATGATTCATCTGGTTGATGATTAGTTGAGAGTCCCCAAAGACTTTCAGCATGCTGATGTCGAATTCAAGGGCGAGTTCCAATTCTACGATTAGAACTTGGTATTTAGTCACATTGTTTGAACATGGTTCCAGTAGCGAGAATGCGTGTGGAACCATGTATTTGTCGGGGGTAACAAAGAGGATGCCAACTCCCGATATCAGCTTTCCCTTTTCATTTGTCTTGATTGCGCCATTGCAGTACATGTCCCAGGAAGCATTTGATGAGGAAGTTTCCACGTTGTTGACAGGTTCGTCTGGGAGACCGTCCCTGAGTGGAGGATCTTTAGGCAATGGGTGCTTTGCGAGAAAGTCTGCTAGAGCTTGGTTTTTGATTGCTTTTCGTGGTACATACCTAATATCAAACTATGATATAAGAATGAACCATTTTGCCAGTCGTGCATTGAGGGAACCTGCTTTTGTGACAAGGACCTTTAAGAGATTGATTCTTAAAATCAGGTAAACTGTGTTGGACAACAGATAGTGACGTAGCTTTTGTACGACGAACATCACTGCAAGGCATTTTTTTTTACTGGAGAGTAGCGATGCTCTGCACCTACCAACATGCGATTGAGGTAATATAGAGCATCTTTTTTTCACTCGTCATTTTCTTATGCGAGTAGAGTGCTCAAAGGATGGTCGAGGGCTCTTGTGTACAAGATGAATGGTTTTCTAGTTGTGGGGGCAGCCAATACTGGATGTTTGGTCAGGTATGACTTTGATATCCTGAAATGCGGCTTCACATTCAGAATCCCAAATAAAGTCCACACCTTTCTTCATCAACTGAAAGAATGGATGACACTTCCCTGATAGATTGGAGATGAACCGTCGGATGTATGCCAATCTTCCTTGAAGTCCTTTTAGTTCTCTTAAAGTTCTTGGAGATGGCATTTCTAGAATAGCTTTGACTTTGATGCGGTCAAGTTCTATTCCGACTTTTTGAACTATTAATCTGAGGAACTTACTCGATGACACATCGAAGAAGCATTTTAGGGAATTCATTCGTAGTTTGCGTTTGCGAAGTCGGAGGAAGACTTCTCGAAGATATTTGAGATGGCCTTTTTTTCTTCTGCTTTGGACGGCGAGGTCATCAACGTAACATTCAACCGTGTTATGCTTCATATCTTGAAATATCTTCATCATAGCCCTCTTATATGTTGCAACCAGCATTTTTCAGACCAAATGGCATGACAGTGTAGCAATACACGCCAAATGGGGTCCGGAATGATGTGTGATTTTCATCTTCAGGATGCTTCTTTTTCTGATTGTAGCAAGAGAAGCCATCCATGAATGTCATTCGCTCGAATCCACAAGTATTGTCAATCATCACCTCCGATATGGGGAGCGGGAATTCATCTTTAGGGCATGTACTATTTAGGTCTCTATAGTTAATACAGATTCCAATCTGCCCATTTTTCTTTGTCACAGGGACAATATTGGCTAACCATTCAGGATGCTATTCCTCGCAGATGAAGCCAACGCATTTGAGCTTCTTAACTTCTCGTTCGATTTTGTCCATCATGTTAGGATAGAATCTTTTTTGGCCTTCTTTGACAGGCTTGATATCTTTTTGCATATTTAGTTTATGGACTTCTATTTTGGAGTTTAAGTCAAGCATTTCAGCGTAAGACCATGCAAAACAATCAACGAACTTACAAAGAAAGTGATATAGTCGGGCAACTCATCATCCTTTATATTCTTACTTATGAATATAAGAAGTGAGTTTTCAGGTGTTCTCAAGTCTATCTTTTGAATAGAATTTTCTGTTGGAAGGTTTGAAGGTGGTTCCTCCATAATATTTTCGGAGGCTTCCAACTCAACAAGACCTTCTGAAGTTCCAAGGGCATTTTCAGACCAAGGCTCTACTTTTGTCTATGGGTCTTTTGTTAGTTTTATGGTTTCAATCTATTAAGATTGATGTAATAAATTGATTAATTTCTTTATTCATTAATATATTCATGTTTTCCTTTCATGAGATGAATGGTGTTTTATTACTTAAATGCGCATAACCAATACAAATGACATACTGGCTCATGAGATGAACCGGAGTCCATAAGTGTATTAGATGTAACATGTGTATGGATGAGATCCACATACAGGATACATGTGTCACAAATCTTATACTTAAATTGTTTCACAACCAGTGATGAGATTGAGCATCTCATCTGACAAGGTTGCAGTATTATAATCACTATGAAATAGTATGATTTGTCTCGATCATAGGAATGCAAGATTCTAGATCATTATACTGGTACATTAGATGTATTGAAGGACCATGAGAAGCACCTCAAGTATACTGTCTTTACTTTAAGGTTTGCTCTTATAATTCCCTAGCAATGGGCCCTCAATCCTGAGACATTGATGAACTCAAGTTTTTATCTATTCATTTGCTTTGAGTCACCAATGAGTGAGGCCATCTGTAGGTCAACACCTCGGTGTCTTAGGTACGTGGTAGTAGGACCGTGGGAACATTTAATAGTCAAGATGGAATCTATCTTTTTTTTCCCTTATGCTAATTAATGGATTTATCATTGGTAAGTGTACACCCATCTCAATTGAGAGTTAATTGGATGGTACTAATGATTGCTATAATTAATTGGGTCTTAAGGATAAAAAGATATCGATATAAATTGGTGGGACAGTCTGTCCAATTGATCCATGGATATTGATAGAGGGGCCTACTTGTAGTGATAGGGAAGTTTAGGGTCTTCATGTAATTTATTCCTAAGACTGGAGTTCAATTGCATTTATTTAGTGGAGTTATTGGCAATTAACTGCGGGCCTGGATTGCACATGAGATGTGGGGTCACGGTGTCCTAGTTGGAGCCATCTTTCTATGGAATCTCTAGTGGTCCCCACGCTAGCCCAAGATAGGATCTTTACTAATTCTATTTGAACTAAAAAAGGAAAGCTACTATTTCTATTTGAAGTAAGACTTCTAATAGTGGTAATAGTGGAACAAAGGGCTACTAATTATTATGGAAGTTGGACTTCTAATAATACACGAAGAGAAAAATTGCAAAACTATTTAAAGGCAATGAGGGGAGCCTCTTGGATGTCCACTGCATACTCCAATTCTTTGGAGATTCACGCCCAATGTTCTTTAGAGTGCAAGTGTTGCATTCATTTTCTTCCCCTCTCTCGCTCTCTCTTCTAGTTCCATTCTAGTTTCCTTAGTGATTCTAGATAGTTTTTCTCTTGAAGATTCCAGCGTCTCTCTGAAGCGGGTCATAGCGTGGAAGACAATTGGGCATTGGAGATTCTGATTTTAGAAGGGCTCTTCATCAAAGAGTTGAATCAAGTTCTCCATTAGAGCACAACCGAGCTTCATAGGTATTTTCTACTCCTTGTAAGTTGTGGAAATTCGTGGTTGCTTGTTGAGTGTTGTTTCTATCTTCTTGATAGGTTTTGTTTGCTGAACATGATAGCTGAGATTTGGGACATGTTTCATGGATTGGGGTTTGTTGGCTTTTGGATAGGTGTTCATCACTTCTAGATGGTGAAAAGTTTTTGAAACTTATCCTAGAGGTTCACCCACTTCCAACATCTTCTTGATCGGTAATCTTCTCAAGACGTGCTATGAGATGGTCCCAATCATTTGCTGAAATTGGGTTGAAGTAGGGTACTTCTTTTGGAGATGATGTTTCTTTTGGATCAGAAAACCGCATGTTTGTGTCATCGGACAATTCCTCTTCATCATAAGAGAAATCATACCAATTGGACGAGCTTCCTGGATCCTTGAAGGATGACTCTTTAAAGAGATATCCAGGGAGATCGATGTCTTCATAGATACAAGATGTTGAGGCTTGGTTGGCAAAATTACTTTGTAGCCTTTGTGCCAACTGTTTTGGGGGAGTGTCGGGATTATACCCCAACCCACGTGAAGATTTGTCTATATGACGGTGGAGTTTCCAATCCTCCAGTTGGCTTTTGGTCAAGGTTGGCTCCAACGGCGTGAGAATACCACGGCCACCTCCCAAACTGATTGGATTTTGAGCATCATAGCCTATTTTGTTCATGAGAGCTTGTGCCATCGGACTATACAAGTTTAGTTGGGGCATACCTTCATTTGGAAAGATTCAAGTGGAGAATTTGATGAAGAAGCTTCCGATCTATGGAAGAAGATTGACTTTCCTTCTGCTGAAGCTACCATAATGAAGAAGGAAGCAGACGTAGGGTCTTTTACGTCAGCAGGTGTCTTCATGGGAGTGAGAGCAGATTGAACTTGCTGAGTATCAGCTTGGCTTGACGGTATGTCGTCTTTTGGCCCTGAATCCAAATCTGTGTCTTGTATGATAGACACGAAGGAGAAAACAAACTTGCCCTCAGACTTTTGTTTCGTCTTCTTTGATTTGGTTGTGATTACCAAAGACTTTGAAGATTTCAGGGAGACAATGAAGGGAGATTGACTGCTCTCTTCAGATTTGCAGGAGTTTTTTTTTTCTTCTGGTGATTGTAGAGGAGCCTTGCCTTTATCTTTCTGGAGATTTTCGGCAAAGGATGCTATTTATTCCTCATCCTCTTCTTTTTCGTCCTTGTACATCTAATAATCCACAAAATGAACTTCTTTGCATTTAAAGGGCTTTCTGTTTGCAAACACTCGATGCATCAAGCTGTCGTTGCCAACGAACTTGATGCACTGGTGTAGAGTTGAAGGGACGACACCATTTTCATGTATTCAGGGGCATCCGAGAAGGATGTTGTAGTATGAAGGGGTTGTTATTGCATATACAGTGACTTCAGAGATAAGATCATCGATTTGTAACTTGAACTTGATTTTGCCGATAGGCCTTTGAGTGCTCCCATAGTATCTAAAGATGGATACAAATGTATGACTCAGATTGCTAGGAGGGATATCCAGCTTTTTGAGTGCTGATGTAGTGATGAGGTTGAGTGCAGAACTTGGGTCGATCTGGACTTTATGTATTGGCGTCTCTTTTATATACCCTATGAAGTATAGGGGTCGGTTGTGCTTTGTCTTGCCCAGCAGGAGGTCTTCCTTATTGAAGGCAATGGCCGCACTTGCTGCCTTTTGAATCGAGAGACATTTAATGCAAGTTCCATCAGTTTTCTTCTTTTCTCCCTTCGAGGCGGTATCTGATTTTTTGACCTTGTATTCCATTTCAATTTGTAGGACTTGTGGGGCATGTTTGTCGACATCCGCATTCAGCATTTGAAGTTCTGAAATGAGGTTATCATGAGTGTGGAGATATTCGTAATAAGTCTAAGATGTGTAGTCGTGTAGGTATGTATTTGAAGTGCTCAATCAAGTCATACTTGAAAGCCTCCTTGGGGCTTGTATTCTCATTATTGTTGCCACTTGGGGCGTTTACAACTTGTTTTCCTGAAGGATTTTCATAAGTAGAAGAAGAAGGTTGGTTGTAATTTTTGTGGTATTCCTGGCCAGAGCGGATACCTCTACCAACTTCAAGAGCTTCTGGAGAGGGGTTCTCATTTGGAAGATCACCATCGGGATCAAGGGGTTGATCATTCTCATTTGCTTAAGACGTTTCTGTATCAGCATTGCCGTCCTCAGTGATTGCGTTGCACGGAGCATTTTCTGGGAACAAGTCCTGAACAACATTCAACAACTTTTCTTTTTGTTGAATATTTTTTCGGTCTAGACATCAGTTATGAGGCTTGGTATCTGGGACCAGTTGACTGGATTTTCATTAAAGAAGACTTCATCAGCCGGAGCTTCTACAAGATGATCAATCGGAAGAGGCATGAGTTTTGATGTCACAATTTCAGAAGACGAAGCCTGAGAAGGTGATATCTTAGTGGAAGTCACTTGAGAATATGTAGCTCCGGAAGATATACTACCAGATGTGGTCTAAGAGCACGTGGCCTCAGCAGATAAGGCCTCAGAGGAACTATCATCCTGAACTGTCACATTGCAAGTTGCTCCGATAGGAGTCATTGAGGCTGGGTCTCTGGGACCAGTTGACTGGGTTTTCATTGAAGAAGACTTCATCGGCCGGATTTTCTGCAAGATGATCAATTGGAAGAGGCATGAGTTCTGATGTCACAATTTCAGAAGACGAAGCCTGAGAAGGTGATATCTCAGTGGAAGTCACTTGAGAATATGTAGCTCCGGAAGATATACTACCAGATGTGGTCTAAGAGTATGTGGCATCAACAGATAAGGCCTCAGAGGAATTATCATCCTGAACTATCACATTGCAGGTTGCTCCGATAGGAGTCATTCCCCGAATGAATAGTTGGGAATCAGACTCATCCTCAGATGTAAGAGGATCATCAATCCAACAGCCTTCTTTGTTTTCAGGAGTTATCGGAGGACGTACCTATAGATTTTTAGGGATTTTCGGTTTTGGATTTTGATTGCGACGAAGCTCATTGATACGATCTTGCTCTTGTTCTTCGGCAAGATGCTGCAAGATCCTTGCATTTTCTTCAGGATTAGGCATGGGAGCCAAATCTTTTTCTTCGGCTTCTCCTTGTGGTTCATCCTGATTGGATTCCCCTTGAGCAATGACTGGTTTTGGGTCAGTAGTAGTCTCTTGGTCCTCTTTATCATCAGACTAGGCTCCTTGTGGCTGTAATGGATTATACCAGATTACTGGTATGAGGTGAGATTCAAGAACCCATTCTTCGTCGGAGAGGTACTCTCCTGTTTCAAGGGATTCTTCCCACTCGTCAGTGTCACTGGACTCATATCCATTTACCGAGAATCCGACCACTGATGGAATAGTATAATGCCCCCTGCGTAGTTTCATTTCTGAGCTGTGGTGGCATGAAATCATTGAGAGAGAACTTTCTTATCGCCTTTGAAGTATTGAGCTTCTTGTTTTAGCTGAGCATTCTCCTACTGTTTAAGCTTGCAGAGATGTCTCCTGACTTGCCTTCGCTGTTGAGCTGTGGGCCTTGTTTTGACAACCTTCCAGTTTTCATCTTCAAGGAGATCAGGATGCATCCATATGGGTTATCTGTCTGGTGTTGGATAAGAGACCAGCTCTTGGGACGTTTGAATTCTTATCACCTTGAAGGAAGTAATGATCTTCTCCTTTCGTGACTTTGGTGTTTGTCCACATGATACCATGTTGACGGAGACAGACCATTAGTTTTTGTCAAAGGCGATAACTCCATTTTTCCACATCTCGTTGATTTTCTTTCTCACAACGAAGCATTGATTGAGAGGATGCGGGAACATTTGGTGGAATGGACAATACCGATGATCATTGGTTTTGCCAACATCTCCCTATCTTTTAGGGTCAGGCAAGGTGAGTTTGATGTTTGCCCAGAGAACCCCAAAGATTTCTTCAATATCTTCATTGAACGAGTACTTCTTCTCTACTCATTCTTTGAAGGCATCAGAAAGTTCAGGTTTCTTACCTGCAGTTTTGTTTTCAGATTTCTTTGGCGGCTGTGGAGCTAACTTGGTTTGCACATTTAGAACCTCCTTTTTCTTTGGTTTTGAGGTTGTAATGGCGGTTGGCTCTTTTTTTGATGATTCCTAAGTGTTAAAGTCTTTGATCACCGTTTCAGCTTCCATAGATGCTTCTAGGAGTTCTCCCAAGTTCTTTGATTTATTGCTAATGATCATGGAGTGGATCCTTGCTCTCATGTTGTTACGACAGATATCGACCAGCGATGCTTGTGGCAGTACGTCTAAGCATTTGTATTCCATCACCTTCCACTTGTGAATGAAGTCGTATGTTGACTCATTCTCTCCTTGTTTTAGGTTGCGGAGCTAAGCCATAGTAACATGATGATCCTCACCTTTGAAGTAGGTCAGGAAACGTGTATCTAGCATGGTCCAATTTTGGATAGAGTCCTCCGTTAGAGTGGAGTAACAATCAAAGGCCGTACCTTTTAGGGTACTTGCAAAGAGATGGGTCTTGAGGGCATCTTGATCTGCGATACCTCCTGTCAGGATCTTGAAGTGGATGATGTGTTGTCTGGCTGAACCTTTCCCCTCATATGTTTGGAGAGTAGGTTGTTTGAACTTTGTAGGGAACGGAACTGAGTCCATCCATAAGGGATAGGGTGGCTTGATTCCATGCTCCTTTAGTGTATCCTCTTCTTTTGCTTTGGCGAGGATATCGTCAACTTCTTTTTTGGTAAGGGCGCGTGACTCATTATCTCCTCTGTTTGCTTTATCATTTTGAGGGACTTCATTGTTTGCTGGACGTTGGAAAGTAAGGAGGTTTTCCATTAGAGCCTTTATTCTTTGTTGACCTTGCTCCAACTGCTGGATGCGTGTTGTCATGTCATCATAAAGTGGAGGTTGTTCAGAGTTTATAACCAGGACGTTCACCCTTCGAGAGTCGAATGAGGATATCGTCTTGGTGATTGAGTTGGAGTTCATTCTTTTGGATGAAGAGCCCGAGGAATGGTTGCTCTGATGTCCTTAACTTGAAGGAGGGGGAGAATCCTCCTGATGTCTTCATGTCCTGGCGACGCTCCGAGTCACCTGTCGTCTGACATGAATTTTAGTTGCCGAATTCTGGCATCTTCTAGTTTTTCCAACCATATGGACAATAGCAACTTGATCGGGTTCTTTTTCGACCCACTTTTTAGAGACCCGAAGTGTAGAATGCTGGGTTCTTTGCTTCTCTAGTTTCTTTTGTCGATATATCGGGCGGCGACGTATATGACGAGCAATTTGAGCTTCAGTTAGCTCTGGCTGGGCTCAAGCAATGAAGGATGTGCTCCCCAGAGCGCAGCAGCCGAGCCTGTCTTCCTTGAAGCTTGGCATGGATAGGATCCGGACGCGGTCCTTTGCCTATCGCAGTGAAGATTTGAATCTTTCAAGTTCGGCCCCTGTTGAGATGAAGGGTTGAACTGAAGGAGTATAGGACTTAGCGGGTTCTTGCAAGGGCCTTGTGATGCACGATTTGATTTTGGGCTTGTAGGAGCAAGCCAGTTCGTGCTGAGTTGATTTTGTTGTTTGGTGGAAGGCGGGTCTATCCTCCTTCATGTAAGAGAGATGGTAGAACCAGTTCTCCTTGAGAGGAGCCAGGTATGCTGGCTTTGTAGATGTTTGGGACCGTCTCTATTTTGGTGAAGATCATGGGGTAGAGTTGGTTCCTTGCAGGTTGAGCCTTTGCGGGAGTGCCACGGGCTTCGGGTTTCTTGATGGCCGCCTTTCGTGTGGGGGCAGTGACGTGTCCAGAGGCAGTTTTCTGCTTCTTGGCAGGTGCGGTTTCTTCTATAAAGAGTGGTAATGGTCCCAATGACCCGAAGACAATGGTTCGGGGAGTAGAGGTCGACCCAGTGTTCAGAGTGTTGCCGAGAGAGATGCCGCTTCGGCAGCTAGTAGTGCGCTTGTGAGTGCGCATGTTTTGCTTCTTTTGAAGCATGAGTTAGTAGTTGTTTTCGTCGAAAGAAATGGTCAAAGAAGCTGCCATTGTTAGTTTCGAAAAAACGTTATGAAACAAGACCACATCCATTAGTAATCATAAGAATATAATGATCATAAATGGGAAAAACTATGGTTTTATCTTTTCAAATCGTTCGAGGGGACATGGCTCGGCCCAAGCGAGATGAAGAAGGCAAAGATCCATAGAAGGTGCAATTGTTCTAATCGTAAGTATGGTAAGCTCAGGATGAGCGTTCCAGTGATTGCTGGAAGCAATTATAAACCTTAATTCAAATTACCGAGAAGCAAGGCTCACTCGAGGTAGAGTGAATATAACGTTGGAGATACAAATGTGTCGGTTGTGAATATAGTAGACCTAAAAGGGCGTACTAGCACCGCTAGGCACAAATGTTGTAAATCACATCTTTGGAAAGGACACGAGATGGGATTTTTTTGAAAAGCCAAGATTGGATTCATAAAAGAGAGCAAATGATATTCCAATCCGAAAGCAAGCTACAACCATTTCTATGAGCTTTTATCCGAAAGGGAAGAAACCAAGATTTCTCAGATCTAAATCCAAAAGTGACGGAAGTTTTTTTTTTTTTTTTTGAAAAAGTTTTTTTGTAAGATTTTTTTTGAAAACTTTTTTTTAAAGATTTTTTAAAGTTTTTTTTATGATTTTTTTAAGTTTTTTTTTTAAAGATTTTTTTTGAAATAATGGTTGAAGAGTACACACAGGTCTCTAATTCAAACTTATGAAACCTTAATGGATAGATCAACCCCCAGGTAAGGGTAAGATTGCTTAATGAACCCGTTTGAAGGATCTTTGCCTCGAATAGTCTTGCTGCCTTCACACCTTGGACGAAGCTTTTCTTTGATCAACTTTGGTCAAAGAACGCAATTGGTGGAGCCTTAGTGGTCTCCGACCGCCTCTTCTGTTTTTTTTTTCTTTTTTTTGAAAGATCACTAATGAACCCATTAAAGAGAGCAAATGGCCTCTTTTGATCCAAACGTCAGCTACAAACATTTCTGCTAGCTATTGTTCAAAAAAGAGAAAGAACCAGAGTTTTTCAAATTTGAATCCAAAAGTTAGAAATTAGATTTTTTTTTTGAAATCAAAGTGAGCAAATGGCTCCTCTCTGATCCGAACGTCAACTACAAACATTTCTGCGAGCTATTGTCCGAAGAAGAGAAAGAACCAAAGTTTATCAAAATTTGAAATGTTTGAAATCAGATTTCTTTTTGAAGATTTTTGAAAGATCCCTAGCAGACTCATCAAAGAGAAAAGATGGCCCATTCCCCAATATGAACAATAGTTGCAAGCATTTCTGTGAGCTATCAAATCTGAAGAGGAAATGATGAAGGTGTCTCAAAATTGAATCCAAAATGAGAAATCTGAGAAAAATTTTTGTTTTGAAAAAAGAAAGAGCGGAAATAAACTAAAAGATAGAATTAGAAATTTCCAAAAAATCCCCTCTCAGTTTTTTAAGATGCGAAATCCAACATAGGCCACCAAGTAGGAAGGAGCCAAGGAATCTAAGCATCATGTTCACAAATAAATGTGTCCCACCGGGTATGCTAGCTTGATGGATTTGGCTTCTTCGGTCTCGGGACTACCGAGGTCGGCGAAAGTGAGAGTCCGTGGGGCCCAACCCTTTCGAGACCGGAGGAAAAAGCGAGCATCAACATTTTTTGTATGGGTATGCCATATTTTCTACTCTACTTGGAATTTAGAAGTGGTGGTCCGGAGATCCACCTTCACAAGTAGAAAAGGAAATCAATTTTTTTCTAACTTTCATTGCATATATATATATATATTTAAGAAAAGAGATAAGTATTTGCCGTGAAAGGCGATTTTTCATTTGTTTGCCATTAAGAAAAGAGACATGTTTTTGCTGTGAAAGGTGATTTTTCATTTGTTTGCCGTGAAAGGCGATTTTGCCGTGAAAGGCGATTTACAATTCTTATCAAAATGTAAAGACAAGAGTTTTGATTTTTTGTCTCTTTAGAAAAATAAAAATCGCAATAAAAAGCAAGAAAGGGAGATTTGATTTCTCATGAGATTGCGGGGACTCGTTTAGATTCACAGTCGCAAGGCATCTTTGGACTTCGCCGTCATCCTTTAGATGAGAATAGAGGACGCTTTGATTTGCTTGGCTTGGGTCGGACCTAAGATTTTTAGAGGATAAAGACCAAGAGGAGGTCTTATATCCAGTAAAAAGCTAAGTAGACTGGCTGAAAAGCCACGTCTAAACCATGTGGATAGAAGGAAAGGGCCTTGGAAGGGGTTGCACCCCTCTAACCCCACCACCCCCCCCCCCTCCCTAAGGGACTTCAGTCACTTTATGGTGTTTGCCGCAGAGTCTCTTCGACGGAGGAGAGGTTGTTGTAACAACTTTTGCAAAAGGATTTGTTGTGTAGTTTTTGGACTCTGTGGATTTTGATATTTTATCTGGATCTGGGGACCCTGTTTTCCTTGGAATGACCCCACTTTTATAGGCTTTTAGTGGCCATTAGGAGGGTCTATGGGCTTTTAATGCATTAAAGCCACATGATAGGAGGAGTCAAAAGTTTTTAATTCATTATTTTGCAAATCCTTTTTCTTGGCTTCTGATTGGTCGATAGAGAATAATGGGCATTTAATCGCCTTTAAGCTCCATGATGATAGGAGTTACATGGTTTAATGCCATGATTACTTGGACGTGTAACTCATTTTTCGTTGCTTTTGATTAAGGTGTCCAAAATAATGAGTTAATGACCGCATTAACTTGTCATAAAATGGATCATTTAATTGCATTAAGTTGTCGCCGAGGAATTTGAAGAGTCGTGGGCCGCGCCGCGTCTTTTGGAATTCTTTTTGCGATGTAGGAGGCTTGATCGTCGATAGATCTTCATGCTGTTTGATGTCGGATGACCATGCAACTTCAGACATTGATTGCTGCCAGTGGGCGGGTAACATCTGTCCAGTCAATTTGTCGATTGATCGGGCAGAAAGTGTGCTTTCTTGGTCAGCCGGTTGGCGATTTTGAAGCGTCTGATGATGATCTCATGATTTCGGCGGCGGATCCGTGATGTTGATGAAGATTGATGGATTTCATGCCCTAAAAATCAGATTTTCTGAAAATCACAGGGGCCAAATAGCTTGAAATGTGAAAAAGAACAAAAAAATGGGCTTTTTGGAGAAAATCCGGCGGCTTGGATTTCCAAGGTCGCTGGCGACTATGGGGACTTGTCCCTTTTGGTCGCCGGTTTTGGTTGTTTTTTGGTTTCTTTTAATTCTTTTTTCTCTGGTACTTTTTTCTTGAAATTTTTGCACATTTATTGGCTAGATTTCCTTGAAGAAAACTTGATGAGAAGCCTTGCAAATTAGAGCGCAAAGTTTCCGATTTTTCGGAAATGCCGAAGACCATGTTGCCGATTTGCCGTAAGAAGCCAAAACTAGGTCAAACGATGTCAGAATGACCTTAAATTTGAATTGCAGTCTTCTAAGCAATAAATAAGACCAGCCATAGGCTTTTGTTTGAGTTTTGAAGCCGTGTGGGGTCGCGTCGCCATTAGACTTGATTTTGTCGTAGGGAAGATGTTGTGCTTTGATGTACGATCAATCGATGTCTGATTGACATGAAGTTTGATAGAGAGCCTATTGGAGTCATTTTAAGACGATTCATTAGCTCTGATTTGGAAATCATAGTCCCTGGGAGCTCCGCTGCCTGGAGGCATGATTTAGCTTCCAAGAGTCAAAGTTGGGTCAATTGTTGTCGAAATGACATAAAACTTGACGAGTAACCCTTTGGAAGTATCTTGAAACCACCCATGTGCTCTATTTGATGAGTGATTGCCTCGGTGGTTCTCGCCACCGAGAGGCTTAATTTTGCTATTTGAGGGTTGATGGAGGGTCAGACGTTGTCGGTTTGATCTGAAATTTGACGTAGAGCCTTTTGGAAGTATTTTTAGACTATCCATAGGCTCTGATTGAAGACATGATGTCTTTAATACCGTCGCCGCCAGGAGAGCTGACTTTGCTACAGTTATTTCTTTTTTGAGCCAAACGATGTCGGAATGGCCTGTAATTTGATGCAGAGCCTTCTAGTGGCATTTTGAGGCCAACTGTGTGCTCTATTTTCTGAGTCAGGGTCTTTGGCTTCTGTTAGATTGTGTGGTCTCAATCCAGTAGATGATGTAATAAATTGATTTACATAAATATAATCATGCTTCTTTTTCATGAGGTGAATGGTGTTTTGTTACTTGTTTGAACACAACCAATATGAATGGCATAAAGGTTTATGAGATAATCTGGAGCCTGCGAGTATATTAGATGTAATACATGTGCGTGGATGAGATCCACATACGGGAGACATGTGTCATAATTCCTATCTTTAAATAACCTCACAACTAGTGATGGGTTGTGATGGGTTGGGCATCTCATCTAATAAGGTTGTAGCATTATGATCATTATGAGATAGTGTGATCTGTCTCGATCATTAGAGTGTAAGACTCTGGATCATTGTGCTGGTACATTAGATGTATTGAAGGACCATAAGAAGCACCTTATGAAACACTATCTTTACTTTAAGGTCTGCTCTTATAATTCCCTAGTAATAAGCTCTTAATCCCGAGACATTGATGAATTCAAGTTTCCATCTATTCATTTGCTTTGGGTCACCAATGAGTGCGGCAAACTGTAGGTAAACACCTCGGTGTCTTTGGTACGTGGTAGTGGGACTGTGAGAACATCCAATAGTCAAGATGGAATTTATCTTTATTATCCTGTTGTGCCAATTAATGAATTTATCATTAGTAAGTGCGCACCTATCTCAATTAAGAGTTAATTGGATGGTACTGATGATCACTGTGATTAATTGGGTCTTAAGGATAATAAGATGTGGATCTAAATTGGTGGGACATGTTTAGTCTAATTGGTCCATGGATATAAATGGAGGGGCCTACTTGTAGTGATAGGGAAGTTTAGGGTCTTCTTATAATTTATTCATAAGACTGGAGTTCAATTGCATTTATATAGTAGAGTTATTTGCAATTAACTGTGGGCCTGGATTACACATGAGATGTGGGGTCGCAGTGTCCTAGTTGGAGCTAGCTTTCTATGGAATCCCTAGTAGTCCCCACACTAGCACAAGATTAGATCATTACTGATTCTACTTGAATTCTAAAGAAAAGGAAATAGAAAGTTACTATTTCTATTGGAAGTGAGACTTCTAATAGTGGTAGTAGTAAGTTACTAATTGTTTGTGGAAGTAAGACTTCTATTTTAGTTAGTAAGAGGAGGTAGCCTAGGGCTACAAAAGGGATTCAAGGGGCTGAACGTCCATACATTGGAATTCACGCCTAGCCCCCCTTTGTGCAAGAGCTGCACACCTCTCTCTCTTCTCCTTCTTATAGTTTCTCTTCCACGTTTTCCCTAAGAGTTCTAGTTGTTTTTTCTCTTGGAGATCCCACCTATCTTGTTGAGAATAGAGATTTGATTCGGGATATATCATGGAAGGCTAAGAGGTATTGGAGATTCTGATTTAACTTGTGAAAGAATTCTTTATTAAAGAAAGTTATCAACTTTTCCATTATAGCACTACCAAGCTCCTAAGGTAATATCTACATCATTGTATATTGTAGAATTTCATGATTGCTTGTTTGGTGCTGTTTCTATCTTCCAGGTAGAGTTTACTACTGATTATGGTTGATGAGTTTGAGGATTAGCATCCTGGATTGGGTTTTGAAGTCTTATGGATACTTGATCCCTGCGTCAAGAGGGTCAAAAGTTTTGAAAACCTATCCACGAGGCCTACCTACTTCCAACAGCTTTATCGTTGCCGGGAGCTCTTGTTCGGCCGCTGAAAAAGTGAAGTTAGACCAAATAATGTCGAAATGGTTCGAAACTTCATGTGTACTTTTCTTATGGTTGTTTTAAGGGATCTTGCAGTTTTTTTTTATTCTGGCAAGATTTGATGTTTGAAGCAGCATTGCTTGTGGTAGGATGCGACTTCATGTAGCTTCTTGATGTCGAGAGTGTATGAAGAATCGAAATGGCACTTTTGATGAAAACACTTGCAGGCAGTAGCCATTGGGGAGTTCTTTTGCTGTAGTTGGTTAGATTCCAGTAGTCATTAGCGTCTTCTTTCTTTTTATGAAAAATGAGTATTTTGCTTTGGAAAACGTTATTTATGAATAGATGAATTTTTTTGTGTGCCAATAAAGTTGAGTTAATAAGGGGTTTGACTTATATGCCCAGTGTCAGGACTTGGGTATTTTCGATGTGGAACTAGCGGAGACTCTACGTTTGAAGCCCATGGTTAACACGCTATGCCACGTGGCTAAAGGTGCCACCCAGAGCGAGGTTTCATACTCTCCCCCATTGGAAATAGAGCCGTCATTGGCTCTGATACAAACTGTCATAGTCCCGCCCAACTCAAGATGAAAATTTTGCTTTGGACCACATGTGTGCGCTAGAACTTCCCAAGTGGTCTCCCATCTTAGTGCCGTTCCCGTCCGAGCACACTTAACTCCATAATTCTTATGGTTTTTAATGCCGCACAGTTTTAAAATGTGTCATATTGAGTTAAGATGGGGTTTGACTTATAAGCATATGGTCAGGACTTGGATATTTTCGATGTGGGACTAGCGAAGACTCTCCGTTTGAAGCCCATGATTGACCCGCTATGCACTGTGGTTAAGGGTGCCACCTAGATCAAGTTCTCACAAAATGCACTTTTGACACTATGATGCAAAAATTTATGAAATTCAATAATTTAACGTAAATATGCCCATAAACCTACATAAAATGTTGCAAATGAAATGCAATTTCATGGACTTATCACACAAGAAAAGGTAGTTTATTGCAGTCAACTAAACTTAATTACATCCACCAATATAAATAGAGAACTCTAATCACATTCATAATAAAATAAGAAATCCTAACCTAAGCGTTGTGTGTAAAAGAATTCTAGAGATTTTGTGTATAATTCACAATGATTTAGAAATACGGAAAATATGAGAAAGAATGACTTAGGACATAAGTTCTTATTTTTTCATTCATTCTCAACATTATTTTACATGGGATTGGATGTTCTGGCCTTGTGGGTGCAATTGTTTGCATTACATTTTTCAGACCTCCCCAATCTAGCCTTGGATGACCTTAAAATGACAAAAATACTAAAAATACATAAAATGTAGAAAATAAAGTGAACTACAGATCGACATTTTGAGTGAAGTAGTAGGATTTTTCTCCATCCCCCTTTTGAATTTATTGGGAAACTCAAATGAAACCCTCTGAATATGATTGCCAAAGTTAGGGTATGAGAATGAATATTTTTTATGTTAATTAGGCAGTGATGGATCCAGTAATTTCTCCCAAGGGGGGCAAAGAAGAATTAAAACCTTCAATAAATACAAAATTTATAAAAAAGTAACAAGTTATATTAACACAAACACCTATATATATCAATTAGCCATTCAGTTATGTAAAATAACGTCTTTTTTTACAATTGTCCTCGATGCGTTTTCATCACGGTCCCATTTTCATCACTACCATCAATGCTTGTCAATTAGGATTGATAATTAGTTACCTTTTTTAATTTTTTAACTTTTTGATTTTATAAAACTACATCTTTTTGCACGATATCATAAAGACACAACCAATCATGTACTCAATCAGAAGGTGGGTCCCAGTCCTATTGATATGAATATTTAAAGCATATCATTAGAGGGGCGGTGTTCGTTTTGAATAGTTTCGATTATAATTATGTTGGCCCTATAATAGTTTTCTGGAGACTTGTAAGTTAGCATAAAATAGTGATTTCTTGCTATTTCGAACCTATAAAAAGACGATGGGCTAATCTAGTGGGCCATTATTCGCGCTAATCCAATCTATCCATTTGCATAGCTTGATAGCCCTAGAATTTCAACCCAATCTATTCAAAATCATTATTCTTTGGGAAATTTCTAAAGAACATAGTATAAAAGGAATTTCTCACAACATAAAATAAAGAAAGAACAAATAGCGTAGAAAAGTAACTGTATCTAACAAGAATACACAAGACATTATCATAAATCAGTATATGCATTTAAAGATACTCATTAAAGAGGCATCCGTTGAACTCAAGCAAAAAAGAAATAAAAAGGAACAAAATGCAAGATGGGTTTTTCGAATTACTTGTACAGGTGTATTTAAGAACCAATGCAAAAGTATTAAACTTCTTTTTTTTTTGGTTAAAAAGTGTTAAGTGTTGAAGAATGAAGGAGGAGACAATAGGCAATGGCGTGCACAATAAAAAAGGACTAGGTAGTAGGTACTTCTATTTGGAAACCAACAGAAAGAAGGAAAAAAAGAAGAGTGGAGAAAAAGCAGGATATAAACTTGCCGTATAAAGAGAGTCAATATCTTGCTTTTGAAGAAATAAAGAGAGGATTTTACGGGTAAAAGCCCCATAGGACCCCATGCCATTGATGAGGTCCTAGAATCACTGTATAGACGGAAGGGGTCATCTTGGTGCTTTTTTGTTTTGTTTTGTTTTTTTTTTTTTTTTGTCATTTAGCGATATGGTTGATATTGACCATTCTGATGGTTGATATCGACCATTCTGTAGTGGTTGCTCTCGATTTGCAGAACCCAAATAGAAATTTTATTTTTCTCTCTTGGTTGCTGGTGCTGCTCCAGAGCGGTTGATGCGGCTAGGATTGTGAGAGAGAGCATGATATGGAAGGAGCAAGGTGCCTAGGCAAAGACATTGAGGAAGTGAGTGAGGCTGTAAAGGACAATGAAGACGTCGAATTGGAAGAAGATCCATCAAAATGGGAAGATGGAGGAGCAGGAGACGAAGTAGAAGAGCTCGAAAGAGATGGAGAAGTAGGCGAGGGAGATGAGGAGGTCACTCGGTTTCTGGCATTGGAGGATGTTGTTGAAAGTCCAGTGAGTTTGGGTTTCTTCGTTTGTGCAGACGCTGCGAGGGTAGGAGAAGGTCAAAGACGACATGTTTGATGAAATGCCATTGGGAGAAAGGGAGGGAAGGGAGAAGAAAAGGATAGAGGGGGAGAGATTCAATGAATCCAAATAGGTAGAGGAGAGAAAGGGAGAAAATGGAAAACTAGGAATTTGATTTGTCTAATACGACCTAAGGGGAGTGAGAGGAGGTGAGGACAGAGGATCTACTTATTCATTTTTTTTTGTGATATGGTTGATATCGACCATTCTGTTGTATTCAGCAATTAATACAGTTATATGTTGTAGAAAATCTGACTGACAGAATGGTCGATATTGGCCATCAAAATGGTCGATATCGAACATTTCGCTAAATGACAAAAAAAATGAGAAAAAACAGCATCAAGGACCTTTGTAACGCCCCAATTCCAAATGCTGAGGTTATCGCCAAGGTACTTGAAATTAGCTTGCTACTTCCTAGAAAATCCGAAAACTTCCAAGATCATAGTCCACGGTGGGGTACAATTTAAAAGTTTCGAAACAATATAATGATCAACGGCTAATTGTGGAAGCATAAGATAGATAGCAGAAGCAATATCGAAGAATAGCGGAAGCATAAGGTCTCTTGTAACATCAAATGTAGCAGGGCTAAAGTTCAGCCTAAATCTCAAAGTATGGATAATAGGTACATATCAGACTATCTCCTTGCTCATAACAAAAAACTCTAAGCCCTAAAAATAACTGCACTCAAACGCCTTGTGCAGGCACTCCATCCTCTAGTTTGACTACTTGGTTAGCCGATCCCCATACGTAGTCTCCAGCTATGGGCGTTTCGACGTGCGGGGTCAATACCTAAGCACCAAGAATGGGTCAAATCCAAAGATCTGACAAGGTACTATATAGAAGTAACATAGGATGTATGCATCAAAGGGAATAGAGACGATCATAATATCATAAGATTAACAATGGTACAAATACTAAGCAATTGAATAAGATAAGCAATTAGAATCATAATGGAAGATAAAGCATCTAATATAACCGTACAACAATGTGGCACATTCACAGAAGCTGGACACCACAGGATATTATGCAGCAGCCCTCCCATACTGTAAACAGTCGCAGTGGGGAAATAAAGTAATAGTGAAAGGGATGACGAGCCCCGCAAATAATAACAACATCAATCTCAATATCAACACCCCTTTAACTCAATAGACCTGAGCCGGAATTACACTGTCGGTCTAGCCATAGCTCAACATAATACCTCTCAACAGTAACCAATATTGCTCTCACTAGTGATGATCAGTCCAAAGGCTAAGCTTATAACAACTGAGTGAATGTTAGTGCCGACTCAAGAAACAAATAAAGGTCTGTGTCTGTCTAGGCTTGCCTTGCGCGAGTAAGGTCCTAACAAGTCCATAAGAGGTCTACGGTATAGGTTCAAGTCTATAAATACAGTCCAAGTGCAAGTCCACCATTTGATCCCTGCTAAAGCCCATCAAAGCCATGGCCTTAGTCCCAAAACAGTCCAAGTATAACATACAAGTTCAGTCAATTAATATTCAGACCATTCCCATTTATAATGGGTTACAAGTCTACAACATCCATCCTTAGGCCATATGATAGCCTGCCTAGCAATAGACATGGGTAATTAATTGTCAATTCACAACATCGGGTCACCACTAGGTAATCCTAGGTTCAGGTCACCAATTTCCATTTAATTAACAAGTATTAACAATAAAAAGGATGCAAGAGTGATAGTAACGAATCATGTATAATAAATCTCTAAGACTAAGCAAATTAAAGAAAATTGCAAAGGTTTAACCTAAGTAATGGCCCCCTTTTCAGGTCCAGTTCCATGTCAGTCCATTTGATTGCTAAATGAAGTTTTAGATGCCAAGGATATTGTGTTTGATGCTCCAGTAGTTACGAGCATATTCAACAACGTTTAAGGATCGAATCGACGTTCAATCAATACACTAGACCTTACTTCGTGCCCCCCACGAGCCAAGGTTGAGCAATAACATTGACTCATGCTTGGCACATCAATAAAAGTCCATTTGGATGGTTAATAGGCCCCACAGCAGATTACACAATCAGAAACTGCAAAACTGGAAAACCTCAGTCTGCAGTGTATCCGGTTAATATCCCAAGGGCCGGTCGACTGGGTACACTGGGAGAGTCAAGATGTTGGTTCCTAGGTCGACATCCCTCCAGTATATCCGGTCGACATCTTGGCCATGATGTTGACCAGGTATACATGAATTTTGGGACAAACAATTGGGGGGCAGCGCTCTGCTTCTGGAAGTTCCACAGTGTTTTTGGTCGACCGCCTGACCTGGATGTCTACCGGGTACATAGGAATTCTGTGTCTGAGGGAGAAATCCAGTCTCAGTTAAAATCCTGAAAGTCATTTGTTTTCGGTCGACACCCAGTAGGGGCTGGTCGACTAGGTACACTGGACTTCTGGGACTGAGAGAAAACTCAAGCTCTCAGTTAAAATCTGGATCTCCTTTGTATCCGGTCGACACCCTAAAGGGGCCGGTCGACCGGGCACACTACGGATCCAAATTTCTAGAAATTTGGAACTTAACTCATTCAACCCAAGTTTTGATGGACCCGTCTTTTTCTTCTTGCCTTCCTCCGTCCCGGTCCGCCGGGGTGCGGCGGGGCGAAGAGAAAAAAAGAGCAAGCATCAACATTTTTGTAAGGGTATGCCAGATTTTCTATTCTATTTGGAATTTGAAATGGTGATCCTGAGATTTACCTTCACAAGTAGAAAGGAAATCAAACTTTTTTTCTAACTTTCCATTGCACATATTTAAAGAAAGAGACAAGATTTTAAATGCCGTGAGAGGCGATTTTGTTTAGTTTGCCGTGAAAGACAGTTTTGTGCCGTAGAAGGCGATTTTGCCATGGAAGGCGATTTTACAAATCTTATCAAAAGTGAAAGACAAGAATTGTGATTTTATTGTCTCTTTAGAAAATACAAAATACAATAGAAAAGAAAGAAAAATGGATCTGACTTCTCAGGAGATTGTGGGGACTCGTTTAGATCGACGGTCGCAAATCATGTATGGACTCTGCCGTCGTCCTTCAGATGAGAACACTTGATGCTTTAGTTCACTTGGCTTGGCTTGGACCTTAGATTTTTAGAGGACAAAGACTAAGGGAAGGTCCTATATCTAATAAAAAACCAAGTAGACGGGCTGAAAAGCCGCATCCAGGCCATGTTGGATAGAAGAAGAAGGGAAACCTTGGGGGGGTGGCCCCCCAAAGGACTTCGATCACCTTGTAGTGTTTGCAGCAGAGTTTCTTCAGGGCAGGAGAGCTTCTCTGTGCAGAGAATTTTTTAGGATAATTTTCAAGACGATTTTTTCAGGACCATTTCCCTTTGGAATGACCGCCTATTTATACGCTTTTGGTGGCCATTAGGAAGGTTTATGGGCATTAATGGCATTATTGCTCCATGGTGGGAGGAGTTACAAGATTTAATTTCATAATTTTGTAACTCCTTTTTCTTGGATTTTGATTGGCCGATGGAGAATAATGAGCATTTAATCTCCATGATGATGGGGGTTTCATGATTAAGTACCATGATCAAACTTCATAATGATAGGAGTTACATGGTTAATTACCATGATTAATTGGACTTATAACTCCCATTTCTTGGCTTCTGATTGGGCCGTCCAAAATAATGAGTTAATGACCCTAATAAGTTGTCATAAAAAGGTCAATTAACGACATTAATTGGTTGCCAAGTCGCTTGAAGAGTCGCGGGCCGCGCCGCGTCTTTTGGAATTCTTCTTGCGATGATCATCGATGGATCCTCATGTTATTTGATGTCTGATGACGATGCAAATTCAGACATTGGTTGATACCAATGGGCCGGCAACATCTATCCAGTCGATTTCACGATCGGTCGGGCAGAAAGTGTGCTTTCTTGGTCGGCCGATTGGCGGTTTCAGAGTGTCCAATGATGATCAAATGATTTTGGCGGCGGATCCGTGCTGTTGATGAAGATCGACGGATATCATGCTTCAACAATTAGATTTTGAGAAAATCACAGGGGCCAAACGTCGCGAAACGCGAAAAATACCCGGAAAAATGGGTTTCCGGGCAAACTTTGGCGGCCCTGGTCGCCGGAGACCATGCACCCATGGTCTCCGGCGACCATGGGACTGGCGACCTTGGGCCAAGGTCGCCGTCGACCATGGTGCTTTTGCCCATTTTTCGGTCGCCGTCCGATTGACGTTTCTTGGTAGTTTCTCAGGCTTTTTCGCTTCTGTTTTCTCCTGTATTTTTCTTTGAAATTTCTCCCCATTTATTGACTTGATTCCACTGAAGAAAACCTGTCGAAAATTCATGCAAATCAGAGCACAAAGTTTCCTTTTTTTTTTGAAAAGCCGAAGACTTTGTAGCCAATTTTCCGCAAAGAGTTGAAACTAGATCAAACGATGTCGGAATGACATGAAATTTGAGGTGAAGCTTCCTGAGCATTAGATAGGACCAACCATGGGCTTTTATTTGAGTTTTGAAGCCGTTTGGGGTTCCGTCGATGCTAGACTTAATTTCACCGTGCGGAACATGTCGAGCTTTGATATGCGGTCATCTGATGTCCGACTGACCTGAAATTTGACAGGGAGCCTATTTGGGTCATTTTGAGATGATCCATTGGCTCCGATTTGAGTGCCATGGCTCCTGGGAGCTTCGCCGCCGGTAGGCTTAATTTTGTTTCGGAGCGTCAAAGCCAGGTCAAACGTTGTCGGAATGACCTGAAATTTGACGTGCAGCCCTTTGGAAGCATGTAGAAGTTACTTATGTGCTTTTTTTTATGAGTGGCAGCATTGGAGGTTCTCCCCTTCGAGAGGCTTGATTTCGCCTTTCGAGAGTTGATGGAGGGTCAAACGGTGTCGGTTTGACTTGAAATTTGGCGTGGAGCATTTTGGAAGTATTTTGAGACCATTCATTGGCTCTGATCGAAGATTTGATGTCTTTGACACTATCGCCATTGGGAGCTCCTGCTCAGCCGTTGGAGGATTGAAGTTAGGCAAAATGGTGTCGAAATGGCCCGAAACTTCATGTGTACCCTTCTTTTGGCCATTTTGAAGGATCTTGCAGTTTTTGTTTGATTCTGACAAGATCTGATGCTTGAAGCAGCTTTGCCTGTTTGTAGTAGGATGCGGCTCCATGTAGCTTTTGATGTTGAGGAGGCTAAGTGACATTTTTGGTGTCAACAATTTTCATAATAAACACATTCCATTTGGTTCATTCATCACGGAAATATATAAACAACCAAAGCACTTCAATCCGTCTCTAACCATCTACAATTGGGCCATTGATCAGTTCCAAAACCACCATCACTCTCCTATGATTCACGATAGTTATGGCTCCTAAAAGGCTATAAATTGAAGACTTAGGAGGGCAGAAAAGAGGCTAGATCCCGCACAAAGAAGCCTAGAAACTCTACCATTTTCGAAACTCTCTCCTCCTTTATCTGCAAGGTGAGGATCAGGCAGTGGTGGGCATTTTCCCTTGGACCTGGGCGATAGCCTCTGAAAGTTAGCCTTTGTTTTTCTCACCATGGAGAAAGGACAGGGATTGCCTATGCTGTTTTGAAGCAAGCTTCTTTGATTAATCCTTCCTCCCCAACAGTGGTGATGAACCACAAAGACTGACAGAAGAAGTTGAATTGCATACTTCTCCAATTCCATCTCTAGCAAACTCTCAAAGACTGCAGATTTCTCTTCTTTCCTTTCAACCCAAGTTTCCATTATCTTGATCTTCTAAGCCTGACGGGGGGGGGGGGGGGGGGGGGGGGGTGGTTGTATAAAAAATTGTAAAAAACTTGCACTCAGAAGGTGAAGCAATGAAGAACCCATGTAAATAAATTGAAGATGACCCTTCTTGTACAATCAAGTCAGTTTCACATCTTTTTGTAACGTTTAAAGGATGAAATGAGAAATAAAAGCTACTGCAAAAAACTTTTTCATTTCCTTTTCCTCCTTCTCGTTTAGGCTGATGGACCCTGCTTTTCTCTTCCTCCGCCCCAGGGCTGCCGGGGTCCGACGGACAAAAAGCGAGCATCTACATTTTTGTACGGGTATGCCAGATTTTCTATTATACTTGAAATTTAGGAGTGGTGATCCGAAGAGTCACCTTCATAAGTAGAAAAGGAAATCAATTTTTTTTCTAACTTTCCATTACACATATATTTAAGCAATGAGACAAGGTTTTTCGAATGCCGCAAGAGGCGATTTTCATTTGTTTGCTATGAAAGGCGGTTTCGTGCCATAAATGGTATTTTCGCCATGAAAGGCGATCTACAAACATCATAAAAAATGAAAGACAAGAATTGTGATTTTTTGTCTCTTAAAAAAGTACAAAATACAATAGAAAAGTAAGAAAAAGGATTTTAACTTCTCAAGAGATTGTGGGGACTCATTCAGATCGACGGTCGCAAATCATATATGGACTTCGCCATCGACCTTCAGATGAGACCACATGATGCTTTGATTTGCTTGACTCGGCTCTAACCTTAGATTTTTAGAGGATAAAGACCAAGGGGAGGTCTTATATCCAATAAAAAACCGAGTAGACGGGTTGAAAAGCCGCATCTAGACCATGTGGGTAGAAGGAGTGCCCACCCCCCCCCCCCCCCCCCCCCAAGGGGCTTCAATCACCTTGTGGTGGAGTTTGCTTCAGAGTTTCTTCGAAGTAGAAGAGCTTCTTTGTGCAGTGTCTTGATTTTGGAGAGTTTTTCATGAATTTCCCGGGGATTTTTCAGGACCTTTTTTGGAGTTTTTTTTTTTACCCGTTCTTCTTGGAAGGACCCCCTTTTATAGGCTTTTGGTAGCACTTAGGAGGGTTTATGAGCATTGATTACATTAATGCTCTATGATAGGAGGAGTTATAAGTTTTTAATTCATGATTTTGTAACTCCTTTTTCTTGGCTTTTGATTGGCCGATGGAAAATGATGGGCATTTAATCTCCTTTAAACTCCATGATGAGGGGAGTTACATGATTTATTGCCATGATTGCTTGGACTTGTAACTCCTTTTTCCTTACTTCTGATTGGTTCGTCCAAAATAATGAGTTAATGACCGCATTAACTTGTCATAAAACGGGTCATTTAACTGCATTAAGTGGTCGCCAAGGAGCTTGAAGAGTCGTGGGCCGTGTCGTGTCTTTTAGAATTCTTCTTGCGATGATCGCCGATGAATCCACATGTTGTTTGATGTTGGATGGCGATGCAACTTCAGACATTGATTGATACTAGTGGGCCGGCAACATCTGTCCAGTCGATTTCTCGATCAGTCAGGCAGCAAGTGTACTTTCTTGGTTGGTCGGTTGAATATCTTCAAGTATCGGATGATGATCCCATGATTCCGGCGGTGGATCATGCTCGAAAAATTAGATTTTTGGAAAATAACAGGGGCTGGAATTCTCAAAATGCAAAAAGGGTCGAAAAATGGCCCTTTCAACTGAAATCTGGCGACCCGGATTCCTTGGGTCACAGGCGACCATGGGGATTTTCCCCCTTTTGGTCGTCGTTTTTTGGCTGTTTTTCTATCTTTTTTATTTCTTTTTTCTTATTTGTTTTTCTGACATTTTCCCTCATGTATTTGGCTTGATTCTCCTAAAGAAAACCTGATGAGAAGCCATGCAAATCAGAGCACAAAGTTTCCTATTTTTTGGAAAAAACTGAAGACCTTTGTTGTCGATTTATCGTCAGAAGCCGAAACTAGGTCAAACGATGTCGGAATGACCTAAAATTTGAGGTGAAGCCTGCAGCAGATAAGACCAACCATTGGCTATTGTTTGAGTTTTGAAGCCACGTGGGGTCCCGTTGCTAGGAGACTTGATTTTGCCGCGAGGAAGATGCTGCGCTTTGATGTACGGTCAACCGATGTCCGATTGACCTAAAATTTGACAAGGAGCCTATTGGAGTCACTTTAAGACAATCCATCAGCTTTGATTTGGATGTCATGGTCTCGGGAAGCTTTGTCGCCAGGAGGTCTGATTTTGCTTCCGAGCATCGAAGTTGGGTCAAATGTAGTCGAAATGACCTAAAACTTGACGTGTAGCCCTTTGGAAGCATGTTGAAGCCACCCATGTGCTTCGTTTGATTAGTGATGGCCTCGGTGGTCCTCGCCGCTGAGAGACTTGATTTTGCCGTTCGAGGTTGATGGAGGGTCAAACGTTGTCGGTTTGACTTGAAACTTGACATGGAGCCTTTTGGAGGTATTTTGAGACCATTTATAGGCTCTGATCGAAGATTTGATGTCTTCGACACTGTCACTGCCGAGAGAGCTGACTTTGCTGCGGCTGTTTCCCTTTTGGGCCAGATGATGTCGGAATGGCCTGAAATTTGATGTAGAGCCTTCTAGTGGTATTTTAAGGCCAACTGTGTGCTTTATCTTGTGTGCCAGGGTCTCTGGCTTCACCGCCATCGAGAGCTCCTATTCAGCTGCTGAAAGAGTGAAGTTGGGCCAAATGTTGTTGAAATGGTTCGAAACTTCATGTGTACCCTTCTTTTAGCTGTTTTGAGGGATCTTGCAGTTTTTATTTGATTCTGACAAGATCTGATGCTTGAAGTGGCATTTGCCTATTTGTGGCAGGATGCGGCTCCATGTAACTTTTGATGTTGAAGAGGCAAAGTGACATTTTTGGTGTCAACATGGGTGAAATAGTCCACATATCTAGCTGGCTTGGTATCCGCTCATATCTACCGTGCTTGCAACAACACAATCAAGTACATTAAAGTGCACCAAGCATCCGATATACTGGTCGTCTCGGTATCCGAGGACTCCTACCATGTTGAAGACTAGTAAAGTACTACAACACCATGAACATGGACAACTATACAGATTAGGGGTATGTGGTGTATATCTGAACCAGTCCAGCTTATATAAAGAGGAACACTGCCATTTATTCTTGAGTTTTGGTTTGTCATCTTCATACTCTGGCAATTTCATTCAAGCATATGATCCTGTGGTGCCCAAAATGTTGGAACCATTCTCGTGGTTCTTTTGAAGGTAATTGACACCTTGAACTCTACGTCATCATATCCCTTGACTAATATTGCCCCATGCTTACTTCCCAGTTGATTAGATACAAGGCACATCCTTGATTATAAAGGACCACTTACACTTAGTAAGTAAAGGAAAAAAGCAAAAGGTCCAAGACTTCCCAAGATCCTCAGCCAAAGGTGCAAGCCCTATCAAAATCATAGGTTTGAAGGCTAGTGGACAAAGGTGGGGGTCTATAGTTTGTTGATTGTACAAGGTAATATCAATTGTTATCTAAGATAGAAGTCAATATGAATTCAAATAGCCAATTCTAGGTCATGAATTGCCTTTTGGGAAGTGAATACATGTCATTCAACAAAACGGTCCACAATTGGGCTCTTGATGCCGCTTGTTCAAATCATTGTACTATGCGGTCGATTGCATCCAAAAGTCCCACGACTACCATCCTCTTAACTTGGCTTGTCCCTCACACCATTATATGAGCAACTCATAGGCAAAGGTTAAGCTCAACCTCTGCTGATCAAAAGTCCTATCTTTATAGGTTAGTAAAGAGGTATGAAGGTTCCAAACGTGGTCTAAAGGTTAGAGCGCACACATTCTATATTAAAAGTGACTCAGGCTTACGATTAGCCTAAAGGCTATTACAGTTAGCCGCGAGTATACTACAACTAGCTTTACGACTGGCGATGGGTAGACCTAGGGCTAGCCATGAGGTTGTCGTATAACAAAATCCTGGTTTTCATGCCTCTAAAAAACCTAGTTCTAGTACATTCACGATTAGCTTTCTGGGTTACGACCAGCCATAAAAGAGCCATGACCCCAAAATCTATAGCTAAAATGTCGATCTCGATTCGAAACATGAGAACTTCATCCCGATCCATCTAAATATCAAAGACACATCATTTAGGCCATTCCAAACCATCATCCATCATGAAAATATCTAGATCAAAGGCCTTTCATCTTCAAGGGTTTCCAAGTTACATGAATTAATCCAATTTTCATCACAATAGCTTAGAAATTAGGGAATCTAGGGCCACCACATTATCTCTAAGGGGAATCACGGCAAGAATCAAGAGATCTAATTCAGAGGTTATGTAATTCATATGGTATCACATGCATAGTGCCCAAATATGAGAATTCATTCATCATCCACCATGAAATTCACATCAACTAGAAATTCCCACCATCAAGGCTATGAAACATAACAATCCATATGCCAAACCATCATTAAAGCTATAAACATCAAAACTAATGTGCAATAACCGAGATGCATCTACTTGTCTTGATCTGGAAATTGGGGAAAAACACTCCAAAGCCAAGATCTCAAACCCAAGACTCCAAGAATCCTCTCCA
This sequence comes from Persea americana, assembly GCA_029852735.1. Lineage (NCBI taxonomy): Eukaryota > Viridiplantae > Streptophyta > Magnoliopsida > Laurales > Lauraceae > Persea > Persea americana. The sequence goes on from CM056811.1 coordinate 21,399,297, forward strand.
AACTTGCCAACCACCTACCTCTAGAGACCAAACACACAAATCCAAGGGAGAAGAAGGAATTAGGGCTGAATTTTGTCATAAATTCAATAAGAAAGCTAGAAAGAGAATTCAAGTTAGAAGTTCGCCTCAATTGAAGAAGGATGGAAATCTAATGAAAGATGAAAAGAGAGAAGCTAGAGATCTTCTTTTTGTTGTTGCTCTTCAAGGAAATCTATAAGGAGGATGGTATATCTCGCTCTTGATGCTTGGAGAGATGAAAGAGGGAAAGAGGGAGGGAGGGAGGGAGAGAGAGAGAGAGAGAGAGAGAGAGAGAGAGAGAAATGAGAGAATTTAAAAATGAGCTATATATGAAAGTTCTGCACAACTAGAATGGGTACTAGTCTAACAAACCAATGCAGCGGATGTAACCAGATAAACAAGATAGAACTAGCTAATCAATCTACCAATCACACACCACAGGAAGGCATACACCAAGGAGAAAAACCACGATCCAGCAATCAAGAACTATTGAATAGTTCCAAGATATACTCACAGATCATTTATCTCAGTCAGTACCTCGACCTAAGGACTGTAGTTGATCTCGCACAACTTCCTCTGCCACAACTTCCTCGTTGTTCACCGTTCCCCTTACTTGATATCGTCGCATCTTATCAACCAAGATGAACTATCTTCTATAAGAGAATAGCAGCAATAAACCTTTTAGAGCAGATCTTCAGCACAACCTCTCAATGGCTTTAGAGAAAAAAAAGAAATCTCTCTTAAGGTATGCTAACCTCATATCAAGAGAGATACTTAACTTCTTGTCATGTCTCATAGGGTGGAGCGCAACACCCTATATATAGCTCACGATTCGTGCCTTAGAGTTAGTGCACAAGTATGACTCAAGTTAGGAAATAGTGTCTCCAGAGGAAACAAATCCGTATAGCAAATATGACACTTTCCCGCCATCCGATCGATCGGACAGAGGTTTCAGTTGATCGGACCTCAAAATAACTGGGACACTTCAGCCCTTTGATTGATCGGATAGAGGCTCTGATCGATTGGTCATCTTGGGTTCGCTCGATCTTCTCTTTTCTTCAGTTCTGCTCTTCCGGCGGCACAACCGTAGTCCATTCTAAAATAAAATAGAAAATACAACTCAATGGACCCAGAGTCTTGTCCAAACCATGAAGTAACCAACATAAAAATACTAACAAGCTACGAATGACAGAATGTTGTGGGTTTTGTTGTTAAATAGTGGAAGTAGAATGACTAAACTACCCTTATTACTAAAGATGCTCAAAGAGGGAGAAGCATAGATTTTTTTGAGAAACCAAAAGAAATATTCTTCCTTTCTCCCATGAACCCTACAACTAAAACTACCACAACCAAAGGCCCTGCACTTATCTTTCTAAAATTACATCTACCCCCTCACAATCTCCCAAAATGTATAATAACTCCTCTAAACTACCCGATTAGATCCAAAAGCTACTAAAGCACAAACATAATTAGCTAACCCAATGATCACCTTAGTCAATGTAAGTGTAACAATATAGTTATAACTAATCATGGCTAGTATCCAACACACACAAAACCCTAAAACTTCTAGACTGACAAGCATCCTAATTAGCCAACTTCTAACGGCTTATTGGTCTATTTTTTTTAAGTACATAAAAACCTCTTCACAATAACTGGATGACTAAACCACCCTTATTAAACCCCCAACTTAGTCCAATCGCGACCAAACCAGCTAATTCCACCATTTAAATGCTAAAATCTATTGAATTAGCACCTAAATAAGATTAATCTACCTCTTTTGTACTTACCCATGATTGGGGCCTTACAGCCATCGTCGGCCTTATCTGTTTATAGAAGGTGTTGGTGCCTTCTTCATGGGCCTTGCCTGATCCGACCAGGTATGGTTGTCCCATATGACTTGGGCTTTTTTGAGCGCCTACAGTAACAAGGTTGATATTTTGCATATACTATGTGATTGAGATCTTTGCATACCTCATTTGTGACTGGCATGGTCACAAGTTGACATGTTCACATAGTACATCAAGTATGGATGGGGCTCTACTCAAAGAGAAGCATGGATGGTTCTGCATGATTTAAAGATCCAACTCCATTCATTAAAGGACCCATCAATTACTTTTTATCACAAAGTTTTTATACTTTAGATCTACCAAATTAGGGGTAAGATAGAAAGAGTTCTACCCAATAAAGGGTGAGAGTGGCATAGGGGAAACCCAAAAGAGTAAGGATTAACATCGCCATTCTCAACCTCATAACAAAACCCTGGATTCACAAGGAAGAAAAAGTGAAAACTCTATAGAGAAATTGAAATTCATATCATCCCTCAATAGAAACACAACAATGACTTATTTAGCATCCAAAATCCTAATTTTCTTGAAATAGTAACTTACATGAAAATCCTCAGACTAACTCTAAATTAGTTTTAAGACCCTCCAAATTTTTTTAATTCAAATGGACTAAAGAACTCCTAAAATAACCAGAACAAAAATTTAATTCAAATGGACTAAAGAACTCCTAAAATAACCAGAACAAAAACTTACTATAAATTGTAAGTTTTACATGAAAATTGCATCTTGACCTTCGAACCAGCCTTTTTCGCCTATGAAGATAGTACCAGTTGAAGGTGGGTGTCTAGCGTATAGAGCACGTCGATATCTTTGGAATGACTATTTGTGTGTCACGAGAAACTTGATTTCTTGCAATCTTCTTGTTTCAGAAATTGCTCCACCATCCATTTACTAGATTTTTGTATTGGCTCCTAGCATTTATATATATCTACTTTCAAATATCTTGTCACATAACGTTTTACTCCTAGATCAGGGAGAGGGAGAGAAAGAGAGTAGAGATTCATGGAATGTATTGGGGTAACTTCATTCTAGTTATGATAACTTTATGAAAATTGGGGTAGCTTGTATTGTCTTCATGCTAGGTATGATATGGTGTCCTATCGGTACCCCACCTCACTTGAGAGGCCGACAAAGGAAGAAAGGAAAATAATAAAAAAGCAATAGATAAAGGAAGAAAGAAGAAACCCAGGTACGGGAAATTCAGGTGATAATTGGAAGCATCCCATCTCACAACCATGCTCAGTATTATCACATCCAACCTCACCAGCATGCTTAGCGGCCCCTTTTGATCCACAACAATGCTAGTGGGATCTCACGTACCCTAGTCAATTGCAACTATGAAAACTGAGACATGATTAAAAACGCAACAGCTTTTGTCCCCTTACAACTTCCTCACTCGTTCGAACACTTGTGGGACCAAATGGCCCGCCCTCCATCCCACTAATCCTGCCCAGCCAAAGTCCCACGGCTCCTTCCAAACACTTGAGACTCTTAGTAACCGTCCTAAAGGGCCAAGATCGAAGCCCAACTATTCTCTGTCTGTGTCCCCCTCAATTTCTTGAAATAGCCTTGGCATCTCCTCTCACCACCCCATCATTTCTGCCAATGAAAACCATTGGTCTTTCAGCCATTGGCCTTTCAGTTGTTGGCTTGCATTTTATGGAGGGATGTCTCCGTCCCATAAGGAGAAGATGATATAAGAGAGGTTGAGTAGACTGTCATTTGTCTCTTGGGTGCTCCACTCACCTTATGGGTTGGGAAGCAACTGAGTTGCAGTGAGCCGGTCCTAATTTGTTATGACCTGGGCCCGAGATTTTGATTACTCTCGACAAACCCCGAGTCTTGATCTCCATACTTACTCCCATAAACTCCAAATTAACCGAAGTTAAAACGAAATCCATAAGGGATATCATACATTCATACCTGTCAAATGTACAATTTTGTGAAAAATATATATACATTGACAAAACAATTAAAACAGTGCAAGTTCTTTAATTAATTAGCATTAATTTCAATTAATTAGAGTTAATCTTATTAACTCGAGACGGGGTGTAACATAATTCGATGCTGGGAGTCAGAGAAATCCTATATCAATGCCTATAAATCCATCACCAAGACCCACTTACAAAATCCAAGCATTTATGCTCAAACATGCACAAGATCAGATATTAGCTTTGCAGTCAGTGTACTAAGTAGGTATTAAAGTGATCCAGCTTTAGAACGTTGAAAAGCAGTTAATAACCTCTTACGGTATTTCAAGGGTACGATGAATTATATGCTCATAAATAGAAGATTAGATCACTTGAAAGCAATCAGATACTCAGATGAAGATTTTGCAGGATGCCTCAATACTAGGAATTCTACATTTGATTATATTTTTCTATTAGCTGGATGTGCAGTTTCATGGAAGAGTGTTAAGTAAAAATTCGTGACTTTGCCTACATTTGATACCAAGTACGTGGCGTGTTTTGAAGCCACGGGTTATACATTGTGGTTGCGTAATTTCATCTCAAGTCTATAAATCATGGATTCCATTGTAAAGTCACTACATATATTTTACAATAATGCTGTAGCTACAAGATTTGCTAAGAATGAAAAATGCTCAAGTCAGCCCAAATTTTTGGAAGTATCTTGTTGTGAAAAAAATATAAGAAATCGTCTAGTATTTATTTAGAGGATCTCCACAGATCTCATGATTGTTAATCCTTTGATCAAGGCATTGGCGCCAAAAGCATTTAATAAAATTGTCGCAGACATGGTGCTTGTAAATTTGCAGTGATAAGAAATTATTTTTTATAGACACTATTTGGGATTCACCAAATTTCAGTTGATATCAATCTTATTTGACGATTTCGTCTTCTTCCTTTATTTTATCTAATTTACGTACATGTGATGATGGTTCATAAAATAGAGAATATGAGATATAATAATTTAAGTGTAACCAATTTAATAGGATGGCGGCCATGAAAATAATCCTATTACCTCTATTAAAGACTTGGTCAAGTGAGGATTGTTGATGAGTTTGATGCATTGAGGGAAGCGTGTCGCAATCATGATGGTTAATGATGCGTAATCATCATGATTCACATTGATGGTTTTTCATTTGATCGTTGTATAAAATGCTTGGCATAAATAGGATCGGTTAGTCACATTTGAGAGTTTTTGGTGATCACAATAACCAAAGTATATTGGAGTGGTGCATGTGGTCATATGGACCAAGTGGGAGAATGTTAGAATTATAAGGCTTAAATGACCATACGCCCATGTATATCGCCCACTTCATATGACCAAGACACTTAAAGACTCCTATATGGGAAAGTCTCATTATGGAGATATTTTTTGTGTTAAGGAAAAGCTGAGCTATCTAATGGAGACTCCTATGCTAAGAGGAACCTAAGTCCTAATTAAATTAGGACTCCATGATGGGCTTAGGGGTTATAGTTCCTCTCTACTCTAATACATTGATTGCTCCATCGAGATCACGTAGAAAGGCCATGGTGGAGGAAAAAAAATTCTCAAAAAAGGCCTTATTGTCCTGCCTATTTCAAAAAAGGACATCGGTTTTATAACTCTTCAAATTAGTCCCTAAGTTTTCTAGGAAGTCTCCAATTAAGAACGTTCGTCAATTTAAAGATATTTTTTGGCAACTTTTTTCCTAATTTTTTTTATAACACGCAAATCACCCTTCATTGAAATAAAACTCTTCGTCACTTCCTCTATATTCTCTTCATTTCTTTCATCGGTATGCTCACGGTGATCAAGGACAACCAGCATTCCCACAGCGACTGACTGCATGTAGTGGCCGCCAAAACAATATAATGGCTTTAAATGAAGGGTGATTCAGGCATTTTCAAAATATTGAGGGAAAAATGCTCCAGAAAGTATCTTTAAATGACCGCATGTCCTTAATTAAAAACTTACTAGGGGCCTTAGGGGCTAATTTGAAAAGTTTTTGAAACTTGTGTCCTTTTTTGGAATAAGGCAAAAAACTTAAGGCATTATTTGAGATTCTTCTACTGGAAGAGTGTAGTAAATCCCCAATCAAAGATAGTTGTTCAAATCAAAGTGAACGCAATGGAATCAGGTTTTCGTTTAGATCTCAGTTTTATATCGTGTTATTCAAAATCAATCTTATATATCGTAGATCTTACTTAAGTTGTGTTGGGAGCAAACTAACATAGTAAATAAAGAGAAATAAGAAAAATTGAATCTGAGCATTGGGACCGTATATGTAATTTCACAGACCCTTACCTATAGGAATCATTCTTTGGTCATTTTCAAATATTTCATCATTTTTTCTATAATTAGAAAAAGGGTTTCTTTTGAAATAATCAATTCCTTTTAAGAACCTATTTGATAAAAAAAAGTGTCACATCCTAGTCCCGAATCACCCTAGCCTAGGGCAATCCCTGAGGTGCGACACGCGTACTATTATAATATTATACCTGTCTTGAGTCAAGTACAACATCACGAATGAGAAAATTCATCTTTTTCACTTATGAGTCTAGTTCACTAACACCTGCCAATAACATTTGAAAGCAGAAGCATCTCAAATAATATACAACTAGGTACCATTTCATTAAACAGTCTTATTTAAAGTTAAAATATCAAGTTTATACAAAAGACATATACACGTTAGAACCAAAGTAGGGATTGCAAAAATTACCCTACAACCCTATAAAAAAAATCTCCAATTGTTTCTTTGTATCTATCTAGTGTGACCCATACAAAAAGAAGTCAATCAAACTCTACAATTTAGCTCTCAAAAGAAATATCCACGTCGCTTTCCGATGGACATACCACATAGGGCCATTATCCGGCCACTCCTTTAATCTTGGAGGAACCTCTTCGGTCTCCTCCTCTCTCTCCTGGGACTCCTCAGGACCGAGAGATGCACATGCGTCTGTGACACCATAGATAGTATCTCAATACGATGATTTAGCAAGTATAGGCATTAATAAGGAAACACATAATATTTCATATCAAATTGAATGACAATTGATTAAAAGATGTCAAAATTGAACAATAACTAAGCAATTGTGCAAAATCGAATAACTCATGTTTCATGAATCAAATGAAGAATAAACCATACTTATTGGCTACTACATTGAGCTCATCCTCTCAAACGAGAGCAAATCTAGTTGGGATGTCATCAGCAGCTCGGCCAAAGATTAGTTAGCTAATCGGGTCTAGAGTTCTGGTATTCCAAATGACTTACAGCAGTAGTATCGAATACTAAACCAAGTTTATCTTCATCGGGTATTAAAAGGACAAAGCTAAGTAGTGCTGACTCGATCGAATCAAATAATAATCGAATTTAAGTAAGTTCACAAATGTTGTTCACAGTCGAATCAAATAATAATCACATATACACAAATACTTACTCAATTCAAATCTCCATCGAATACCGAAATAGTTGGATGACAATTATAACAACGAATTGGAAAAAGGGATGATCGAATCATAAATGCAACTAATTAATTAGCCAGGATTTGATATCAATGAAGGAATCAATCTCAATATGAAATGCAATAGTTAGAGAATTCACGGTATTACTAGCCAACTCTAATCTATTACCTATAGTTTCTCACTGTCCAATACAAGGTAGTTTTAGAAGGGTCAACGTACTACTATCTTGTTTTAGTGTCACTTATTATAAGAAAGATACGTTGAACTTTTAAATCAACTCTCATGGCACATTGTTAGACTAATGGTTTTTCCATTAGACAAAAGGAGGTTGAAGGTTCCATTCTAAAGTCATAAAAGTCTTTTGTGGTCTTAATCCCCTAGTGATTAAGGTGTCCACCATAATTACCTATTAGAGATGATTAATGAGGGTTATTAGAGGTTAGGAGTGACCGTTCCCTCTTATGATTGGGTAAAAAAGAACACCATCTTCAGGTTTAGGTCAGCTCGAGTAGAGCTATATCTGCTCGAGCAAGTGTTCTTAGAGTGGGGTCTGCTCGAGTGGGCACCTTTAGAGTGCAGTCCGCTTCAGAATTCTAGATTCTGAAATTCTCCATGTTGCTTTCTTCCATTCCCTTCTCATATTTCTTCTAACTTATAACCTGTACCACTGAGCCTCCTTGCTCCCTTTCACAACACATACACCCTCAATACATCTCCATCAAAATAACTCAATAAAACTAATCTAATCATACATTTCATTAAGATACTAGGATTATCAAAGAAATAGAAGTTTTTGGATCAATCAATTACAATATACACTTCCAAATTAAGCTTATACTTGCCTCAAATTAAGCTTTTCACTTCCTTTCAACTCCTTGCTCAAGTAGATCCAAAACCCCACAATAACAAACCCTAATAAGGAAATCCACATGGGAAAAGCTAATGAATGATCATGCATGGATCAACATGAGTCTCTTGACTCTAATGCTACTCCAACACATAAATAAAAGGGGTTTGAGTCTTACTACTAGCAAGAAGTTCGAATTTGGAAGGGGTAGGAGATGATGGAGATGGGTCCTTCTCAACAACTAGTTGAAGAAGAAGAAGAAGGTGATGATGACTCCAATTCTTGTCTCTAAATGCCCAAGTAATAGTTTCTTCAAGATAGATCGAGAAGAAGGAAGGAGGAAGGAAAGGAAAATGAGGAGGAAATGTTCTTTTCTGAGACTAATCAATGAAACATGGGTAAAGTTCTTTTAAGGGATAAGAATGCCCCTTTTTGCAAGAAAGGCTTCCCATTTTGTATATTTACATTTTGAGTCAAATGATGGCCCACTTACTCAAGGTTTGATCAAATGAAGTAGAGTTAATTACGAAAATCGATGTGCTCAATGAAATTTACCCGATTATGCCAAGATGACGTGCATATGATGCAAAATTCGAAAATTGATAATTACGAAAAAGTCCTCGACTCAACCCAACTGAGTCAAATTGGTCACAACTCACCTATATAAGACTCGAGATCTAACTCAGGGCTAATATAAAGCTAATTTACTTAAAAAGACTTTATTAGTATCTAAACAGAATTAAAGTAAGTAAAACATATTTAATTAACGCTAAACACCATTAATTTGGATCGGGGTGTTACAAAAAGTCACCACTTTAATATTGCAATGGTGCATCAAGTAGCAATATGCTAAGAGCATATGGATATTGATACTTATTATCATTTGCACGATTAGTCAGATCATTGATAGATGAGGAAGATATTGGAGTTCATAAATTAGGAAAATGCTGGTATGTTGGGGGTGATGGCGTTGCTTAAAAAGAATCTATTGGCTGAACTTTATAACTGACGTGTGATGATACTTGAGATCAGAATACTAGAATCTAATATAGGAATCCCACCTGCAACTTGCACTTGGAATCTCACTCAGCACTTACCCAATAAGCTCCAAGGTTCTGGTTTCCAAAATGTTATCTTCTTCTACAGTTTGAGATGACAGAGGTGACACACTATAAATTTTATAAAGATAGTGGGAAGACAATTATTTGGTGTCTAAAATCCATCATATTGGTATCTGATCATTGGAGAGAGAGAGAGAGAGAGAGAGAGAGAGAGAGAGAGAGAGAGGAGTGTAAATTAAAGGGCACAGCTTGGGTGAGGTCAAACTCGAACTGGTAGAGTCTGACCTAGCCAAATATTACAGTAGAGTCTGACCTAACCAAATATTAAAGTTGGATTGGGCTCGATCAGTTCTGGCTCAGGCATTGATTTGATAAATGGATTCACGTTTCTTCCTTGGGTAGCTGAATTTAGTTGTGGCCTGGGCTCATAAACATATGATTATAATATATATTATATATGTTATACTCATGTCTAAAGTGGCGAACGGTTTGGGTTGGGCTTAACGGGCCGGACTAGTTTTTTAAACGGGTTATATGATCCTAATCCACATTCGACCCATTTATTAAACTGGTTAGAAACACCTAACCTACACTTGCTGCGGGTTAACCCAACCCTACCCACATTAACCCTAATAACCCTTGCACGTTACTGCGGGTCCCGCATAACTTGCACACAAACCTAAATCTATTAACAATCCTTTAAGACATTAACCATACTCAACGTTTAAATTAGACTCAAATCGATTAGTTGGTTTATAAAAATGAGATCAGATCTAAAAGTACAATTCATAACTTTCTAAATCTTATTAGTGCAATTTAAAACCTATCATGTTATACAGTATGTACAAGCTCTATTTTGGTTATGATATGTCTATTGTTAATTTGTTTCATATAAGATCTTAAATTAGACTTAGGCTCAACTGATGTTAGGTTGAAAATTTAGGCATAGGCCTGGGTCATGATGCCATAATTTACCATTCATTCTATCTTGTGCTAGCGTAAGGAGAAAATAGTGTGGAAACTTAGCATGAACTCAGCTATTACTTGATTTTTTTATTTATTTTTCTTATGTCATTTCCATTATATTTTCATCATATCCATAATCCTCCTAAGTGAGAAGAGCACACAAAATTATTCTTTAAGTAAGTTGACAAACGGTCTACTTGAGAAAAAAGAACGAGAATGAATTATTTATACAATGAGTATAGTATACGTTTTTTTAAATAGTGACTATAGAAATAGAATAACAAAATCAATAGAAATAAAATAAAGTTTTCATAAAAATAAAAAAACATTATATCAAAATAAAAGGATACACTCTGAGTATAAGTTTTAACTACAATAAAAAAACAAACAGGTTGTGCGGGTTAGACGAGCTAACCATAACCCGACCCATTTAAATGTGGGTTAGGAAAGCTTGACCCACAACCGACCCGTATATTATGCAGGTCCGGTCGGACTGGCTTTTGCCAACTCTACAGTCATGTCCACACACACGGCAACACTAGAAAAAAATGTCTCAAACTTAGTATGATCCATTGAGATTCACGATGATCACGAAAGTTTATTTGATGGAAAGATCTATATGAGACCTATCCATATACAAAATTTAGACTCCATTAGATCACTCTAACTCTTTGATCCATGGCCCTAAAATTTAATGATTTTAAAGGCACCATTTTCTTACAATTTCAATCCAATGGCGAAGAAAAGTGGGATGAGTGTCAAATTTGGACTTGTGACTAGTCATGAGATTAGTGTGTGAAAAGATTGAATTGGCTCAAAATGGGCCCCATGAAGAAAAAAAAAAAAAAAAAAAAAAGAGTGGCGTAAAGTACATTTTGGAGAATTGCCCATATATATATAGCACATATTTTTATATATTACTATATACACCATTCTATGGAGTTTATATGTTCAAGTCGAATTGGGTCTACTTCGGTCCATTAGTATTGGACCCGGCCCAAGCATATACATTTAATTGTCTTGGTCCTGGTCCACATTACCCAACCCATTTAGATCCATATAATTTAGGGATGTCAAATGGGTTGGGTAGGGTCAAAATGGGTTTCGTTACTTGTGTTGTCTGTAGCTTGAAGCTCAACTTGTATCATGGTAATTTTTAAAATAGGTCACGCAACTCCAATCTGCATTAGATGCAGGTCAACCCAACCTGACCCACATGGCTCCCATCCAGCGTGGACAACTGAATTTAACCCAAACCCCCTTGTAGAAGTTTGGCCAAAGCCTAGGCCATTTCAAGTATTTAGGTTCTCTTTGAATGTGGTGGTAGGAAAAGAAAGCCTAAAGCACAACCATTTAAATTGTTTAAGATATGTGGGTCAATCAAAACATGATCCACTTAAGTGGGTTATGAGTAGAGATGTCAAACGGGTCGGGCCGAATGAAGCGGGCTGGACCGGCCCAACCCACCAGAAAAAAATCTCTGGATCGCAGGCCGTGCCTGGAGCAGGCTGGGCCATGCCGTGCCTTCGTGCCTGCTGTGCTCAGCGTGCTTCTTTTAATTTTTTTTCGATTAATTTTTGCCTTTTCGTTTTTCAAATTAAAAATTAAAACAAGTACGTAGAATGAAATAGATATTTAAGTGGTTCAGTCAAATTTTGATTAATTTGATTCGTAACTATGGATCCAAATCATAATCCAATTTTCAAGAAAAAAAAAAGGCTCATTCCCTGTTTTTTCTGGTTTGCTCTTTTATTTATTTATTTATTGTGCAAATGGACATCCATTCATGGCCAAGCTGGGCCTAGAAAATAGATCAGACTCTTGCATACATCAGGTGGGTCACAATATAATGAGTATAGTTCTTGGCCACTTCGAATAATACATTTCACAAAATTCTAAAGGGTTTCAATTCCACGCAACAAACGGGGTCCTATATGAAATGATTGGTAATATCCGATGCATTTGATATACGGTTACATAGCTGATCAATTCCTTTTATAAGGTCTTGGTGGTGCCATTAAGTTTCCAAATCTCAGGAACTGATACCTTTGTCCCAATGCCTATCTATTGCAAGCCATGGGATAGAAGTGATCCATCAACTAAATGGCCCATGACTTAGACGACCTAGATTGATTGGTTAAACCCACAAAATCAAGGTTTTTAGTCTTAGCCCTTCACTAAAAACTCAAAGAGAGGGAAAGCAGTGGCAGTGAGATGGAGTTAAAAAAAAAAAAAACTTTGGAAGCTCCAAATCTCAGCCATTAATACAATTAAGAAATTAAAATCCCGAACCATTATTAAATCTCAAAGAAAACATTCAAACATTTATAAATATATCATTGTTCCAGAGCAAGAAATAAAAAGGAAAGAAAAAAAGAAAACAAGACAACACACAATAATTGCTTCTTTAGATTTATAATGAATGAACGTAAAAAAGAATTAAAAAATCATTAAAATAAACAAACAGGGGAGAGTGAAAGAGTGAAAGAGTTGAATGCATTGAGAGAGAGAGCTAGAGACTATATAGAGGGTGAAAGAGTTGAATGCTTTAGTGAGAAATAAGAATGGGAGGGTTAGACTATTTATAGATTTAGTAAAATTAAAAAAAGACACAAAATACCTCTTACATGACCGTTTTATGGCTGTTGGGGGGGGGTGTAAAATGGACAAAATACATGAAAATAGCCGCTGGGGCGGGCCAGGTGGGCCAACTGTAATAGATGAGTCGGCCCGCAGCATGCCGTACTGAAACAGGCCGGTCGTGCCCGTTCCATCGGCCCAACATGGCCCTTGGCATGGGCCGTGCCGAAACGGGCCGGCCCAGCCCATTTCTCATCTCTATTTATGAGGGTCATGCCGAATCTGATCTGTTTTATTGCAAGTCTTGTTTCTCAGACCCTTAATATTACTACTAGCATTAAAGCCTTTGTGATGCACACGCGAAAATTTGGTGCAAATTAAATAAAATAATAAATATATTAATATTATAATTAATTATTAATGAAAAAAGATTTCATTAAATGATAAACCATTCATATAATCATCAAAATATAAATCTATATTATAACAAGTTAAGGCAAAATAAACTCATTATAGCACTAAAATAACATGTGAGTAAATATCTATAGCACTAAAAGGAACAATTAATTAGCTTTGGAATTGGGTTCAAAATCTGTTTTAGACACAAGGTCTATGGCAAAGAGTTGCTGGAGATTGATTGGAATGAGAGGATGCTGGTGATGACACTATAAAGATACCTTATCTTAGTAGTGACAATCCAACGGGAAGCGTTCGTCTACAGTATACAATTAGCTTTGATTCTCCTTATTTGTTTTCTTGTAAACTTGAACTTGATTTGGTGTAGATCTTGATTGATCCACTCATGGACAGCGTAGGAGAAATCCTCAGAGGGTCCAGACTCAAATAACTAATACAAGACACTATGATGGATGATGTGGCATAGAGGAGCTCACGGGCTCCGGGAGAGGCAGAATTATATGGTTTTTATTCAACTAACATCCAACTTTAATATATATAACTATAGTTTTTGAGGTATTTAAAACAGAATTTATTTCAGATAATCTTGTGGTGTTTTCAAACGTAATACTAGTAGAAGAAAATATTTGTTGCAATGGTTTCAAATGTAATATGCTAATCACTGGTTAGAAAATATCTCAAGTAAATTGTTGCTGACAAACTAAATTTATCCTAAGATTTTTTCATCATTTTACGATAATATAGTGATTTTAGACTAAAAAAATCTTACACTAAAAAAATTAAAAGACACATACAAAGAAGAGTATGAGACACAAATTTAAGTGGTTTTGTCAAATTCGACCTACTCCATTGAGAAGAGAACCATTTGGATCTTTTCTATTTGAAGGTTTTTCAATAGGATCACTTTCGAAACCTTTACAATTTTTTTGGATAATAAAAAAATTAAAAGACTATATTTTTTATATTTACACTAAAAATATTAATATCCCGTGTTGTGCCATGCCGAATCTTGCCAAACGTGCCTGGCACAGTGGCCCAGCACGGCCGGTGCCTGGCGAGCCGGGTAGTGTCATGGGCCATTTACTGCCGTGCTAGCCTGGCCCATTTGACATCTCTAAACTTTTGTATGCCAACAACTCTGCTATAGAGATAGGGCTTTAAAGATAAGATCAAGACCAGCTACTCGAACCTACTTTGGCCACGGCACCTTCACCAGTCTGACTAGATCAAAAGAAGGTTATTGGTAAAAAACTGTACAAACCTAACTTATTTAATACCGCCATTAATAGTTTAGGAAAAATCTTAAAAAAATATATAACTTTTGGCTCATTTAAAAAAAAACATAAAAATCTGAATATTTTAAAAAAGTATAAAGTTTTTCCATTAATTCTTTCAATCAAGTCCTCTCCATTAGATTTTGAATGAATTAACCTGGACCCAAATGATGACCCATTGAGTGCATCCTAAACCTAATTCATACGTGATCATCTCATGTTACACCCCGGCTCAAACTAATTGTGATTAAAGCTAATTAATCAAGACGAGTGCGAATTAAGCATGGTTAATTGTGGTTAATGACTAGCATAAGATAGATTAGTCTCAAATGATTGCATTAAGCACAATGGAATGGATTTGAATAAAACTAGTTTAATTAGATTGAGTTTAGACTCAAACAAGAACTTTTTCATAAATACAGGTTTTCACGTATTTCGTCGAATACGGAAATTCTTAATACCAACGTGTGTATCTCGAATAGTACATTAATTTTCGTAGTACGCGTGATTGCGTTCGACAAGAAATGACTCAAGTGAGTCTTCAATTGACTCGAAATGTAAATAGAGAAAGAGAAAAGGGGTTTAAGTGAAAAGGTTCACTTATATAGTAGATAGGATGAACTCAATTAGTTCATTCCCTCATTTTCATCTCAAGTAAAATTCCTAGGCTCATCCTTCTCTCTTTCTTCCATTCTTCTTCATCAATTACCATGATTGGAATGATTCAAGTTGCTCTTTTTAGAAGACTTCATCTTCTTCATCTTCTTCGTCAAGTAATCCTCCATTATTAAAGTGTTTGGAGCTTGAGAGAGAGAACCCGAGCGTTCTTCCTTTGGATTACAAGCAAGTAATTAGTGTTTTTGTAGAATTTCCAAGTTCTATTGAGTGGTTTTACATGGTTTCTAGCTTGGTTAGTTCATTAGAAGCCATTTGGCATGTTTTCATGGAGTAGGGTTTGGAATTTGGGTGAAATTTGTGTCAAATCAAGCTAAGAAAGAGGGGTTTTTATCAAGAAGCTTCAAGAGAGGCAAGTATAAACATTTACTTGTGATTACGTTAATTATTATAGATGTTCATAGAAATTCCATTGATTTGGATTTTAGGGCATTTTCTATTGAAATGATTAATTGATGATTAGAAGTGTTACTTTGTGTATGGATGATGTATGAGGAGGGAACAGGAGGTTCCAATGTTCATTTGTAGGTTGAAATGGATTTGGAGTTCAAAAACAGAATTCTGAAATGAATTCTGCAATGTGCTAGGTGCAGTTCGGTTAACCGACAGGTAATCGAACTGCTAACCGAACTCAATTTGGAAGAAAAACGACTTCTGAATTGGGAACCGACAGGTGACCGAATCTATATTCGGTTAACCGAGTAGCAAGGTTCGGTCAACCGAATGGTCGACCAAGTACACTTGAATTTTTGGGAGAAATTGGTGTTTCTGGATTTGGAATCGAGAGTTAACCGAGGAAGTTTGGTTAATCGAGGGCTAACCGAGTAGCTGACCGATAGTGTTCGGTTAACCGAGTGTTGACCGAATAGCTGACAGAACTTAATTGGGCGAAATTTTGGGTTTTGGGTTTTTGTTTGGGTTAGGAGTGTTTCTTATGAGTATAAGTACTCCCCAAATTAGTTTTAATACTAATTATGGGGTAATTCGAGATTGTTGACAATTAAGAACAGTAAAAGAAGAATTTTATGATTAAGCCATTGTTCTAATAATTAATTGATTATGAACTAAACTTCCATAGGTAATAATTGCAGGGATTATAACGTACACATTATATATATAAATGTGATGTCCATCGAGAATAACACGTGCATTTGATAACCAATGGTTACACCTAAATGGTTGTTTAGAACTGAAATAGAAATGAGTCGAATTAGAATAGTTAGCAATTCTATTATTGTATTCCGTATCGTTGTGTTCCAATCTAATGAGATTGATGCTGCGGTTGTTCTTTTCATTTATTAGAATGGAATTACTGAATTGAATTGAATCCAGAAGTGGATTTATTATTGAAATGTATTGACTCTTGAGTTTGGCACTACCTAGCTATAGTATTAAAGCTCTAAATGAGCTGAATGAATTAATAAATAAACAACCGGCTATTCCTACTGCAGTAGATGGATTTTGGGGCGTTCCGGAGCTCCGTGGTGATGCTAGTTATCCCTTGCCCCGACACTGGTAAGTCTCACCATTCTGATCTATGGGTACTGATTGATGCCTTCAATTTGGAAGATGAATCATTCCTTTGAGAAAAGATGGTAAATGAAATGAAATGAAATGAAGTGAAAAGAAAGGAATTGAAATCATATAAAATGCATGCTATGGTAGTGGCCATCTTGTACATGTCTATTGATTGATTCTCATGTTATTGTCATTATTGAATTGTCTAGAATTGGAATCGAATGTGGGATTGTTTACTAAATGGATTGAATGAATTTAGTAAATGTATTAACATGTGATATCACAGATCTGTTTATACATTGTTGAACCATCATGTTCATTAGTGTTATTGATGGCATTACAGACCCGATTCCCAATACCGGTCCGGCAGCGGCCCCAGCGGCAGTGGAGGAGACCACTCCGGTTCCTCCAGGAGGATTGATCGAATGGAATGGACGGTGTAAGGTCCGCGACCTTACTAGGTCAACTGAGCCCAATAGCAGGCCCGCTGACCCGTTTATTTTGTATTTATTATAATTAATGTATTGTTAAATAATTAGGTGAGTTTAGATCATGGACGAGTTTTTTTTAGCATTAGAATAGTGTCTACGAAGTTTCGTGCGATTCCGAGTTCGTTTGATCATAGGAGGGGGGTAGTTTGCAATTTATGGAAAATTGAGTGTTTTTCCGAAAAATTCCAATCGCTGTGATTTTGGGTTTGTTTGAAAGGTCTCGTTGCGCTGATCATTTTTATCTCCTGGCTCATTGCGATCCGATGATCAGAAACCCTTCAAGTGATCCATTCTTTCACCGGACCCACTTAAGGGCAAT
The DNA here is from genome assembly GCA_029852735.1 of Persea americana. Classification (NCBI taxonomy): domain Eukaryota; kingdom Viridiplantae; phylum Streptophyta; class Magnoliopsida; order Laurales; family Lauraceae; genus Persea; species Persea americana. Next base: position 21,416,716 of record CM056811.1, read on the forward strand.
TTTGTCCTTTTTCCTCTCTTCTTCTCTTAAGCAAAGAGTAACCCTAATTTTCATTACGATTCTCTGCAACGAGAGAGAGAGCTTCAGCAGCCTTTCTTCTTCCACTTCATCTTCTCAAGCCCAGAACTCCCTCCGGAAGACACCATCTCAAAGATCCAAACCGGTAATCTTTTTCCTCGCAATCTCCTCTTTCCATTGATTCTAGTTTGGTAAGATTTCTCTCACCCTCATCTTTCAACCATTTTCTCTTTTGGTTAGATTTAGGTTTGATCTCAATATTTTCCTCTCTTTTCTTCTCCTTTGCGTTCTAGGTTGCGTTTGGTTGGGTTAGATTCGTGGGTTTCGTGATAGAAGACTTCTCATCGAGTTTTTCCAATTTCATATTCTTCTTGGATAAGACAAGTAGATTTGCATTATATAATTAAGCATGTGTGTATGTTTCTTATTGATTGGCTACGTTTTCTTGATAGATTACCTTAATTCCAAGCTTGTTTATGTTATTGATTTGGGATTCACATGTTAGATTAGGTTTGGGAATTTGGGTTGGATTAAATGATTAAATTGATAGCCCTTAGACGTGTTTAATTTGTTGGAAATGTATGGAAATGATGAATGTGATGATTGGGGAGCATGGAGGCTCAGTGTGTGCAGGTTTAGGCATGGAATGACTTAAGAAAGAATGCAGAAAAAACCCAATTTCGGAGTTGCGGGTGCAGTGCCGATCGACTGGACACTCTGTCCGATCGATCGGACAGGGTTTCTGTCTCAGTTCACTGTCCGATCGATCGTGCAAACTGTCTGATCGATCGTACAGAAAACATGTCTCAGTTAAGTGCATTCTGGCACTATCCGATTGATCGAACAGCTCTGTCCGATTGATCGAATAACTCTGTCCGATCGATCGGATAGTAAATTTTTTACAGCACTTGGTAACTTCATATACTTGTAACCTTTAATCCGCTCGTTGGATTTCTACGTATAATATACCGTTGGAAAGCCCTTGAGACGTAGAATTCAATCGTTCTAGTTTCGTTACGATCGGAGATCAGGAAGTGATGTAAATACTTGAATTATTGTTTCTGCTCATATTTTATTAGAAATGAGACCGGTAACCTAGGTTTGGGCCTTAGATGTTGGAAATCATGAACATACTCTCACCAGACCACTATTGGGATTAAAATCGTAGCACGTAGCTTGGTGTGCTTCGATTGGCTGTCTAGGTATTCGTGTAGTATGCATGGGTTAACCGAATGCATATGGAATTGTTTCAACAGATGCTTAACATGATTGAACACCAAGGAATTCTCTTAAAAGCATCATTGAATCAATTTTCCCCACGCACTCCGTTAAAACAGGTATAATACATGGATGACACCGCTTGCCTAGGTTTGGATTGTAATTCCTCCTTGACTTGTGAATTGTATCCGTTGTTATCGTTTCCTTGTACACTCTCTTGGCATAATATACCTAATTAATTATGAAACATAAACTCTTGTAGAATTAGGATATGGACCTGACTTAAAGTGTACCTTAGGACCCTGTGTCATGTAATTGATAAACATGACTGGCTAGACTGAAGGGATTATCATGAGATTGGATTTGTCTTGTATTGGCTTGAATAAGATAATCCCTTTGAGCATGTCTTGTATATTGAGTTAGCCAGACTTGCTTGTCTTGGGTTCCATGTGTCAACACCACTTATTGTTATTATTATTTGCATGTCATGGCCAACTGCAGTTTGGGGATTTATTGATGGGCCGGTTACTCGGACATCGGTGTGGGCAGTCGGCTTTAGACGGCGTCCATGGCGTTGAATAGTTGGGAGTTGGCTTGGACTATGCTACTATTCCCAGGACCGGTAACTTGGATCCCCTTGGAGCCTGACTTTGGTATCAGTAGTCCGAATTGGGATTGTTACTGGTACCCCGTGAGATGGCTTGGACATCCTCGGAGTCTACCTCTTGTTACTTGCATTGCATTGCATGGATAGCGGTGATTGTTAGTGTTGATAGGATTCCTGTTATTGTTTTTGATGGTTATTATTCATGCTTTATGCCTAACTTCGATTCCTTGTATTCGCACGATTATTATATCTGTCATTATTCTGATACTTAATACATGTCATGTTCATTTATATCTTGCTTATCTATTGCTCAACATGTCGTTGACTCTGTTCCTTGGTGTGCAGACACCTCAGGTGACTACTATGACGACTAGGCAACCAGCAGAGGAGGAACGAGAGTGGCGTGCCGAAGACGTAGAGTAGCGTCATCACTTCTAACACGAGAGAAACTCACATGGGAACTTTCTTAGATTTTGTTTATTCTTTTGATTATTCTTTCGCTGGACCTTTCATTATTGATATCATTGTTCTTTTAAATGGCCTTAGTTATTGGGATGGCCATTGTAATTAAAATTAACTTTTGATTAGCTTTACTTGTTCTTTGCAAATTTAAATTAATAAATGAGATTTAGTATCCATTGTTTGATATTTAAATATGCCTCGAATTGTATAATTTCCGCACAGTGTTATATTCACGAGGCTTGAAATGCAATATCCTCACAACAGACTTACGATCCTTGGGCCTAAAGGGCAAAATTTTTAATTAGCCCTAAAAATTCACTCACCGGATCCGGTTAATTTTCTAATCGGGTTCGGGGGACGTGACAGACGGGATACCCTTTGACATGGGTATCCGAGTAGGAGAGTGTGTCAGAATATTTTGGGAAATGTTTTGAGAAATAATTTTGTATATTCATTTTGAAATGTAATTAGTGTCACCTGCATTGTGTTTTAAATATGCAGTGATTGACTTAGATAGTGATATGAGATGTGCATATTGAACTTTACTATTCGAACAATTTTAATTCGAATCGTCAATGTATATGTTTCCGCAAAATTGTATAATTGACAAGTATGAATGAATGTTATACCTTGTAGATTCTGTTTTAACTTCGGTTAATCTAGAGTTTACGGGAGTAAGTATGGGATCACGGCTCGGTATTATCGTAACTTGGGTCCGGGTCGTGACATCTCATTTGGTCCGTAAGCCTGCCCAACAAATTGACAGCCTAAAACCTAGTTACTTTCTAACCCACTTTCTGATGGACAACTGTTGCTTCGTTAATGTTCTCACCTTTACTTACCCGAGTTCACTCGACTCAAAGTACACCAATTCTATGTCTATCAAGGAGGAGGAGGAGGAGGCACTTACGTGAGTCAATTTTTAAGAAGAAGAAAAAAAGTCGGACTCCAAACCCAACTCGATTAGGGCCGACTTTGGATCGACTTGGCCGAGTATGGCCGAGTGCTAATTTAAAATGTGGGTCAATTTTTAACAAGAAAAAAAAATTCGGACTCAAAACCCAACTCGGTCTGGCCTACTTTGGATCGACTTAGCCAAGTATGGCCGAGTCCCAATTTAAAATAAAAATAGTTGGCCAAGTCACATGGGATTTGGCTGAGTCACATAGGACTCGGCTGAGTCCCCAAGTCGACTCAAACTTTGCTGATTTTTTAATCCATAATCTTAACCCCATGGTCATACTCGATTTCCATCTAAGAAACCAGAACCAAGTGTAACACCAAAGTGCCTTGCCAATTAAATCAGATTGTCAAGACATGCTTTCTTATAAGGTGGCAATAGGCATTTCACCTCAAATGGTTGCTCAGGGATCAGTCCTTAGGCATGTAGGTTGGTTTCACGTCCCTGTACCACTGATCTGACATATAATGAAAAAAAAAAAAAAGAAAAAAGATTGTCATAAGAATTTAATCCAACTTCTAAACACATACTAGCAATGCTAATGGGTCGAGCTAAACCAAACTTGACTGGACCCATTCCTGCTCATCCTATGCCCAACCTAAACGATGTTGGGTTCATAATTTGCTATACCAAACCTGTCCATCATGGGTCTAGGTCAGTTTTAATCCCACACCCTTTTTTTTTTCTAAAAACAAATAAGAAATTAAGTTACATTCTTTTTCTCATGTAAGAGGATTCGAATTTGAACCTCCAGACTCACATTTCACCTCTTTCAAATGTACATTCATCACCCCCACTTGGAAAAATCTTAAAACAGCATAGCCTATTAGGATATATCCAAATTAGTTTTTTTTTTTTTTTTGAAAATATCTAAAGCGGCTAAAACATCACTCCGAACCCTACTGGTTCTAAAATTTAGAAATCCACGACTGTCCTGAATCCAAGAATAATAATAATAAAATACTACTAGACCCACTTCTAATAGGCGTGAATCGGGGCAGGTCACCTATTGAACCTGACCTGTTGCCTTCACAAATTTATGGACGCTTATCCAAACCTGCATGAAAGCAAGAGACCAAGAGTGGAATTACTTTATTAGAAACTGGCACCTTATCCTCCCTATGTCTACTTATGCACTCTAAAAACTAATTCCATGACTTCACCCTGAGATTCTGTTTTTAGGAATAACTGAAACAAATTAAGAACAATGGCATCGTGACCCTAATTGTATTTTGGAACATATATGAATAGTGATTATGCCTTTTCTCATAGGCCAACTGTTGAAATTCATGCCCCATCAATCTTCTATGGTAGAAAATGAAGTGGTTAGGATTGTCTGATTGGCATAATCCACGGTGGGCCATTCTAAATGGATAGTTAACCCGTTTTCATTGTAACTTATTTTGTAACAGAACAATTGGAGCTACGCATTTTAAGGTATTGATTGATAATTGATTGGTGGTAGACATCATATCTTTGTTCCATTTTTCTCTAATTGGCCAATGAAAAGTGAAACTGAACCAAAATGGGATGCAGTTATTGGTGATGTGGCTGCGAAGTGTCAAAGTGCCAAGGCGTGCATGAGTGCACTTGGTTTATAAAGCTATTACATTATCAAGTCATTAATTATTTGTTGGAAACATGTAAATCATGATTTGAAATGGGTAAAATGGGTTGGGTCAGACCCTAGACATGTTACACTCAATATAATGCGTTATAAATCTTATACTTCAATCTTGCAGTGAGGCGAACTCATGTTGGAGAGGGCGTCTTGTAGAGTTCCACTCCTTCAACATTCTCTAGTATTTGAGACATATGTTCCAAATATAGCAGCGGTTAATTGCAAGACCCACCAATGATTGAAGTGAATTTGGACGAGTTCCAGTTAAAAGCAGAGCATGTAGTAAGGGTAGCTTGTATTCATCAATGGAGAGCATGTGCATGACTTTTAGAGCTAAGTTTGGGTGAAAGCCCTCCCAAATCACATTAGACCCAAATTTGACACTTATCCGGACCGTGCAATTTGATCTATCAATTCCTTTTTAACCTTGACTTGAAATGACCATATTTTCAACATCCCAGATATTTCCACATTTCAAATTTGGTGTGGCACTAATCCTTTAACATTACGAAGGAGAAAAAAGGTTCCAATCATCCAAGCAGTAGGCCCCGGCACCAAGCACGTGAGATGTGTTGGTCCCACACGTGCGAGCCAACTTCCCACACCACCACATTGGCCTGTGCGCGCGCATCAGCATGCACAAACCTCCCCTCCGTGTCGACGCCCTCTCAGATAAATTGTTTGCCACTAAAGCTTGCGTGTTCTTGAGACCCACCACCCCAAAAATCCCCCCAACTTCCCCGCAGCCTGCTTTCACGTATGATGCCAACACACCACGCTTCAATGCAGCAAAGGCAAATGAGAATATTGAAATAGAACTCAGGTGGGCCACTTCACATGCGTCCAAGACCCAAATTGTCTGGACACGCTTGTGCAGCACACGTGTGAGAATCCCGCTCATTCCCCCACAGAATTATTGGTAATGGTTAGGGGGCTCCCAACATATATAAATATGTGTGTGAGGGTAGCCATGTTTTATTAGGAGAAGAACAAGAGCCTCATTGAGTTCTCTTAGCTCTCCTCTTCAATTCCCTTTCTAGTTTCTTTCTCATTCTCTCACTTGAGTACTCCTTTGTGCCTTGACCTTGGCCTAAGGGAACTTCTTTTTTTGTTAAAAACAAACTTTTGAAAATGGAAAGCCAAGGATGTTGTAGCAATTTCTTCCGACGGTCCAAGCCGTATATGGCAATGATCTCGCTCCAATTTGGCTACGCTGGGATGAACATCATCACCAAGGTCTCCCTCAACAGGGGGATGAGCCACTACGTGCTGGTGGTCTATCGCCATGCATTTGCTACTGTCGCCATTGCACCTTTTGCGCTTATCCTTGAGAGGTAATAACAAGCTCTAATGGAAAATCTTACTAGGCCTTTTTTCTTTCTGGCTAGACAAGGCAAATTTGTGACTTTTGTTACATTTAGTTTACAAACAATTTGACTAATGTGTGTTGGATTGGTCCGGTACAGGAAGGTACGGCCGAAGATCACATTTCCCATATTCATGCAGATCTTTGCACTGGCTCTTCTTGGGTTAGTACAAATGCGTGCTTAAATCATGCTTCATATGGTGAAAAATGGAAATGGCCATCAATCTCAATGGAAATTTGTGTCACTCATTATATTTTTGGACTTTGCAGACCAGTGATTGACCAGAATTTTTACTATGCGGGGCTTAAATTCACCTCCCCTACCTTCTCTTGCGCCATGAGTAACATGTTGCCGGCAATGACATTTGTCATGGCCGTTCTTTTCAGGTATGTATATAATCACCACCACCACCACCACCACCACGGCCACAATTATAGCTCCATCATTTTCTTCTGCTGCTGCTGCTTTTTCTTCTCCTCTCTTTATTTCATTGTTTCTTACTGGGTATGTTGTATGATTACTGTGGTAAACTAGGATGGAGAAAGTAAACATAAAGAAAGTAAGGTGCCGGGCGAAAGTGGTCGGGACTATAGTGACAGTAGCTGGGGCCATGTTGATGACCCTGTACAAGGGACCAATCGTAGAGATGGTGTGGTCTAAGTATATTCATCCCCGCCAATCATATGTGACTAACACCACAGAAACAAGTGACAAGGACTGGTTCAAGGGCTCCATTTTCCTTATCATAGCTACCTTAGCTTGGGCATCCCTCTTCATTCTACAGGTAAAAACATTAAATGAGACCATAAAAATAGTGACCCAATTCAAACACCTCTCTCTCTCTCTCTCTCTCTCCCCACTACAAAATAAAGAAAGACATAACATTAACTTTGTTTAAAGATGCCTCTCCTTTTGTCTTGTTTCTTTCGGGGTCAGCATCTTTTTGATGGATGCATGTACCTAGTAGGACACGAGAAGCTGAGTTAATGGGATACCTTTTTCTATATGATCTTTATGGTTTAGAATGGAAGATTTTTTTGTTCTTGTGACTCAGTCGAATTTTTGGTGCATGTGTTTTTAGGCAATAACAATGAGGAAGTATTCAGCTCAGCTCTCTCTTACTGCATTGATATGCTTTGTGGGCACTCTACAGTCCATTGCTGTCACCTTTGTCATGGAGCACTCTTCCCATGTATGGGCCATTGGCTGGGACATGAACCTCCTTGCTGCGGCCTATGCTGTGAGTCTCTCTCTCTCTCTCTCTCTCTCTCTCTCTCTCTCTCAATGTGTGAAAGTTAGAATAAGGAGGGAAGAAAATGGGACTTTAAAATAGAAACTGGGTAGATATGAGAACATATTATTATAAAATTTTCAATTACTAATTACACTGTGCATGTGCAGGGAATAGTGTCTTCTTGCATTGCATACTATGTCCAAGGCCTAGTGATGCAAAAAAGAGGGCCTGTTTTTGTTACTGCCTTCAGCCCTTTGATGATGATCATAGTAGCCATCATGGGATCTCTAATCCTTGCTGAAAAGATATACTTTGGAGGGTAATTTCCTTGACCCATTCACATAAACCCCCAAAAAATGAAGTAAAACTAAACCAACAGTATGAAATTCCACATTCCTTTCATTATCCCACTAACATGCATAAAACAAAGTTGGAGTGAAGGAGCACCAAAGTTCAAGTCTTAATCTGCATATGCAGAGTCTTGATTGGGATCCAACTCTAGGAAGATCAGATAAAGACTAACTTACACCAGGAGATTACCTTGGCACTTAGCCCACTGCTTAATTTGACATGGGCCCATCTGACAGCGGGCCACACCATTCTTACACAAAGTCCCAAGGCGGGTGCATTTGTACTTGTCCATGCCATGCAAATGGTGTGTCCTAGCAGGGACCAGTGCACATGTCCCAATTGGACCAAATGAGAACTTAATTCGTGGCACAACAGGCAGCCCAAGTGGGGTAAGGCAGATACAATTGGTGCTCTAGCAGTGTATGACATAGAATCCTCAATATATATAGGACATCACTATCAAAGAACCCAACGAAGACCAACCCCAAAAGAAGTCCTTTCCTGAGTTCTCCAGGTCTCCAACTTATGTCTCTACTTGTGGGTGCAGGGTCCTGGGTGCCATCTTGATAGTTGCAGGCCTATACTCAGTGCTGTGGGGCAAATACAAGGAACACAAAGAGAAACAAGCCCTGGAAGCAATACCAGAAGCAGTTAAGGGAGGTGTTGAAGAGCATCCTCATGTGATCGATGACATTGAGAGCACTGATATAGAGTTAGAGAAAGCCAAAGCTAATAACAAGCTCTGTTCCTCCATCGACGCCGCAACTGTTACCATTGCGGTCCCCATACCGGAGCCACCCATGAAAGCCAATGGTAGAATGTAACTGTTACAGTTTGTAGGCTGCCAAGGGAGGACATTTTTGTCTTCTCCCTTCACTTTTTCTATTTTCTTTTTTGATCTTTAGTTATGGGTCTTTGTTTTCTTCATCATGTATGAAATTTGAATGAAAGGAAACTTGTAGAGATTAGTGGAATCTGCTTTGGTATTTGGATTGTGATTGATCTCTTAATTTACATTCTCACACTTGCTGACGTCCTCTTCGGATTCCATTATAGTGACCTGGTGGTTGACCTGATAGGAGGCAATGGACCATAGTACACCATTTTGCATCAGATTCCAACCGGCTTTACTGCCCCCGGCCGACCTGCAATGAATTATAATAATAATAATAGTAATAATAATAATAAGATGAAAATGAAGATGATGGTGACTGTGATGACGATGATTTAAATTTATTGACTTATATTCAAGTTTATGCGAAACTGTCACCAGTAAACGAGATATAAGATATGTATAATCAAATGATAGTTTATTGTGAATATGACCCAAAATTGGGTAAGTTCAAATCCCTTTCCATCCGTGTGTGTCCCAAAATCAACCTGAACCCAAATTGATATAATGAAGGGTAAGATGGACGACTACCACTACTAATACTATAAATAAATATATATATATATATATATAGGGCCAGCTCTCCTAAGCTCAAGCTTAGAATAAGGTAAGCTCAAGTGTTTGGTGGGGCCCACTTGGGGACCCATATGGGATGGAAGTGGGGGGGATTTCAAGGACTCTCTAGGATCTTCCTCTCTGCAAAAAATCAGCTCCAACCGTGATTTCTATCGTCTCCATATAGGCCCAAAAGTTTAATGGTCAATAGTCCATTAGAATCGATACATAGTCAATCCAACGGTCTAGTAAATTTGGATCTAAACGAAAATTGGTGGACATGTACAATTTAGAGGGTTCATGTGTTTAGTCCATTTGGATGAACCAAAAATGGGCCCTACAAGCATGAGCTTACAAGATTTTCTCCTAAGCTTGAGCTTAGAAGAGCCTTGCTCTATATGTGAACCAATATATATATATATATATCTAAAGTTAATTAATCCTTTAAAAATCATCTCATACGTGTGGAATATGACTTTTATGCCCTCACTTTTATCCACTCTTCTAATCAATATTCCTGCCTATCTACATGTGAACCAATATAATGTTTTGAAATCGAGTAAACTCGTTGATAGACTTAATCATAATTTTCTTTGGGCTTTTTGTATATACCCCGCTAAGGTTTGTAGAATTTATAAATAGGCCCCTTGAGGTTTTAGTATTTGCAAATAAGCCCCTGTGTTTTTATTTTTATACCTTCTGTATCCCTAAAATCAATAGTCTTCCAACCACCATAGGTTTTTAGAGTGAAATGACATTTTTGCTAATCTCTTTTATCCTTATATACATATTTCAAAAGCTTGGACTCAATTTTTTTTTATATAACGCATATCAAATTAACAATCACACTTAGTGGTAGAGAATAACCCTACATAAATTCTTTTCTTTTTTTTTTATCAATACAGGGCCCATTTCATTAAATCCAAATTAATCATGATGATAATCAACACCTATGCTAATTATATCTGATTATGATTTATCCAATCCATACATGACCCGCCGTTGGATAGATGAAAGTTTCAAAATACATGATTATGCTTCATGTATACGGGGTATAAAAGAAATATTGGAGGAACAGGCAAATGCAAAAAAAAAAAAATTTAATTTTAAAATTTTGCAAGGGGGGTCGAGGGGTGGTGTTTGGCTCTATCTAAAAGAAATATTGGTGGGAAGGGGCAATTGTAAGAAAAAAGAATATTAATTTTTAGGATGTCCAGAGGATGGGGGATTTTAAACTTTTCCGAGATATGGGTAGGGGCTTTAGTCCCCAGGCCCTTGTACCTGGGTCTTGCTGGTCATGTGCTTGAGATAGTTATTGAGAGAAACCATTGGAGTTTGAGATAAAATAATGATATTTTTGTAAATAAAAATATATTCATTTTTGTTTCATGGATATAAGGGCAAAGTTGTCATTAATATAAAAGTCCAACACAAATCTCATGGTGGCTGCCCATTTTTGTTCGGAATATTGATTTTGCGGATATGAATAGTATTAAAAAGAAAAGGCATGAACCTATTTACAATACTAAAACCTCAGGGGTACGTTTACAAATCCTATAAACCTTAAGGGGGTATATACATAAAGCTCATTTTCTTTTTATCTGCTAGAACTTTGAAGACACAGCTTTCATGTGTCAATTTTTTTGTAATATTCTAAATTTAAGCCCGAGTAAAAAAGAAGGGTGGTCCCTAAGATAATAACCCACATATCAAATGATCTCTAGTGATGGAGATGTTAATGATGGAAAATGGTTTCTTGCATATTTGTTGTGAGAAGATGATTGGCCATAGCATTATCCATGTCAATATAGGAATTAGTTGTCCATTCAAGTAGTGCACATCTTTATCATTGTACTTAGCTTTAATCACATCACTCTGCCGTAGCTCAATTGTGCGACGACAAACCATTTCTACCCATGGAAAATGCATATTCCATTGACACTTCCCAACCATGTTGATCGATTTTTATGTGGAGATGATTTGTACAAGCCTTGTTTTCTTAATTTATATAAGATGTATGTATATCTCTCCAGGGCCCACCTTAATGCTACCAGTCACATGACTAGAGCAGATGTGAGTTGTATGTTGTGGATTAAAGCTTGTTGAATAGAACTCTAATTGGATCTTCCAATAATCCTGTGGTTTTTGCTAGGGCTTATGAAAGTTTACATGTTTACGATAAGCGCGAATATTTTATGGTTGATTCAATGTAATGATGATGAATAATCATTATCAAATTAGAGTGTGTGCTAATTCATGAAATGTCCTCCAGACATAGATAAACCATCCGATATCGCGCGCTTTGAGCTACACCCTAGCAGCCACTGACCCTATTACTGAAGAAGGGCCGAGAAGAAAGATGGCCTACCCCCATTGCTAGGGGTGCTCATGAGCTGCACAGCCAAAGCCTGACTTAAGGCCTACAGGAGCTGGATTTTTTTAATGTAATTTTAGGCCATTAGTCTTGGCCTGGGCCTAAATGGCCCAATGATCAAAGGGACCAGGCCAGCCTTATACATATTTTTAAAGGGCTGTTCTAGCCTGACTTATTCATCACTAATGGGTATTTATATTTTGCCAATGGGCTTGGCCTCAGCCTGACTTTCAGAAGTGTGGGTTTCATCCTGGATCATATATTGTATCCAGGTTTAAACAAGCTTTGGGCATGCCAGATACAGACCATGAACTCCTACCGACCCTATTAAGGGCCCTATCATGTGCATATTTGGTGTTTTTCAGATCATTAGTTACTCATTCACATTATAATTTACACTAAATAACCATTAGGTGCTGGCCCATGTTTGTAGCAGTAACATTATTGACAGTTGTGGTGCAAATGGGTCAGGTCAGGTTGGATCCGAGGCGTTCAAGTCTAAATGGGTCTTGTTCAGATTTGGGGCCTGTAGGTCAAATCCAACCCGTTTGATAGGCCTGGCACCCTGAACCCACACTCCACACAGGCTAACCTGGTCCAAATCTTTACTTAATAATTATTTTTGGACCATGTAAGACTCAGGCATTGAAGAACACCAATCGAGGCCTTCAAAATAATGGATCCCATTTTCACCCATGTACCACAAATATATCTTCTGATTTTTTGAACGGCTGCTGGTTTTTATATTTATTTGATAGCCCCTACAAATTTAAACCTTCAAACAAACTGGTGTGTAAAATCAATCTCTGGGCCATGGGCTACAAGGGGGAAAATGGGATCTAACATGTAGTAATCATCTGTATTTTTTATGATTTACAAATTATTAATTACCTGCCTTTTTATATTCATAAGTAAATATCCTATGTTTCAAAATCTCAATTAATAGCTTTTAAAAAAACATAATTATAAGTTTTACAGAAGAGAGAGGGTAAAACAGAGTAGGGATTAAAAACATGAATAAATGAAAGAAGCGGTTAAATTAAAAGGCACTAGAAGACAAAATTATACTTCTCCCCAAGTTATTACATTGCCTTGAGAGTAAAAAAAGGGAGAAAGATATAGTAAAAGTTTGTTTTGTCACATCAAAGTTTATTCTCCACTCCCATCTTCCATTCGAACAATAATGAAGTACAAATTACCTGTTTTTACTCTTCTTTTACTTCAACCATATACTCTTTACTCTTCTTTTACTTTTTGAATCCATGCTGCGCATAAAGTAAAACTTTATATAATATCATGTACTTTGCTACTCTCCTCCTAATAAGGGAATTTTTAAGGATAATATGACTTCTTCCTAAGCTAGGAATGGTCCAGTCAGTGGGGCACCCTTTTATGATCGATCTATAAGTTCTTCACCTTGACTTCCACACTGTCCATTGTTACTTGCCAAAATCTGACACTTATCCAAAAATTTTAGGCCCCCAATTGATCATGCAAAGCTAGAAGCGGGAGTAGTTAAGATTTCGATAAATTTGAGACCCTCAAAACAAAAACTCCTTTGAGTTGATCATGATTCACAATCTTTGCAAATAAGTAGTTCATAGGAAAAACTTTCAAACATGCTGTCCTGCTCTGATTGTTATGCTTCCAAGTGGATCCCACAAAAGGACATTTTGCTGCATAGGAACATCCCACAAAATCTCTCACCACCCCCCTCCTTTTTTTAGCCGTTATTATTTTTCTGTCACAGCCAAATCAGAGGAAAATAGATTGCCCATGATCTAGTTTGGACCGAACTACTTGCTCCACTGGTTCACCTTTCAATATAGTTTTTAGAACATTGGTCAGGTTTGCCTATTACTCGAAAAACCCTCTCATAACCAATCAAAATAGTTGACCAAGATTGTTCAAAGTAATAGAGAAGATTATGTGTAAAAAATAATTAACTTTAATTGTCAAAACAGACACATAGTCATCTGTAAATTCTTCTATTTAAATTTGAAAAGAAACACACTCATAGACAATCTTAGCCATTGAATCCTCATTGACTTAAAACCCTTCAACAAATCTCAATAATTTGATAACTTCATCCATGTTATGAGATATGGATCTTGGGTGGAAGCCCACTTAAGATGAGTTAGGGTTAGAATTATGGTTCCTTTCTTATGAGGTTACTTTGCCTATAAATAGGCATCTCCTTTTTTGTATTAGTACACACATATAATGAGATAATAGAAAAGCTCTCTACTTCTCTCTCTAATCTTCTCTCTTAGTCTCTCTCTTTTATAATGCATTATTAGCACGATTTGCATCCTTTTCCTCGTTTTGTATCCTTCTGCCTCGATTTGCATCCTCGGTTTGCATCATTCTGCCTCATTTTGCATGCAACATCAAAGACTTTTTACAAACTCTTTTTTCACGCCAACATTCTGCCTTGGGACATGTGCAAGAGAAGTCCATCTTGTTATGGGGTTCTTCCATAATTCCTTCATCCGACCTCCGATTGACAATAAGTGGTATCTAAATCATAGTTAAATTCAATCTATTAGAATGCATGAAATTAGTTTGCGATACTTATTTACAGTAATCATAGTGTTTGGTTACTGTTCATCCTCTTGCACGATTTATTTGGTTTTTTTTTTAATTTAAATTATCAATACTATGAATGGATCACAAAATAGAACAAGAAATTCTAAATTTAAACCTGAAGTTTACCAATCTATGGACCAACAGTCCTAGAAGTTGGAATACTGTTATGAACCTGTAAATTCATATCCATAAATCAAAACCTAGAGTTTTTTGTTCAAATCCAAATAAATTATAAGGCCATGAAATCAAACCTGAAGATTTGACAGAACCATAAATTTTGATGTTAATTATTTTAGTGATAGAGATCGGAGATTGGGGATGATTGATTGATTTTCTTATTTTGTGTATCACTGTTGACTCACCCAATTCACCAAATTGCGAGGACTGGACTTGCAGCAGAGTCCTAGACACAAAATCATGAGAACTATTACTGTGTATTAACTGTGGGACCCAGGTGGACCCCGCTGATGCATGATCAGGATCGTGGATCCGGTAGTGGACCCACGGGCGACCTTGAAGAGGTTGGACCCGTAGACAACGGACCCTGTTTGGGCCATCATCTTGAAGCCTGATCAGTAGAGGGCATGTTTAAGGGGGAAAAACAATTTGGACATCAAGCGATGGTGGGACCCACTAGACGATCTTATCACAAATTTGGTCCGATTATCGGGCCGGACATGGTAGGGTGACCTTAGAGATGTGGGACCCATGTGAGGTGGGGCCTGTTTGGTCCACCATCCAACAACCCAAAGGAGCACCGACAACAGTGAGGAAGAAAGGGGTATTTTCTGTTTTTAGGACTGTGGGGCCCAGCTGGGCCACCGATGGCAAATTGGGTCCCTACATTTGGTAGTGGGGGCCTAGGCGACCATGTTAGTGGGACTGATCGTAGGTTCTTGATTAGTGGGGCCCACTATCAGAGTGGCCTAGTTTCTAATGGCGCTGAACTTCATTACAGAACTCGGTTTTGTGTGGAGTGAGGAGGGATGACTTGATGACCTATCATGTATGGGAATAAAGGAGATGAGGTGATGACTTGATGACCTGGCTTGAATAGGATTAAAGGAGGGAAAAGGGGTGATGACCAGATGAGGTAACATATGACCTGTAGTGATGTAAATTATTTAGCTTACCCCTTGAGTTTCTGGAAATTAGGAAAAGGACCCTGGGTATTTTATAAGCTCAATTAAAACCTTTGGCTGGTGAGCATAGCCAACCTCTGAATAATGAGGCATTTAATGCTCTTTTGGAAGCACCCCTGGCATGGTCTAGAATACCAATTAATTCTTTGAACTTCACAAAAATAATTCATTTGAGATGAATGTATCATAGACTTTTCCTTTATAATAGGGATATTTATTTTTCATTAATGTCCTAATTTATAATGAATGGCTTAATTATTTCAGTTTTAATCATGTGATTGCATAGTTATATTGATTTATTATTTTTGTTTAATGTATAAATCATGGAACTGAGGACAATCTCTGTTTGGTAGATAATGCCACAACACATACCATTCTGAAGAATAGAAAATTTTCTCATAATTGATGTTCATTCCACGAAAGATATCCACCATAGCTGGACTTGTGCAAATAATTGAAGGCTCCGGAAGAACCCATATGATGTTACCTAATGGTACCCATCTATTCATTAAAGATGCTTTGTTCTCAAAAAGTTATTGAAGAAACTTGATTAGTTTTAAAGACATCAGAATGAATGGGTACCACATTGAGATTGTAAGTGAAGATCACAAGAAATAGTTATGCATCGTTACTAGTATTGGAAGCTAGAAGCAAATACTAGAAAAACTAAGTGCACTCTCTTCAAGGTTATATTACATGACAATCTCCAATGTTGAATCACATTCGATTATGAGCAAAACAAAAAAGTCAAGCCCAAAACTTAAACTAAGCTCAAAGCTTAGTGATCCTAAGACTTTACAGCTTTAGCATGATAGGTCAGGTCACCCTGGGCCACTATGTTAAGAAAAATCGTAGATAACTCATTTGGGCATTCCTTAGAGAACCATTCGTTGACCATACCTAGTGGGTACTTATGTACCCCGTGTTCACAAAGAATCCCCATCCTTTATGTAAAGGATATAAAGTGACATTCATGGACTCATAAAACCCCCTAGTGGACCTTTTAGGTATTTTATGGTTTTGATTAATGCCTCCACCTATTGGTCGGTTGTTTGCCTACTTCCAACTAGGAACGAAACCTTTGCTCACCTATTAACTCAAATAATCAAACTTATGGCTCACTTCCCTGATTATCCAATTAAGTCTACAAGACTTGACAATGCAGGCAAATTTACATCAAAGGTTTTGATGATTTTTGTTCATCTCTAGAAATTGTAGTCGAACACCCTGTCCCCCATGTCCACACCTAGAATGGCTCAACCGAATCGATGATTAAGCACCTCCAACTCATTTCTAGGACTCTGCTGATGCAGTCTGCATTACCAGTTTGTGCTTGGGGACATGTTGTGTTACATGAATCAATATTAATTCAACTTCGACCCACGACCTATCATCAATATTCTTCTGCATAACTTATCTCAGGACATCAACGTCGCAATATTTCTTACTTGCACAAGTTTGGTTATGCAGTTCAAGTCCCAATACCACAGCCTAAGCGTACTAAGATGGGACCACAACGTAGATTAGGAATCTATGTAGGTTATGACTCTCCATCGATTATTCAATATCTATAACCAATGACAGGAGATGTCTTTACTACTTATTTTTCTAATTGTCAATTTGATGAGACAATATTCCCGTCATTAGGGAGAGATAAAATAGTTTTTTAAGAATATATTGTTCGTGTAGAACAACCCGTTCCTAAAGAACGACGAGAATTAACATGGAATACTTCTACCCTGTCTCATCTGGATCCACGAACTTCACAATGTCAAAATAAAGTACAGAGAATTGTGCATTTAACGATTACTTGATGCATTTAACGATACAGCAAATGTGACAAAATCACATGTGCTAGCTATGAATGCAACTGCTAGAATTGATGTTCATATAGGACAACGTCAAAACACGGCAGCAAAAGAATCTACAATACACCAGAAGCGTGGTAAACCTATAGGTTCAAAGGACTTAGCTTCGTGGAAAAGGAAAAATGAGCAATCATCATCATATCCTCCCAAAGAGGCAGGTAACGCTTCTAAAAAGGTTCCTCCCGAAGAGGCATATAACACTCTTGAAGAAGTTCCTCCCGAAGAGACGCATAACACTCCTGAAGAGGTTATGGTAAAATCTGTTCTCTCTAGAATAATGGAAATCCCTAAAGAGGCAACGGTTCCGGATAATGAAGAGATCTCTATACTTTACAATTATTCAAGAGAGAGATGGAATAGAAATGAAATTATCATCGATGACACATTTGCATATGCGGTAGGTACACAAATATCAAAGAAAAATGATGATGATTGGGACATAGAATTACGTTCTATAAATGAATGTCGATAAAGAAAGGATTGGCCAAATGGGAAAGTTCCATCAAAGTAGAGTTAGAGTCTCTCAATAAATGTGGTGTGTTCGGACCTATGGTATAAACCCCAAAGGATATTAATCCTGTAGGTTTCAAGTGGGTGTTTGTAAGAAAATGAATTAAATGAATGAAATTACTAAATATAAGGCACGATTAGTGGCAAAAGGTTTCCACGGGAAACCTGTGATTGATTACGAGGGAACATACCCCCCTGTTATGAATACAACAATATTCGGATATCTGATAAGTTTAGCAGTTTCTCAAAATCTAGAAATGAGATTCATGAATGTTGTAACTACTTATTTATATGGAGACTTAGACAAAGAGATTCACATGAAAATCCCAGAATGATTTCATTTGCCTAAAGCAAAGCCAAGGAGTACGTACTTAATCCAATTAAGGCAATCATTGTACGGTCTGAAGCAATCCGGAAGAATGTGGTACAATCGCCTTAGTGAATACTTGTCTAAAAGGAGGTATGCAAATGATCCTATTTTCTCGTGCCTATTTATAAAGAAATTCTTGAAGGGATTTGCAATATTAGCAGTTTATGTGGATCATATAACTTTGATATGGACTCCAGAAGAGCTCGAAGAAACTACTGATTATTTAAAGAAATGATTTAAAATGAAAGACCTTGGAAAAACGAGATTCTGTCTCGGCTTGCAAATCGAAAGGAATTCCAATGGGATGTTGGTTCATCAATCTAATTATACTGAGAAGGTCTTAAAACGATTTGGTATGGACAAGGCACATCCATTAAGCACCCCATGGTCGTCTAATGTCTAGATATAAAGAAAGATCCATACTGTCCCATCGAGGAAAATGAAAAGGTATTGGTCCCGAAGTACCATACTTAAGTGCTATTGGAGCCCTGATGTACTTGGCACAATGCACTAGATCAGATATTACATTTTATGTAAATCTACTTGCTAGATATAGCTCCACACCAACTCAAAGGCACTGGATTGGTATTAAACACATCCTACGATATTTGCATGGAACAACTAATTTAGAAATATTTTAATCTTATGATCGAAAAGATTCCAGTTTTGTAGAATATGTAGATTCAGGTTATCTCTGTGATCCTCATAAGGGTTGATCACAAACAAGTTATGTGTTTCTTAATAGTAATGCCGCCATTTCTTGGCGTCAGCGGCTGACCGGGGGGGCGGGGGCCACTGGCAGGGGCCATGGGCCCCCCATACATCTTAAAACTCCCTTAAAAGCCATCCTTTAGCCCCTCCATTATGTGGCCATCCATTCATTTTTTGAACTTTTTCTAACATGATTTTGACTCCTGGAAAAGGAAACAAAAATATTCTTGATTTTGGGAAAAACTTCAAATGAAAGAAAAAAAAGAAAAAAAGGAAAAGAAAGGAAATGAAATAAAGGAAAGGAGAACAAATAACGAAGGCTTGGTGGAGATTGGAGATGAGATTTCTCAGTTTTCAAATTAACCTATCTACACTTGCCCTAAATTTTTTATCCAAGAGAGGAAGAGGAGAATGCACGTCTTTTTGTTGGAGAACTTGATAAGAGTTGTAGGTTGCAAACTTGTAGAAACTATGAGGTATGAAGAGGAACGAAAAACCCACTTTCTCTTTTATAGATTTTTTTTTACATTGCATAGACGTATTGATTTTACTACATGTCCTTGGATTTTATTGAAATACAATCCGCTTAAAATCAACATCTATTTGTGTTCTATTATTACATTGAATTTTAGATCAATCAAATAATCCATCGTGGATAAAGGAATATAGTTTTATTTTTTATTTTGATTATTATTATCAATGTCTAAATAATTCGGTTGAAGAAATTTATTTAAGGAGATAAAATCTGATACAACCATGCTTTTGAATGATTTAGATTTCAGGATGTTATTATAACTTTTTTTTTTTAACAATAAAGTTTTAAGTTGTAACCTACAGGTTACGTGTGTAAGAAATGACTAGACTTGTACCCACTTCGAGATTTTTTTTTTTACCCCAGCCATGGGGGGTGGGACCCAAGAAAGAGCATGCATACATGGAAAGACAACCCACTCAAGTGGGAAAGGATCCCACACACTCAGGAAGAAAGCCCAAGCAAGTGGGAAGGGAGCCCATACACATGGGAAGAGGTGGCATACTCAGTGTTTGAACCCTGGGAAACCAGCTAAGAACCGCCACTCCTTACCACCTACTCAGGTAAGTAGCCGTTCTCAAATGCATATGGTAGATTAACGGAGTTTTTCAAAATGGTTGATGAATTTCTTGTAAATTATTTAATCATATATATTATTGCAGAAAAAATCATTATTGAAATCATAATTGATGATTTCGACTCAATGAAAGAACGTCGAGCACAACTTTAATAATTTGATTATTGCGTATTTTCTTACTAAATTTTTTAATTTTACTTAAACTTTTTTTTCTTTGCCCCCCTGAACAAATTTTTTTGTTCCGCCCTTGTTTAGCATTCTACTAAACAGACTTTGGTAACTACTTCCTTCAACCATGCTGAGATTTTGGCCCTTTATGAAACCAGCAGGGAATGTGTATGGCTAAGATCTTTGATTCAGCATGTTCGCAGTTCTTGTCAATTACCATATATTGGAGGTATCCCAAATATTATCTATGAAGATAATGAAGCATGCATAAAATAGGTTCGAGAATGTTTCATTAAATGAGACAATACTAAGCATATAGCATTGAAGTTCTTCTTCATTAATGAACTTCAGAAGAACAATGAAATTGAAGTCAAACAAGTTTTTCAAATAACAACCTTGCTGATCTGTTTACCAAATCTTTGCCAAAATTAGCATTCCAGAAGTTTGTATATGAGAATGGCATATGTAGAGTTCATCATCAAACTATGTGAATGGTTGCTATCATCAGGGGGAGTGGTTTATCAAGGGGGCGTCCTGAAGTATGCTACCTAGGACAATTGTGCACTTTACTCTTTTTTGTTTTCTAGGTTTTATTCCACTAGGTTTTCCTAATTAAGGTTTTAACGAGGCAGCATTATGCACGTCCAACACCAGTTCAATGATCTTGAAGAATATTGTGCTCTTTTTTCCTTCGCTTTGGTTTTTTTCCATTGGGTTTTCCTTAGCAAGGTTTTTATTGAGGCAACTATCATTGAATGGTGGTCATCCAGGGGGGGCTGTTATGAGATATGAATCTTGGGTGGATGCCCACTTAAGATGAGCTAGGGTTAGAATTAAGATTCCTCTTTTAATAGGTTACTTTGCCTATAAATAGGTTTCTCCCTTTTTGTATTAGTACACACATATAATGAGATAATAGAAAAGCTCTCTACTTCTCTCTCTAATTTTCTCTCTTAGTTTCTCTCTTTTCAAACAATCCATACATTTCTTTCAAATTGATTGTAGAATGTTGTAGAGGACATTGACCCATGCCTATCAAATTAAAAATGAGGTAGATGGGAATCTCACAAACATGGAAAACAAAGATTTATGGTTTCAAATCCAACATCTTTTTGGAGCTTACATAAGATTTGATAACTTCATCCATACATTTCTTTCAAATTGATTGTAGAATGTTGTAGAGGACATCGATCCATGCCTATCAAATTGAAAATGAAGTAGATGGGAATCTCACAAGTGTGGAAAACGAAGATTTCTGGCTTCAAATCCAACATCTTTTTAGAGCTTACGTAAGATTTAGATTCCAAGTTCCATTTCCTAAGATTTAAATTCCAAGTTCCATTTCCCACCTACTAAGTGGCCAAATTGCGGAGTTAGGTTCTTAAAGAAGCTTGCCAACCTACAGCAGGGATTCCCATCTGCTTTAGGTTCTTGCATCTGAGATTCCAGCTCTAGTAGTGGCTGATGTGCTACTTATTCTCAGTTACACTCATTGACATTTGCAATTTTTGTTATATATCTATGGATTATGGAATCATGCTCCTTTTAATAATAAATATTAACTTCTTGATTAGTTATTTTATTGTATTTTATTAGCGAGTCCCAAGATTATGTTAATCCACTAGAATATTTCCTGAGTGACATGAAAGTTGTAATGTTTGATTCCTCTTCTCTTTTTGTTGGAAGATTAGCAAAGATATATATGCGGGTCCCTAGTTATAGATTTTTGTTATAAAAATTTAGAAATGAACATATTCTAATGATAAAGGTATCTTAGTCGATCGTATTACAAATAATAGTTGTTATGTTCTTGACTGGGAGAAGGGGAAATAATGTTTGAGGAGAAACACAAATGCAAATGACCAATGCAATCACATATTGATTTTATTTAATTGTACTAAAAGAAAAAGTGAAGAGAGGAAGCAAGTTTCAGTGATTGATCATGAAGCCAAGTTGTGTTTTGATTCTCATATAGATTGACTAGGCAAGGACTATTGCCTCTCCAATACAATTTTATGTATATTTATTAGATTAAGTATTTCATTTCTCAATGTCTTGTTTATATAGTTTAATGGGTCTCTCTAGATTAAACACTATGATATGAATCAATGAATTTTCAGATCTGTAAAGTGACCTTCCACTATATCCACTTGCAATGATCTTGTCTTGATAGCTGAGGAAAAATCTAAAATTGAAGTGACCAGGTTAGCCCTCCAATGGTCCCTTGTTTATTTCCCCGTAATCTTGTGATGTGCCATATATAGGCCCCATATCATGTTGAAGAGAGCACAAAGAAGGCCCAATTTCAACAGGGAGGGGTGAGTGGGGAGCATCCTTTCATGGTGCTTGTCATATGCAACAAACTGGATAAAATCATGACACTGCTGAGCCCTAGGGGAATTGGGGATGATGACTAAAAGCATATAATGCCCCTAGGAACAAGTTTAATCTGCCTGGGACATCACTAAGGAGAGACAGGAAGGGAATGATTATGTGACAGCGATTCTCCTCATCTTTTTTCCACATACCTGTCTCTTGGGTTATTTGTCCTATTGCTAGGGGACACTTAAGAGCTTAAATCTAAGATTTACATCATCCCACTACTAGAAATTTTTATTATTATGTGCAAAGCCTATGCTAATTTGGGTTTTTTTTATTTTTTTGTAATTAGACTTGTATTCATCCCATCCCATAACAGGATTTGCCTACCCAATATAAAGAAATTGAAAAAAGCAAAGAGGAACAAGTATTATTACAGTCCCCCATATATATGAAAACGTCTAAAGCATCCAGCCAATATTGAAAGAGTTGGGAGAAGAGGGGAAATGCTTGTGCTCCACATAAAAAATAGCACCCACCTCAACAAAAAAAAACAAATCTCTCTCTCTCTCTCTCTCTCTCATATATATGAATAGATTTTAAAGAAACATAAACAAGGAAAAAAGTGGTTGATCCATGGACAATTTAACAGTATATAACCATATATGTAATATTGCAGTGTCAATGGGCCAGGTTGCGCTGCACGCATCTGGCTCAGCTGGATTTGGGCTTGGCTTCCATCAACTTTTATAGGTCTATAATTGGGCCCATTTAGAAGGTCCAGGTTGTAGCTTCTATTTTAAGGAGCGGAAGAACGGCCCTACCCAATCCATTTAGGCCCTCCAAGCTCCTCTCTAGTTGGATAATATAATCTCATAATGTAAAAAAGAATTATATGATGTTCTTTGTATGAATGGTGATTAGAATGTTCTGTGATACAACACAATTTAAATAGTCCTGATAATCACATTTCTTGATGATCTTAGATGCCTGATTAACTTCTTTAAGAGGGACAATTCAAAGACAGAAATGATCCATTGTAAGACAATTGTAAAGCTTGGTAGGGTTTTGGGAATGTTGAGCCGAGGCAAACAGCACATGACTGGGCCTGAATACAATTGGGTTGGGCTCGACATCCTACATATATGCGCTCATTTCTTGGCCTGCTAAAAATGGTAAACATAAAAAGGGTTTTGCAATATATGCGCAAAACACCATAAATTTAATGGTTTTGTTTGCTTGACCAGTATGCTTTGCGCACCATGCACCAACATAATGGAGCCAACATCCAGGAGATGAATGATTTGGTCCAGCAGGGTTGTGCAATATATGAAAAGTATATGAGCAAAACACCATAAATTGAATGGTTTAGATTGCTTGATCAGTATGCTTTGCACGCCGCGCACCAACACAATGGAGCCAGGACCCAGGAGATGAATGATTTGGTCTAGCAAGCCCCATGTCATGTATGATAGATGTGAGCGCCCCCCACCCCCCCACCCCCACCCCACAAAAAAAAAAAAAACGACGTATCGCGATTAATAATCTGGTCCTGCATCCGACCGGTGCAATCCCAAATATCTGATTGATGTGTAATATATTTACCTGTAATTATATGCTAACAACAAGTAATTAAGGCCATCAAGTGGTGCAGATGACTGGTCTGAGTACTCATATTTTTGCCTGATTTGTGCTAGCTAGGTTAACTCATGTCCATAGAGGTTTGTAGAGATTTAGCTGTGAAGTTTAATGTTAGTTCTTCTAGTGCTCTGTTGAGTGATTCAACTCTGCCCTAAGCTTCTATGATAAGTTAGGGCTTTTGTTGGTGTTTCTGTGTGTGACTCGATGGGGTCTATGTTGTTTGTTGTTTGCTTTGATTTTATCTCTTAATGAACTCTATTTAGAAAAAAAGAAAGACAAATAAGAGTTAGCAAAACCCCACTCTGGCCTCCAATCTCACCCACAATGACACAGTTCAACCCTGGCATTGGCAGAGTACTACCCCGAGTGTACTTGAGCGGAGGGCGCCCAGCAGAGGATGAAAGAAGGAAACGCATTCATGTTGAGGACAAAGGCTGAGCCTACTATTGGGGGAAGCCGCCCTTGCATGGTATTGGATTTATGTCTTGTATTCCAGGTTGACTTGATTGGTTCATTGGATTGGCCAATGACTAGGTTTAGAGTAAGGGAATTATGGTCAAGAGGCAATGGGTTTAGACTCATGCTTCCGCACACAAAGACGCAAAATACGTGGAGGTGCATGGTGGACCCTGGGGTTGACCCCTGGGCTAATAGATCAGGACTCTCTATCCATCTCATGTAATGGCCAAAAAAAAAAAAAAAAAATCAGCAGAACCCCACTCATGAGAACATAGGGATAGGATAGCCCAGTTGGTTTGATATCCCATATCTCACTTAAGTGCCTATATCTCACTTCTTTCCTTGTTTCTCTCCAATGAGTGGGAGTTATCTTCCCATGGCTGGGGTCTCTCATGAATCAGACAAGAAAAGGTTCAAGTGTCACCCATATTATTAGTGTTATCATCATACATGATATGGGTAAGACTTAAAAGATTCCATCATAATCTCTAACATGGGGAGATTCTAACAACTAGTGGCCATGGGCTGGGCAAGGCTGAGCCTAGCCTAGATTAAACTGAATTTGGCTAGAATTTTTGTTTCGGTCGACTGGGGTCGGCCGGCTAGCTTTAGGAGTAGCCTTTGGTTCGATTTCCTTCCAAGTAGACCCCATAGCTAAGGGATAAAAACGGCTGCTTGGATACCCAAAAAACCCAAATTATTAGAAAAAAAAAAAAAAAAAACATGGGTACAATATTTAGACCCATTTTTAATTCGGGTCTGGTTTTGTTTCCATAGATTTCATGCTTGAGAACCTGGGTACCTGATGCCACAGCCATATATTAATAGTAGTTATGATAGAATGGAATGTGATTTTTATTGTGAATACTCTTGATGCCTTTGGTTTCCATTCAATGTATTGTTAAGGGATGCATGTCATCACTGTCGGACTCCATCCTCCTAAAGATTTTGGTCTGGGCTTTTGAATCCTCCAGAGGCCTTAGACAAGGAGATTCTTTATCCTATATATGCCAATGCATTATTGGGGCTGAAGTTCTACCCATTTGCTGGTTATGGTTAAAAGTAATTGCTAGAAGCCCAAGTGCTAGCCATGTGTTTTTAGGTGAACACTAGTTCCATTTTCATTAATACATTAGTAAGTGACGTTTTAAGGAACTTGAGGACACTTTAGACGAATAATCCAAGGCTCTTGGATGGTTAGTTTCGGATTCGATAAATCAGCCTCCTAATTTAGTAAAGGTGCGCGTGATAGAAGATGTACTACAGTTATCAGTTACATCTTACCGGATTTGGACCCAATAAATTGTTGGGCCTAAGCTTGTAAAATCTTTGTGGGTTTTATATGCCAATAAGGCCACAAATCTTCGCGGCCCAATTGAAGAAACAATTGCTAGAAGCATCGTGAGAGTCAAAAGTTCAAAGCTGGTTTGGGAATTGATCAGGTTCAAACAAATGGCTGGTTACTTTCTTGTATATATGTTAAACTTGTACTTTTTTTTAGTAAAAGGAATATTACATTCAACACAGAAAGGATCAGACAAGAACAACTTGAGAACACGGTAAACAAAAAAACTATGGCCTACAACAAAACAACATTAGGACTATCTGTGAAAGTCTTCTTATAATTGGCAATCCCGTTGAAAGGTCTTGGGATATGAGCAAAAGGCTAAGAATTCAAGATATTTAGCGAGCCCTAGATGTCTTTCAAAATATCAAAAGAGAACTATTAAACCAAATTGCATAACCAAAGCCTGTCTTTCCATCTATGGTTCTATAGGCTAAATCTGAATAGATGATGGTCATGTCCTCTTCTATTCTCAAATTAAAGCTATCATTGTCCCTTTTACTCAAGGGTTTGGAGTTACCAAATGAAGAAGAGCAGTCCTCAATCACTTTCCTTGCCATACATAAAAAATTAAGGGGTTGAATTTCTTTACCCCTAAAGATGAAATCATTTCTACTTTTTTAGATTAATTGCCCACCAAAGACCTAGTACCCATGCTTTACATTGGGGACTAGAAAGAGAAGTATTAGAATCCCCTGGTTCACAAAAGTTCCCCTACCAGTCCTTGATATGAACAAATGAAAAGGAATGAAATAAGAGACTAAGATTGGAACGTGGCCCTAGCATAGTCGCATTGAAATAAAGCATGTTCAATTGATTATTCACTTGACCTGCAAATCAAGCATAGATCAATATGACTAGGGCTTTTTACTTGAAGTAATTTACGATCCTAAATGGTCTTATTAAGGCATTTCTAACTGAAGAGGATCACTCTTTTGGGGAGAGGGATTTTCCATAAGGATTTCCACTTGAAAGTTGGAGTATTGCTATCATTGTTGACCTTGCACATAATCTTATAAGCTGACTTAGAAGAGAACTCACCATGCTTGGTTAAAGGCCAAATTCTATTGTCATCCCTTCTTTGCTATGAATATAGATTCTCAATATATTATCAACATCCACATTGTTATTGAAAATTCTCCTTAAAAGATATTTGTTCCGTCATCTTTCACTATTCAATAGATCTTTTACAACTAAACTTGGAGTAGACACGTTGGATACTAGCTTTCTTAACCCTCCCTTAGTAGGGATACAATTACATCCCCAAATTAAATTCTTCCCCCCATTGCCTATCATCCATCATACATTATCATTAATAAAATCAGTTGTTTCCGTAAAACCTCTCCAGAACCATGAGTTGCACCTTCTAAATTTTTAGGTTCCCAAACAATTTTTTTTTTCTTTGGGGCAATACTTGGCTTTGAGGACTTTTGAACTTAGAAGGTCTTGGTTAAGTAAGCATCTCCAGCAAGTCTTAGCCAAGAGGGCTAATTTTTTTTCCTTAAGCACCGTATCCCTAGACCCCCTTCCTCAATAGATTTTCAAATTTGACTCTACCTTAGAGTCTCCCTAGAAGAATTGTCTAAACATATTTTCAATGGCTCCTATAGTTTAAGAGGGGACTTGGGGGACTGACATGATATAAACTGGAATAGCAGAGGCAACCAATTTTATAAGTGTACTTCTACGGCCAACTTGAGATAAAAGGGGAATCTGCCAATTCAAATTTCTAATTTTGATTTTAGAGATAAGGGGACGCTACTGATTTTATTTATTTAAATAAAAAAAGGGTTCCCCATATATTTTTCACCGTCAGTCATAAGTCTAACAACAAGAGTTCTAGTGAACTCTCTACTCCGCAGGCAACAAGTGCCCTTATAAAATAGGCAGCAGATTTGTCGAAATTCACTGCCCATCCTAACATAAAAAAGTAATCTCAAGAATGTCATTAATGGCTCTAACTTCACTAAATGCATCTCTATAGAAGAAAAGGCTATTGTCTGCAAAACATAAATGGGATATGGTAGTAGCTTCTCTCGCTACCCTAGCCCTATGGATCGATTTTCCCTTTTTCCTCTACTTTAATGAGCATGTGAGACAAAACCTTTGCTCCTAAAATAAAGGAGTATGGAGAGAGGGAGTCTCCTTTTCTTAGGCATCTATTAGGTATAACAATTCCAAAAGGGGATCTATTAAGAATAATTGAGAAAGAGACCAAGGAGATACATTCGTAGTGACTTAAACTTGTACTTATTGGAAAAAAAAAAAAAAAAGCCAACTAATAGATGCCTTTTTAAGTGGCATCAATAGTAAAAGTTATTCTTTACAATCTTAATTAACTTAAATATCTAGGCCCCACACAATAAATACCCTTCATACCATGCCTTCACTTAAATGGGATCAACCATAAGCAACCCCCTTACCCAACCCATTCTTTATCTCCATATACATGGGACCCATCATATCCAACTCATCCACCCTTCTATAGAAGCCACTATCATGTTTTAGAAATGGTATTATCTCCATATAAATGGGACCAATTACATCCAACCCATCTACCCTTCTGTAGAACCCACTATATATTCACATATTTCATAAACGAGTCTCAGAAGCTTCTAACAAGAAAAAAAAAAAAAAAGGGTCGCATAAGTGGATAGGTTAGTTGGATATTATTGGTATTGTGAGTCCCTTTTCATTCAAGACATCCCACTATCTTGGGCTAAAGAATTGGGCTCTTTTAGCTAAATGGTGGTGGAGGTTTGGTGAAGAGAGAGATGCTCGATGGAGGAAAGTCATTGTGTCTAAATATGGTAAGAATTCTTGGGGGTGGGTTCCTTCTAAAGTTCCTTTGTCATGTCTCTGGGTTGTGGAGAGTCATTTTTAGTTTGGGGGATGAGTCTAGTGAGAGGGGTAAAGTCCTTAACAAAGGGGTGGGCTTCAATGTGGGGGAGGGGAATCATGTCCGATTTTGGTTGGACGATTGGTTGGGTGGGAGTCCTTTGTGTCTTTTATTTGCTAGACTCTTTCGGGTGGTATCTAATAAAGAGTCTTCTGTTAAAGATTATCACATTTAGGAGGGGAACAATGTGTCTTGGTTTGTGTTGTTCTCGAGAGTTTTGCATCCGTCTGAGTTGTCTCAGTATGAGTCCTTGTTGAGTATTCTTTTTAACAATTTTTTTTGCAGAGATGAGCCAGATGCTCGCATTTGGAAGCCTCATCCCTCTAGTCAGTTTTCTCCAAAGTCTTGTTATAAGGCTTTGGACTCTTCGATGGAGGCTCAAGCTCCTTTTCTACAGGTTTGGCTTGGTTTGGTGTCTCTTAGAGTAGAGGCTTTTTGTTGGCTGGCAATTTCCAGTAAAGTGGCTATAATTGATAACCTTCGCAGCAGAGGAATGATGTCAAATGATTTGGTGGACTGCTGCTCTTTATGTGGGAAGGATGGTGAGTCAATTAATCATGTCTTCTTGCATTGTGACTGTGCAACCTATCTTTGGAGTCATTTCTTGAGGAGGTGTAGTCTTCTTTGGTGCCTCGCATACTCCTTATGTCAGTTGGTGGAAGAGTGGAGGGTTAGTCCTTTTCATGGTTGTGGCTTAATTTTGCGAAGGATCATTCCCTTTGCAATTTTGTGGTCTCTTTAGAAGGAAAGAAATGACAAATTTTTTAGGAGATCTCCTTCGACGCCGGAAAATATTGTTTTGCTTGTGGAGGTTAGAGTAGCTGAATGGGCTCTTTTAAGAAAGAAATTTATTGGAATGAATTTAGATTGTATACTTTAGAATTGGGAAGCTTGCATGTCATGTGGTCCGTCCAAGGATAGGAAAGTGGTGTGTTGGCGTCCTCCTCCATCGAGTTGGTTAAAATTTAATGTTGATGGTGCGGCTAAAGGCAAGCTCGGGCCAGCGGATATTGGTGGAGTTCTTAGGAATGGTAAGGGTGAAGTGTTGTTTATGTTCTCCAAGAATGTTGGTATAAAAGAATCTAATGAAGCGAAAGTGCTTGCTATTTTGGAAGCTTTAAGGATTTTTTCTTTTACTTTGAAGGAAAGCTTAATTGTGAAAAGTGATTCTTCAAATGCTATTAGGTGGGTGTCTAAGGTGGAGAGGGGTCCTCGGAGATTTCAATATTATCTCAATGAGATTAAGGCTTTATCTTCTTCGATTAAAGTTTCATTCTCTCATATTTGTCGGTCAGCAGATGGTATGGTGAACTCTCTAGCCAAACAAGGGGTGCATAGAGTTGTTCTACTTGTGGCCCCTATTGCTTAGTTTTGTTGTTTTTGGTGTTGGTATAAGGCTTTTGTACCAACTCCTTTTTTTTGTTTCTTCTTTTTGTTGGAGATTTGCTTGTACTGTTGCTTTATCCTTAATTTAATTTACTGTTACCGATTAAAAAAAAAACTATTGTTACACTAATTCTTATTTAGGTTATCATACCTTAAGATTTGATTTGATTGCCACTCAGAAGACGTCTTTACAATTCATAAGGTCATTTTTTCATGAAGTATGAGGAAAATGTTCTCCTACGAGTAGACTAGGTGTGCGAAGCAGCACTAAGAGGCCCGCCTTTGATCAATACAACCACTTTGAAACACTGGCAATCCCCTGATTTAGCATCATTCCCAATTTTACAATCATTAAACTTTTAAACGATTGGAATGAGTGTCAAGAATATGTACGGTTAAGATGACATTAAGATTTAAGGTTGTTAAATTAAGCACTAGGATAATCTGGTTGGGTATTTTTTGGCTCCCCATTGTCCATAAGGAGACTTTTCCATCTGCTGACGAACATAAATCTAAGTGGGCCCATGAACTAGACTGTGCATGAGCAATATGTAGTTTGCCCATAGGAGTACACTCTCCCCAAGTAAGATGTGTACTCTATAAGTTAGTCTTTAACTAAATATATAAATAGTTTAAGCTAAGAGAGAATTATAAATTAATTTACAAATATTTACTCACATACTGTTGAATTTCTATATATTGAATTCTTTTTTATTATTTAGAGGATTTTGCCGAAAAAATCCACTTAGACTCGTTGAAGACCAAAGAGGCCCTCAAATTTTAATATAGACTATATAGGTCCTCCCACCAATTTTTTGTCCTTTTCCCCACTTTTTTTGTTGAACGGCAATATCCCTGTTGATTTATACATGAGAGGGGATATCACTCTTTTGTCCCTTTTTTTCTCTTTTTCAGTGAGCGGGGATATCCCCGTTTAGCTGTTCATGAGTGGACAGGGATATTCCCATTCATCAAATTCAAAACACTCGCCTAACTATGTGTTTTGACTATACTAGTCCAGGATATCCCTGCTTAACTGAGTGTGCTAAATGTGTTGGGAGAGGAATATCAGGTGGGTATTATTTATTTTCTTCTTCCATCTCAATCTTTGTCAATGCCTCTCACACTGTTTAGAAGGATTTGAAAAGTTTTGAATAAAAGAAGATTTTGATCCATTTGTCAGGAAAACTGCACTACAAATTCATTATCAAGTCAGACAAACAGTTTTGGTCTGGTGTAGAGAGTTTGAAACAAGTTCCCCAATTAAATGGGGTTTGCAACGTCCACACTAGAAAAATTGAACTATGGAGTTGTATGAGGTAAGTAGAATATGTTACACAAATGACCTGCCTATGTGGTGATCTCAAAAGTGAATATGAAGTGCTTTTGGTAGAAATCATTTCTAGGAAAAATGCCCTTGTAGGTGAAAGGCAGCAACATGGCCCAATTGGGGTTACCCATGGTCGAGAAAGAAAAAGGGAATAGGAGGATGCAAAGAGGGAGGAAAGGGAAAGAGGGAGAGAAGAGAAGTAACTCGGGGTCACCTTGTGGTGGCCGATGCTCGTCATTGATGGAGGAGAGTAAAGGTTGAAGACGAAAGAAGGAAGGATAAGATGAAGAAGAAAAAGAAAACTCCTGGAGGAGAAGAGAGGAGGAAGAACAAGAAAAGAGGAAAGCATGTGGAGGAGAATAATAAAAGAGGGAGAAGAAAGCTTACGGAGGAGAAAAGAGGGGGAAGAAGAAAAAAAATTCATGGAGAAGAAGAGATTTGGGATGATTAACTGCAGTATTTGAAGAGGGAATTTAGTGAATTCCTCAGTGGTTTAATATGCCTGCCAATCAACCTGCTAGGAACAACTTTATACAAGTCACTTAAGGTAGAATCCCTTTTTCACTAACTCGGATTCTTTGAATAGAATGTGAAATGTGTAAGACTTTGTTGTGTTTCAAGCTAAAAAGAGGCTATTGAAATTTGTGAAGACTCATATCCCCACTAAGGAAATCTTAAAAAGAAAAAACCGGAAAGGGCCCTTAGGACCACTACAGTGGATAACTATACTATAGATCTTTTTGGGAAAATTAGATCAAGTCCCTAAGCACGGTCTTCTAAGGCCTCCAGCCCAACAACTTTTTTTTTAATTCCTATAGTACATACAGCTAGAGATATTTTGGTGAGAGGTCCTTAATATGTCACATCATATATTTTCATCACTAATTTGCCCTTGTCAATAGTTTGAGCATAAAGCTTTGAGTTTTAAAATTTGAAATCTTCCATTATCCCTCATTCCTAGGCCTCCGTCTTCTTCTCTTGGAACACAGAATACAAAACCCCTTGGGTCTTCTTCTCTAGGAACGAGGGACTTCACCAAAGAGATTTGCAAATCGAAGTCGGCCATCTCTGACTACACCAGCCATGATGGCGACGGCCTGGCGATGGAAATGCGACCAGTCTAGGCCTTCTCCAGCGACAGATTCTGCATAACTCGTTGTTGTCTTTGCCTTTTCTTTTCTTTTTCCATCTCGTCTAAGTCTATCTCTTGCAATCATAGCAACAAAAAATGGGGTCTCTTTCTTGTAAGAAAGTTGTTTCTATTTGGAAGAATTCTTTGATGTTTCATTTTCTAGATTGTTTTGTTCTGACCCGTTAGCGGAAGCCTAGCACATAGCAGCAGGGTTCTTCTTCTAAAAAATTTATCTGAGTTTAGAAAATTTATTAGAGTTTCTAAGAAACCTAGATAAATTTGCTAAGAACACAAATACATTGCAAAGAGACTCTGATAAATTGGACAAAAACTCAAATAAATTTTCCAAAACTCATATAAATTTGTCTGAGTTTTTGGAAAATTTATCTGACTTTTTGGAAAATTTATCTTTATTTGAGTTTCTGAAAAATTTATCTGAGTTTTGGCAAATTTATCTTTATCTGAGTTTTCAAAATTTTTATCTAAGTTTTTATCAAATGTATCTTAGTTTCTAATAAATTTACATGAGTTTGTCTAACCTAGACAGAAGAAGATGACTGAGACAATGAAGAAGATGAATCAGAAGAAAAGGAAGGGGGAGGAAGAGAAGAAGAAATGCCTAATTTCTCGCTTTCTTCCTTCTTTGACAAGATTCCGAGATTTAGTCTTTGATAAGGGATTAAGTGGGGCATTATAGACATTTCAAGTACATAAAACTTGAGAACGGACCTTTGCCTCTACGAAAATAACTCTTGGACCGTTTGCAATAAAATGTAATGTTGAGGGATGTCCGACCAAATGCCTTGATCTTTTTTGGTCTCACGCACTCTAAGAGGATTTTTCTGGTAAAATCCTCTAATATTTATGTTATGATATGAATTTAGGTTCTTATTATTGCATAAATAGATTCATCATTCAATGAATTCATGTGTTTTTCATTAGTTAATATGAACCTGAATATCAGTTTTAATTTATTATTCAATTAGTGTGAGATTTAACCCATGCATTGCACTAGCTTTATGGTTAGATACTATGAAGAGATTTCTAATATATACTTAGTGGAGTAATAATATAAAGTTACCCTTATCTATAAGGTAAATTTCATTACATTAAAATCTATCAATGTGGGGCCACCTCCCAAATGTTTAATGTGCTAGTTTAACCATTTTACCTTAGTTCAACTAAGATTTGGTTCGACATTCATTGTTGGACTGATAAAAGCGTGATCAAACTAACAATAAATAATATTTATTTTCAATAAATCACAATTTCACGCAATAGGGCTAAAATGTTCTAAGGACTCAAAACCTTTTATTTGATGTTCATTCATAACCATATGAACTTTCACTTTAGTGAAATTGATATTCACCTTTAAATTGAAAAGGAGGTTGATGCAAAATCTGGGAACCATCAAAAGAGGATGAAGGTTCAATTGCGTGGTAATAATGTTTGTAAACTTGGACCCCATTATGCTAAACATAAGAATTTTTCATAAGATAAAAGTGCATAGTGGGATTAGTCACTGTTGTTCTAATTTGCCTAATCTAGTGAGGACAATTGAACTAAAACTTGGGTCCGAAAGTAAATGCAAGCCCGTTATTGTGATCTTCTTAATCCTGCGATGGCAACTGAACTAAAGCTTAGGTCCTTATAAGTAAAAACAAGCCTGTTGTTATGATTCACAAATTATAACAATGAGAATTAAACCAAAAGTTAGGTCCATGAAAGTAAAAACAAGTGGATTACATCTTTTGAACGGTTTATGCCCATTACGTGTCAATAGTCAATACAGAAAATATGGTTGTGGCATGGGTCCATGCCCTCAAGTATGAAAATCATGGACCTCAACAAAAAATAATGACCATACCATGCACCTAAGAATCTCGCTGGATGGAACAAATTTAGTTTCAGGAAAGTAGAGGAAGTCATATCTGAAATCAGACTTGAACTTGAATGCATAAAGGAAAGATGAAGCCAACCCAACATATGTGGAAACCGAAGTCAACCTTATTGAAAAACTTGAAGAATATGTTTGTGGGGAAGAAGAGATGTGGAGACAAAAATCTAGAGAGTTATGGTTGAAGGAACGGGATAAAGACACAAATTCTTCCACTCAAGAACAATCAATAGGAGGAGAAATAACATGAGTGAGAAAATTAAAAATTAAAAAATGGGAAATGGGTGGAAAATAGGGAGGAAACAGGGGAGACTTTCTGTGGCAACTTAAAGTTGTGAAATAAAGAACTTGATTAGGAACATGGTTTCCCTGGAAAAGAACCATTGGAGAAAGAGGTTAAGAAAGTTGTGTTTCAGCATGGGCCCCTCAAATCCCTATGCCCTGATGGGTACCCAATGAAATTTTATCTACACATGTAGGGCTCGATCGGACTTGATGTTAGTGTTCTTGTGCAAAAAAATTTTAAAACTAAATTCTCTCTTAGGAAACTCAATAAAACCTTTGTTGTCTATATTCCCAAGAAGAGTAGCCCTTAAAAGGTGAATGATTTTAGACGCATTAGTCTATGCAATGGTATTTACAAAATTATTTCTAAGGTAGTTTCCAACAAACTTAAAATGTGCTAAATAAAATCGTTGGCCCTACCAAAGTGCATTTGTGGGAGGTAGAGCTATATCTGATAATTATGTTTTTTTCCCATATATAATTCATTCTTATAAAAGAAAGAGAAATGAGTAATGAGAAAGCCATCGACCTAAAATTAGATAAGGCAAAAGCATATGATTGAATGGAATGGGATTTCCTAGGCATAGTGTTAGAGGCCTTTCGTTTCCATAAGAAGTTTATTAAAATTATTCAAGAATGTATTTCATCGGTCTCCTTTTCTATCTTACTTAACAAATCTCCATTTGGACTAGTTACCGTGGCGGGAGGGATAAGAAAAGGGAATCATTTCTCTCTTTTGTTTATCATCGGTGCCGAGGTCATCTCCTGAATTTGTTGTAAGAAGAAGAGGAAAAGGGCAATTCATGGAGCTAAAGTTTATAGATCTGTGCCTAGCATTTCCCACCTTTTCTTTACCGATGATAGTCTCCGCTTTTGCAATGCAAAAATAACTGATGTCAAAGCTATACAAGACACTCTTGATGATTATTGTTTTCTCTCTAAGTAGCTTGTCAATTTTGATAAGTTTGCAGCCTACTTTAGCAAAGGGACTCTATTGAAAATTATGGGTTACCACTAGAATGGATGCTAATTCTAATTAACCAATGCAAGGGACGTAACTAAAATAAACAACATAGAACTAGCAATCTACCAATCACACACCACAAAAAGCCAGACATGATATTTAACGTGGAAACCTTAGCCAAGGAGAAATCATGATCCAGAAATCAAGTACTCACGAACAGTTACAAGATATACTCACAACTCCTTTACCTCAGTTAGTACCTCGACCTAAGGACTGTAGTTGTTCTTGCACAACTTAGGTTGCCCCGACTTCCCCGCCGTGCATTGCTCCTTACTTGATCTCATCACACATTGTCAACCAAGATAATCAATCTTTTACAAGAGAGTAGAAGAAACAAAACCTTATAGAGCTTTCTCTTCAACACAACCTCTCAATAGCTCTAGAGAATCAAAGAATCTCTTATAGGGTATTCTCACCTCATATTAATAAGAGAATTAATTGATGTGTATCTTAGGGTTAAGAGCAAAACCCTATTTATGGCCCCAAATTCGTGCCTTAGAGATAGAACACAAGTAAGACTCAAAGTGGGAAACAAAGCCTCAAAAGAAAACAAACTCGTACAGCAAACAGGAGACTTTCTCGTTTTCCCACCATCTGATTGACCTCAAAATAACTGGGACACTTCAGCCATCTGATCGATTGGACAGAGCCTCCGATCAATCAGTCCTTGGTGGTTTCGCCCGATCTTCCCTTTTTTTCTTCTTTTCTTCGCTTCAACTTTTCCGGCGAGACAATCAGAGTCCATTCTAAAATAAATTAAAAAATACAACGCAATGGAACCAAAGTTTAGTCTAACCCATGAATTAGCCAACATAAAAATACTAACAGACTTGTAATATTAGCAAGAGAAAACTTGCCAAGATACTAATTGGTCTTTTTCTCGTCATAAGTTTGGGGCCCAAAAAGCACTTTATTCGGAT
The DNA here is from genome assembly GCA_029852735.1 of Persea americana. Taxonomy (NCBI): domain Eukaryota; kingdom Viridiplantae; phylum Streptophyta; class Magnoliopsida; order Laurales; family Lauraceae; genus Persea; species Persea americana. The sequence continues at coordinate 21,453,480 of CM056811.1, forward strand.
TTATATCCTCAAAAGAGATTGTACACTAGTTATACTACTGGGAGGGCTTGCTTGTAAAGCAAGTTATCGATGTAAGGGAGTCAAAAGGGCACTTTTTATATGGGTTTTGTTAGAAACAAGGAGTAGTGAATAGAAAAAGGGGATTTTTTGCATCTCGCTCTCAAGCTAGGGTTTGAAGATGAGAATAATATCAAAATCGAAAAAAAAATGAAGATCTAATCCACTCAACTCCAATGAGCAATAGGTTTGGTCATTCCATTATTTACTTTGAAAGAGTTTCATTTTCCCCTTTAATTTTGAGGTATTCTCTTTATCTTCCTTTCTAGTTGTAATCCACCATGGAGGTTGGTGATTGTTATTGATGTTGTGATATATTCTAGTTGTGTCTAGAGAAGACTTTTGTAATCTGTTTTCAATAGTAGAAGTTGTAGACTTTGGTCCATGGTTTTTTAGTTCACTTGAAAGGGTTTTTACATAAAATCAGAGTACTCTTGCTCTCTCTTTTTATTTTACTACTTGTGGATTGTTGTTGTGTTTACAATTTTCTCCATTGACTTGCACATAGAAGGGGAAAGGTGTGGTGCCATCCCATCAAAGATTCTAACAAGCAGTATCAAAGTTAAGCTATAATTTCGTATACAAATCATGAAGATAAGCACAACTAGAATGATTAGTTTAAATGGGATCAATTAGATGATTTGAAAAAAAAAATTAGAAGATTTTTATAGTGCAAAGACTTGTATGAACCAATAAAAGGTGATGGGATTAAACTAGAAATATGTCCGATGATAATTGGAAGAAACTTCATTAAAAAGTCGTTGGATTAATTATTCAGCAATGGATAAGTGACAGTATTTTCCACCATATAACTACAGAAACCTCGACACACTCTCTTTTGAAAAATAAAATAGAAGGCTAATATGAGAGGAAAACCGCATGCAACAAGGCTTTCCTGTTTGGCTTGTGAATTTAAAGTACAAAGACAGAACTTCGATTGCAAAGCATTTGAGTGAAATGAATGGTATTGCAGTTGACCTCACTCACCTTGTACACCAATTTTGATTCGGACTAGGGCAGATTGAATCCACATAATTTGAGAATTGGTTGATTATGGAAGTTGCCCATTACTAATGTTGAGGACATGCTGAATATCGTATTTTTGATGAGACATATATTTGCTATTTGATTGGGAAACTAAGATATGATGACTTTGTTTGTTTGGAGGAACCTATTGGACACCCCTAAACCGCTAGCATGTATGGCCGATTTTGTAAGGGTTGTTGATGTTGGACCTTTTTAGGAAAGGTCGATTTTGTGGTACCAATTTGCTGGTTTTGAACCTTGGTGGTCGATATTGCTGGTTTTAGGCCTTAGTAGTCGATCTTGCTGGTTTTGGACCTTAGTGGTCGATTTTGTTTGGGACAAAAAAGAATGATTTTTGAGATATACAAGAATGAGTTTTGGGAACTCTATGTACATGTGATATCTTTGTGAAACAGGAACTTTGGGCTGGTGCTATCAGGTGGTTAAGAGGTTGTTATTTGTTTGACCCGATTCCAACCTTGGCTTGAATGAGACTTTGGGATATTTCTTTAATTTGTTGTGTAATCTTATCTAAGTATATGTTTAAATCCACAAATAGATTAGAATATCTATTCACTCAGTTGTACTGATATTTTGTGGATTTGCCCCAACTCTTTTTCTAGATTCACTCGGTTCACTCTCTTTACTGTGAGAAATCAAAAGGATGATCAAAGCCTAGAAAAGAAATTACTTGTTTCAATTATAGCAAGTTGGACCGCTACAAAAAAAGAGTGTTGAAAGTTCAAGAAGGAGAACAAGAGAAAAAATGAAGATAGGAAGCAAGATGATAAAATACCACCTCTATTGCTTTAGAGGGTGATCTTATAGTTTTCTTTGATTGTGAAGAAACTTGTCTTAATCTCACATGTAAAGATACAAATTTGGTGATTGACACAAGTGCTTCATACCATGTTATTCCCCTCAAGGACTTCTTCACATCTTACAAGTCAAGAGACTTTGGTGTTGTAAGGACATGTGAGAGTGGCACTTCAAAAATTGTGAGGATGGGTGATGTGTGTATCGAGACCAATGTTGGTTGCAAATTGATTCTCAAGGATGTGATGCATGTTCTAGACCTTTGCCTTAATTTAATTCCAACTAAAAACCTAGAAGAGGAAGATTACAATAATCACTTTGGTGGAGGACAATGGAAGCTCACCAAAGGGTCTCTTGTGGTGGTAAGAGGAAAGAGGAGTTGCACTTTGTGCGACAAAAGCACAAATATACAGTGTTGAGGTGAACACAATAGAAGTTACTTCTATTGATTTGTGACACAAGAGGTTGGGTCACATGAGCGAGAAGGGGCTTCAAATCCTTGCCAAGAAGCAAGTCCTCCCTAGGATAATAGGTATACATTTAAATAAACGTGATCATTGCCTGGATGGTATGCAACACAGAGTTTCATTTCATAAAAGCATTCATCATAAAAAAATAATGTTTTGGAACTTGTTTATTTTGATGTTTGTGGCCCTATGAAAGTTAAATCACTTGGTGGTGCTTCTTATTTTGTGATTTTCATAGATGATGCTTCTAGAAAGGAGTGGGCATATGCTAAAAACCTAAAGATCAAGTTTAGATGTTTTTAAACATTTTCATACTATGGTGGAAAGGAAACGAGAAAACCATTGAAGTATAGTCACACAGACAATGGTGGTAAATATATTAGATTGTTTGATAAATATTGTATAGATCAGGGAATCAAACATGAGAGAATTGTTCCTAAAACTCCACAACATAATGGTATAGTTGAAAGAATGAGTCACACCATTAAAACGAGCATTAGGTGTATGCTCTCACATGTAGAATTGCCAGGTCATTTTGGGGAAGCAATGAGGACTGCATGTTATTCAATATGCCTCAATCATAGAAATCTTAGTGTATGCTACGGTACGCACGAGGTTTGACATCGCACATGCACTTGGTATAGTCAGTAGATTTCTTTTTAATCCTCACAAAGCTCATTGGAAGCAGTGAAGTAGATTCTTGTATATCTCAGGGGTTCCTCCAATATATATTTATGCTTTAAGGGTGCACAGGCTACATGGATGCAGATATGGCTGGAGATATATGACTCCAAGAAGTCTACTTTTGGATACTTATTTACTTTTGCGGGGGAACAATGTCATAGCAATCTAAGTTGCAAAAGTGTATGACTTTGTCTACTATAGAAGTCGAACATATATTACAATCACAGAAGGTTGTAAAGAAGTTTTGTAGATGATGAGGTTCCTTAAAGAGCTTGGCATGAAGAAAAACAAATATGTTGTTCATTGTGACAATTAGAGTGCCATCCACCTTAGTGAAAATCAAAATTTTCATTCCAAATCTAAGCATATCGATGTGTGATATCATTGAATTAAAGTTGTTCTTGAAAAGAACATACTAAGACTTGAGAAGATTTACATCGATAAGATCGGCTTGGATATAATGACCAAGGCCTTACCTAAAGACAAGCATGAGTTTTGTAGAAGTATGGCAGGTTTGGGTATGGTAAAACCCTCTTCATTAAACATAAGGAGGAGATTTATTTGGTATTTTTACTCCTCATGAGTTTGGGGCCTAAAACGCACTTTCTTGTGCCTCATATCCTCAAAAGAGATGGCACATTAGTTATACCAGTGGGTGGGCTTGCTTGGAAAGCAAGTTAACCATGTAAGGGAATCAAAAGAGCACTTTTTAGATGCGTTTTGTTAGAGAATCGGGAATAGTGAAGAAAATGAAATTTCTTGCATATCTCTCTCAATCTAGGTTCGAAGAAAAGAAGATTAAGATTGGAAGGGGGTGAGGATCTAACCCACTCAACTCCAAGGAGCAATAGGTTTTTCTATTCCATCATTTGGTTAGGGGGAGTTTTGTTTTTCCCTTTTGAGGAATTCTCTATCTTCCTTTCTAGTTATAGTCCATCAGTAGGTGTTGGTAATGGTTACTAATGTTATGATATCCTCTAGTTGTGTCTAAAAAAGACTCTTGTTACCATATTTTCAATAGTGGAAGTTGTGGGCTTTAGTTTTGTAGTTTTTCCATTAACTTAGAAGGGTTTTCCATGTAAAAACTAGTGTGCCCTTCTCTCTTTACTTTTTCTTTTGTTTTTTTCTAAACTGGAGTTTTACACGATATACTCACAGCTCCTTTATCCCAGTCAGTATGTCGACCTAAGGACTGTAGTTCTTCTTGTACAACTTCTCATGTTGCCACGACTTTCCCGCCGTGCACCACTCCCTGTGCTTGATCCACCTTCAACACCTTAAGATCATGATTCACAATCTTCTACAAAGAGGTAGAAGCTTCAAACCTTCTAGAGCAACATTTCAGAACAATCTCTTAATGGCTCTAAAGAAAAAAGAAAATCTCTATTACCATATTCTAACCTCAAATCAAGAGAGAGAATTAACTTCTTATCTTTTTTCTTAGGGTTGAGAGAAACACCCTATATATAGCCTCAAATTCGTGCCTTAATGTTAAAGCACAAGTAGGACTCAAAGTGGGAAACAGAGTTTTAAAAGGAAACAATTCCGTGTTCAGTTTTGAAAACTTTATCGCCATCCGATTGATCGGATAGAGGATCTAATCGATTGATCCTTGAGGATAACTGAGGCATATCAGCCAGCCCGTCAAATGGACAGAGGATCCAATCGATCGGTCCTTGGTGGTTCTCCCGGATTTCTTCTTTTTCTTCTCTTTCTTTGCTTCAACTCTTCCGGTGAGACAACCACGGTCTATTCTAAAATAAAATAAAAAATACAATTCAATGGACCCAGAGTTTTGTCCAACCCATGAATTAGCCAACACAATAAAATATTAACTGTTTACAACCCATCGAAGTTCAACTTCATGAAGCCTTCACTAGGCGGGCTCCATTCCTCCTTAGGGAGACCTACATAGATTGCTGGCATTAAAATGAATGTTAGAGACATTCCATTGAAGAAGGGTCACCTTGGTTTTCTGAATCACAATAAATGGGTTAATAGGAGCTGATTGAAAAAGATACTCATTACTCATCTCCCATATATACCAAGACACAATCGCTGCCAATCTTCTATTTCTTTCTGAGGCCTTGTACTAGAACCATTCATAGAAGAAGTTTGCATATGATGGTTTTGATATACATTTGGGGATGAGATTGCATATGCTAATAGTAACTGGACATTTTGCAAAAAGGTCGTCAATGGACTCATTTTCAGATTTAAACAAAATGCAAATGGGGTCAACTTGGTTTATGAATTTATGGATGCGGTCTCTAGCCATAATCCTACCTATCAGGACTCTCCAGCAAAACATCTGCAATTTAAAGGGAACCTCCATTTTCCAAACCCATTTCCATGGTAGGTTGGGGCCTGGTTATTCTTGGTAAAAGAGCTTTAATTGAGCATGTACCTGCAGGTTCATCCCCCTAACACTTAACATATAAACCCCGGGGCCCTTTTTGTAATTTTACCATAAAATAAAGATAAAGTAAAGCATCAAAATCAAGAGAGAATAAAATATGAGTGGGTTATGATAGTATTTTATTTTTAGTTGTTTGGTGTAGAATCTTTTTAACTTTCTGTATAGAAAAGTGAAGGTTTTTTGTCTTTTAGTGAGAAAGGAGTTGCTTTTTTACTTTTTTCTTTTTAAAGAGGGAATTTTGAAAAAGTGTACTTTTGATGTGACCCTTGTCTGAAAATTTTTGGAGAATTAGCTCCGCTTCTGCTCCAAATGGAACAGACCCTTCTTTCATTCCAAGTTAAAACATTTTCTTCCACATGAATAAGGTCCTTCACATACTTATATGGCTCTATAGACGAATGAGAAGGATACACATTAGAGTCATGATCTCTCTTTAAAATCCACTAATCCAAACAGATCTCAATCTTAGAGCCATCACCTGCCGCCCATTTTTGGTTTTCTAAGATTGAATGTTGACTTCTCAACAAGGCCTTCCAGAATCTAGAATCTGAACTTTTCAAAGGACAATTCTTAAGCTGTTTTTTTTTTTTTTTTTTCAAATACTTTTAAGGGAGAAATTTCACCCATAGTGCATAGAGTTTTGGAGAAATCTCCAAACATTATGGGCCATAATAGCTTTATTTTGGATTTGGATATCTCTCAAGCCTAGTCCCCCAACAAGCAATGGTTTAGTGGAGGCCTCCCATGAAACCGGAATTAAGCCTCTATGTTCTTATTTTACTACTTGTAGATTGTGGTTGTGTTATTCAATATTCTCCATTGCTTTGCATATAGAAGGGGAAGGGTGTGGTACTTTCCCATTAAGATCCTAACTGATACTGGTTGCTAGGCTCACGACGGATAATGAGAGAAAAAATTAAAAATGGCTTTCCAATCTAGGAAACCCCTCATTGTGAACAAAAATAAAAATGTTAGCTTCTAATCTCTAATTAGGGAAATTAAAAGTAGAATTATGTCCTACCAAACCACTCTTCTATCACAAGCAGGGATATGGTAATGCGCCAACTTCCAAAAAAAATGATTGATACAATGGATAAAATGTTTAGAAGCTTCTTTTGGAGTGATTCCCCCACCAAAAAGAATATCCACACAATTAGATGGAAAGAAGTTAGTAGCCGCCCGCCCCGCCCCCCCTCAGATGGAGCTCTGGGAATTTGAGATACTAAGGACAATAGTCTAGCCCTATTGGCTAGAACGTATTGGGGGTGCCTCTATAATGAAAATAAATTAAGTTCGAAAATTTTGAAAATAAAATATTATTCGAGCAAACCTTTATGGGAGGCAAACTTCAGGAAGATATATTATTGGTTTTGGAAAGCATTTGTAGAAGCTACCAGTTTTATCAATAACGGGGTGATGTGGATCATAGGTAATTGGGATCAGATTTCAGGTTGGAAAAGAAATTGGATCCCTTTGGAAATTGTCTTAGGAAGCAAATGTTGTTAACAATGATCTTGTGGGTAAAGACCTTTGGAACCCGAACAAAAGTTGGAATGAACAACTAATTAGAAATTTTTTAAATAATGCCATTGATGTTGAAAATATCCTGAAAATCTATATCCCCTGCACCAGTAGAGAGGACAGGAAATTATATATATATCCCTTTTCCAAAGGGGGAGAACTATATTTAAGATCTATTTATAGAATTATTCATGAAGACAATAGGGATACTCACAGTAATTTTCCATTAACTGGAAGACGTCATGGCGTCTCCCTCTATATCAAAGACTCATTACCTTCTAGTTGGAAATGCCTTAATAATGCAATCTAGACACACCAATTACTACACAACAAAAATATTATTGATAATGCCATTTGTCTTTTTTGCACGACATTCAAAGAATCTATTGAGCAGGCACTTTTTTGCCGCGATCATGTTAGGGATCCTTGGTTTGGCTCCAACATAGGAATGTTTATTAGTTATCGGTGGAATTCCTTTATGGATAGTTGTGACACAAAAGACCCACCAAATAATCCTCAAACAAAAATCCTAGGCTTTGGCTCTTTAGTGGGCATTGTGCAAAAGTGGGAATGGTTTTATATTTGAAGGCATAAAAATTGAGCCTATTGGCACAATCATTTGTACTAGAAGAATGTTGACTTGATTCCCAAGAATAAAAGGCCCCCCAAGGACCCTCATCCATTACCTAGGATTTTATCTTAAGAGCCCTACAGGCATGGCTAGGGTGTTCTCAATGCCTCTCGTAAAGCTATGGAAAGTAAAGCAGGCTTTGTTCTTGGGTAGATGCAGGATTGATCGATGGGTCTAAGGTTTCGTCTTCAAAAGAAGCTGATGCGAGGGCTATTTTGTAGGTGCAAAAGGAGGCTGCTTCACGGGATTCTACAAGATCTACCTTTTATCATATTCCCTCAAGGTGATTCAAGCCATCAATGAGTTGATGGATTGGACTATATATCCATCCTATGTTGTTGGATATCAAAGATTTGAGCTCTGAGTTTAAAGAAATTTCCTTTTCCATATTCCTAGAAAATCGGTTTGCTTATGAACTTGCCAAGAACTTGTATGGATCAAGGTTTTTGTGGGATTGGGCGTGGGTTGGTATCCGTTGTATAATATGTGCAACTCTTGGTAGTTATTGCAAGGTTGTTCCTTTGTTTTGTCTCTAAATGAAAGTGTCATTTTTACTTTAAAATAGAAAACCCACTTCAGTAGAACCTAACCGTAACTCAAGTCCACGACCAGTCCAAATATTTGACCCATACCTAGGGGTTCTCATGGACCAGGCTTAGATAAAACAATATGAACCCATTAAAATTTGGGCCTGGCCTGAATTGAGGGATAGAAATCCGGAAGCCTAGGTTGGCCTAGCCCGAATAAGAAGTGCTTGCAAGTTAGGGATAATTTGTCCAAACAATTGCCAGAATGCTAGAGCATAGTTTGGCCCGGCCTGAGCCAGTGGACAAAACGGGTGGGCTTGGGCCTGATATTTGTGGCCCCCGTAAACTATGGGCTTGATACAGGCCTATATTTTCAAAATTAGGATGGGCCTGGATTTTCCTCAGCGCAACTGGACCCGGGCCCTGAACCCTAGAGCGCCCAACTTTGGTCCATCGGGTATTCCGTACCACCCCTCAATATACATGAAAAAAATCTAAAGAGAGGGAGGGAAACAAACAACGGGTTATCTTCAACTGAAACCAACAGCTTTATCTTCATCAGTTGAGCTGAAGCTCTCTCTCTCTCTCTGCAATGGCTCTTCCATCTTCCGATTTTCCTTCATTCCAAGAGATAGAAATCGGCACTCAAGGCCTGAGAAAGCGCATTCTCAAAGAAGGAATCTCTTGGCAAACCCCTTTCAAAGGCGATGAAGTCCAAGGCATGCTCCCCACCTCTCTCTTTCTCTCTCTTTTTCTCCCTATCTCTATCACTCCCTCCTCTCTAATTTTGTAATTTCAACTCTTTTCCAGTTCATTACAGCGGCCACGTCGACGGTGGGTCGATTCTGGATTCAAGTCGAGATATAGGAACCCCTTTCCGATTCAAATTGGGACAAGGTTAGTAAGTAAAACAACTCGAAAACTTCCTGTTTGTGTTGAATTCATTAAGTGGCCCCTGTTGGCATATTTCACATTTTGGTTGCTTTGCACTATAACTGTAAGTTAGTATTTCTGATTATGTTCAAGTGAGTGGCGGACCAGGATTTTCCTTTGAGGGGTGAGGACCCAAACCCGTAGTAGGGTTTTGGGGCCAAAGCTCTTCATGTGGGTTTGGAAGGCAGACCCACAATTTTCATGTGGGTTTTGGAAGCGGACCCAGAATTTTCATATGGTTTTTGAAAGTGGCCAGAGGTCCAATGGGGCGACTGCCCAAAAAAGCATACATGTAGGTCTGCGCCTGCATGTAACTCCATATACTTTAATTAGATGCACAGTAATTAACATTTAATTAAATTTTGTGACATGAGTATGCGTTGGTTAACATTTTGATCTTAACATGTCTTATAGGTTTGCATGTCATGTTTCTTCATTTTGTGGATTAGAATATGGTTAACAGTGTAGTGTATATGATGTTCATTTGAGGCCAGATCCAGCAATGAGCCTAATAGCCATTCCTGGGCCGGACTTACTACTGAAATATTTTCAAGTCAAAATTATGCGGGGATGGGCCAGCGCATGCGAAAAGGCCCAGCCAATTCATCACAAGAAGAGAATATTTCCTCTGGAAGAAAACTTATCTGTTAGTTGTAACATTCTGGAAATAGTTTTCTTCTTGTTGGATAAATTTGTATTTGGAGAATAGATGGAACACAGGTGGCTGAGAAGTGCCTGTTTTAATGACATCCTAGATCTATTTTGGCCAAGAATTTCCATTATCGTAATTTTTTAGCAACATCCTTGATCTATTTGGGCTAGTAATTTTTGTAGTCAAATATTTTTTTCCAGAATAATCCCATTTTTTCCATGATCAGATACATTGAACCGGAGAATATTATTTTGTTTTAGTATCTTATGAAACATATCTACAGGAAAGCTGTTTGTCACATACAGTATAACTGTCCCCTGTTTTTAACCAGCATTCATATGTTGAATATGTTAATATACATTGTTATGACATTCACTAACAGCTCGAGCTTTTGGTGTTTCCGGTTATTAACATGGCATCAGAGCCAAAGGTCACAAGTTTGAAACCCCTGGGAGGCATGTTACCTCCATTTGTTTGTCTAGTCTGTTCTGTTTGTTTGTTGTGTTTCGAATGCGAACGGCCTCCCGTTCGATTGTTATGACATTCATTGACAGCTTGAGCTTTTGGTGTTTCCAGTTATTAACAGTATACATACCACTTCTTTCATCGTGTTTCTTTCCTCACCAGATAGATAATATGCTGCATCAAAGATATTTTCCTTCAAAAAAGAACTCAGTTCCTGAGGCCAAATTTCAGTAATTGGTTGTATGTAGAGTAAGAGAAGGGATGCAACTAGACAATAGATAATCTTTATTTAGTTCATACTTACGTGAGAAGCAAGAAGTTCTTCCATTCATGGAACCATCTGATTCCTTTCATCCTTTGGTCATTAAAGACATTTGATATTTGGGTATGCTTCATTAGCATTTTAATTTTCAGGTGAAGTTATCAAAGGATGGGATGATGGGATTGCCACCATGAGGAAGGGTGAGAGAGCAGTCTTCACCATTCCACCAAATTTGGCTTATGGGGAGTTGGGTTCTCCTCCACTCATCCCTCCAAATTCAACACTCATCTTTGATGTGGAGTTGCTGTCCTGGAACACAATAAGGGATCTATCTGGTGATGGGGGGATCCTAAAGAAGATAGTCAAAGATGGTGAAGGGTGGGCCAGTCCTAAAGAGGCTGATGAAGTTCTAGGTAATATCTACCATTGTTATGGTGTTTTTCTCTTTTCAACAATTGTCAGAAAATTGCAAATGGGTAGAGAAAACCAGTTGGAATGCATACCACTTGCAAATTAGTTTTCTTGAATTCAACCAAATGCACCTAAATTTACTATTAACTCTTCGATTTTGGATTTTGGAGAGTCACATACCTAGGATGCCTTGGTTAATTTATTCATTTTCCTTCTTTTGGTTCAAATCAGCTTCAATGACACCACAGGCATAGATTTGGGATGTAAAAAGTATGAAGACAGTATCCAACCTAATGTGGCTCCAAGTCTACACCGTGTGCCAATGCACTATAGCTTTGAAACTAACTGTGATCTGGACTAAAGCCCAAACACAGCATGTGGTAATTGCTATTTTTGATGCTTATGCTTTCACTATGCAGTTAAGTATGAAGCAAGGCTGGACAATGGAAAAATTGTTTCAAAGGCAGATGAAGGTGTTGAATTTCATATCAGTGATGGTAAATTAAAGTTTATTTTCTATTTTATGGAATTCTTCTTTGCCTATTGTGCCTTCTTTCAGAAAAGTGATGGTCTTTCATGTTAAAAGGGTGAGAGAGTGATTAAAATCACTGTACAACATCTCCAATGTTTACTCTCTTTAGTTGGTATTCCAATATTCAGCATCAATTTTTGCTGAATGGTTCAATATTAATTACTCATGTCAAAGCTCTAAGTTTAACATTGCAATTTTAATATTTGGCCTTCTGTCCCCAACCCCTATCATATGCTCATTTTAGTTGTTGTCCTTGTACTTCTGTGTTCTACTAAACAGGTTATTTATGCCCTGCTATCAGCAATGCACTGAAAACAATGAGGAAGGGAGAAAAAGCAGAATTATTGGTGAAATTCTCACGTAAGTTGATATTGTTGCATAATTCCTGATCTAGATGTCTTATTAGATAAAAGCTTGAGGATCAATGCTGATTTAAAAATTTTTTTATTTACTTTTTAAATTTAGATTAAGATAAGAAGGCGGTTCTTATCTTGATGAGTTTTTAGTTGGAATTACACGACTTAAGGAAGACAAAGATCATCCATATAGAGTTTGTCTCATTCTGTTGAAATCAATAAATAGGTTTCATTGCACAAGGATTCAGTGTGCACTTGATAAAGCGCAAAAACTCCAAAGTTTCTCTCATTTTTAATTTGCTTTTCCCATTTTTCTTGTATTCAAGTTAATAAGTGTTTGCACCTATCCTCATCTACTGGGATAAACTCTACATTGTTATCACCACAGTATTTCTTATAACTATCGAGAAAAGTGACTTTAACTTTGTAATTGATATTAAATCATATAGATAAGATTAATAAATATGTGCTGAGTAATGTGTGATGTTTCTGCATTTCTTAGAGGAGCCCTGAAATGCATACCGCTCTCACTCAACAGTACTTCTTAGTTTGTTTAGGCATAGTTTAAATATCAGTATTGGACGCCATAATCCATATGCATATCAGCTGTATCAGTGATAGTACGAGTGATATTCTAAAAAATGGTCGTTAAAGAATAACTGAAGAATCAAGAAGAACATAAAATCCTGGAATTTGTACTTTTTAGGTGCTTTCCGCCCGATTTTATGTGTCCCAATCTTCATACTACTATAGTTTGCTGTCTGCAACCAAATATAGGTTCTATATAATTTTCAACACTTTAGAGTAAATCTTTCACTTTTTTCAGAGCATAATTAGCCATGAGTTTTGAGTCATTGCAGTTGGGTGTGTTACTTTGTAGATTGAGTGTTCACCCTTCACAGTATGAGGGTGATCTCATAACCATGCACCATCCTTTTGCTTTTTATTTTTTTGAGATTGTAAATTAGACTTTAAGAACTTTCAGATAAATACAGCATTTGTTTTTAGACATATTTCCATCAATTACATCACTAGCGAAGTTAGTGACCTTTAATATGATGAATCACATGTACAACTTCAAGCAATGTGGTGTATCCTCTGTCACTTCTTGTGGGCACACCTAGATAGAAGACAATCAAGGGAAACAGAGGGTTGTATTGGACAGGATACAGATAAGGAGTGAACTCAATGTCATCCCATCAATTGATCGTAGCCCATGATAAAATATAATGGTGACTTGATGTACAGTTTAATGTTAAACTAGATTAGTGCCAGTTCAAAGGGGATAAAAAGCCATTGGACGAGACCCTACCGGGGGTAGGATTCGCAACCTTCCCTGCAATTAAATCCAACAGCAATTGGCTATCACAATGAAATCATTACATATATCCTTTTTCAGCTCTAATTGTGTTATTGTGCAAAGGTTTGCCAGCTTAGGGTCATTTCTTAGTCTTCACTCCTTTATTTTAAACTGCCAAATGTTAAATCACGAGGTATTTGTCAATGCAAGTCCTTCTTTTCTTTCTTGAGTTTTAATGTGCTGCTCCTGCTCGTGGCCAGCTTGACTGTCCCTTGAGATTGATCTTTCCTTTTAGGGTATTCTTTCTAGAAATCTACCTTTGGTAGTTAATATAATCTAATAACCTGTTCCATTCTGCTATGATGCTAGGAACTGATGTTCCTTAGATACTGGTATATGATCAAGATACTAGCATCACCAAGATAGCCAACACCACAAGATATCATCACCATCATCTGAGCCAAGTTCCTTTATGTTGGGTCTCATGTTATATAACCAAATCTCGTGTCAGTATGCTCATAATACTCAAGCTCTGCATAGTTTCCTCATGTTTCTCATAAGAAATCTATTAAGGCAGCTAAAGAATAGTCTCTTTCTATGTTCTAAATGTAAAATCTTCAAAAATTAATAGTTTGTTGAAGGTGGCATGCTAAGAATATAAAAAGCAAGTCTCGTTCTATAAAATAAAGAAAATTAACATAGGGAAAAATGTACTATAAAAAGTTATAAAATTAACTGACTCTCATATTTTTTTAGTGACTGCATGCATATTAGTGCCTAGAACTTGGGAAACAAGGAGTTATATGCCTTTCATCTCTGTTTATCATGATCTAGGCATGGGTATATTAGCTTCTGATTAATTTTCGATGTTTGTTGACCATAGTCATTATTTGAACTGTACTGCTTTCATTTTTTATATTGGGCAATCACAGCCATATTATTTTACAGATCTAATACAGAATGGTGATGAGACTAGTCGAAGTGATATTCGAGTTCCACTCAATTCAAATCTAGTGGTAGATCTAGAGCTGATTTCATGGAAAAGAGTCATCGATGTCACAGGTGATAAGAAAGTTACTAAAAAGATTATGAAAGAAGGTGAAGGTTATGACTGTCCCAGAGAAGGATCCCAAGTGAAGGGTATGACTAGCTTCTATATCATTCACATATAATAAGTAGATTCATGTCATTTTACTGTATCTTCACTGAAATATACTCAACAGCTAGATGGAACTAGCTCTAGTTTTATTATTTTAAATCTACTTTCAGCAATTTTTACTCAGGCTACTCCCATTGACAAAGGCTCTGCTATATTCACTTGCATACTAGTTGTCTGGCATTCTATCTAGGTACACAATTCATACATGTTCAGTATGCAGACCATCCATCTGCGTGGTTTACTTTTTAGATGGCCATACCAAAAATTACAATCAGATTAACACTTGGCATCAATTTGAAAATTTTAAACAACTGAATTGTAAGAACAGAAAAGATGGACTTAAATATGTTCCTCATTGAATGGGAAAAATATCTGCCACCATTGAATTCAATTGACAAATGTATCTTTGGATAGCTGATCTACCTTAGCACCAAGCAAATGAACAGCCTTATATCCATCCATGTATTCCAATACAGAGATACTGTTTTCGAACTTGACTCCTGAAAACATTTTTGTTAATTTGGAAATACAGCTCAACGGCTGAGATTCCAAATCAAAGTTATTGTGAAATCTTTTTTGATGTGTATCAAATGATAACATAGTGATTTGACTGTGAGAGCTTTAAACCATATCCACTAAAAGATAGAAGCAATAGGTGGAGACATGATGTGGGGTTGATCAAGTGCAGAGTCTTGTGGGCTTTCAGATATTTGAGTCTGATCAAGAACAAGAAGAAGGTGAACACTAATCTGCTACTGCCGAGGTCTCAGGCTAGCTCCTGTCTTCCAACAGCATTGGCTAGACTCATGCTTGCTTTCACAATAAATGCAGTCACCTTTGCTGGTCTGGAATTGACAATCTCCTGTTCTGTTTCTGATCATCACCGTCATCTTGGGCTTCATTTGATGATCTATTCTTAAACTCTTTACCCTTGTTTTTCTTGATCTGTTGTATCTCTTCCAGTTTCTTTTATGCAAAAAGGCCTCCTTCACAGCAGCTGCATAAGTGGACAATTCAAACATGGCAACTTCCCTTTTCACAGCTGACTTGAGTCCCTTCATGAACCTGCTAATCTTTTTCACCTCGGTTGGGACAAGTTGCAGTGTATAATGGGACAATTCAATGAATTTTGCTTCATAATTGGCCAGAGACTTGGATCCTTGAATAAGAGTTAAAAATTCAACTAATTTCTTATCTTTCATATGAACTGGAAAGAACTTGTAATTAAATTCAGTCTTGAGAAAATCACAAGGAATTGGTCTAGCTCTCTTAGCATGAGTCCTCTTAATAACATCCCGCCAACGTTCTGCCTTGTCCTGAAGCATGAAAGCAGCAGAGGTAACTTTCTAATTTTCGGGGCACTCCATAATGTGATAAATCTTTTGTAGTTGCTACATCCACTTGTCAATGGTCCCGCTAAAGTGTGTGGGACCGAGCACCTTGAATCTTGTAAAGATACCATTGTCTTGTTTTTCATAATGTCCTCCATGATTGTATTATTCTTCAAAAATTCCATAAATCTCACTGGGATCTGCATTTGGAACTACGACTATTATTGGAAAGCTGCGACAAAGTATTGGAACACTTGTCCGGCATTGTTGAATCCAGACTTCTAAAAACCTTGAAATCCAAGATCATCAGGACCTTGGATCCCGATGCGCTAACGGTCCCACTTAACAAATCATAGTCAAATCACAGAGCGGAATCATTCAATCCATCACACACTAGGCACTATAATCATCAAAGCTTTATTAAATCTAAATTAACTTACCAATTATGAACACTAACCAGAAATATACATCATACTAAACTAAAAGATTACAATTGCTTTGGGTAACTTAGACACTAATTTCTACTATCATCAATCTCTTGAACTCATGTCACCACTCAGGAGATCACACTTCTCCCACAGCACACCAAAACAGGTCCAACCCTAGATCTGTTGGAAGGAAACAAAAGAACAACAAGTAACTGATGGCTCCACAAATAAACAAACCATAAAACCATAGCAAATGGGATTATCAGCCAATCGATAGAAACACGAATATAGGTGCATGATTACAGACATGAACATGAATGTAATAATAATTCATGCAATTGAGGCAATAAGGTCGGGTGATTCAGGTAATAGGCGACACAATGATTGACCCATAGCTAGGTATGAATATGGGAATAAAACTCAAAAGCAATGATAACTTCGGCTTAGGTAACTCTGGGCTGACACTAATCAAGGGATGAACATAGAAATACAATTTGTAACAAATCAAGCAATACTCTAAGATAAGCTACATCTTTAGCAACACGAATAGTGCGAAGCATTGCTTGCTAAAAATTAAGCCTAGTCAAGCATGCGTACTTTCAAGTGAACCTAGACCAAGTACAAATGTCATTTCTTTTTATCAATCATATATAACTAATGTAAAGCTAGCATTATTGATGGTGAACCCATACCAGTAATTTAAGTCAAATCAATATTACCAATGGGAGTTTAAACTTTAACTTCAAGAACTCAGGAAACATGGGAGCTAACTGCAGATTAGTAATCGTCACACAAAGGGGTTCCCAATCCCAATGTCATTCCTAAAAAGGGCTAAAACCCTCATATGAGCGTCATCATGGTGCGTTGCCCATATTTAGATAATGCTTTTAAGATAGAAAAGAATGTAACACTCAACAATGCATAACATGACACATAGATTGATACCACATAGCATAGTTTGTACACAAACATGTTCATTAAGGATCTCATCCTAACATCCGCACAGTTCAAAACATGATAAATCACTTGATCAACATAAGGCATAAGGTCTAGCAAGGATTTAGATCATTTAGATCACAAACAGCCATAGGAGATCAAAACATCAAAATCTAGAAACTTGTAAAAAATTCTGAGGTTTTCCTATGCTTATAGGTCCATTTAGAAAATACACCATAAATCCAATATAAGTGTGATTGGGGTGATGATAGATTAGTGGAAAACTACAGCAGTTCACTAATTTACTACAAAAGATCTCAGTCCAGTTCGGCCAATAAACTGGTTTTACTACACACTTAAGTATAGTGAAGTTCGGATCCCCTGCAGCTAG
Organism: Persea americana; assembly: GCA_029852735.1. NCBI lineage: Eukaryota > Viridiplantae > Streptophyta > Magnoliopsida > Laurales > Lauraceae > Persea > Persea americana. The sequence continues at coordinate 21,470,784 of CM056811.1, forward strand.
ATAGATTTTCCCTTGTAACTAACATTGCTCAGAACTTGGTCATTAGACCTCAGGATTGCGCAATCTTTATGTTGGTTTTATAGTATTCAATGAGATGAACGTAACAATATAGCTGGATTGTGATTCCCAGGACGTTTGAATGACAAAAAAAGGGCATACAAGACAAGATTCTGCTCAACTACATTGATTCTGAATCACAGCTAAAATATAACTCATACATTCTATTTTGTACAAAACCATCACGGAACCACACAACAACCACATACATATTAGATTCAGGTGTGTGTACATCTAAATCAAAGTGTATGACACAACATGAACATGATAATCATAAGTAGAGTACCAATTTGATAAAACAAGATCAAGAAATCTAGAAATTCAAGCATACGGTGATGGAATAGAAATCTATACAATCAAAACCATCTAAAACTCCAAACAAAGATGTTAGAATATACTAGAAGCATGCATCTTACACTAAAGTAGGTATCTTTGCATTATATCAAGAGAAGACACTACAAAAGCCCTAGATTCTAGTATATTGGAAGTCTTGGAATAGAAGACTCAACTACTAGGGTAATATGGTAATGGTGAGTTTACTTGCCTCTAGTGATGATCAAAATTTCAAGAAGATGATGGCAATAGATGGAGATGGTGGTGCTTGACTTGTGATAAAGATGCAAGACCCAAGCCCAAACCTTCCTTTCTTCTGTTATTATTCTTTTTCACTCTCTAATGTGGGTGTGTGCAAATATGTATGGTTCATGCTTTTTACATAAAGTGATTATGCCTCCTTTCCTTTGTGACACCATTATCATGATAAATACACTAAATTAACCATCTAATATCATTAAGCATGTTCAAATAATAATATTGATTATTTTATTTAAATAATCATAATTACCATATTATAGATAATTGCAATAATTATTATCAAAACAATCATTTTGACAATAATCACAATAAAACAAGAATGTTGTCCCACTCAGACCCGAAGCACACGCCCACACAAGACTACAACGCGGCATGGGGCAATTTTGCCGAACGTGGTTTTCAAACCTGGGACATGTTAGCTCTGATATCATCTCAAAGTTGCTAACCATTAATCCCAAAAACCAGTTGGTGATGGGAAACTGCACAAACAACTACTTAACAATTTTGTCCTCCAATTCTCCCTAAAGTATTGGGTTGTCACATCGATTTAGAATATTAATCTTGTTTTAGGATGCAAGTTCCTATAGTTTGGGCCATACATCTTTAACCACTGGATCTTGCTTTTTTTATTTGCAGTGAAATATACTGGTAAACTTGAAGATGGAACCATTTTTGAAAGGAAAGGATCTGATGAAGAGCCATTCGAGTTTATGTGTTTTGAAGGTATTAGTTCAACTATTGTGCATAATAAATAATGAGAAAATATTTATTTGCAAAAGGTTCCGAGGATAGAAATGAAATTGACAGCTATAGTGAATACTAGACAACAAGGATCTTCATAAAATGAGTTAATCTCAGATCATCCTGGATCCCTACTAGGGGCCCAAAAGTCAAGATTTTAAATCACTAAAACATGGACCACACTTTTGCAAACTCTAGTCCTCAAGCTCAAATACCATGAGTTACTACTGGAGACCTGCCTAAAAATTTCTTTTTTTTTACCTATTCTTTTGCAGAACAGATTACTGAGGGTTTAGACAGGGCAGTCATGACAATGAGAAAAGGCGAAATCGCGGTGGTGACAATATGCTCAGATTATGGATTTAGAAATGCAGAATGCCATAGTGCCTTGGGCATGGTTCCTGAAAATGAAACACTCCTTTATGAAGTAGAGTTAATTAGCTTCACAAAGGTTTGCTATTCTCTTAAATACTTAAGCATTACTCTTATATCTTGTGTGCCACAGAAAATTATACATGGAAATTTGAATATGTTAATTCAGCAATCACACCAGTTAGACTATCCATTTAAGTCCTTGAGGTTAGTTCATTTATGATGCTACCTCAAACACCCCCCCAATTTTCTTCTATCTAGGCATCCATCTTTTTATCCACCTTTTTTTTTTTTGTTGTATTTAATTCATATGGTAATCATTCATAGGAGATGTTAGTTGAATTTAAGTGAAATTGCATGAGTGAACTAATCATTGAAATTATTATATCATACCACCACTTCCAATTGGTTTCTGAATGCTTTTCATTGTCTTGATCTTTTTTCTGTAAAGTTTGTATTCTTTCTTCCCCTATCGTTTGATGTTGTTTTTCAACCATGCATTTCTGGAAGTGATTTCTTTCATCTCAGTAATTGAACTTTAATTAATTAAAATACATGAAGGAAATGCCACCAGAGATTCCAAATTATCACATTATTGCATGACAATGTTGTACAGGAATAATGGACCAGATCTATTGGCACCCACTATATGAAGATTTGGTCTATTACTTGGAGCCACTGGTACACAACAATTTGTTGCCCGTGTGTGTGTGTGGGTGGGTGGGGAGGTAGGTGGGGGTGGGGGCATTTGGGGGGTTGGGGTGGATCTTGGAGATACTTTTCTTTGGCTTTCTATTGTATAGTGGACATTGATAACTCCTTAAATGTTGGCCTCCTTTCTATCATGCAAGGATGGCCGCATGAATTTTTTCCTTGAGGGAGGTACTATGTGAAAAAAAAATATTGGGGGGCCACATATAAAAAGACCTTAAGGCTTCAAAAACTTGGGGAGGCCATGGCCACTGGTATCATAATAGCTCAGCATTTTCATCCTATTAAACTCCTAATGCAATCCTGTTTGGCAATTGGCATTTTCTGTAATCAAATATGAAATATTTGCAATATGGCAATAACTGTTTGAAGGCATTGAGAGGGCTCCTAACCTACAAATAACCAATATCATTTTTGAAGGAGATCCACTTTTGATGCATAGAGGCCTCCATACAAATGAGAGGTTCTTACGGGGATTTAATGTCTACCTGGAAGAAAATCAGCTCTTCCTTGAAAAGTATCCACTGTTGGAAATCTGACTACTGCTACAGAAATGCTAACAGGATAGCATACGCTTTAGAAAAGTTTGGTCCACCATCTTTCACCATATTCAGAGACGCTTTACCACCTGATATACACAGTCAATATATCCAGGAACAAGCGATAAACATGCAGATGATGAGTTGATGACTGATCAAAGGAGCTTCCAACAAGTTCTGGAAACAAATGGTACTGCAAACATGGGTGTCCAGTAGGCTAGGAGAGAGTTTTGTTACAAGTTTTGGGTGCATGTAGGTTTTCTTTTTTTTTTTTTTTTTTACAATTCGTTGTTTACTGTTTTTTTTTAATACCTCTTTTTATGCTGTTTCTATACTTATCCTAGACTCTGTTCTTCTGTTTCTAATATAACCACTATTCGCAAAAAGAAATTGTAATAATTAAGATTGCCAGCCCAAAGGTTCCATAATGCAGTGTTGGAAAAGAACGTTGAAATCTATCAGATCACAATTTTTTAAAAAATTGGTTTGCTTTTCCATATGATGTGATAGAATATTTTTTTTTTTTTTTTTTTTTTTTTATCAATCTCTACCTATGATAGTTAAATATTTCTAATATGTTCAGGATAAAGAATTTTGGAAGATGGAAACTCTAGAGAAATTGGAAGCTTGTCAGAGAAAGAAAGATGAGGGTAATACATTCTTCAAGGCTGGAGAGTATTGGCATGCCTCAAAGAAATATGAAAAGGTTATAATGTGTGGAGGAGAAATGAATTTGCTTTATAAAGTAGTAAAGGGCTTGTATTACCCAGATATAGATACTAATATGGGCATAGATATGAGAACTAGGATACCATTCATTTCTAAAACATCAAGACATGAATATAGATCTAATTATCCCATTCATTTTAAACTGTTGATGTTAATCCTATAAGAATTACTTAAAACATATAATCAGTAGATGTTGTCAATATTTAGTTCTATTACATCAAACTCATTTAAGTTAGTCCTCACTTTACTGAAAGTGTGTCTACTATTAATAACTCACAATTACATTGGGAAGATGGTCTTGGATTAAGTCTTTTTTTTTAAGCACTACATTAAGATTCAGCTAAAGCTACAACTGCAAGTGTCCTACAAGTGTTTGTATTAACATCAGTATATGTGATGTCAGACATGATGCCGTAGATTATACAAGTGCGCAGTATCTTTTGAGTTCAAATGAATGATCAAAGCACAAATTTCTCTGGTGTTTTGCATATTGATTATGTTATGGGGCCCTCTAGATACTGAATATCCATTAATGACCATATGCAGGCTGCTAGATATGTTGAGTATGATCATTCTTTCTCTGATGAGGAAATAACCAAAGCAAATGCCTTGAAAATATCTTGTAATTTAAACAATGCAGCTTGCAAGTTCAAGCTTGGAGATTATGATGAAACATCAAGATTATGCACAAAGGTCTCTCTCTCTCTCTCTCTCTCTCTCTCTCTCTCTCTCTCAAACTGTCATAGCTATGCCAATCATTGTTTAACTATGTCGCTCTCCCTCCCCTCTATCTCCACTAATCATTGTGCAACTATGCTTCTTGACAGGTATTAGATCTTGATCCCTATAATGTAAAAGCATTGTATAGAAGATCTCAGTCATACTTGAGAGCATCTGATTTTGAGAAAGCTGAAGAAGACCTTAAGAAAGCACTATCAATTGATCCTAACAACAGGTATGTGTATTCTCTGCACAGTGCTCTTCATCAAAACCTAATATATATATATATAGAGAGAGAGAGAGGGAGAGGGAGACATTTCAGGGACATAATGCAATACATTGGCAGATCCGGGATGTTTGTGTGAGGGGTTGGACCCAGGAATTCTTCATTGCGGGGGCCACTGTGTAGAAAAAAAAATTCTTGGGAGGGCAACCTATGAAAAAGATCCATGTGATTTTCAAAATATTTAAGGGATTTTTTGAGATATTTTGGGGGGCCATACGTAAAAAATTGTGGGGCGGGGGGCGGGGGGGAGTGTTTGGTTATTTAGGTTTTGGGTGCAAAACTAGGATTTTCATGTGGGTATTGGGGGTGGTCGCAGGATTTTTTATGTGGATTTTGGAAACAGACCCAAAATTTTCATTGGGTTTTGGCAGCGGACCCAGGTCAAACGAGGGCAACCACCCCCAAAAGCACATACCTGGGCCCGCTAGTGATGCAATATAATTTGTGTTTATCATTGTGAATCTAGGTTGCCCGAGCCTAGCAACTTTGTGTTGCACAATAGCATACTGATAAGACGATACTCAGTCCAATCCATCGTCATCAAATAGATTGTGGAAGGGCAAATGGTACTCCAAAAGGATCAAATGGGCAAAATCGCATGGTCTAGATTGTATATTAATGTGATTTTTGGGCTTTATTGTGCATTATGACTAGGCCCATAACTTGTACAATCTAAACTAGCATACATTTGCGTAATGGAATAGCTCCACTATTTGAAACACTGTAGCAGACACATTGTGTCCACCAAAATATATTTATCTGATGTTGTCTTATATTGCTATATCCATCTGAAGGTAATCAATTTTTCTCAACTTTCTAACCAACAGAGATGTTAAGGTTGAGTACAAGAAGTTGAAAGAGAAGCAAAAGGAGCATGATAGAAATCAAGCCAAGATGTTTGGCACCATGTTTTCAAGGATGAGCCAACTGGAGATGTAGAACCATGCTAGCTTCTTAAGTTTCATACTTGAGTCTGAACATGAAAGATGATCTCTGTCTTGATGCAGCTCTATAAGTCCATTTAAAATTTTAATTAACTGATGACTCTCTTGCAGGGTTCTCTCAGTGGTATCAGGTTTTTTCAAAATAAAACTTCAAGTGGTCAAATTTTCATGAATTGGTTTATCACAATGGATATTTTTGCATAATGTTAACGTTCCACAATGCCTCACAAAATGCTCTGATTTTTCATGGGCACAAAAACTCAATGGTTTCGTTTGGCGCATTTATGCATAGAAAAGGAAAATTTTGATCCAATTTTCCTTAAATCTGCCAAAATATGTTTACTTTGGCGAATGAGGCGTTCAGAATCACTTTTCTGCCGTACCACAGAAAATGAGTTTCTTCAGCGCGGCGTTCTAGAATTAAACAAACAGGCCCTTCATATTTTTGGCTTGAAGAGAATCTAAATCTGTTCTGTGCTCTGTAACGCTGAAAGGGGTTTTCTTGATTCGCATGAATCATCATTGAATGCATAGATGGTGAAAGAAATTGTAGAAGAAGAATTCATATCCTGGAGCAGTTTAATCAGTTGCATTGATAGTGAGAACAAAACACTGAATAAAGACAACATTTTAGTGCAAGTGAAATACTACCTCCAGAAAAGGGTGACCGAGTTTGGTTGGGCAGTGACCTCAAATAAGAGACATCTTGTATTCCCAAATAGTTGCAGCTCATTCAAATTACACCTGACAATGTAGCTCAACCAAGTTTATCTGAACTAAGGATGATTAACTGCATGATGGAGAATCTCTGTTTTGGTCGGTTTGGCTAACCTAATTTCCTCTGTAACAGTACTTCTGTCTCATATTTCTCCTTCCTCTTCTCCCTCCTCTTTCTCCATCTCCCCCACTCCATTTCTCGCACAATCTGCCGCCTCTGCTCTCTCTCTCTCTTTTGAACGATCTTCCATCTTCCTTCCATTATCAAAAACCCGCGTTAGGCCTCCACTTCCACCAAAACCAGCTCTCTTTTTAACCCTAATTACAGCATCTTTCTTCTTCCATTATCAGAAAACCCACATCACAGGCTACCATTTCCATCAAAAAGCACTTCTCTTTCACCCTTTGAAACTCTTTTTCTTTCATCTCAAAAACACACATTAGCTTTTCATCCCCATAAAAAAAGAACTCCTAAAAAATCTCGAGGCACCCATTTCAAGAAAATCAGTTTCATAAATGGGTTTCTCTAAAAAATGACAATGTTGAATTTCTCCAGCGGATTCAACTAATTCTTATTCATCTTCCTCCATCTCGGGTTTTGGGGTTTGCTGGATTTTACTACCTTGGTTGAGGAATTCATGTTTGTGGGGTTTTCGGATCGACCCAAGGAAGCCCAGAAATTCACAACATTGAATAGTAGAGCCTTTCAGCGGGGTGGGTGAGGAATGGAATGGGGGAGAGAGAGAAAGAGGTGGGAGAAGAGGGAGAAAGACGATGAAAAAGAGATATGAGTAATGATATCATTGCTCTACTGAAAATTGGTGGGAGGACTTTTGCTCTGGTAGTTTGCTCTTAGAATATTAATCCCAAGATAAAAAAGAAAAGGTGCTTTTTATAAAGGATTCAACGAGCATATATTTGTAAACAAGAAGAGAAGCTTTCATTTTTAAAGAGAATAACAAAGAAAAAAAGAAGAAGAAGAAGATTGAATGTATGGGTGCCTTGAGACTCTGAATCTACTGATAGGGTGCTGACCAAAGTGTATTTGCAACTCGGTGTTCCTACCACCATTTTTGAAACTCAATTCCAAAAATGCCATTTTTTGGAAACTGATGTTCTCGGTTCTGCATTAAAAACCACGTTCATATTTGTTGTTGTTTGATCCCACCAAAACTGCATATTTTCTTTTTTCTAGAAAGCAACTACATTCATATCTTTTATGGACACAAATCCTACATAATGCATAATGGAATTCACATTCACAATTTGATTGGACAAATGACAATCTTCATAGCCTCCCGACCATGAAAGGGTGGCTGAAGGAAGGAATGGCTTTAAGCCTCTTGTGTATTTTTTGTGTGTTTCCTTCCACCTGTACTACTATTCTGGCATTAAAGTTCAGCTAAAATCTCATTAGAGATGCAAAAGCAATACTTAGTGGAATTTACAGGTGAGGACGTTGAGTGTGGGGAGAGGCAGGGATTCTGCAAGTGGGTGGCTGTGATTCTCTAAAAGAGCATCTTTTACATAAGATCCAACCAACCTCTAGCCATGCCATCCGTCCAAGTGCCCTGCCTTCTTCTTAGAAGAACCCATCTCTTCTTAGTGGAATTTACAGATGGAAGGATTAGGAATTTTGTTGGGTTTACCTTCCAGCATGGGAAGGACCCAGAAGAAAGCCTTGCCGGGTCTGGGGAGAGATAGAATTGGCAGCTTGCACCCGATTTTCCGCTGTCGCCGTCATTTGCGTCAAGTTTTTGGGATTTTTATAAATAAAAAAATTAAGCTTAAATCATAATTAAATAGTTTGAAAAAATTCATCGACTTCCTGATGGAAAAATGTTCCACGGAAATTGTAAGTAAATTAAAATATCAAAATAAAATGAGGAAAGGAAAGGAATGTCGGGACAAATTGGTAGCCGAATCACGTCTTTGAATATGCTTTTTTAAGCAAATTTTGCCCCAGTAAAGATGCAGATGGATTTTTGGACGTCTGCCCCAAGATAAAACTGCTTCCTGATCAGATGATCTCCACCACTCGTGTACTCTAAAAGATGAGAAACGCAAATCCCAAAAATCGCAGTCTAGCAGCAGCTTGAAATAAAAATTCTCAAAAACTTGAAGAGAGAGAGAGAGGAGAGAATTGTTTGAGATGAAGAAAGCCTTCACCCGGACGTTCTTATATAGGGCTTTCTGGCAAAAAGTTATCGTATCTCCAACGGAATACCATTATTCCATAAAAAATGAGCAGCGGAAAAGCTGTCTTTAACAGTCACAAGAGAAACGGGCTTCACAGATCTGGATCAATTCCAAGTCGACCCAAACTCAACCCAACTAAAACCTAAAATAACGCAGGCTTATGTGAGCCGGGCCGGGCCCGCCACGCAACCGGCTGGCAGGACAACACACGCGCAATGAAAGTGTGTAGTCACCACTACCTAAGCCTTCTTCAGAGACTTACACCATAGTTATAAGTGTAAACAATAATAAATGACTCTAAAAGAGTTCTTCACAACCGATGTGGAACTCTCTTAAATAAAGAAAAGAGAAAAACATGTGCGTTAATGCACAAAGATACTAACACTTCCTGTACAAAGAGTTTTGAAATTATCAGACACGGTGGAACTCCAAAATGCTCCCTTCTACTTGAGCATCTAAAAATTCCATCAGAAAGTAAAGTGGGTTCAAATTACTAAACTATATACCTTTTAGGTGGTTGGAATTTTGAAATGCTCGTAAAAAAAAAGTGTAAACAAGATGTCACATAATGTAAAAAAAAAAAAGGAGATTTGGCGACAGGTCCCTCAACATTTCACTTTCTGGTCTTAGATCCACAATCGTTTTTCCTAGTGTGGTAGGTCTTTTTTCCAAATTTGAAGACCTAAAATATCCAAGTTACCCTTTCTTTAAAAGATCTTATTTATTTAAAGATAAATCATGTCCCATGATTAGTGGGATATGCCATTAATAACAATCAACTACCATTGCAAAAGACAAATAAATTTCAAAAACACAAATAGATTTCAAAATTTTGAATTCGGATCCTCTTGGAAGATTTGAAATTCAAATTTTGATTTTTTTGGCGAATTTAAGATTTGCCAAAAAGCTCAGATAAATGTTCCAAAAATTTGCCTTTTTACTAAACAGAGTTCGGATCCTCTTGGAAGATTTGAATTTAAAAAATTCAAAATTTAAGTTGCTAGCAAATTCAAAATTTGCCAAAAAAACTCATATAGATTTTCCAAAAAACTCAGATGAAATTTTAAAATAACTCAATTAAATTTCACAGAAACTTGGATAAATTTCACAAAAACTCAAATAAGCAATGGTCTGCGGGCAGAGACTTCCCTCTTTCTCCAGCGACTTTGAGCAAAACCAAAAATCTTCTCAGATCTTCACTACCTTTACCCGACTCCAATTTTCTCTGTTCTCTGCAAACTCATATGTGCGTCTTCCTTGTCAAAGACCGTGTATAGTAGCAGAGCCCCAAACCAACTCTGTTCTGGTTCTATAGCAGTAACCAAGAGACGATAGTATGCTATCTTTCTCTTTGCTAATTATGGAGCAACACCGACTATGGCTAGAACTTTAAGCTTTAAAAATAATAATGTGTACTAGAGACTTTATAACACAACTCTCAGGGATCTCTCACTAATTTACCCCAAAAAATTACCTAAACAAGGTAAATAACTATAAAAATTTCTAGCAAAGAAAGAGTCCCTTAAACTATCTTAAATTCACCTTTCATTTTAATTCACTGTGTTAACACGCTCCAAGTAAATTACCCAAAGAGGCCTTATGTTCTTTGGTTCGAATCACTGTGATAATGCATGAAAACGAGTAGTCTTGAAGGTGCTTTGGTTCCGATACTAGATCCTTTTTTTACCTTCCACTTGTGGAGGAGAACGTTGCTGGAGAAGGTATTGCTCGGATGCTCACTGAGCATCAGCTTCCGGAAAACCAGAGTATAGGGAAGCACTATCCCTCGGACAATTTGGTGGTATATCTTCCAAAGGGGTTACCTAGGAAGAGTGCTTTAAGTAAATCAACCTATATTTACCGAGGTGACTTCACAGTTCTGTTGTCACCTTTCTAAGCTTTAAATAAATCCATCAATATTTACGCAAAAAAAAAAAAAAGTTGAGTGGTAAAGACGGTGGTACCAACATGCATTTCCGCCAACATTATGCCCTGCAGGCGGCTCAAAGAGTCCCGAGGCACTTATATGATAAATGCCAAAAAAGAATGGAGAGAAGAAAAAACAGAAGAATGACAGTGACTCTTTTGTTTCGAAGGAAACGGAAATTTTTTCCCGAAAACGATTCTGTATCCTTTCAAATTTTATATTCAATGAGCAATGAAATTTCATTGAATATTCTTTCAGAATGGTCAAATAATGCAAATGCATTCACACATAGGTGTTCCCTCCGCTTCTTGTTTTTCTTCTCATTAACAAGAAACCAGAATGAAAAGTTCCAATCAACCCAAAAAGCTCCAAAGATAAGACGTTCTCTTTCCAAGGAGCAAAACATCTTTTAACTTTTCTGTTGCAATCTTCTTTTGATCTGAACTGGGTTTCTTCGTTAATATAAGAGAAGTGAATTTGGATTAGTATTTGAAGCTCATGGGGCGTTTTCATGGCTGCAATCTAACGTTATGAAGAGGCAGCTTGGTTCCTGATTTACAATCGCATGCTCTCTCTAATATTAAGTGAAGGTATTGTATTCTGGTTTTTTCTTTATGGTTTCTTTGATTGGTTTTTCACTAGATGGATTTGGTTTGGGTTTTGGATGAGAGAAAAGTATCAACTGCTTCTGGATTATTAGTTGGTTGGGGTTCTTGTGTTTCACTTGGGGTGTCAAAGTCTGTGTAACAGAGTTTTTTGGGACTGCTTTCTTTGAGTTAGTTTTTATTTGGATGTTTGCAAAATCATAGTAACTTCTGTGGAAATGTGTAAATAATACCTGCTGTCCTATCGGAGAAGTGTGCTGTTTCACTTGAATTAGCTTTCTGGATAATTTGAATTTGGAGTTGATATTAAATGAAAGGGAATTTTGGCGGAGAGAATCAACCACTCCACCAAACAGGGATACTAAAAGGTACTCATATTGATACGTTTGTGTGTTTTATTTGATTATTTATTGGTGTGTTTTGTGATGCATTTGTGTGGTCTGATGATATTTCTGTTCTCACTGTTTAATTAATAGAGTAATCATTCTCTTTCAGGAAAAAAAAATTCGAAATAGTATGTGTAAGACACCATGTGCCAACTCATAAGCAGCGATGTGGGATGCGGGACTTCCCAACAGTATGCTCTCCATGGATGTTGCCATCTTGAAGTAGAATCATGTTAATATATAAGTCTAGGCAAAACATTCTAACGTTTTGTATTGTATGTAACATTCATATCTCAGTTCTTTTTATGATATTGTTGATCTTAATTTTACTTTTTAATATTACAGGGAGCTTTACCTACTTGTATGCATGTCTGATGTCCATATTGCCACTGGAAACAACTCTATAAAATGTTATCAGGCTTTAAAAAATAATAATAATTAAAAAAAAAAGAGAGAGAGAGTATATTCTCTGTAGTGTCTAGCAGTTTCATATCTACTTTCATATGAGAAGCTTTCCAATAGTCCTTTCCACTTGTTTTCTCCACCTTTTCTCCTCATTCTAACTATCCCTTTATATATATTTGTTCATTTGCAACCACAAGTTGCTTTCAGGTGAAGAGTGTCCTTGAACTGTGTTTGTATCTTTATAGTTATCACTTGCCTTTTTTACATTTTTGCATGTACTATAGTTTTTGATCTCTTGTATTTAGCCTTGGGCTCTGATATTGTATGTCCTTGGCAGCCTCAAATTAAAAAGATTATGCAAGCAGATGAGGACGTTAGGAAGATCACAACGGCCATGCCTCTATTAGCAAGTGAGTGTCCATAGGTCTTATGCTTCTGTTGGTGATGAGAAGCCTGACCTATTTAATATTTCCAACAGTTCAGCTCTAGGTGTAACATTTGCTTTATTACCCATCAAGAAAAGGCTTTCTGTGATGTCCTATTCTTGCAGAGTTTATGCTTTCATCATTTTTCTCCCTGATTCATTCTTATAAATTGTTTTGCAATATCTTTACATTGCGATATCTTAATCTCGTAAAGCTTTTTCTTCCTGGTATTATATTCTTGTAGCTATAGCATTATAGTTGTTTCTGCAAAACCTCCGTGAATCATCCTCATTCTACTTCTGCTGTTGGTGCCTGGTCCTTCAGAGTAGCCTGTCCCTGCTTTTACTGCCCCTCCCGCCCCAAGGTAGACCGTTCTCTCAACAACAGCTCAGTCTAGTTCCAGCTGCTTCCACCATGCGTGATGTGCGTGCTGCTTCTTCCGGGCAAATTGAATCAAGCACCACTACTGTTCCTGTTGCTAAAGTCGCTTCAAATTTTCCAAAGCAGCCAAAATTTGCCCCCAATACTAATGCTATTCCAAGTATACTGAATGCTTCGAGACAAACCAAGTCTGCTCCAGTTGCCTCTTCGTCTCAAGAAGTTCTACCTCGACCGACTATTTCAGCAACTACCGCTGGTATCTCCTAGTATCTTTCACAACTAATCACCAAGTTGTTGATTCTCTTTTTCTTCATTTTACTTTGTTCTTTCCTGCTTATTTTCTTCAGGCAGCATCGTCTCTGGCGTGGATACTTTCCTCGAAGTTATTCATTATCATTTGTTCATTATATGAATATTTTACATTTTCTCCCCCACTGTAGCCCAGATGGTTAGGGACACAGGTGTGAGTGTGTGTATTTGAGTCCTCCATGTAGCAGTATATACATATCCTACATTTCATAGACATTTTTGTTGAATCATTTTTAATTTCTAATGATCATTTCAGACCACTTCCCTTTGGATGGAGCTCAAACATCTTCAGCACCCCACTGTCAAGGGTCGACATCTAAACCTAGTCCTGTTCCCACTGTTGAGACAGGCGGTTCACTCCCCTCTTTGGTGTCCATGCATCCCGTAGTTGGTGAAGGACAATGCCGCTTCTCGACTAGGGTTAACCTCCATACCATTACCGAAGGAAACACGAGTCGATCAGCGTTGGAGGAAGGCGAGACTATCCACAAAGAGACCGTCCCAGTGGAAGAAGTGAAGGCAGCTCAAGCTGAAGTTTCTATGATCGACCAGCGAAAAGATGTTGTATTGATGTGCCGACATGAAATGCCTGCTGCTAAAGTAGTTGTGGAGCGACAAGAAGAAATATCTGAACAAACAAATGAGTTCACTCCTGAGACATCTATTTGGACTATGGTTGCTGCCAGCGGGAGCTCAGTTCCAAGGGAAATTCCAAAACTTGTTCCTGTGTCTGCGTATCAATCTGCTTCTCCTGAGCCTACTGCTGCCTTCATTGAGACCATTTCCACAGCTCTTCCGACGGAGTTGAGTCCCGAACAGCAAATTGCATTAGAGGGCTTTAAGGCCTTTGTCTCAGCTTTCAAAGGTTGTCCTCCAGCTTCTTTCCTAGGAGCCAGGGCTCCCCTCTCTAGCATTTTGACATTCGTACGTGAGTCAGGGTATCCGGTGAGACATCTAGAGACTCAATTGCAAGAAATGTTTGTTTTATGTGCATCTTATGCAGACATTTTGGCGAAAAGTTTATCTGAAATTGGCGAGGAGTCCTGTGCTGAACTTTTAAAGGAAGTGGAGGATCACCTTACTGCGGCCAGAAATCAAAAGGCCCAAACAGAAGCGACACAGTTTGAGGCTCTGACCACTCTTCAATCTTTATGGACAGAATTCACAGCAGTTACGAAAGAGGTGGAGGATCTTCAGTCCAAGCTAGCAGCAATGAATGAGAGGAAAGAAGCACTTGTGTCTCAGATTGGCCCTCTGGAACAAGCTACAATGGATCGGGAGCAGGTGCTGCAAGACTTAACTGTTAATGTGAACCAAGCAGAAGAGAACTCTGATAGAGTCACTCAAGAGCTCACATATTTGAAGGAAGATTCCTCATTTTGGGAAGCTAAGAGAGCTGGCTTGCTAGGTGACGTCAAAATGAGAATCAACTACTCACTAGATAAAATTTTGTCTTCTTTCTCTTGATTTTGCTCAATTTTTTTTTGTAACAGAATTTTATTTTTTTGGGACATGTAGTACTTTTCTTGTCAACTTCGGCTAACTTGATGAAAATATCAGATGCACCCATTTCCCTTTATTTATGCTTATTGTTGCTTGAGTAGCTTGAATGGCCTTTGATGTGCTTGTATAGATAGCCCTTCATGAATGCCAAGTTATTTTGTCTTGCAGATGAATATAACCTCCAAACTTATCATTAACTCTGGAAATTCTTACAAACTTTTTCCATTAGTGTTCTGTACTTCATGTAAATGTAATTTTCGCTATAACATACATTTGAAGTTCGCATGGTATGGACCGATTAGTCTTGTCTTTGTATCTTATCATATGACTTAGGACATGATTGATGTGCTCCTCAGACTCCAGGTTATTAAAATTTTGGCAGCCTCTAATTCTGGCAAACTCATTAATAAGATACTGTTGAATGACTTTCAATACATCATCTTTACTTCAATATAATAAAATTATGGCATCCTGGCTTGATACTAACACATTCTTTGGGAGCATCTATTAGAATGCCATATTGTATATAACTTATGCACAACTCCCTCCAAATGTGGTTGTCTTTATTGTGAACAACTGAGTCCTCAATGCTTCTTGTTAAAACAATCTACTATGGCTTCAATGGTGTCTGATGGAGGCATAATACGTTGGTCACAAACAGTTATCTCCATTGATTATCTATCCAGAATTGCATTGTGGTGCCTAGGCTTGCTAGAGCATCGACTCGCGAGTTTTTCCCCCAAGTCTCATACTTGAGGGTGACTTTAGTAAACTAACTTGATAAGCTTCATACCTTCTTATGGTATAGAAGTATATCAGGATTTTCTTGATTCATACCTTCTGGTGAGTTTACTAGTTATCAGCTTATAGCCGTTGAGAGTTTTTATATTAGAAAGCCTGAGATTTTCAGTGATTTCTAATCTTACATCAAAGCCTAAATATTGATAGCAGGCCAAAATATGACAACTATGATGTGCAAACCTCTCTTTACTACAGGAGCAAGCAGTCAATTGGGACCGCATTCTCTATATAGACATCTCTTCATTTGGCAATTATGTGATCTTTATCAATTATAAAATACCGCAAGTGCACGACTGCCTAGATGAGACCGTAGCAAGAATGGGTCAAACCCACAGGAAGCTAATTTAAAGAAACTTTTAGATTAAGAAAACTAATTAACTAACAATTAAAGAAAGTTTTGAGTATTTAGAAATAAAAACAAGCAATTAATTTAGAAATATAAAATCTACCAATTAATGAAAGTGATTAGAGCATAAGAATCCAATAAGCATCCACCAATTTTTTATCGAGCAACCCTAACTTGTTCCAATTTTTACTTCAAATCAAAGACAAATAAATGTTTTTAATTTGGAAAATCTAACTTTTAAAAACCCTTTTTTAATTATAAAATCCAAAACCCAAGACTTCCTTCACCTCTTAAAAGAATAAAAATAATCTAATCACTACCTATCAAAAGTAAGCATAAACCATATAAAGATCTAAGTCCTAAGCATGGCCTATCAACCTAAGCATGAAAAGTCAAAAATTAATTTTTATTTTTAGAAATCAAGAATGGAGATTTGCCTAGGGCACGAAGACAAGCCTATTAATTATTAATCACATAAGCATGGAACACAAATTAGAACTACTAAACAAATAAAGTGGCAATTACTTATCTTCATCCATAGCTCTAATCAATGGCTTTAGCCCTCCATTGCAAAGAAAAGTACCTGATTTGTCATTAGAATTTGCATATTTGCAAGTTCTCCTTCACAATACTTCTCCTTCAAAACAAGTCCTTGGACATGGCCCAAGGCTACCAAAATAAAAATAAAAATTAATGGAAAAGGGTAAAAGAGGAAAAGGGAAAAGAGAAGAGAGAATGAGAGAGCAAACGTCCAAGGGAGGTTTTTATCTCTCATATGCTTCATTTTGGTTCCTTTTATAACTCCGGTTATCTTACAAATACATTGAACCTGAACGCTTTCTCTGGAAATTTGGTTTATCTTCTTTGATAAGGTATATCTTTTATCCTTGGATGGCTTGGCTAATCTTCAGATGAGGTCCCACAAGGGATGTGCAACAATGGATTATCAACGGTGTAGATTTAATTTCAATCTCGTCTAAAAAAGAGCATGAAAATATTTGAGCCCATAACTTTGTCAATTTAGCTCCGATTTGCACAGTCTTGGGCTCCGTGAATATCTACTTTGAATAAGCTTCCCAACGGTAGGTAAATTTCATCGATCTAACGGTCGGATTCAAAGTTATGGCCATTTGAAGATGAGTTATCCTAAGAAAAACGGGATTAACTTTTGAAATTTGATTTGCAATGACTCTATCTCCACACAACTATCTTTGAAAGGAGATCAGATGTGGATGATTCAAACTATTCTTCTCTTATTCCAATCAAACTTGTACTCTTTGAATTATCCATTAATAATTTCAAATCTGTAGCTACTGCCCTGCCATATGCGACATTTCATCTGTTTGAACAGTGAGCTCTATGAGAAGTCCTCTACTGTAGTTAGAACTCATCAACTGATATGATGTGTGGACCCCCCTCCCCTTGATTGATTTTCGTATGTGTAGGGTCTACTAGGTGATTCTTTAATTTACTTCTTTTCAAGCTTCAATTCAGCAATGCAAGGCCTAAGATGACTGTGTGTTTGAAAGTAGGTATGTCCTTTAATTCTCCTTTTCTGCACATTCTGTGAGGCCCCACCCCTAGTGGGCCCTCAATTTAGTTTAAATAATTATTAATGTTATATTGTCTACCATATTATACTAATTAATAGAATTTAGTAGAAGAGTCTTTTCATGTTCCTAGGTCTTAGGACTAGACTTTTATTTATTTCCTTATAGATATAGGGTGTTCATTGTAATTCTATTAGGGTTCTAGTTAGATTAGGACTTAACAAGTAATTAAATTTTAATAGGAGGAGTGTTATAATTAGGAAGCTTCTAGAATTCCCTCCAAATGACTAAGTTACCCATACCCTCATTCCCAATCTCACTTTAAACCCTATAAACATTTTGGTAACCAACCACTAAACCCTAACATATATATATACTAACTATTGCAACAACATGAGCCTAACCCTAATTCACTCTCATCTCTCATCTTCCCTATCTCTCCCTAAGAAACCCTAATTCCCCAAATCCCAGCACAAGGAGCAGTAAGAGATTAGCCCTAAATTGCATTATCAACCTCCTAGGAGCTTGGATTTCCTTATCTTATTGTCAATTCTATTTACAATTTCGAATTGAGGCAAGTACCCTATGCGAGATAACTTAGAATGCATGCTCTCTTTCCTTTGATTCTGCAATTTCAATTCAATTGATGTATATACATGTTTAGATCTATCATTTGAGCTTGTTTTTATGGTTTTTGGCCGTTGGTGGATGAGTTTATCTCATTTGGAAGATCAATTGCCCATGGATGGATGGTGGGATGTGCATTGGAGTGTTTTTCTTGTTTGGTGATGTTTCTATGATGATTGGAAGTTATTAAGAGTGTTTTAGTTGGAATTCGGATTGAAAAAGGAGAATTCCATAAATATGGAATTTTATATTAGGGTGTGTACCCGGTCGACCTGCCTGTAGCTCGGTCGACCGAGCAAACTAAAAACTGAAAAGTCCAAGTCTTAGTTAATTTCCTGTAAATCTCTCAGTCCAGTGTACCTAATCGACCGAACCCTTTTTCGGGTCGACCGGATACACAGACATGCATAGGATTAACTGAGAGCTAGATTTCTTCTTAGTCTCAGAAACCCTGTGTACCTGGTCGACATCCAGGCCACGATGCACATTGGAAAACTCTGAGACTACAATAGTGCCCCCCAGATGTTTGTCTTCAAAATCATGTGTACTTGGTCGACGTTATGGTCATGATGTCGATTGGGGACACTGCTAGGATGTCGACTGGGAGTCAACATCCAATGTACCCGGTCGACATCCCTGTGGATGATGTCGACCGGATACACTGTGAAAGGTGGAATTTCAGTTTTTTTGTAATTTCATATGTTTTATCAATTGTGGGGCCCATTGATCATCCAAATAGACTTCCATTGATGTGCCAAGCACAAGTCAACGATGTGGCTCAACCTTGACTCGTGGGGACCACCAAATAGGTTTCTGGGATTGGAATTGTCAGTAATTTGAACCTTAAATGTAGTCAAGGATGCCCGAACTTCCGGAGCACCAAATATATCATATGGCATCTGAGACCACAGTTAGGGATCCAATTATCTGATGTGGCCCTAAACCTGAGAGTGGACCATTACCTAGGTTGGACCCTTGCTTATCCCATTTGATTCCATTGCTTGGAGACTATTAGATATTGTTCTTCTCTTGTATCCTTGTCATTGATATAAACCTATTAATTAAATGGAAATTGGAGGACCTGAACCTAAGACTACGTAGTGGTGACCCGGTGATATGATTGGTGATAAATAACCGGTGTTTGTGGCTAGGCGGGCCCTCATACGGCCTAAGTTGGGTGTGTGGTACCTTAGAATGAAGAGGTTGGTCACGATATATAGTTGTGATTGGATGTGGATTGGCTATTTGCATTGTTATAGACTAAAGCCATGGTTGTGGGCCTAGTGTGGATCCAATGGTGATTAGACTTGGACTTGGATATTGGGCTATGTCCCATAATATTATACTTGAACCTCTTAGAGACTTGGTTAGGATCTTGCTCGTGCAAATAAGCCTAGACAGACACAGACCTGTATTTGTTCCCTGGGTCGGCACTAGACATTCACTCAGTTGATCTAAGCTCAGCCTGTTGACTGATCATCACTGGTAGGAGTTATATCGATTGTGACTAGAGCTATCATGATGAGCTATGATTAAACAGACGATGATACCGGGTCCGATCTAATCTGATAAAGGGGTGTGATCGGTGCGATAAAGGGGTGTGATCGATATTATATTATATATTGTTATTATCAGGGCTGTTATTCCTGGCATGTTTATTACATTTTTCCCGCCACGACTGTTTACAGTATGGGAGGGCCGCGGCATAATATCCCGCGGTATATCTAGCTTATGTGAATGTGCCATATTGATTAGATTAGATTACTTTAATTACTCTGATTCTAAACTGCTATTTACTGCTCAATTGCCTAGTTTATGTTTCCTTATCACTCTTATGATTATATACTTGTCTCTATTCTCTTTTGTTGCATACATCCTGTGTTATCTATATAAGGCGCCTTGCCAGATCCTTGGATCTGACCCATCTTTGGTGCTTAGAATTCGACCTTGACCCCGCGGGTGACGAGATCCATGAAGCGCCTGTAGTCGACGATTACGGTTGGGGGCCGGCTAATCCGGTGATCGAGTCGGAAGATGGAGTGCCTGCACCGGGTGTCTGAGTGCATACTTATTTTGGGTTTTTGAGAGTTTATTGTAGTGAGCAAGGAGGTAGTCAGTTTTGTATAAACTTCTGATAACTATAATTTGAGATTTTGTTAGACTTCAGCCCTATTCCATCTGATTCATTTTATATGATACTTATTGCTTCCGCTATCTTTTCTTATGCTTTCGCAATATAACCGTTGATTATTTTATTGTTCAAAAAGTTTTAAAAATTTGACTTCACTACGGACTATGATCTTGGAAGTTCTCAGATTTTTCGGAAAGTAGCGCGTCAAATTCAGGTACCTTAACGGTAACTTCGGTATTCGGAATTAGGGCGTTACACATTCTAATTCAACACATCAAATATTGAAGAGCCCATATTGAAGCGGGACCTATCTGGAAAGAGTTCTACTCTAACTGGGACTCTTTGGAGAAAAATTGCATAATATTCTAAGTTAATGCCGGTGTTTGAAAAATATGAAATTTCAGGTTTCTAGGTGAAAATGCATGAAATGATGGAATTAGATGAATAATGATGCAATTTACCAAATAAAACTCCTAATTCATCCTAAAATGATGCGTAAATAAGCAAATTCATGAACTCAACAGGCAACATGTCCTCTAGGGTTCAGGAACTTTTAGAATATTCCAGATACTGTTGAAAAATGGAATATTCAGAGATCCTTATATTCAAATCTGAATAATGTGCCTCAGAATCTCTCATTCCAATACCCACCCAGGCAAACCTGCCATACATCCAATCTATCAAGTGAATGAGTAAACCCTCCTCTCATCAACTTTTCTTTTCATTTCATAATTTCTCTTCCCAAAATGAAATTCTGAATATTCATTACTTTCCTGGCACCCAATTGTGAACATGTAATTGAATTCCTTGGAAGTTATGGTAATCCAACTAATGAATTTTAAACAGCTTAGGGGTGAGGGATAAGATGGGAGCTTGACTTTGCAAGTATTTGATATGGTAGGGTGCTAGCTGCGTATTCAATTTCCACCAAAAGGGAGACTATTTGATGGCCATTTGTGGATTTTCATTTTTTTTTCTTCAATTTCAGCCACTTTGATATGAATACATTTCTTAAATTCCAAGGAATTCAATTCCATGAAAACAAATGGGCTCTTATGGAAGGAATCATGAAGTGTAGATATCAACATGGGATTTTAGGAAGCCAATCCAATGGTAGCTTAGTTAGTGCGACACCTCCCTTCCACATAAATAATCAAGGATCAATCCTTGGTTGTACTGCTAATGGTGAGGGACTTGGGTGAGTGCGTGTGTGGGGGTGGGTGAGTGATTTTCTTTTTCTTAAAGGCAATTGTATTAAGGAGGGGAGAAAACAAGAACTTCAAAAGGTCCCCAAAAACAAATAGCGGGAGGCAACTGTACAAACAGAAGTATACAAAAAGACCTCAATGAGAGGAACAAAAACCCGTTAGCATCTGTTGGCTAGTGGAACTTGAACTCCCAAAAAATTGAGGATATGTTGAAGGTGTTCTCCTCTGAATGTCCTTGTGATTCTATCGAAAGAGAAGAGAAGCGCATCAATGATCCATTTCTTGATTCTTGTTATGGAGGGCTGAATGGAGAGGAAAGTGCACTCATTTCATGCCTTCCAGAGAAAATATGTCGTTGACAAAAAGACTAAAGGCATAGCTTGCCTCGCTATGTTGTCATAGTTGCTTGATAGCATTCCAGAGAAAAGTAGGGGACAACGAAAGAGGAAACTAAGCTCCGGCTATTTGAAGAATCCAACTCTAGATATGATTGGCAGAAGAGCACTGGAAGAAAAGATACTTGGTGGATTCCTCTGCCTTATTACAAGGAAAGCCCCACCGATTAGACCCAAGTATGAGTAGGGGTCTTCTTATGCATCAAACGCCAACTGAAACAAGATATGCTTGGGAGCATCAATTTGTTCCAAATCAGCGGTGCCCAACTGACACTAGAGGCTCTAATTCTTAGATATTGCCATGTTATTTTGATGGAGAGATTGGCGTCTAAAGATCCTTTCCAAAGCAGAGTGTCCTCTGAATTTTTCTCTGGAAGGAGGGATTGAGACGCCTGGGAAATGACATCTAGAATGGCTTGGGGAAGATTGCTTGGGATGTTCCAGCTATTACCATTGAGCATTGAAGAAAGCCTGACGTCAAGTGGGAAATGATAGTGAGGGAATTTGTTTGCATTGATGATGTTTTCCCACCACTCATCATACCATATATCAATTAGGTGCCCATTTCCAAGTTGCCATCTACTCCCAAGATGAAAGAGGACAATCGCCTTATCGTTTTCCAAATATAGGAGCCAACAATGGGGTTTTGGTAGCTCCAAATTAAATTTGGTTTGAAATATCTACATCTGAACCAGGAAGCCTAAAGGGAGGACGATGTAACATATTGCCATCCGAATTTTATAAAACCCGCATCATTCATTTTGGCAACTTTCCTGACCTCGAGACCTCCTTTAGCCTAGACTAGGGCCCATCTAACATAATTCTTTCTCATTGGAGACTCATCACCTAACCAAAGGAAGTTTATCATCAACTTCTCAATTTGAGCACAAATAGAGCTTGGAAGAGGCAACACCATTGTTGTGTGAATTTTTAGGCTTGTCAAGATGTGGTTAACTAGAACAAGGTGACCTGCAAAAGATAGGGCTTTGTCTTTCCATCCAGTTAGCCTTGCATGAAACACATTAAGGAGAGCTGCAAAGTGGCGATTTTTTGGGCTACCAAAGAACAAGGGCATGCCCAAATAAGTTGTTTGGTTTCCAACAATTGAAAAATTCAACACTGAGATTATCATTTCTCTTTTCATGTGGTTACATTTCCCTATATGCATCTGACTTGTATACATGTTGAAGACCTAACCTGCAATGTTCTAGTAATTGACCAACATGTTCTTGATGGCTAGACAGCTAGATTTTTTTGCTCTAGTAACCAGGAGGATATCATCTGCATAAAGCAAGTGACAAGGAGTGTTGGTGACTGTAGAGACAGATTGGATGGTTTCCATCGATTGGAGTTTCTATAAGTGCAAGCTCATGAGTTTCTTTGTCAAGATAAAGAGGTAAGGAGGCAAGGGGTCTCCTTTTCTTGGACCACAGGAAGAAGCAAAAAAAACCTTGAGGACCCTATTGACAAGCACCAAACCACGACTAGTGCATATGCATTCCTTGATAAGAGAGATGGAGCCATCAGGTTTGAAGAATGTTAGCGTGTTAAAGAGAAAGTCACAATTCAGTTTATCAAAGGCCTTGGTAATGTCTAACTTCAAGCAATTGATCCATCTTGGATCATTGAATTCGACTTTTGGAAAAGTTCATGGCCTATAGCAATATGGTGGTGGATGGGTGACCTTCCTTTGATGAAGGTTGCTTGATGGGAGGAAATGAGGGGAGGATTTTAGATAGTTTATTGACTAGGATTTTGGAGAGGATTTTGTAAGTGATTGAGGAGACTAAATGGCCTAAAGTTAAAAAAGGTGGAGGGAGATGGGATTTGGGAATAAGTGCAATGAAATAGGCATTAATGGGTCTATGGAGTTTACCAAACTTGAAAAAATGTTGGATTGCTTAGGTAACAGAGTTACGTGTGATATCCCAAGTGGCTGAGAAAAAAAAGCAACATTAAATCCATCCAAGCTTGGAGAGCGCTTTGCTTAAGGAGACTGTTAAAGAGTGGGCACCACCCAAAGGGGAATATGGAAAAGTATTTCCACTGCCTATATTAATGCCTTGAGGTTTTGGTATCAATGGTTAGCTAAAGAAATTCAACATGGTATCAAAGCCAACCGGTCGCAGGTTCGAATCCCAAGAGGAACGACTCGGCACAAAAAAAAATAAAAATTTTTGTGCCGCCAAAAGTGAGCCGATCGGGTTCCAACTGAGGGGGAGTGTTGAAGAGTGGGTTCCACCCAAAGGGGAATATTAAAAAGTATTTCCGCTGCCTCTATTAATGCCTTGAAGTTTTGGTAGGAATGCCTAGCTAAAGAAATTCAAGAGAGAGGACCGTCTCCTTAATCTCTTAAGTGTTTG
Source organism: Persea americana (assembly GCA_029852735.1). Taxonomy (NCBI): domain Eukaryota; kingdom Viridiplantae; phylum Streptophyta; class Magnoliopsida; order Laurales; family Lauraceae; genus Persea; species Persea americana. The sequence continues at coordinate 21,494,755 of CM056811.1, forward strand.
GTACTTTTATTAGAGATAGGTTTTGGTCACTTCTCATAGATGGACCTTCAATTTTGAAGAAATCAGGATCTGATCTACAAGGGTGAGGATAGAGAAAGTCAACAACACAAGAGCTTATAAGATTCAGGTCCTTTGTGACGTTGCCATTAACTAAGATTTTGTCAATGCGCTTGTAGGAGCTTCTAGCCTTTACAAAGATGTGAAAAAAACGAGTGTTCATATCCACATAGTTCAGGCAATTTAGCCTGGATTTTTGGCAACAATGATCTTCTTTAGATTTTAGTTGTGTATGCAAAGCAACCTTGGTCGAATTTAGTTCAAAGAGGACATCTACATTAGGGTCCTCGTCATTGGCATAATGTAGTTGTTGGTCAAGCTGTTTAGTTGAAGCTGTCCTCTGGTAGAAGTTACCAAAATCCTCTCTATTCCACCTTTTGAGATTCTGTTTGAGAACTTGAGTTTGTGAGCTAGCACAAATTGGGGATTGCCGTCAGAAGGAGTGTCCCAATTGGATTTGGCGACTTCCATGAAACTTGGGTGATGCAACCGCATTTCCTCAAATTTGAAAGAGGAAGCTTGGTGTGAGAGAAAATTCCTGTGAAAAAGGAGGATGGGACTATGGTCTGAAGATAATCTTGGTAGGTGAGTAACCTTAGGATCCTTGAAATTTACTAACCATGTAGAGTTTGCAAAAGCTGTATCCAACCTAGCAACCACATATGCCTAGCCTTTCCCATTATTTGCCCAAGTAAATTTATAGCCACCGAAGCCTAGGTCGTTTAAACCAGCTACCAGCACCATGTCATTGAACTCTTTGACTGAGGGAATTAAAGGGGGACTAAGACTAAGTTTTTCATGAGACATTAGGATCGCATTGAAGTTCCTATCACACACCAAGGATTTGTGGAGGTTGAATTTTGGACTAAGTAGCTCCCAAAGCTCCCTTCTAACCCTATAGTTAGTGGACCTATAAATACCAATGATGAGGCTTAAAGAATTAGTGGAAAAATCGAAACACTTAATAGAGATATGTTAAGGAGAGAAGGCTAGCATAGAAATGCTGAAGTTCGGACAAGTTTTAGAAAAACACCACAAAGAGTGTTGAAGTTCGGACAGGTTTTAGAGAAGCACCATAAAGAGCTAACTTTAGAGGAAGGAGAGTTGGAGAGGTGATAATAAAATAGTTTGTAAATTAAGAAAATCGATATCTAGTCTTAAACAGGCTTCTAGACAATGGTATTTAAAATCCAATCGCATTATTAAGTCTTTCAATTTAACTAAAAATACCGTTGATCATTGTATATATCTCAAGATTAGTGGGAGCCGGTTTATGATTTTAGTCCTATATGTCGATGACATCTTATTGGCTGGTATGAAACCAAAGAATATCTTAACAAGAATTTTAATATGAAATATATGGGTGAAGCGATCTTTGTAATAGGAATCGAGATTTATCTAGATAAATCTCGAAGATTAATTGGGCTATCACATGAAGCTTATATTAAAAATGTACTTAAGAGATTTTGTATGGAATGGTGTAAAGCATAAAATGCACCTATGACAAAGCGTGGTAAGTATGGTAAAGAACAATGTCCATGAAACGAAATTGAAAGACAATAGATGGATAATGTCCTTATTCGGTAGCAATCGGGTGTTTAATGTATTTACAAACATGCACTAAGCCTAATATCAGTTTTGCAGTTGGCATGCTTAGTAGATATCAAAGTGATTCATGAATGGCACATTGGGTAGGAGTTAAAAAAGTTTTGCGATATCTTAGTAGCACTATGAATTACACGCTCTCTTACAAAAGCTTCAATTATTTAGAAATGGTCAGTTATTCAGAAGCAGACTTCGCTGGTTGCCCCAATACTAGAAAGTCAACTTCACGATATATCTTCCTATTAGCTGGCATGACAGTTTTATGGAGAAGTGTAAACAAGACCTTAGTGACTCCATCCACATTTAATGTTAAATACTAAGGTTTTTGTTTAAAAAAAATTAGATTCCAAATCTAGTCTGTGTCTAACTCGAAGTAAATTTCCTAATAAGACTAAAGCACAGGGAAGAAAATATGTGACATGGGGGTGAGGAGGAGGAGGAATGTTTTCCTACAAGCACACTGCATTTAGTTTAAATGCAGTCTAGTTCGTGGGGCCCACTTAGATGCCTACTTATTAGTGGAGTTTAGGAAAATAGAAAGGTTTCCTTATGGATAACGGTCAACCAAAAATTCATCCTCATAATAAAATCCTAGCCCTTGATTTAATAGCATTAAAGTTTAGCGGTCTTTTAACTATAGATTTTTTACGATTCAATCCAACGGTGGATAAAGGTTTGAAAAGAGTGAAATTAGGCTTGGTGCTTGATCATAGGGGGTTGAAGCGTGAAAGGACTTGCACTAATTAAAGGTGGGCTCAAGTAAGCCACATAATGTTGGACTGCATTTGTTATTGCATGTAGGCAAGGTTGGAAGACTAATGACTCAGACTTGACTCATCTAATGCAAAAAAATCAACTCAGATGGAGTCAACGTGGAGACTAGGGAGAGTTATATTTCTTTTAAAGTAGTTTTAAAATATTTAAAAATCAACCAATTACTTATAAAATATAAATATTCATTAATTACATGCATTCATGATAATCAGTTCAAATTACTAAATTTATAATGCAAGAGAAGTACTATAATAGGGAAAATAGAAGGAAAAATATTGCATATTACATAAGTTTTTAGTTGAAATATTGAATGTAAAATAACAAATATATGTTTCAAGTTACATTCCGATCATCAATTTTAAATTGTTGACTCCAAACCTTGTGCTTAATTACTTAAAAATCAACATTAATTGTTCAAAATTAGATCTAACTATCAAATGGTTCAAAATGCAAACATATTATTAAGATGGGATGACTCAGCTGAGTCTCCCCTATATTTGACTCAGCCCTTTCTCAAAATGTGATAACTCAAGAGAGTGAAGATTCAACTCAGAGAGTTTTTTAATCATGCACGTAGGAGGACATTTCTCTAGGGAAGAGTTCTTCCTCTATAATGCTAATTGCATGCAAAAGTTGTAAGAGGACTTTTTTTTTTTTTTTATATCTCTATACCAATCATCATAATTTTTACGATACAATTTTCTATTTTCAATAATTTTATAATGCAAAGTCGGAAAACTCGTGACTCATACTCGATTGTTCCAATGTGAAAAAAAAAAAAAAACCCAACTCGGATAGAGTAAACGTGGAGACTCGGAAGAGTAACGTTTCTTTTAAAATAATTTTAAAAATATTTTAAGATAAATACATTACTTATAAAATATAAATATATACTTATTTACATGTATTTATGATAATGAATGTAAATTAGTAAATTTATTTGTGCAAGAAAAGTACTATAATAAGAAAAATAAAAGAAAAAATATTGCATATTACATAATTTGCTAGTCCAAATACTGAATGTAAAAGAAGAATAAATATAAGGTTCAAATTACATTCCATGCATTGATCATTTTTAAATTGCCAACTCTAAACCTCATGCATAATGCTTGAAACACAACCATTAATTGTATCAAATAGTTTAGAATACAAACAACTTATTACGATGAGATGACTCGACCGAGCCTCCCTTGTATTTGACTTTGTCCTTCATCAAAATGAGATGACCTGGAAGAGTCAATAGTGCACTTGGAAAGTTTTTCAATCATTATAGTATAATGAAAGATTTTCAACAAAATAAAAACCATGTTCATAACCCAAAGTATAAAATTTGTCTCTCGCTGTAGCTTGGCTGGTTTGAGACCCCAGTGTCTCTGTTTAAGATTGCTGAGTTCAAGTCTTCCGTTTAAAAAAGCACAAATCTCAACTTGAAGGCATAATGCTATAGTCCATATTAATGATTTAAAGCTGGCCCCTCTAATCGTTGTCCTTCTATCTGACAAAAATGATGTGGCATTAATTACAACAGGGAAACTCTAAACTGCATCAGCAATAGGACAAAAAGTCAATTTTCTGAACATTGGTTGTAACTAACTGGGCAAGCCAAACAGCCCTTCAGAATATAAGCTTAAACTAAGCTGGAACTATTTGAATGTTTATTTTCTTATCCAATGTCATCGTTTCATCTCAAAGTAGTTATGTTGAACTATTGTATAAGCAATACATGTAGTTTCACAACCAATGTGTGTTTGCCAAATTGCGATTATGATTTCCCTGACATTGGTATTTCCTATAAACTACACCTGACAATATAGCTCAACTAAGTTCATCTAAACTGCCCTTTTGTTGAGTTTGGCTAACCGGATTTGAATGGAAGTCCATGGAAATAGCAGGAAACCCACTTAAAATAATATGATTGAAGTGTGTGTAAGTCAACCATTCCATCAATGTGAAATCCCAAATCATAGATGGAACTTATCCTAAGAGGATCATCACCATCCAATTGGTGCACATCAATTAAATGGATTAACAATATTGTGGATGATTCATGTTTATAAGCTTGAAGTTTGGACAGGTGAAATCACATGCATAGTTAAGGGGGCACATGATCTAATTTTGTTGGGGTACATTTGGGTTGGTAACTAACAATTCATGGAGGTGGGTGAAGGAGCAGGTTGCAAATGGATCGGGCTAGGTCAAGTTTGATGGTTGTGAGCAACATTTATAGGTCTTGACCTGTCTATTTATGGAATTGGAAATGTCAACTTGAATATAAGCTAGAAGTTAGGTGGGTCTATTGGAGCTTAAAGTGTTTTGAGGGTAGGTTGTAGTATATATAGTGAGTCAGATTGAGATGAGTGTAGGTTAGACTAGCGGGTCAAATAGCAAGTATATAAGTCAAAGTTGACTCAGGTCCATCCCGGGTCAATAGTGTCATGGTGCATTAAAAGTGATTTATGTTGACTTTAATGCACATGATGAATTATTTGCTCTTGAATTGGTATTGGTGAAAACCATAACCGCGTGGTCCCCACCCCATCCCATCCATCCAAGTACAATGGAATTTGCCAAGGTGGGCCCAACCAAAACACCACACCATCATACTAGTCCACTAACGACTACACTAATGTGGTTAAGATAGAATTGGATCAGTTCAGCTGTACATGGCATGTGCCCCATCAGTCATGGGGAGGAAAATTTCCATAAACCTTTCTCCTGTATCCCATTTGATCCATTTGACTAGCTTCATCATGGATGGGCCATACTAAAAGAAACAGACTCCCATCAGAAAGAGAGAGGATCTAGTAAAAGAACCAAAAAAGTGAAGAGGAGAATATTTCCCTAAATGGAGAGAAAAGAAGGAAGGGCATGGAAGTCTGTTTCCCAATGACTTGCCTACCCCTACAAGTTGACCTTATGACTCAGCTGAGTTGACTCGGCTCAGCAAGCTGAGCGATGAGTCGCCATATACACTCCTAGATGCTCATTACTCGGCTGAGTCGTGCAATTGACATGACTGATGGCCGAGTCAAGACTCGACGCGATTCGTGCTCACTTTCTTCCTATTTAATCTATGCTGATTATCCATGGATATCCCTGATCGTTCGCTTATTTTGGTAGAAAATACACGATAAAATAAATGAAGAGAACTATCTACAATACAAGTTTGAACTGCAAACTGTTTTCGGTGCCTAAATTTTCTCTGCTGTTATTGTTGTTATTCCAATACATTTACATGACACTCTTTTGGAAAATGACGAGATTTGGAAATAGTCCTATTGATGTATCTAAATATTCAATGAGGGGAGGCTATCCTTGAGCTTGAAACAACCAGACATGTAGAGTTCACTTCTCGATACTTATAATCAAATTAAGCCTTTTTACCCTTATGACTTGATTTTTTATACTAATCATGGTTGTGTACTTCAACCAATTAATTATACAAGAATTGATAACTTTCTCATATATTTTTATATCTACTGTAGGTGCCAAAAACAACACCCACTTAATTAGGAGGAAATAGAACTTTAATCACGGGAAAGACCGAAAGCCGAAGACCTGAAAGGGAAGGAGAGAAACTGGGGTTAGAGGCCCTGGCTACTGTCAGCCGAAGGCACTTCGATGCCCAAGTTAGTTCTGGGAACTAAACAGGAAATGAGTGGATAAGAGAGGTGAGTTTGTGTATGTATTCTTGCGTTGCGTGTTGCGTACCTTCATGGGGTTGATCTCATGTGTATTTGTAGACGGAATCCTCGTCATTCTCTTGGTGAGTGAGGGGTAAGTGGGGTAAAGTCCCATCAGCCCTTACCCTGACACCCAGTGGTATATAAAAAGGGAATATCCCATCAGAAGTTCCCATTCCCCTTGGACAACTGACTTGATAGAATGATAGAGCCAACTTCTTATCTCCATAATGCGCAACCCTATTTGTCAGAGCACGCTTGTACTTCTCATAGGAGTGCGATTGCCCACTTCTGGCCTTCAGTACCTTTACTGAGACTAGAAATGGTATTTCCGAGTTGGCACTCTTGCCAAGCTGCTGAGCTAAAACCCTGTCGAGCTGGCACTCTTTACTGAGCTGTCGAACCGTGTTTACCGAGATGAAGGCAACTAGCTGGTACTGTTACCGTGGTTTAGCTTAATCCCGGTATTATGGTATTTCTCCCACACATCTACGATTTGAACAAATTTACAGTCCTCAAAGTAATATCTTGTTCCCATTTTCTACGCATAGGTAGGTCATGAATTGAGCTTTCAACATACAAACATCCATAGATAGAATGCTTCCATATTTTCTCCTGGCCACTCCAAGCATAAGGATGACCTAGAGGTTCCTAAAATCTACCTTACCCAATTAATTATTATGGGATAAAAATAAAATATGATAAACCCTAGCTCCCAAAGATCTTTATAGGGAGTGTTTGTGTGATGAAAGGATTTCACAAAAGATATAAGTTATTTTGATTTTTGGGCTGCAGCCCATTATTGTATTATTTAGTCAACGAATTTTCCTCATAGAAGGGATGAGATTTTACAAGGAAAGAAATATGAAGGAGGAAGAAAATTTTATTTTCTTCGATAGATAGGATTTTGATTTCCTATGGAAGGAGTTGGAAACAAAAACCCGCTGAGCAAGGAACCCTTTCATCACACAACTTTTTATGACTAAAACTCTCCCATAGTTTTTTTTTCCACTCCTATTATTGCCTGTTTGACATTTCTCTCAAATAGCAGACGCATGTCATGAAATCCATCTTTGGCCTTTGACAACATAAGATGACAAATTGACAATCGATTATATTTTTTCTCCTAATTCTTGTTACTATTTGTTGTTATTATTATTTAAGGATTTTTATGAAAAATTAAGCTTAAACCTTAATTAAATGATTTTATGAAGAAAAATAATAAAATGTCGAAATAATTGGTCGTATATCATTTTTGGACAAAATCACATCAGTTGACGATATTATCAACCTTCATTGCAAAAATTGATATGCCACTTCATCTTCTTCTACCTCGTGATGGAAACGTTATGAAAATCATTGCATTTTGTGTCTCAGTAGTCTTCCTTGAGTGGTCTCGGCAGTCTTCCTTACATGTGTCGATCCTATACTTCGTTTCTATGCATTTGTCATGCCCTTTTGCATAAGTTTTGAGAGTTCGAGCTTGGAGTATAAGGTGTTCGATGAAATGCCTAAATGAAAATTTTCTCATGATTTAGAGGTGGCTTCAAGTGAGGTCGGATGGGACGAATTTGGGTATGCTTTTGTGAATATTTAGAGTCTGAAGCCATTTGTTTGGGGGGGAATTTTGTAGATCATGATGTTCATGAGTAACATATAGGGAGTCATGTTGGGTAATTTTTAAGTAGTGAATGTGAGGCTTTCTCTATGGTATTGCATTATTTGTGTAGAGTTTTAGATCCCAAGAGTGTATTTTGTTTCGTTAATTCGGAGTTTTTGAACCAACTTTAAGAATGGACTTAATAGTGGATGGATTCAACACACCTCATTGTATGATTTGTAAAAGACTTATTAAACCCTTTTTTGATGTATTCATCACCTCTTTTCAGATTTCCTTTATTTCTTTGAAATGGATATTCATCTCCCCTCCAACCCCAAGACAATCAGATACAAAAGCTAGTGAAAAAGAAGAAAAGCAACCGATAATATCGTCAACTATGGTAATTTCATCTAACAAAATATACGAACAATTATCACGTCATTTTACGGCATTTCTTTTTAAAACCGTTTAGTTATAGTTTAAGCTTAAAATTTTCATAAAAATCCCTATTATTTATACGCTTTGTCATAGCCTTTTTAGTGTTCTGAGGCTTTTTAAAATAAAATAAAATAAAATAAAACCAAATCACTGAGTCGAGTCCAATCATGGACCTGCAGAGTCACGTCCGAGTTACGAGTTGGCAATCGATGGTTAGCCTTTCGGTTGTTTCTGTTCTCTCTTAATCTTGGAACCCGGGATTGAGAGCCCCCGGCCCCAAGCAACCCAAAAAGCTCCAAAGTTACCAGATTCTCTCTCTCACTCTCTCCGAACAAGGAAGAAAAGATCTTTAACTTTTCTTTTGCAATCTTCTTTCGATATGAATTGGGTTTCTGAGTTTATCTAAGAGAAGCGGCTTGGATTAAAGATTCGAAGTACCCGGCGCGTTTTCATGGCCGCAATCTAACGCCATGAGGAAGAAGCTCGATACCCGATTTCCAGCTGTATGCTCTCTCTCTCTCTCTCTCTCTCTCTCTCTCTCTCTCTCTCTCTCTCGAATCGAAGTTAGTTAGATTCGAACTGATTAATGCCTTTTCCTCTTGGCTGCGATTTTTCATTTGGTGGGTTTTTTCTTTCTTGGGTGATTTTGGTATATGGGTGTTTGATTTTAGTTTTTGGGATTTTGTTATGTGGGGTTTTTCCCTCTTCTGGATTTGGTTTCTGGGTTATGTTGGTGATGATGGTTGAATGCTTTAAAAAAAAAGTTCTTTTGGTTTTGGTATGCATGCTTTTAATTTTGGGTGTTTTTATTTAGATTGTTGATATAGATTTTTCTTTGTTAGGGGTTTTGGTTTGGCTTTTCAGTGGATGGAATGTGATTAGAGTTCTGGATGCGAGAAAAGTATTAGTTGGTTTTGTACTAGTTGGTTGGGGTTCTTTTTTTTTTAAACATGCCAAAGTTTGTGCAGGAAGGCTTTTGTGATTGCTTTTTGTGAGTTAAGTTGTAATTGGATATCTGAAAAAGTCAGTGGAGTTGCTGTTGAAATGTATAGATACCTGCCGTCCTGTATGTTGCTATTGGCAGCTTTTCAATGTTAAGTTATCTGTGTAACTATTTTAGACGGAATTTCATCTGAAATGCCCTGCTGGATATATTTGAATCTGGAATTGATATTAAATAAATGGAAGTTTTGGGTGGAGAATATCATCTACTGAAGCAGTGATATTATAGTGGTATGTTTGAGTGTTATTTATTTAGAGTATTTTCTGCTGTCTTCTTGTCTGATAGACGAAGGAATCGGTAAAAGAAGATGCGTGCATCGAATTTATGGACCGTGAATAAAATAAAATGGTATGAAGGATGTAGAGTCATGGTAGAATTATTGTTGCTCGGATTGAACCTTTGACATGGCTTGGATTTATATATTCATACCACCATTCTTATTTCTTGTCAAATCATTGAGTGCTCAATGCTCACAGTCAGACTTATTGCAGTTATTGAGGAGAGTGTAAACATTCAGATACACTAGTAGAGTGTGATGCCCTCATTAGCTTAAGGGATAAGGGCTTATTCTTGGACACAAGTAATCATCTTTAATATGAGCTTATCTTGTAGATAATTTTTTTTGTTGATTAACCCTTGCACATTTACTTTTTATAAACCTCTTTAAAGGCATATATATGTGATTACATAATGGTGTAAATCACTATGTCATCTTGTGTTCTCCAATGAAGGGTTTCAGGAAAAACTCTTTAAAGCCCACTGCAATTTCTCTCCTTCTATGAAACTTTTCTACCACACAGTGAACTCTTTAACTATTTAAAGAATTTTGACTTTTCACACCAATGACAAAATTTCCCATCCACTGCTTATTATACTCTTAGAAATAATCAGTGTGAGTGACTCGTCACTTGTGATATAAAGCATGTTGAACTTAATTAGTTGAAATGAGCCACATGCCGTTGCTGGATACATATTGGGGATGCACTGTGTTGGATTCTTCTTTTCCTAATTTACAAATTGTTTTGCTGTTAATTAAATATTATTACTCTTTCTTTTTATGGAATCTAACTAAAGATAGGATGCTTGTTACTTTGATTCTTAGCGTAAGATCTATACATTATTTCTTGTACTGGTTTATTTTTTTGCACAGTTTCTTATTAAAAATAATCACTAACTTGAATTTATCTAAATATTTTTCTGAATACTAATCCTCCATTTTTGGATATGACTTTGGTTACAAGATGGCAGATAGACCTTCACTGTTATTTTCAGCTGAATGGCTTACATGAAATAAACAGCAATAAACGTTCATTTGGCTGAGGTGCTTGTGCTAAGATGGGTGTGCATATTATAATGTGACAAGAAATAATAGACTTAGCCACTTAGGGCCAGTTTGGCAACTCTACTAATAGAGTCAGGTGAAGTAAAGTTGATTTTGAAGAAAGAATAAAATATAAGTGGGTTATGATGGCATTTTGTTTTTAGTTGTTTGTTATGGAATCTTTTTGACTTTTTGTATGGGAAAGTGAAGTTTTTTTGTATTTTAGACTTTTAATCAATAAAGGTGGTTGTTTTTTGACTTTCTTTGAAAAAGATGGAGGGAGTTTTGAATTAAAGTGCTTTTGCTGTGACATCTTGTCTGAAAAATGGAGGCTTTACTTGACTTTTACTATGTTAGTAAAGTGCCAAACTAGCCCAGGAATGGCAGGTAGACTTGCATTGTTATAAGTGGCTGCATGTTCAATAAATGGCAATAAGAAGGTTCATTTGGCTGGGATGCTAATGCAAGATGCGTGTGCTTATTATAAAGTGACAAGAGAGAATATACATAGGAAAGGAGTATATAAGATGAAATCAATAGGTGGCTCCAGTATAAGGAAATCTGGAATTTTGTTTTAGATGGTTTGAGCATAAGCTTAGAAGGACTGAAAAAGGCCCTTGTACCAAGAATTGATGTATAGCAAGGAACTAGGAGAATGAGGATATCAAGTAGACCTTGGAATTAAGTAGCCAAAAGTGCATGTTGCATTTTAAAATGACTGTCTGATAAATAGTATAAATGCAATCTATGTGAGGATTTGGCCAACCCTAGCATAGGTGGGACAAGGCTCTGATGATGATGATGATGTCTGGTAAATTGTATAAATATAGCTATTGTTTTGCAATTCCAGACTTGGCCCATGAACTTGTCCAAAACCTGACCTGGAAAATTTGGGTTTGGTTTTGACCTTATTAGAGTTATGATCAAGTTCGGATTAAGATACCCAACCCGAAATTAGTAAGGGGCGGATCAGATTGGGCTGGAGGGACATGACAGGTCATAAACCTTATCATGACCCTATCTGAAACTGTCCAACTTGACCCCGCCCACCCATGTATTATGGCTTCGATCAGTTAAAAAAATAAAAGATAGAAAGAAAAAGAACAAACCTTTGGAGAGTTTTGGCCGATTATGTTCCTTGTTTATTTTTAGTCATCATTTTCGTTTCTTATGTTAGGCAGGTCAGGTTCAAGTTTACCTGATTATAAGCGGGTCTGATATGGGTTGAGACTTCTGACCTGATCAACAAATGAGTTGGGTTTTTGTTAGGTCAATACCCCGTTGCTGGAGTCAGTCAACCAGGTCCAATCCCCCTAAATACAGCGGTAAATGGTGATGTGGCATTGTTCTGAAGATCGAAATCGTATCACAAATCGTATAAGGCAATGAATTGAATCATATCGTGAATTTTATCTCAAATAATAGAATTTTTTAACTTTTCTACAAGAAATAAAAACTAAGAAGGAAAAAAAGAAAGAAAAAGGAGTAGTTGTTCATAATCCATTCATTTTCCATTTATTGTAGTATAATTACAATGATAAATAAGACTAGGGTACAATCATATGAAGAACACAATGACATATACTAATATATCATAATGATATGCATGAATAGGTAAATATGTTCAAGATATTAACATTGCTAGGAAAAATAAACAGGTTTACTGATTTTTTTCGTTCTCTTTAAATAAAACAAATAAGAATAAAACCCAAATAATAAACCTTGCATGGTTAGGATGCCTGTTGAAGTTAAAAAAGTGTTATTGAAGAGATTAAAAAAATGAATAAAAAGATTAAAAGGAAAATGCAGGACAATATCCGATACATGCAGTTGAATGCTCTAGTTACTTGTTTGTTCCTCATTAATCTAAGGAACCTCTTCAAAATTGTAAAAATTCTTAAGTAGTTCCACTAATCACTATATAACGTTTTAAAAATAGAGATTCTAGCAGAAAAGAAAAGAAAGTTACAGTAAATACTATTATTAACCTCTACCTTGGCATTCCTACCCAGATGAATAGCTTTCATACTTGAATCCTAAGATTCACTTCTAGATAAGATTCGTGGTATGGATACAAATCTTTTTCCTTAGGATTCAATATGAATTGTGACAACAATAATGTTGAAAACTAGAACCATCAAAGCCAACTTTAGATGAGATGAGGCTTCGATGATGGTGATATGATGACTTAGAAGTGGGGATGATACCTAAGGAGAAATCCATTGATAATGTTGAAAACTAGAACCATCAAAGCCAACTTTAGATGAGATGAGGCTTCGATGATGGTGATAATGATGACTTAGAAGTGGGGATGATACCTAAGGAGAAATCCATTGATGGCTTCATGGAGAAAATAATGAAATATCATTTGATATGGTTTGGCATATCCTGAGTCCCCCGTCCTTGCATGTATGCACAAGTGCAATGTCACCTTGAGAGATGCTATAAGGCTTTGATGACAATGAATGGAATATGGTTAGTCATAGATCTAGGTTTTACCTGCTTTATGCATATTACATCACTCTTTCTGTTATTGATGATCAAACAATGAGGTGATGATGGTTACTTCTAGGATTAATAAATTGAAGTACCTTTCCTACTTTTTGATCAACTAGTGCTTTGCATTCTTTTCCATATCTGAAACTCTTAAGGGCTAGAATCATTGGTTTCATTCCGATAAAATATCTTTAATTGTAAAGTTACTTCACTTGCTTTCAGAATCTCGGCGTATTTTGTTCTAGGAAATCTTTTACATTTTTTAAGTGTTTTTCTTAACAATTCTTAATTGATTACATTTGAATTTCTTGGGCTTCCATAATGCTAGTGGACTTGTGGAGCTCAGTGGGTTATGTGAGGACGGACTCTTCTCATTGACTATGTATCAACAAGCTGTTTGAAGTCATTGGAGTCAAAAGCTTCTGCTTGTTATATTCATATGGTTATTCTGTTAAAAATAAGATAAAGAATAAAAACAGAAAAAAATTCATGTGGGTGTTCAATACAAATGATCTGCAATGAGAGTGGCAGGAACCTAAATTAAGAGACTGATGCGATCATAAGCTGTCTTACCTAGGCAGACAAGCAGTAGGTATGGACATTGTGCTGCTATGCTAGTCTGGACTTCTGATCATACAGACACACCCCTGGACTATTCATTAGGATGTCAATTACCGATTTCTGAAGAGTGAGTAAAGATTACTTCCTCGTGATACCAAATTTTGTGTAAATGGCCTGACAAACTGTATGTAGAAATTGATTTGGGGACTGGGGATAAGTGGAACACGGGGCACAGAGTGTTCCTGTGTAATTTGGAGTCGAGTCTGCTCATTGTTTCTTCTTTCCTTCTTTATGATGCATGCGCTCCAATAAGCTAAAATCCTGATCTAGAAAAGTTTTTATTATTGCACTGCATCCATTGATAGTTATCTAGTCCTGTTAACTTTAACAAATTCAACAAGGGGTAGATAGGACTGCCCCTTTGGTAGCTTCAGTTATGTAATTTTTCCTGGGTACAATGCTCTTATTCCTGGCGGCCGGGTGTGTGTTTCTTTGATGTTATTTTGATCTTTCTTCTTTTTAATATAATTTTATCTTTTACTGATATAAGAAGGGGGGAAAAAACAGCAACATAATATCCTAGGATCATTGATGATGATTTATATAAAATGTTTTTCTTTGATCTTCTTATGGCAACATAAAATGTTAGTCTCTTCTTGAAATAGTTCTTCATATACATTGAAAGATTAATCATGATAATCCATGTGAAATGGTTTTTATAGCTTCTAATGCCAGCATGAAATGGTTTTTCTTTTCTATCTGTTGAAAGGCTAATCATGTCACTGATATATCAGCCAAAGAAGAGGCTAATTGAGTTCGTTCACTGTTTAGTGTGCCTCTTTAGCTCTTTTGCTTTAATTAAATAAAACAGGAATCCTTATCTTTCAGGAAGAAAGATGAAAGTGTGCTCTTCATGGATGTTCCCATCTCAAAGCAGCATTTTGTTGATATTTAAGCCTAAGCACAAACAGACTTAACTTTTGGCATTAAATGCGACATCTATATTTCAGTTCTTTTCATTATCCATTTATCTTCATTTCACTTTATAATATTGTAGTTTGAGATTGACCAACTTGTTATATACATGTAATATCCATATTGGCACTGGAAACAACTTTTCCTGGTTATATTATACTTAACATGGTACAACATCTTCAATAATATTCACAATTAAAAATAGTGAGTGTTACTGATCTGGAGGAAAGAATAGCATACACTTTAATTATTGGTGTTCGCGTCTAGAAGTTTTAGATCTCTCCAATGGCTGCATATGTACTGAAGATCCTATTTGTCTTTTTTGAGGTGGACAAAAGGCACCCAAAAGTTTTCTGCTTTTCCCCACTTGTTTTCTCTATGTTTTCTTTTCATCCTAATGATCCCTTTATGTAGCATCAGGATGCTTTCAGGCTAATGACCATGAACTGTTTTTAGTCTTTTTCAGCTGTGATGTGCCTTTCTTACATTTTTGCATGTGTCATTGCTACTGGGTTTCTTGTATTTTGCCATGAGATCTGATATTTTATATCCTTGGCAGTCTCGAATTAAGAAGATTATGCAAGCAGATGAGGATGTTGGGAAGATCGCAATGGCCGTGCCTCTATTAGTATGTGAGTGTTCATACATTTTATGCTACTCTTGGTGATGAGAATCCTGGTTTGTTGAATATTTCAAGAGTTTAGCATTCCAGGTGTAACTTTTTGTTTATTAGCCCTTAAGAAAATGCTTTCTGCAATATCTTGTTCTTGCAGAGTTCTATTATCATCCTTCTTTTCTTCTTTATTCACTGTTACGAACTGTTACCCCTAACCAATCCAGTCCCTTGGTAATTGTTTTGTTTTGAGTCCAGATATAGCATGGTCTCATTTATCTCCCGCTTTATTATGTTCTTGCAGCTAAAGCATTGGAGTTGTTTCTTCAAGACCTTTGTGATCGGACTTATGACATAACACTCCAAAGAGGAGCAAAGACAATGAGTTCTTTGCATTTGTAAGTCAGCATTTTTTTTAGTTTTAAAATTCTTTTCAGAGAATAAGTAAATAATTTTATCTATATCACTGCTTTCTGATTATACTTTATCAGGTGCTGTTTTCCTTTTTTAGCCTTGGTGAATAATTGTGATATTTTGTTGATAGAAAGTTAATTTTACCACAATGTCCAATCTAAAATCTCGAGGAAAAAATCGTGAAACTGGAAGAAAATGGACTCATTCTTAGACTGCTTCAACCCTGTTGGTCAGCTAAACTTCTAGTGCTTTACTTTTCAAAATTTAATATCCCTTCTATATTAAAATATTAAGAGAATGATAGATCTCATAGTTCTGGCGAAAAGCTATTAGCACTGGATAGTATTTTGAGTGACCATTGTTCTATCTCCTTTATGCGAGTGCTGCTATAGAACTTGGATGTGATTTTTAAAATCAGATGCCCTTTAAACTGCTACTCAAGACTGATAATGGATTAATACAAACAGTTTGATAGCCAGTTGGCTCACCATCATTACTGGTATGAAATGCCAACAGCAGTCTAATGAGCTATCGAAATCAAAGCTTTTGCAGTTGTATCAGCACCATTTTCCGAATCCATTTTGGAAAAGAGAAACCAAGTGTAGGAACTGCTGACTGTACTTTCCACAATTCCTTGGACTTGAAGGAACCGACTTCTTATAGTTCATGTTCTTACCTTTTATTGGTTTACTTCATATTCTTTCATTGATTAAGCTTAGGCAAACGTTTAATCTAGATGCAAGGGAATGGCAATCTGATTGCACCGTAGCTGACAAGATACAAGGAAAACCTGGGATTTGAATGTGATTTCAACCATTGTTCTTAAAGACCAAATCGTTTTGCAAATCGTAAAACGGGGTTGAATCAAATCATATCATGAGTAATAGGATTTTTTATTTTATATAGTAGTTATTCATAATCCATCAAATTTCCATCCATATAAGCATCAACACTGGGACAATTAAGATAATGATGCATTCATATGAAAAAATCATTGACATATATTAGTATTTTCTATGTGATATATCTCATCATCGTTATCAAAGCGTTGTCCCAACCATGTTGGGGTGAGCTGCATGAATTGTATTTCGCTATTCAACTCAATCTTGTGCCAAATCTTTAGATAGGTTGTACTTCTTTAGATCGTTCATTACTACTTCCATTCATGCCCTCTTCGGCCTATCTCATTTCTTTGAGGGGCCATCAACTTGCATAAAAAATTTTTTGCTTACAAACACCGTTGTTGACCCATGTTGGACATGTCCAAACCATGTCAAATGAGTCTCTCTTATTTTATCACCTTTTGATACCACCTTTAAATGCTCCCAAATACCTCAATTCTGATTCTATCTTCCCTAATTTTTCCACGTAGCCATCTTGACATTATCATCTTTGCTACACTCATTTTTTTGCTTATTAAATAACGGTATATCCATGAAGAGTTAAATATGTTAAACATATTAACACTACTAGGAAAAATAAAGGAGTTGCAAATTTCTTTGTCATAATTAAATCAAAAGATAAAAATAAAATACAAACCATCAATGTTACATGGTTAGGATGTGTCTCATATGAAGAAGTGTTCATGAAGAGGGAAAAAAAAGAGAGAAAAGAATGTAGGATGAAACCCATTCTTTAGTCATTATGTTGTTGCATTGGTGTATTCTTCTCATTCTTTAGTCATAAGAAACCTATCAAGCTGACGTGTAAATCTCTCTTACGATAGGCGACAAGGGCAGGCCCAGCAATTCGTTGATTGAAATGAAGGAGAAAATGCTAGCATCTTGTATGCAATCTACATTTCCCACTCTTCTCATCTGAAATCCTAACCATCCCAAAGTTACCCTCTCTCAACCAGGGATGAAAATATCGGCCGTGGCGGCAGTTACTTTGTATTTAGCGGGTAACGCACCCGTAGCGGCCGCTACGTGGCGCTGGGGGGTAATAAAACCCCCTTGACGACTTTTCGTTCTACCTTTTCAACTTTTTTCATCTTCCTTCCTCTTTTTTCTCCATTTTTACTGCTGTGAACCCTTTGTGTGTCCTCCTAGTGGTCCCAACTCCATTTTGCCAAGATTTGTTGCTACAAAATCAAGAGATTCAACTATTCTAAGGAATCTAAAGAAGATTCATCATCTAGGACTCATGGATTAAAATAGCGGGTGGTGGCCGATACATATCGGCAGTGTTAAACAAACCCCCCCCCCCCCTCCATTTTTTCAACTTTTGAGATTATCACTCTCTAACTACTATGAATCACAACTTTTAAGGAGGGACACAGGTTCTGAAAGCAAAAATTCGATTTCGAAGGAAGAACTTCATAAAAAATTTCTGGTCCGGGGGCGCTGCCCCCTGGGCCCCCGCGAGCTGACCGGGCAGCTCGATCCCCGCCGGGGGATACCCCCGGACCCCCTTTGCGAAACGCATGTTTTAAAGAAGTGACAATCATGAAAACAAAAGGATCCTACTTGACCATGATAGCTAGGCCTCTTTTACTGGTTGTCTTTCTTTGTTGTGCTTGGATGTCTATTATTATCATTATTTGTTAATATATGATATTAAGCATGTTTTACTATATTTGGAATGTGTGTAGTAGTATAGATATGGTTACCTATTACTACTAAATTTTAAACTGGTCTTAATTTAACTGTTTTTTAAGAAACCTCATTGTTAAATAACTTAGTGGGAGAGGCCCGAGAGGGAACTTCTTAAGTTCCCACGGTCTCCATCATTGTTTTGTAGGAGACGTAATTGATTTATGTGTTGACCTTGGAGTCTTCCTCTTAATCGAATGTGTCATCTTCTGAGAGGACGAGTGTTGACCACTTCATTTCTAAATTAGTGTTGAATGTTGAGTTGTTAAGTGTTGACCACTTCATTCACTTGATTGAATTTGAACCTTTAACCTTGAGGCTTAAAGTATTGACTATTGATTGTTCAATGTTCACTAATGACCTAACTCTTAAGTCTTATGCCTTTATTTCATGTTCTAGTTTTTTTTTTTTTTTTTTTTTTAATGAGCTTTTCATTACTTTCTAAGTTAGTATGACTAAAGAACATGAATACATGTGAAAAAACTAATCATTACTATTATTTTCTATTTATATAGCGATACAGGACTTTATATATTGAGGGCACCGCTACACCCCCTTTTCTTACTTACTTTTGCAAAAGAACCACATTTTCTTTCATTTTACAATTTTCTGGATTTTCTGGAATTTTTTCAGATTTTTTTGGTGAGTATTTCAAATCACACCGCTACGCCGCTACGTATCCCCGCTATGCTACGTATCGCCCGCTTCGTAGCGGTTTGGCGGCGGGCGTAGCCACTATTTTCATCCGATTGAAATGATTGAAATGTGGCCCTTACCACAGTTATCAGAACGACGGAGGATGATTTCAATGGGTGGCAAGTATATGTGCGGCAGAATGAATACAATCGGAAGGCAAATTTGGGGGACATGCAGAAAAAGACAATGGCTACGCATGGTGCACTATGTCTGTTGCAGTTGAGAATAGCGGTGGATTATCCTCCACCTGCAAGATGTCTTCATCCCTGATGGATAAAGTTCCTCTTGAAGCACCTGGGATGGGACCATTTCGTACCCTGGGATGGCATAAATGCTCTTTCTTCATCTGTCCTACCGGTGTCCTCATTCATGCCATCTTTCCAATCATCTTTGCATTTACTTTCCCATGCCATTCACCGCATGCGAAGTGTGCCTTTGGCATGCCGATTCCTTCCACTGACTTGGTGCTCTCGAAGGACCACATGAATATACTCCATCTTCCCTGTTCTATTCATTTCTGGAATGAAACTTTTCTTCCAAATCCTTTCAGGAGTAAAACTTTGTGGATGAGTTCTTCCTTCCTATAATTCCCTTCTTTCAGCATCAACACTTTGTCTACTGGAGATAAAGCCTTCCTCTTTGTTTCCTTGCTCATCTGCTCTCTGATCTAGTTAATAGTTCAACTGTGAAGCGCGTCCTCTTATCTTGTTGTAACGGAGCAAATGATATCCATGTCTAACATGAATACAGGTCTACTTCAGAGTCCATACACTCCGAGATGGATAAGGATGACATCCTTTAACATGTTCTCTATCATTTCAGTTACCTAGTTTGCCAATGCATTAAAAGGAACTTCTGTGTTACTTAATGGATTCTTTGATTTTGGGGTTCCAAGAAAAGAGGTAAAATGAATCCCTTTTGAATTCATCCCTGTTGAACATTCTGTAAGCATATGCCTCATCAGATAACTCCTTGAGGGCCATGCTCTCTCGCTCTTCACCATTCCTTCCTATCTTCTCTATTGCAACCAGGTCATTGCCTCCTTCAACTCTTTTGTTTTTTTTACCAACTAAACCCCTTTCAAAGTTGCATTTGTTGCTTTACTCCACCTTCAGGATTCCCTCCCTCTCCTGCCCTTTTACTCGCTGTGTCTACCTTTTTCATCTTCCTTGTATCCTTGGTTATGCCTTGTATGCACTTTGCCAGCCACAGTTGCATGGGCCCCTTACTGCGCTACTCTTCTGCCCTTTTCTGATGTTCGTTTTCCTCCCTTCTCCATGGCCTTTTTAACCCCCTTTCTTGACTCCATCCAAACAATCTCTGCATTGCACATACACAAACCAGAATCCATTGCCGTCCCTTCTGCTCTGAGAACACATCTCTCGTGATCCCATGCCAGGAAAATTGTGTGCCAAATCTTGTGCTTTTGTTTTGGCCAGTATGTAATTGACAAAAGTTGTGATTAAATCCTATTTCTTATTTAGTAGATAATGTTTAAATTCATTAAAAGATTAAGATCATAGAAAGTTCGGTCATACAAACCACATAAAAAGGAGTGAGTGCATTATACCCAAACCCGAGCTACACCAAAGAAGCAACAAAAAGGAGCAGTCCTATCCACTCCTTTAGCTGTGATTAGAGCTTCCCGCCTCCAGCACTCTGTCCGTCCTTGTTTTTTCCTACTTGTTGGTTCACACTTGAAATTCATTTAGAGACAATTTTTCATATTTATCTACTCTGCAGGAACTATTATGTAAATTTATGGAATCATAGTGATTTTATTGTGATTACAGTAAACATCAGTTTTTATTTTGTAAAATTACAGAATTTTAATAAAATAAAGAGGATGTTCTGGTCTCCAGCAGTAAGTTGGACAACCAGGCTATTTCATTTCCCAAATCTCCTTCTCGTCTTTATTTCCCTTCTCTTTCTTCCTGTCTGCTCAAATTTCTTTGAGTTAAGGCTTTCTGTTAACACCACTCTCCCATCAGCACTAGAAGTGATTTTCTTTCCGGTACTTATTCCAGCAGAATAAAGTCTGAAAAGCCAGGTCAAGACTTTTATTTGTTCATTGATGGGTGGAGCAAAATGTGGCTTGATCCCCCATTCATTGTTGGAAAGTACTCATTGCCACAACCACGAGGTTGTGGGTTCAAATCATGTTCCCAACAAAAAGTGAATCTCGTTTCATGAGTTTAGAAGGTTAAAGGTCCTATTCTTTGGGTTAAATGGCCAACACATAGGGTCCTTAACTTTTTCGTCTCAGAGATCTTGTTCTCAATTTGTTTTTCTTATCTTATTTTGTGTTTTCTTATTGGTTCTTACATTTTCAATTATCACCTTTTACTTTTAATTATCATTAGCCAATATTTTTCAACTAATTTTTTTATTTTTGCGAATAGGAGAATTTACATTTTGCTATTTGTAGAAAAAAAATGAATATATTATATATGTATGGTGGATTTTTTTTTTTTTTGATCATTGGTTTGAAAATGTCAACCCAAACACGACCCAGATGTTGAAAGCTTAAATTATAGGTTGGGTTCAGGTTGTGTTGGCAGGTTTTAGTCATAGTTACCTGATTTGTAGTTCGATGAGTTCGCATTTGAATTTGCAGTTCGTAGTTCAATAATTAATCAAATTCGAAAACTCGATGGGTAGACTCATTTAATTCATCTTTCAATTCAATTAATTCGAAGTTCGAGTTCGACGAGTTCGATGCACTGCAACAAATTTGTAACTCAATGCATTTGGCAGTGGTTCATAGGTTTAATATATGCATAGACAGGAATATTCAGTTGAGGACCATCCTCACATTTCTTATATGTGGTCCATCCTATTTTCCTGGCTGGTTCACTTATCATCAAGTTATCCCCTTCACACACACTACTCCCTTTAAATTGCCGTATGTCCAAATTTGTAGGTCATACAACCATTACTGCCTGTTATAATTAAATCCAGAAAGGCATGATGACTTCCAAAATCATTAAATTTGAGTGTTTTGGATTTCAGATGAAAGCCCCAATGATGAAACTGATAGGGTGGAGCACCAAATATTCTCTATGACATACCAAAATGATATGGATTAATAAGAAATATATTACATGGTCAAATGTCATCCTTTGTGCTGCACACAAATATCCAATCAGTATCTCACTAAATAAAGGCTTCCCCTGTACCTACACTCGTTAAAAGAAATTTGCTTGCTTGGTGAGATGGTGGACATGTGACTTTGAGGAGTGGCCCAATGGTCTCACCGTACTTAAGATATAGCTTGATCGATTAACCATGTAAAAAAGATAGGCCTGATCAAATATTTCAGTTATTCAATCAAAGGCAATAATTTCTACCCATCCCATGCTTTTATATTCATCATCCGTTTCATTTTTTTATTTTATTTTTTTGATCGGATGTTTAGTAATATTTGATAAGACTGATTCTTAATATCTAATGTGCCCTTCTTTCTGTGGTGGGGGCCGTGGGGCCACTAGGACACCATCTAATCTAAGTGAAATGTATTGCATAGAATGGTAATTTGGTATTACCCTCACATTTTATTGTCAGTATCCCCATTAATGTTAGACTGCAACAAACCTTATCCTCTTTATTATACCTTGCCACATTCCACCAAATCACAAAATTTATAACCTCCAAATAGAACGAACTGAATCCCGAATAATTCGAAGTGAACTATACGGAACTTGAGACACAATCCAACGAATTAGGTAACTATGGTTTTAGTACACTTAGTCTAGTTTGGTTTGGTTTAGATCGTGTTGCTGGTCAGATAAAAACAAGCATGAACTTTAACGGAATCCAGCCCATTTATTAATTGGGTCAGAAATCTCATTCCTAACCAAACCTGAAAGTAAAAAGGATAAACTGAACCCCGAATTTGTGGGTAAAGTTTGTGCTGGTTTGCAAATCAGGTTAGGAATTGGCACCTTTAATCTTCTTAGTGTTTTTTTTTTACTCATAAATCTATGTTATCTTAGATGTCAATAATTTTTAACTCAATAATGGTTTGAAATTTTATATTTTATGGAGCTTTCCTTTTTATTAGTGAATTCCTTTTATTCCCTTTTACTTTGCTTCTTACTAACAAGATATATGTAAGACTTTCCCCTTGTATTTTCTGTGTCTTTTATTTTTTATTTTTTATTTCCTTTTCTCATGCATTATAGAACTTCCTATTTCCTCAAGGGGTTAGTTGGTTGCACCCATTTACATATGTAAATGGGGGTTCATGCGTAACGATTATGCAGCACATGTTTGGTTGCACTAATTATGCTTGTGATGTGTAAATGAGAATGTAAAAATGGTGTGAAAATGTGCCCAGAATTTTCATATCTCATGGTGTGAAAATGTTACACAGGTTATACTGTTCATGGGCTGTGCTACAGTGCACATTTGGGCAGTTCAGATTTTTATTTGTTTTTTTAATTTTGTGTGCCCCACAATGAAGATCAGTACTGTAGGGTGTCTTTAAAATCCCAGTTACGGCTATGATATCAAGGTTTAGCTGTTGATTCATCATATATTTTGAGAAAATTGCAAAAAAACCCAGACAGTTAGATCTGCTAAACTGGACTTCTGTGGACCCCTCTTTTCATGATCCGAACTATTAATCCTCTTTGGAAGGACGTCTTTGGCTAGGGTGTCAAATTTCACATTTTGATTCATCATGGATCTTGAGAAGTTTGAGAAAAATAGCAATACTGTTGGATGTTTTCAATGAAAATGGTCCCTTATTAACATGGTTTCAAGGCAGTCCAAATTTTTTTTCTTTTCAATTCTTTTACTATTGTGGGCTAAACCGTTCATCCTCTTTAAAAGGCTCAAAATGGCCAGGGTCAAATTTGAGCCATTGATTCATCATATATTTTGAGAAATTTGCAAAAAAGTCCAGACTAGTAAATCTTTTTTTCTTTTTCTTTTTTATTATAAATCTGTGGCCCTAGAATCATGATCCAAGCCATTCATCATATTTGTGTGTGTGTGTTTTGAGGGGGTGGTGGTGGGGGTGTTTCAAATGTCATGTCTTCATTCATCATAGATTTTGAAAAAATTGAGAAAAATGGTGAACCATTAGATCCATTGAGATTCACATGTGAAAATGACAAGCAATGGAAATTGTTTCAATGGGACGCAATTGCATATGGAAATGAAATACATGAGCATCATTTGCACATGTCAATCGTTTTTCTTATGACATGCGTGATTGCCAAACAACCCTTGATAGACTATTTATCCTCTTAATATATTTTTCTTATCCTTTTTATTTTTAGAAATCCTCTAAAATATTGGTTTTTTATATAAAATGTTTTCAAGTTTTTTTAAAGATTTTCTATGTAGGCTTTTATGTTTTCAAATGGAACTTCACTTTTGTTTTCAGATAGTCATTGAATTTAGAATTTCAACTTCAGTCATAATTTTTTTGGTTCTTTCTGCATTTCTTGTTCCCTTTTTGTTTGCATGTGCTTTTTTTAACTTGTAAAATCAATTATTATTTCCGGGCTGTTAACATATATAGGAGACTTTTGATGTATGAGAGGATAATGAAATCCTCCTTACACATGGGCTCTTAACTCGAACAACTAGAACACCTAAAATTCATACCTGCAGTCCTGCACTAGATCTTACCACTAAATGGACCATAATTGATGCAAATCCTAGGGTTCGGATTTGGATCGTAGGTGCCACAGCACAATGAGGGATTTCCGGAGAAACAATCACACGACGAAGACCACTCTTCAACGACAAATCCCACGAGGGAAAATTCTATTAACTCAAATCTTTGAGATTGTGATCTCTACAATGCCATATATATATATATATATATATAATAAAAGAAACTTAGGGGTTAAGGAAACCCTAATCAAACTAGGAAATTAAATAGGAATCCTAGAGAAATTAGAAAGCCTTCCTAGTTACAATTCTTCACTAAAACTAGAAACTAATAACCATTAAAAATCAGGAAATCTCTAGACTTCCATGGGTCCCACATGTGGCCCACAAATTTATCTCTTGGTGCTGCTACATCATTCCCCTCTAGGTTGGAAAAGACTTAACGCTAATCAAACTAGGAAATTTAATAGGAATCCTAGAGAAATTAGAAAGCCTTCCTAGTTACAATTCTTCACTAAAACTAGAAACTAATAACCATTAAAAATCAGGAAATCTCTAGACTTCCATGGGTCCCACATGTGGCCCACAAATTTATCTCTTGGTGCTGCTACATCATTCCCCTCTAGGTTGGAAAAGAGTTCGACCTCGAACTCGGTATTTCTTAACATTGCTTCTGTAGTCATTGTGTACTTGAAGTACTACCTTGGTGAGACGACCTCTTGAACCTGTCTTCGGTAGTTCTGTTTTTAGTGGATGGAGTGTGACCTGCTTTCCACCATGCATGAATGTGTATGTGTTGTCGTGCATACCATGAGTGCATTTTTGTCATACATCCATGGGCGGCCCAACAAGATATCACCAGTATTCCTTGGTAGCATATCACACTAAACTGTATCTGTATAATCTTCACTAATGTTTAAAGTAATCGGACATACATGGGCGGAATCAGAGGGGGGCCGGCAGGGGCCGTGGCGCCCCCCCCCCCCCCCCCCCCCCCAAAAAAAAAAAAAAACCTTGTCTTCACAAGATTCTTCTAAATTTTTACTATGCCGCCCCCGCCCCCCCAAAAGAACCCTGAGAAAAGCAGATATATATTTTAAAAACTATATTTATTTTTTATATGTGGCCCTCCCAAAATATTTCAACACCAATGAACTATTTCTGGGTCTTCCCCTTCGGACATGTATATCTCACTTGCACGTCATGACCTGTCATTAGCCATCTAGCCAAATAGGGACGATAACGTTTTTGAACCTTCTGCTTCAAACGTCCTACTAGAGCTTGAGATATGATGTTTTCACAACTGCCTCCATTAATGACTACCATGCATGCTTGTCCTTTAATGGTACCTTTTGAGCGAAAAATATTATTTCACAACCATTTGTTCCCATTAGGTGATGTAGACTTTTTAAGGACCATGAGAGTTTCACCGTCATATGGACCGAGGACCTCTATTTCCTCAGTCTCGGCCTTAGTCTCTTTCCTCTCAGGATCATCCAGTGTATCCTTCACATCGCTTTCATTCTCAATGAGGATGATGCGTTTGGGACATTGCATTGCACAGTGCCCCTGTTGTTTACAATGAAAGCAAGTGATTCTGGCCTTCGGGCTTGGTGAAAACTTTTTTCGAGGAACCACTTGGTTTAGAATCTTGCATAGATGAATTCTTTTGTACAACCCATTGAGATGCATTAAATTCCCAGGCTTGATAATTTGCTATATCCTCGGCCTTGATAGCATGTTGGATGATTTCATCAACATTATCAAAAATTTTGAATGCATGGATATGTTGTACAGCACTTCTCAACCCATGAAAATGACAACTAACACATCATCTGCCTCATTTAAGCAACAACGAGTTTGCATTGTCATTAATTCTTCAGAGTACCCAACAATCGTCTTGGATCCTTGTTTCAAGTCTTGAAAACTTGAACGTAGATCTCGTGAATAATTGATGGGAATGAACTTTTGCTTCAAAAGATTTTTCATCTCAAGCCATGTCTCAGTACGATCTATGTTTTGGCTCCTTCTCTTGTTTTGCAACTCTGCCCACCATATTGCAACATAATTGCGAAATCAAGTTGCTACCAAAGTGACTTTATGGCCATCCACCATTGGTTTTTTTTTGAAAAAATATTTATCACACAACTTAATCCATGAATTCATTTGGCTTCAATTTTCCATCATTTTCAGGAATCACGAGTTTAATTCCTAAATCTCGATCAACATTATTTACGGCTTGATCTCGTTGATTCTGAATATTTTCTCAATCATCTCAGTGATTATTTGCTCGTCGATTAGTTTCTGAATTGGCTAATCTAGTTTTCATTCTTGCAAGAGTGGCATGCATTTGCATAATCCTTGCGGACAATTCTGCAATGGAGCAATTCAAGTTTTCCATGGATGGAAATGATTCCACTTCTATATGCTTAGGAGGTTTTTTTTTTAATGAAATTTAGAATTTTGACTGACATGATGTGTAGATCTGCTCTCCACAAATACCCTGAAGAAAGAGGATCGGAGTTTTGACTTCAAATGGCTTTGCAATTGCAAAATAAATCCTGGCAGTTGATCTGGTCAAATCTGGTTCTGATTGGTCAACCCTGTTGGCATTACTGAAGGTGGTTTCCTACTGTTGGGCTTCCTGTTCGAATGGTTCAGGTCAATCCGAACTGACCCGAATTGATACTAGGCCCAGAACCTGATGAGTGATGAGGGCTAAACCAAGCCCAATATCGGCATAGGTACGGGCTTCCTTTCGATTCGAGCACCCAAAAGAGGAGAAAAAGGGTTGAAACCCTTCCCTGCTTTCGTCTCTGCTTGTCGACGAACGATGGAGAGAGGTGGCTGGTTCCACTTAGGCGGCACGACGGTGAGGATGTCGGTGCACGGTACGCTCTCTCATCCTTTCTTCGTCTTTCTTGCCTTTTTGGTTTTTTTCTTCTCTGCTTATTCTTCTCTTTTCTAATATCACTTACTTTTTCTTTTTTTTTCCAATTTGGTTGGGTTCTGGAAGGGCGAGAGGCTGGGGTGGGATTTCGGGGACAATGGAGGGGATATGTTGGGGGTTCGAAAAGGATTGAGGTTCGGCGGTGGGGTGTTAGGGGGCTGGCCGTCTAGGTTTCGGATAATAGGGTTGTGGTCGTGGGGTGGTGGCGGGATTGGTTGGTTTTTATGGGATTCCAATGGTGGGATTGGGTTTTTCGGACTTTTCACAGGGATGGGATTGGGTCGTTGGGATTCGATGGTCTGGATGGAAATTGATGTATGGTGGTTGATTAGGAAATTGATGGTCTGGGATTTGTAGTTTTGGGTTTTGGTAGAGGGTTTGATGATTGTGGAATTCGGGGAAGGTTTGGGTAGTAGGGGTCTCGGTGATGGATACGAGGATGGTGAACGGTGGATGATGGAATGGAGATGGGATGGATAGGGGTAATCACGCTGTCCGATTGAGGGATCGTTCGTCTCTAATACCAATTGATGCAAATCCTAGGGTTGGGATTTGGATCGTAGGTGCTGCAGCACAATGTGGGGTTTCCGCAGAGACAATCACACAATGAAGATCACTCTCAACGATAAATACCTCGAGGGAAAACTCTATTAACTCAAATCTCTAAGATTATGATCTCTACAATGCCATATAAATTATAAAAGAAACTTACGGGCTAGGGAAAACCTAATCAAACACAGAAAGTAAATAGGAGTCCTATAGAAATTAGAAAGCCTTCCGAATTACAATTCTTCAGTAAAACTAGAAACTAATAACAATTAAAAGTCAGAAAATCTCTAGACTTCCATGGGTCTCACATGTTTCCCACAAATTTATCTCCTGTGGAATATTGGTGCTGCTGCATCAATAACTTCTTTGATACTTATCAGAATTGCTTAGTTAGGCTTGTCGGGATGGTGATCACATGACCCGTCCAATGCTTGTAATTGTGTTCGTTGCACACCTTTTTATGCATGAAGCATTCCTCTGATGAATATGAATATGTAACTAACAAACAAATAATATTCTATTTATGAGTTTGCCACTTGTGGGGACCTTGTAGAGTGGTTTTGTGACCTCTGTTTTTCTGCTTGTGTGTTGATGGAAAACTTAACTTTTGAGTATGGAGGAGGGTTGATTCGTAAGGCTGAACGGTTTATTGCAATACTGACTTTTGTTGGGATTGAATTCTGTATAATGCATTTGATTCTTGTGTTGTGAAATTGTTTTCCACCTGGAATTTCAGAAAACAGTGTGTACAAAGCTTTAATGTCTTTGATTTCCTGAGGGAAATTGTAAGCAAAGTTCCAGACATGGGTGGGTCTGATGCTGCCGCTGGAGAGGATAGATCCATTACCAGAAGAAGGTTAGAAAGAAAGAAAATGTTCCATTTTTTAAATTTCTGTAAAAATGATTTTATGGGGTTGTCTTATTACATAAATAAAATGCATGTATTTGGTTTTTTACTGTTGGAAATGTGTAATTGGTTCTATATATATAATTTTTCCTCCAGGAAAGCTGTAGATGATGAAGATATAGACACAGATGAGGAATCTAAGAGAAGCAGGATTGTAAGATCATCATTATCCTATAATGTTGAACATTTCATTTAGTCATTATGGGGTGTTTCGGGTGCACACATACTACATCCCAAGAGGTTTAAAAAATTCTGTACTTATTCCATGGTGTTGGGGTCGAGAGGGGCTAAACCAATTGTTTTTCAAGTTATCCAACATTATCTTATCATTTATCACGCGTTCAAATGAAATTGAGTAGTAACTTCTCTTCAGAAGATGAATCGTTGGTGTATATTTTTTTGGAATATATTTTTGGTGGAAAAGAGTTGTATTTGATTTTAAGACAGTTCTGTAGCATTTTGAAATTGTTGAAAGAAACATTTTTTTGATCACTAGTGTTTTTTTTTTTATTCATGACATTGCAGAATCTGGCAGGCCACAGTGGCAGTGTTAGAGGACGCGGAAGAGGTCGAGGAAGAGGCCGTGGACGACCCAGTCGAGTGGCTGAAAGAGAGAGTACCCACTATGGAAAATGTGAAGATGATCCTGACATTTCTCCACAACATAATGGCAAAAGGAATACAAATTCTGAAACGCTTGATAATAGTGTGGAGGGCAAAGAATCGAAGGAACACATAGTTAATAGTAGTGACAATGCCATGGTGAGGAACTTTGATCTGAATGTAGATTTATGTGAGAATGTGGGCACTTCAGCAGCACCAGCCTCTGTACCAAAGCAGGAGAAAGAGCCAGAGCCAGAGCCAGAGATCAAGCATGAAGAGTATCCCGGGTGGTCTCTTTCTGACATGCACAAGATGGCCATTGACCCAATTCAGCTTGCACAACTAAATGGAAGGATGGATGAAGAAGAGGATTATGATGAAGAAGAATGATAGTAAAATGTAAGGTGCTCCTTCCTGTTGCATCTCTCACACAGATTGGTAACTGTTCTAAATGTTAGATGCTTATTCACCTGGTGTGATTTTTAGAAGTTAGGGAAGGGGGAAAAAACAAGAGAGAAAAAACTCGAGCAACCTCCTGAAATGAAAATGCTAGAGTGGTTTTTTTCCATCTCTAGCTTGTATAATATGTCAGTTATTTTACTAACAAGAACAGTGAAATTACTTCTATTTTAGAGTACTGATATGGTCGGTCCCTGATTTCTATACTGTGATCATTGATGGATGTGGAGTGTATTGATCTTCCGCTTCCACAGTTATTTATCCTGAGTACGTCCTCTTTTCCTTCACATATCCTTCTAATCCTCCAGTATGTAAATATATACTCATCATCATCATCTGAAGTTGGTTGTCTCGTCTATGTATGTGTTTTTTTCCTGGCGTTACATGCTTGACATGCAACTGTAATGTGAATTCATTGTGTTTTGTCTTCAAATGCATTTATAATGACAAAGCTGAATTTCAAAGCAGTGGAATAATTCCCTGCCTTATTAGGGCCCATTTAGCACTTTACTAGTTTAGTGAAAGTAAAGTAAAGTCTTTATTTTTCAAATAAGGGGTCATATCAAAAGTACACTTTTTCAAAATTCCTTCTTTTTTTAAAAAAGTAAAAAAAAAAAAAAAACCTCCTTTCTCCACTAAGAGACAAAAAAACTCTACTCTTCTATACAAAAAATAAAAAATCTTTCATACCAAACAACTAAAAATAAAATACCATTATAACCTGTTTATATTTTATTCTCTCTTGATTTGATGCTTTACTTTATCTTTATTTTACGGTAAAATTACCAAGGGCTTGAGGGTTAAAAGTAGTATTTGGAGAGTGAGCTATACACCCTGGAGTTGAAGATTGACTCAATAAACCAATCAACTTGCGTAAGCGCATTTTTTTTTCCCAAGCGTTTTGACGGGCATTGTTTTGAAATTGAAAACGGTCGCAAATTGTTCAAGGGGATGATGAATTGAATTTTATCAGGAATGGTAGGCTTATCTTACTTTTCTTATAAAAATGAAAAATAATTAAAACAATAAAATAAGGAAGAAACGGTTATTCATAATCTATTAATTTTTCAGCAATAGGAACATAAATAAAAGTGATTGTTATGAAGAATCAGCCCCAAACGTTGATTGCATGAATTGATTAAGAAAGACCCTCAAACATAGAAATAGGGTGAAGACGACCAATTTGCTCCGGAACGATATCGTTAGGGCTTATTTCCAAAAATCTTTTATTAGTCTTCTTCCCTAAACGATATTGTTAGGGTTCGTTTCCAGAAGAAAAAAAAAACTTTATTAGAGTCTTATTTCCCTAATTAAATCATTAGGACCGGATCCTAAAGGCTTTTCCTTCTTCCTTGTTTCCCACTCAGAAAAAAGAATCCAATCGTCTTCTCTCGCCTCTCCTCTTTTGCTTTTCACGACTCGAAACTTCTCTCTTTTTCAATTTTATTTCCCATTTTCTTTCCGAAATCTACAATCTCTCTATGCGGAGCGAATACATTAATGCTCTCATTGTCATATTTAAGCAGAAGTAGGTAAAGTATTGTTTCCACTGTCAATTGCAAAGAAAGATCCAGATCCAGAGCCCTCAGAAGGGTAGAGAACTTATTGTTGGAGTTATAAGTACAACCTACAAAGCTTATTGAGTAGATTATTAATATGCATTTTGGTATTTGTGACAGAGGAGGTTCATCTATTCCTCTGTCTCTTGTCTATAGCTGGGACTGATCCTAGAGGCTCTCTCTCTCTCTCTCCCCTTTCTTTATACATCAACCACTGAGTTGGGAACTATGAAGAAAGGGAGAAAACAAAGATCAAGGAAGATGAGGGGAAAAAACCGAAAATCATTTTTTATTTTTATACTAGCCCTAACAATACCGTTTTGGGGAAGAAGAGGGGAAGTTAGAAAATGATTGTTTTTTAGTGAGACCTAAGAATATCATTGCAGGGCAAATTGGTCTTTTGGCTATATGCTACACCCTAATTCAATGTTTTGGTGTCTTTCTTAATCAATTCTTGTAATCAGGATTTGAGACTAATTCTTCGTAAAAATGGCTAATATAAAATAACAAATAAGACCGATACAATTATATGAAGAACATCATTGACATTATATCTATAAATCATAAACGACGGAAATTATCCCAAGAGGTGTGCATTGTGTGCCCCCATAGTGGGGCCCCACTTGATGGTCCATCCGATTGGACCACACACACTCCCCCTTGAATTACACATGCCCCCTGGGTTTGTACTAAGCAAATGCATTGGAGTGTTGGATTGATTGCACAGCCATATGAATAGATTGGACTTGTGGGCATGGATGAAAGGGTTGGGATGGTAAAATGAGGCTGATTATTTTGTATATATGAGGACCCTACCTATATCTTCAAATATCCTAGCCCCATCCCAAAGTGGGCCCCACAGTGTGACGTGCACATAGGATTCGGACTGTCATAAACAATATGTGTAAATAATTAACTATGTTTAAGATGTCATTATTACTAGGAAAATAAACAAGTTTTTGTGGTTCTTCTTGGTCTCTTCAATTCAAAATCTAAAAAGAAAAACCAAATAATCAATTTTATACGTTAATAAGGGCCTATTCGGATATGTGCAGAAGAAAATATTTATAGATTTAAATATCGAAAAAATAAAATAATCCAGAATAGAATATCTGAATATTATGGTATTGTGATATTGTTGTTATTTGGCAATTCTTAAAGAATGTAACAGATTCTAAATTACGCTATTTGGCACTTGTTGTAAATTATGATATAAGTTTGTTTTAGAAAGACTCTAATATAAGTTGAAACTCTAATGTTTAAATCTCATGTGGTTTTATTCATGTTATTCACATAGATGTATAAGGTATACAACTGAGAGATATGTAGTAAGTTACAACTGATTAACAAAGAGATAAAGAGAATAAGGTTGACTGGGTCATCTATGCAAACTAGCTCTTATCCTTAACACGTGGGGATGTAAATGGGTCCCCGATTCTCCGATTACCCAAAATGTTCTGACATGTTAAAAATCGGGTCTGGGTCCTCATTTAGGCCCTGATAAGTAAATGTGTTTGGGTCCGGGTCCGGTTCCGGTTCCACCTTGGTTCGGACCCGTGGACCCGAGACCCGATATATTACCTCAATTCTTGAAAATCTCTCCTAAAAATTATGTTTTTCTTTTTAATATCATTCTCTACTTAGACCCGAACCTAGATCCAGACTCGTCCCATATATGGTTCTGGTTCTGGTTCCGGTTTCAGAGCCAATAAATTGGTTCCGAAACGATTCCGAGTCCGGATCCGATTCCACCTTCTCCTTAACGGTTCCGGTTTTGGGTCCACCATGGACCCAGACCGGAACCGACCCGTTTATAACCCATAACACGACCCCTAGTGAGACTGTCCATCATAACCAATAAGCTTGTCACGAAGTAGTGAAAAACGTTGTGGACTTCGAGGCTTAGTGAACATGTCATCTATCTAATCTTTAGAAGATATGAACGAGTCTGGATCTCCTATTTCGTCCAAACAGGGGTAGCCTGTTTGGGCCAATCCTAATCTGCCACCTAGCAAACTTGCCACCTCAGCAAGTTGTCTCTCTCCTTTAATGATTATAACAAAATTGTAGGGTGGTTCTTGCAAATATGAAGAAAATTGTTTCAAGCACAAACCCTACTGCGACCACCTCTTCTCCAATCTATCTCCTCCACCAAAACCCATGGGCAAAAACATCATCTCCTCGCGCTTTCTTCTCCTCGGGCAAAGAGCCCCTTTCCTCACCCACTCATCTTCTCGAAAGGAAGCCATCAAAGTCTAGCCTTCCTCTTCTCATGTGTATTTCAATGTTTGGAAAAAAAAAATGTTAGGTATTCCTTATTTTTTATTGCTTTTGTACAACACTACTGCAGATAACTGACGGAGGCATTATGCGTGGTAATGTGGTAAGCAAAAGGAGAGAGTTTCAACCAACGAATCTTCTTTTAAGAAGGTTTCAATGTTTTGAGAAGATTGCAGTCATATAAAAATTTCCAAGAAGAAAATAAACAAGAATAGAAAAAATAGTTTAAGATGAATATAAGGAAAGATGAGGTTTTGGGCCAATTAATCTAATTGCTTCATTACGCACACTATCAAGCAATCAGTGCACATGACATGAAATAAGGTTATAGTATGATCTAATAGCATCGTGCATTATGGTCTGAATCATGATATACTGAGGTTCAAATTAGATTTGAGAAGGTTGTCTTAATGAAATACTTAGGTTTCAGTGTTTCATTAGCCAAGAGTCTCCCTTGCAATCGATATAAAATCTTGAATATTAGGTGGCACATGCTCTGGTCTGAACAAAAAAATTTACATGTTTCAATTTTGTATACTAAGGTTAGTAGAAAGAAGTTCTAAATATTACAGCCACATCTTATGGCAACGTATACTGTGGTTTGAATCATGATATACTGAGGTTGATATCTAGGTTGAGAAGGTTGTCTTTAAGAAATACTAAGGTTTCAGTGTTTAGAGTGCCAAGAGACACCCCCTGTATTCGATAAAAAATCTTGTGCTCATTAGATAGCAATGCTCTGGTCTGAATATAAAAGTTCTCAGGTTTCAATTCAACATACTAAGGTTAGTTGAAAGAAGTCCTATTGTTACAATCTCATTTAATGGCACCGCACACTATGGTCTAAATATACTGAGGTTCAAATCTGGTTTGAGAATGTTGTCTTTACGAAATACTGAGGTTTCAGTGTTTCGTTAGCCAAGAGTCCCCTTGTATTCAATAAGAAATCTTGTGATATTAGATGGCACATGCTTAGGTCTAAATAAAAAAGTTCTTAGTTTTCAATTCTGTGTGCTAAGGTTAGTAGAAATAAGATCTAAGGTTACAATCTCATCTTAAGGTATCGTATACTTTGGTCTGAACCATGATATACTGAGGTTCAAACCTAGTTTGTGAAGGTTGTCTTAACGTAATACTAAGGTTTCAGTAATTCGAGTGCCAAGAGTGCCCCCTATGGTCGAAATGAAATATGTTCGCTACCAACTAGATCACACTACTAAAATGGGGAAAAAATAGAGAAAGAAGATGAAAAAGGTGTTCTTGAATCTGTAGAGAATGACGGCACTGAATCTGCATGACACATCTGATAAGATTATTTCATATCATATGCACTGATTGCTTGATAGTGTGTGTATTGAAGTAATTAGATTAATTGGTTGAAAACTTCATCTTTCCTTGGATTCATCTCAAACTTTTTTTTTCTTTTTTTCTTGAAAATTCTTATACGCCTGCAATCTTCTCAAAATACTGAAACCTTCTTAAAAGAAGATTCGATGGTTAAAACTCTCCCTTTGCTCATCACTTTACCATGCACAATACCATCTCCAATCCTCTATAGCAGTGTTTTTCAAAAGCAAGCTAGACATTGAAAGACACATGAGAAGAGGAAGGTTGGACTTTGATGGGTTCCCTTTGAGGAGATGAGCAGGTGAGGAGAGGGACTTTTTGCCGGAAGAGACGAAAACGCGAAGAGAGGATGTTTTTGCCGATGGGTTTTGGTGGAGGAGATGAACGATTGGAGAAGAGGTTGCAGAGGGTTTGTGGCTTGAAGCATGTTTTTTCATATTTGCAAGAACCACCCTACAATTTTGTTATATTCATTAAAGGAGAGAGACAACTTGCTGAGGTGGCACATTTGGATTGGCCCAAACAGGCTACCCCTATTTGGACGAAACAGGGATCTAGACTCGATATGAAGCGGATGTCTAAATCTTTGTGGGCCACCTTTTCTTTGACAAAATGAAAATCAATTTCAACTTGCTTATTCATTGCATGAAAAATAGGATTGGCACTAAGGTATGTGGCACCAATATTGTCAAGCCATAGAATAGGTGCAGTAGGTGTTGGAATGTCCAAATCACGATACAAAAATTGAATCCAAGTGAGGTCAACGGTAGCAACAGCTAGACCGCGATACTTTGATTCGGTGGTTGACTTGGATATAGTAGATTGCTCTGATAACATTTTAAATTTCATCATCTAGCCATTACTATCAAAACCTTGAGGCGCCAGTAGAGGCAGCGAAAATACTTTTTAATGTTTCCCCTTGGGTGGAGCCTACTCCTCAACACTCCCCTCGGGGCCTTAGGTGGAACCCGGTCGGAGCACTTTTGGCGTCACGCATTTTTTTTCGCACTGAATCATTCATCTTGGGATTCGAACTCACGGCCAGCTGGCTCTGATACCATCTAAGGTTTATATCTCAGGTAGTTTTATTCATCTCATTCACATAGATATATAAGGTATACAACCGAGAGATATGTAGTAAGTTACAATTCTGTAACAAAGAGAGTGGATAAGGTTGGCTGGGTCATCTATGCAAACTAGCTCTTATCTTTAATAGAAACCAATATCTACCAAAGTTTTTTTAATTAAAAATAGGTGATAAAAAATAGTTATTTAATAACTTTATAATTTTCTTTCAAGTCCTGTATAAAAGGTGCCAAGGTAGATCAATTGTTGTGAAATGTCTAAAACTACCGACTATGTAATTTAAAAAAAAAATACAAGTGAAAACTTTCAAATATTTCTAGACAACCAATTTTAGAGTTATATTTCTTAGAATTCATAGGGTTCCAATCCATGCAAACAAACATGCCCATTTTTATTATAAAATTGATATTGGAATGTGATACATGAATTCCATCCGGTAAAAGCTTTTCTCATAGCATACCATTATAAGATCCATAAGTTTTCATAACATGAATCTAGCTATCAAGTTTTGCTCTATTGGATCTATCCACTGGTAGGCTATGATACTCATGGACACAAATCCGATAAATATTGATTAGAGAATGAGAACCTTTGTTTGTTAGTAGCCTCTCCCTTTTCTCTTTCAACCGAACACCAACTAAAACCCATTTTCATATTGAATTACAAGGAGGGAGAGTAACTTACTCATATATGAATCCAATGTAGACTATCAAAGAATATAATAAAGCATCACTTTAAATTAGAGAAGAGGGTCTGGAAAAGGGAAGAGTGAGAGGAAAAGAGAACATAAAAGGAGAGTGGCAAAAGAGAAGTAGAGAAGAGGGGAGGAAGATTCTTGAGCCATGATCAATCTTCTGGTATTCTTTATTGTCTTCACTGTTGCTATATTCTGCCTGAACCATTTATTTCCAGCTCCTCATTGAGGCATTGGTCAGTACCATCATGGAGATTCTTGAGGCACGATCAATCTGCAGTGGGGCCTATTTGGTCAATGTGGACAGTGGCGGACCTACATATTACAGCGTGGGTGCAACTGCACCCATGAGGTTTGAGAAACTTCTTAAATAACACCTTAAAAAATTTATTTTATTTTTTAACTTCTTAACTTGATCATTGCCTGCACCACCCAAATGAAAATCCTATGATCGCCATTGATTATGTGGAAGATCACTGAACCATGTGGCACTGCTTGTACAAAGCTGAGTTGCTTCAAGATGCAAATGGCAGTTTGGTTGCCAAGGGAAATGCAATATTAGATTTCTCATCAGATCTGAAGCTCTGCTTTTGGTTCGATTTCACTTTAATTGGAGAATAATGAAACACCTAGAACTTGAATGGCATTATGTTCCTAGTTTCTATTTAAAGTGTACACATTGGATGGAATTATTCATATTTTAGATATCTCAACCAGTTTCTCATCTTATGAAAAGTGAGAGAAAGATCCACTGCTGGCCGTGCTTGATGTTTTCCCAAGATTTGACTTAGGAAAGTGGCTTTAGTGAAGAATCAGTGGTGAGTGATGGATATTTACAAAATAACTGCCGATGGGAGGATGGAGAGGTCAAATATCCAGTGTTTCTTGTAAGGATTATAATCCTATTATAATTAGTATTGGGAAATTCATTGGGTATTGGACAAAACTTGAGATTTATTTACAATTGTATTTTTAGTGGGACTGCCCAAGAAAGATGGCTACAAGATGTATCCAATCAAAATTCTTAGGCTACAAGGGTGCACCTTGTACAAGTTAGTGTTGTGAAGTTTTCTATTAGCATCACATAGGACTTTTGTCGTGATGACATCACATGAGAACTTTTGCCATGATGTGGGGACTTTTGTCATGATGACATTATATGGGAAAGAAAAGAGTTAAAGAAAGTCATATTGGCTCAGCTCTTGTCTCCTTGTGTCTTGACATACAAGTAGTACAAAGCATGCTAGTCATATTGGCTTGGAATCTGTGCATCAAGAAAGAAGCTCTTTGAGTGAAGGCAGAACCTTCAAGCGCTCGAGTGTCTGGGTTGCGGAAATTTAGATTCAGCTGGACTTTGTTTCCTAATTTCTCTCTGCTTGCCAATTCATGTTCTATCCATCTTAGAAGACTTCATGCACGACTAAAGGCTATATATTGAGGATCATAGCAAACCTAAAGGGCACCACTTAATCTTCTCTGCAATTCTAAGCCTTATAATCAATTTGAAAGATCTTTTCTGCTCCAAAGCTTCATCAACATGTTGCGTGGAAGTTCCTTTCTTCTACTCATCTGAAGTATATTCATCTTGAAAAGGCATTCAAGGTAGTTGGCCCAAGCCCGATGAAGGTGAACGGCGAGTAGTCGGCAAGATCAAAGCAGTCTTTAGGTTGAATTACAACTGGAAAGGGTTCTGAGTTTTCTTGTAACTTTCAATTTGTAGTGCTTGGTTGTCTGTTGTCCTAGACGGTAAGGCCTATGGTTTCTTTCCCGAGTAGGGTTTTCCATGAATACATCGTGTGTCATTCTCATTGTGTGGTTGCTTGCTTTTAAATTTGGATTAGTATTAATTACTAATTTAATCGCTTGGTTTGGAAATCTAATAGAGATATTGTTATTGGGACCTAAGCTTGAGTCAAGGCCGGTTTTTCAATTGGAATCAGAGCGGGTTGCACTAAGTTATTTTGTGATCTATCTAACAGTATACTCTAATGGATTTCAGCAGAGAATGAATGTCTACTACCAAGCCCCCTTTTTTAAATGGAACTAATTATGTTTACTGGAAGGTAAGGATGATTGCTTTTCTTAGGGCTATTAACAATCAGGTCTGGGATATCATAGTGGAGGGATATTTTGATCCCACTGTTTTTGTAGAAGGGAAATTAAGATTGAAACCCAAAGTCCAATGGACTAATGCTGAAAGGACCAAGTCTAATTGTAATAATAAAGCTCTTAATGCAATCTACAACGTAGTGACCCAGGCAGAACTTCATAGAATTTTTGGGTGCCCTAATGCCAAGGCGGCATGGGATTTGTTAACGACTGCCCATGAGGGAACAAACACTGTCAAGCAAATCACACTCCAAAACTCGACAACCGCTTTTGAGACGATTCGGATGAAAGATTCTGAAACATTTGACAAGTTCAAATTCTAAATTGAGTAAAATTGTGAACTTAAGTCTTAATTTAGGAGAACCTATTCATCAGCCTAAGATTGTCAAGAAAATATTAAGGTCTCTCCCAGAAAGGTTTCATCCAAAGTTAGTTGCCATTGAGGAGTACCAAGATCTAAGCTCCCTCACTACAACAAGTTTCACTTTTAGCGACGTTTTTAAAAATTCGTCGGTAAAGAGTAATCTTTACTGACGTATATAATTTTGTCGCTAGAAGCATAACTTTTACCGACGTTTTATTTAAAATGTCGCTGAAAGACACACTTTGGCCGATGTCTTTTTGGAGAATGTCGGCAAAGATTACTCTTCACTAACGTTTTATAATTTCGTCGGCAAAAGAAGTACTCTTTACTTTTTTTAAATTAAAAAATAATATATCTTTTACCAAAGGTTTAAAAAACGTTGATGAAAATAACTTTGGCCGAATTTTTTTCAATACATGTCGGTAAATACAGATTATTACCGAAGTTTCTAATTACGTTGGCAAAATTAAAAATTTTTACTTTTTTAAAAATAAAAAAATAACATATCTTTTACCGACGTTTTTTAAAACGTCGGTGAAATTAACTTTGGCCGACGTTTTTTGGAAAAACGTCGGCAAATATCGATCATTCCTGACCTTTTTCATTAAGTCGGTAAAATGAGCCCTTTTTACTTTTTATTTTAAAAAAAATTAATATATCTTTTACCGACGTTTTAAAAAACAACGGGAAAAACAACTTTGGCC
The DNA here is from genome assembly GCA_029852735.1 of Persea americana. Taxonomy (NCBI): domain Eukaryota; kingdom Viridiplantae; phylum Streptophyta; class Magnoliopsida; order Laurales; family Lauraceae; genus Persea; species Persea americana. The sequence goes on from CM056811.1 coordinate 21,534,824, forward strand.
CACGTTTTTTTCCAAAAAAGTCAGTAAAAACTAACGTTTACTGACGTTTTTTAGAAACGTCGGGAAAACTGTTTTTTAAGTTGTATTTTATCGACGAGAAAAAACGTTGGCGAAAGTGTTTTTATTTTTCTTTTTCATTTTACTGACAAAAAAAAAAAACGTAAAAAAAAGTTTTTTTTTAATTTATTTGTTATGTTACCCACTTCCTACCAACTTCAGTATCACAACCAGATAATGCAGGTCAACTGTGATTCGTTTCATACAAAACCCATTAGGCTTGGGTTTGGGAGTGGGTTGGTGGTTTGGACCCTTTCCGGATTAAAGGGTCCGGAAACTGTATCATTTCTCTTTATAAAACAGTATAGACTAAAATTAATCCCATATAAACCCATCTTGATCTTTCTACAACAATGTACATAGTAGTTATTGATTCAAGACCAACATACAGTATTACATGTGTGTGTAGATGCATGCATGTTTGCTCCCTGCATTGCACCATTATTCATCTCTCTGAAGTCCGAATACAGAGGAAGGTTAATTTAAGGAGACTATTAGGCAATCCCAGGAATCATAAGCTTGTGGGCTCTTCTCAATTAGTAAGTTAGTTCACTATGGCTTCTTGGGAAAGGAATGGCATCTCTGATATCATCAAGTCCAGTAGTGAACATAACCATCTGTTCAAAGCCAAGAGGGTAACATAAATCATCAAGTTTTTGGAATATAAATAGTTGATACTGATATCATCAAGTTTTCTTATTTATTTTAAATTATCGGCCATGTTGTTAAAGCTATGGATATTTCTGGAATGCCATCAACTACATTTCATCAAAAGGCTACACGCACCTCGGGTCTAATTACATCTTCTAAGACGTGAAGTAACCAAATTGAGTCTGGGATTTCTATCATTATTTTATGAGAAATAATGAAATGTACCTAGATCCACAAGAAAGGTGGTACCAACTTTGCAAGATCCAATTTAATCCTTTGTTATATTGTAAACATTATCATGTTTCATCACTGTACTAACTCATGGTCGAGCACAAAGGACCATTCCTGTTATTATATTACCAACCTTTATCTTAGAAGGGTAGGTTAGGATTATTTAAAAAATATCCCATCGTAAGAAATAGGTGCCTATCCTTCAACCTCACCCTACCAACCAAATTAGATTGTAGGAATTTTTTTCACGCGACATAGGGTAAGGGTAAGACACCTCCTGCTATCTACTAATAGAAGTTTTCATTTGAAGCAATATGGTCGTGTTTGACCTGCTACACATATCTAACGGTCCGAATCATGATTTCGGGTCCCATAAATTAAAAAAAAAATGAAAAACCGGACTGTCCAATGAGGACGTCCATATCACTGTAGTGACAAGCATCTATCCGCTTCAGACGAGTTTGTCTGATTGGAATCTGCCACTTTTTATGACTTCATGACTTCATGAAACATACATTATTTGTCTTAATGCCATTTGAATGGAACAGTAAAAGCTTGAACCAAACATGTTAGAAGCAGATTCAATCCGTTTTAAGCCAATAAGAGGAGAAAAGTAGAGATGTCAAACTGAACCTAAGTGTTAAGAATCCTCAGTGTAGAAGAGTTAGTTTGTAATTTACAAATATATGAAGCCAACCATTATCAGAGAAAGAATGGTAAGGAAATTGCACTCAAGTCTTCCAAATCTGTAGACAGTAATTCTGAATCAGATTGTGACTTGGATGGCGCCGAGTTTGAGAAATACTTCATTAAAAAATTCAAAATGATGTTGAAGCATAAAAAGGCTAAGAAGGATGGAAACAACAAAGCACCTTACAAGACCAAATCTGTGCCTCATTCTTTAAAGAACCCATCTAAGGGATCTTCCATATACAATGCTATGAATGTCAAGGCTATGGCCACACTGCTGTTAAGTGTGCCAATAAAAGGGAAAAGAGCAAAGGTAAGGCGATTAATGTTTCTTGGGAAGTGGATATGGATGAGGATACGAGTGAGCTTGAATCTCCTGATTATGACTTTAAAAATTGTGTTCCTTTCATGCCTTTGTCTATTGTCTCTTCGATGCAGGGCTCATTTGACAGGGAATCCAAGCTCGAAGAAGATTTATAACCAAATGATTTCACAGATAATGAAAAGGGTTAGGAAACTGCGTATAAGAAACTGTTACAAGATTCCATACGCATGTCAAAGATCAACAAGAAAAGAACTTTAAAACTGAAAGAAGTGAAATCTCAAAATTCTTTTCTAACTACTCAACTAGAAGAATCACGTCCTAAGGGACGCCAGTTAAAAGATTATCATATGATATTATCTAATAATCTGATTACTACAGGTAAGGAGACTGAATTGTTGAAGCAACAAGAGCTAAAAAAAAAATCTTAGATGGAAAATTTGAAGAAAGAGTTGATTGACTGTCAAGCTGAAAAAAATGATTTAATTGGAAAGCTCAAGTTGATAACCTCTGAATTGTCAGCTGCAAAGGCCTCTCTAGACCGTATGAACAAAGGGTCTATGAAGCTCGATGAAATACTTGGAAACCAAAAGACTGACTCGTCTAAATCTGGAATTGGCTACACTCATGGAGCTTCGTCTTCAAAAGATAAAGGTAAATCTATATTTGGTCGAGGACTCATTATTTATGGAATGACTCCAATTGTTCATAAGGCTCCACCCTTGGACTTTGTGAATGCTAAGACTGTGCCAAAGCCTAAATTCACCCCCACATGTCGCTTTTGTGGAATCAAAGGGCACATTAGACCACACTACATTAAGATGATAAATCATATGAGAAATTAGCAGAGGAAGAGTTCTTTTTCTCCTTAACAGGTCGAGACTAAGGCTGTCTGGATTCGTAAGTCTGACATGTGTTGTAATGTGGTCTACACTGCACTGTCTAAATCAGTTGAGAATGCTAAGGTTGATCCCCCTCTCCATAAGGCCTTAGGGATTGGCCTACCAACATGATCCTCCAATTGTGTTCTAGATTGCACATGCATACTTTTTCGGACTAATATTGAGATTATCTGGCATGTGATACACCTTGATTTGTTGTTGGTTTTTAGAAATGAATTTCTTTATTTACAATTTAAGGATTTTGATCATGCTCACAAGTACATGACTCACTTGGACACTCACTTAGGATCAATGTGAAACTAGGATTGACAAGATTCATGGTCTTAGTGGTTTTATACTGGTTCGGAGCATCGATTTTGATTTTCCCACTTCCCTATGCTCTCTTTTAAATGTCTATACCTATATATAAGGAGATGCTCCTATGAGAGATATCTCTCAACATACTATGAGAGATAAGGTGGGGGCCCTCACATTTACCCCCACCTTATCTCTCATAATAAGGTGAGACCATCTCTCATAGGAGCATCTCCCATATATATATATATATATATATATATGTGTGTGTGTGTGTGCGCGCACGCGCGTGACCCAAAGTGTGTAGAGAATTTTGTAGACTGACGCAACGAAACTAAATAATGACTAGGTCTCCTCCCTAGATCTTATATTTGTCTATCCTATAAGGTTTAGAAATTTCTACAAAAATGAGCACTCGAACTTGAGCATTTTATATGTGGAGAAGTTCATGAGAATATCTTGTATTGGGCAAATAAAGAAAAAGGGAGAAAAAGGGAAAAAAAAAAAAAAACAAAAACCAAAAGGGTGTGATATTAAGGGGGAGTTTCACATCCCATTGTTGATCGGATTGAATGTCTTTGAATGGTCTGAAATTCGCTTTGTATTTGATGAATGTTGATTTTTGATCGATCTGCGATTTCTTCGTGTTTTACATTTGAGATCATCTCACACACAATTAACACACATGACAGATTCTCTAAACTTATGTTGCCTCATGACTTACAAATTATTGTGTTTGATCATCGAGGATTTTCGATTTTTAGCCTAATTGAGTTTTGCACTTGTGCATTTTTTTTTTTTTTTTTTTTTTTGAGGATATAGATTATATGATTTATGTTTGTGGTGTTGGGGTAAACACTTTGTCAATTATGAGCAAAAACGGGGAGAAGCTGAGATGTCTCATGAGATTTCACGTGCTAATTAGTGTTGTTGGTTAAGCTGATTATGGTGCTAAGATTTCAGGTACTGATTAGTGTTTTTGATTAAGCTGGTTAAGGTGATGATTAGTGTTTTTGGTTAAGCTAATTATGGTGCTGAGATTTCAGGTACCGATTAGTGTTTTTGTTTAAGCTGATTAAGGTGATGATTAGTGTTTTTGGTTAAGCTAATTATAGTGCTGATTAAATTTCAGAATTAATTTTAATTTTCATGATTTCTCGCTTGATCTTTTGTCAAATTTTCATGAACTAGATATGCAGAGCTGAATTGAAGAAAAGATATTGCAAGATAATGCTAAACTGAAGAAAAGTTTTCTTAAATTTTGCTGATCAGGTTATATTTGTATGGGTAGAGTTTTTCTTGTATTTAGGTGTTTTGTCCATGAATTGCCAAATGGGGAGATTGTAAGGATTATAATCCTATTATAATTAGTATTGGTAAATTTATTGGGTATTGGACAAGACCTGAGATTTATTTACAATTGTATATTTAGTGGGCTGCCCAAGAAAGATGGCTACAAGACGTATTCAATCAAAATTCTCAGGCTACATGGGTGCACTGTGTACAAGTCAATGCTGTGAAGTTTTCTATTAGCATCACATAGGACTTTTGTCGTGATGACATCACACGAGAACTTTTGCCATCACATGGGGACTTTTGTCATGATGACATCTTATGGGAAAGAAAAGAGTTAAAAAAGTCATATTGGCTCAGATCTTGTCTCCTATTGTCTTGACATACAAGTAATACAAAGCATGCTAATCATATTAGCTCGGGATCCGTGCATCAAGAAAGAAGCACTTTTGAGCGAAGGAAGAACCTTCATGCGCTCACTGGACTCTGTTTCCTAATTTCTCTCCACTTGCCAATTCATGTTCTATTCATCTTAGAAGACTTCATGCCCGACCTAAAGGCTTGAGGATCATAGTAAACCTAAAGTGCACCACTTATTCTTCTCTCCAGTTCTAAGCCTTAGAATCAATTTGAGAGATCTTTTCTTCTCCAAAGCTTCATCAAGATTCTGCAGTGAAGTTCTTTCTTTGGAGTTCCTTTCTTCTACTCATCTGAAGTAGATTCATATTGAAGAGGCATTTAAGGTGGTTGGCTCAAGCACGGTGAAAGTGAACGGGTAGTAGTTGGCAAGATCAAAGTAGTCCTTATGTTGAGTTGCAACTGAAAAAAGGTTGTGATTTTTTTTGCAATTTTTGATTTATAATGGTTGTTTATCTGTTGGCCTGAACGGTAAGGCCCGTGGCTTTTTCCCCAAGTAGCGTTTTCCATGAATACATCGTGCGCCCTTCTCATTGTGTGATTGCTTGCTTTTAAATTTAGATTAGTATTAATTACTAGTTTAATCACTTGGTTTGGAAATCTAATAGAGATATGGTTATTGGGACCTAAGCATGAGTCAACGCCGGTTTTTCATTTCTCAATGTTGTTATCTTCCTCTATTTTGGGGCAAAGCCAAATCTCTCTCCACACGTCCACTGTTAGATTGATTACGGGTAAAAGCAATTACTATACATAATAACATATGATGAAACCTAGTGCATTGGTGGGCCCTTATGTGGAATATACGTCGCTCAAATGCCACTGTACTCAACTTGATGGAGCTGGCCCAAATTTCACTTCTAATGGGGCTGAGCCCACTTTAGGAGTGAAATTATGTGGCAGGACACGATCAATCTGATGGTAGTCCCAACTTTATTTGGTAGTGAAGGAATATCTCCTCGCTTATGCTAACCCTAGGTGATGCTATAGCACTATGAATTCCACTAGAGACTAGTTCAGTCTCCAGACAGAGTGTTTTAGGCTTTTTGGGTGTATACTCCATGTGTTGTCTAAACAGCAGTATAGACCCCCCCCCTCCCCCCCCCCCCTCCCCTTCCTCCCAGTTGCCGGCTAAGAGGGAGACCAGCTGAAGATCCCCGGCGGCGGCCCTGGCCGGCCTCCCTACCCCCCTCTTCCTCCCTCCTCCACCTTCCTTTTTCTCTTTTCTTCTTCTTCCTCTTCTTCCTCCCTCCCTCTCTATTCTCTCTCTCCCTACCTCTCCCTCCCGATTAGACGTCGCTGTGGGAGGGAGAGGAAGAGGTAGGGAGGGAGAGAGAAAAAGAGGAGGGAGGGAGGAAGAAAGAGAACAGAGGGGGAGAGGAGGGGAGGGAGGCTGTTTGAGACCGCCTGCCGGCTGGTTTCCCTCCCAGTTGGCGACTGGGAGGGGAGAGAGTGAGGAGGGTGAAGGGAGGCAGGGAGGAAGGAGTAGGGGTAATTTAGGGAAAAAAATTGGGTTTTTTTTTTTTTTTTTTCTGTATGTGAAGAGTGTTTTTCGGTGTGCTAGTAGAATGTCCCTTAATTTTTTACTCCTATGTAAATACTAGCTCTAATCTAATATTTGATTGCTCACTTCTCTTATTTAATGAACACTAAAGGTAATGGGTGAAAGAGGATATAACTTGAAAGTTGTAACAATAAATCTAAGTGCATCTTATTGAGGATTTAGCCCACAATAAAGCTGAAATGGGAGAAACATCATTCATGTCACTGACCCAACACGGTTGGATTAGGCTTTCACAATAATGATGATTAATGACAACGTTTAATGGTATGAAAATTTGTCCCACTAATAGTTCTACTCTATTGGGCAGGATCGGAGAAATTTGGAATTATTTTGACAATAACAATCAATCATCATTAAAGCCTTGTCCCAACTATGTTGGGTCGGTTATAGGAATTTTGTTTCTTACAATCAATCATTATTTGACAATAAAACCCGAACTAGAATAATTGGGATTTTAGAGGAGCCAAACGTCAGATGTTCAATTTAAAATCTTATTAGTATAAGATGTTAAGCACACCACTACAAATCATAGAAAGGCTATTAACAAGATTCACATTATATTAAAGTAGCAGACAGCTCGTGATAATTGGTTGATAGAACCATCAGTAATATTCAACGGGGATGATCTTATTGGCAAAAGATTTTCAATGCCTCCCCCAGCCTTCTTAATACAAATGCCAAGTTTTCTGTTTTGTTACACTTGAAAAGATTTATACAAGTGTCTAAAACTTTTTTATTGTTAGGCACGTAGCGGAAAATACCTGTGATCGACAATCACCATGATGCACAAACATAAACCATCAATCACTCATACATACAAGAACACAAGCAAATAATCCCCACGGATGAAGACAGAGCAATGTATGTGGTTCGGCAAACCCGCCTACATCCACGGGGTAAACTTTCATCAATCTTTCCTCTTCTATGCTTTAGGATTAGGGCTACAATAAACAACAATATATATAACATGGTCAAAAGACCAAAATAAGCTTAGCCTTGAATATGGTGCTGGCTAACCCTGGCTAAATCGGAATACAAGACATTCCCGAACATTTATGCCTCTCATATTGCAGATATTATGTTACATTTGGTTGCAGATTTCACTAATTTCTGTAATCACAGTACCATGAATAGCATTAACTTGTCGTCATTGGAATAGTTATAAATAAAATTAGCATAATCAAGCGTTACTAGTCATTCAATCGAAGAACATGAAAGTAAATGATAAAATAAAGAGTGAACTGTTAATAATGATCGCATTTCATTAAACGGCTAGAAAATTAAAGAATAATATTTTATTCACAGCTATTTAAATAAAACCCAGTTTCAAGTGGCATCCTCTATAAGCTTCAAAATTTCTTGAGGCATCTGCAAACCGCAATCTGGCCTTCTAGTTCAATTGCATTTGAAGAAGCATCTTAGGAGGCGTCATAGTTTTTGACACCTCTTCCATGTGGTAGCCCAAATGTTTGCATTTTCATCAACTTTTTTCCAATCATATTTACAGGCATATCAAATGGTTTGGATATGTCCAACACAGGCTTATAATGGTGTTGGCTAGGAAAACTTTTTCTAAGAAATGAATATGCCGAAGAGGACATAGATGGAACTAGTAAGGCCTACCAAACCAGTGCAACCCATCCAATGGTTTTCCTAGTTAAGACTGAACTGGCAAAACATAATTCATATGGACATGGTTGATGCTCCTCTGTCCCCTCAACTAGATCGTCAACCTAAATTTGAGCTTTTGGCTCCAGACAATATAAATAAGTGCCCCAAACATCAATTCTTTTACAATGAAGACAATCAGACAAAGGAGGCGGCAACTGATCCTGAAGAAGAGAAAAAAACATGAGAAAGGCCAAACCAATTATTGATGTAGACTATTCTGAACAAGCAATCTCTTTCAAAGCTCCAACACAAACCACTTAAGCGAAAATAATGGTCAAATTGGTGGATTCAAGCAACATTGATATATAAATGAAAGCCCAACTTCCTACTGTCCTACATGTTTAGAATTGTTCAATCCACACCGACTGTGGGCTTCATGATATGATTACGGATTTTAAGATACTACCGAGCTTGATAGAATTTGATCAGGAGCCATCCATATTCAAACAAAAAGACCATCTATTAGTAGTGGTACATGCACAGTGGAACCTGTCAGATCGATAGTCTAGAGATCAACAAGTAAAATGGGCGCGGGCACATTTGGACAAACTAATCACCCGGACTGTTACAGAAAAAACAAACAAAAAAAAATACCCGAGACATAGGCATTATCGTATAAAATGGTTTTCATAAAGCAGTTTTTAAGGGTCATTGTACCATGCAAACTTAACAGCAGTATAATTTTACTAGTCTAAGCTGCATTAGTTTTTATGTACTTTCAAGTTTCAACAATGAATATCTCTACCTTGCTTTGTCACTTTGACTGCGAGAAGTGTATCAATTCCTGGAAAAAATGCTCAATAACCTGTAAGGATGAGAACCAGACCAACATCAACAACTTGCAATATAAAAAGTTCCACATACTGCCTTGCAAACATGGGGAAAAAGGAAACTGCAACCTTTCCCCAGCAAAGGTCCAGCAGTTTACTTGGGGCCAGCAAGTGAAGCCCTCTATTAGATTGTGTCTGCCAAGCAAGATTTATTGAATCCAAGACAAGAAGACCCTTCTAGAACGGCTCCTTACCTCAGTGGTAAGGAGTCCTAGGTCTCACTGGGAGGTCTTGGGTTCGAGCATATGTGAGCTTTTATTATCTCACGTGTGTGAGTTGTGTTTATTCTCCTTTGCATGTGTGAGTTTCCATCACCTAATATGTGTGAGTTATGTTTATGTTTCCTTCCATGTGTGACTTTCCATCACCTTACATGTGTGAGCAGTGTTTATGTCTTCTCACATGTGCGAGTTCCTATCCTCCTCTCGCATGGGTGAGTTGTGACCGTCTCTCCTCTCAGGTGTGAGTTTCCTTCACCTCCTCGCAGATGTGAGTTGTGTCACGAGTCTTCGTTGGGTTACCAAAGAAAAATAGAATGACAGAAAACCTTTTGATGCCATGGTTTGCGATCCAAGTCCTTGGTAATCTGGCCTAGATGAGCAGGCCACTTACGGACAAAGCACCTTCTAATGATAGGAAATTGGGACCATGACTTCCAGCTTCCAGATGCACCTCATAGTTTTAAGCTTCTTTTGTTTTGTGCTTTATATATTTAGTTTTTCTCCAATGAGAAGTTTCAGTTGTTGATTGAATTTCTTAATTAGCTCTTTCTTCCTATGTATATTTGTTGTTGCTGTTGATTGATCACAAGCATAATTATTTACCTATCACAAAAATAGTCAGGGATAGTATTAATTTTCTCCGTTTTTAATTATTATCATTCCTTTTTATAATTTTTGTATGTTGATCGTCACGATTCTTTGGATCCTAAATAATACAAAGATTAAATAAGAATAGAAGGAAAAAATACTAAAGGAATGCCGCAACAACCACGAGTTTTATTTCAAGTTTATTGCCTTCTCACTTTGCAAATATTCTTTTTCTTCGCTTAAGTTTCAATATTTAGATGGTTGTTGATGGAAACGGTAGATGAAAGTAATAAAAATTAAAAAGAAAGGATTTTTGTGGGTGGGAAATGTTGTGGAGTAGGCTCCCGAGGGGACTATTGAAAGTATTAATTTATGCGGCCTCTACTACTACAAGGAGGTTTTGGTAGGAATGATTAGCTAATCGGTCGTGAGTTCGAAAACCAGGAAGAACAACTCGACACTTAAGACATTTTGTGTTGCCAAAAGTGTGATCCTGGCTTCACCCGTGGGGAGTGTCGAGGCGTGGGGCTGCCTCTACTAATGCCTCTAGGTTTTTGTAGGAAGTGGTATTTAAGGAAACCTCATTTGCATAACCATATCGTCATATGGGTGATTTCATCCCAAAAACATGTATGACACCCTATCACATCGATACACGATTTTTCTTCACTAATTTGTCTAATCAGGAGTTAAGAATAATTCAAAAATCCCTTTATTCTATTATTGTTGATTTTAAGTTTTATCTATTTTGCCTTTAAAATTGACCCCTATATGTTTCTTTTAAGTAAGGCCCCGATGGTTGACTCAGTTGGCGTAGGACCACGGTTTGATCTTGAAGGTTGAGGGTTTGAAACTGTACTACCTCACTAGGGCCATAGGGGATTTACCCGGCTCTGCCGGGGCTTGTAGAGATTAGTCCGGCCCAAAGGAATGGGACACCCTCCCTAATCAAAAAAAGAAAAAAAGAGTAAGGCCCAGTTTTAGAACGAGTGTATTTGTGCTTTTAATTTGTATATATATTCCGTGTCTCCTCATGGAATCCGGTTTTTTTAAGAGCAGCACACATTGACTTTTCCGAGTCCAATGAGATGAATCCATCTACTGACCAAATTTGAAATCCTAACCGAACACGAGCCTTATTCAATTTAGTTTTTCAGGAGGAATTCAATGGCACTGCAAATTCTTAAAATTCCATAAAAGAGTTTCTCAAAGTTCTCCCAACCAAACAGGCCTTGGGAAACAATTTCCCTTTTTGTTTGAAGAAAAGTAAAGGAAAACAAAAAACATGCACAAGAGTCTACAAGATTGAAATCTTCAGGCGACTACAAAAAAATAAATAAAGAGTTTGATCATTAGGTGGGTACAAGATCTAAATTATAGAGAAATTACCACCGAAAATAAAGGGTACTTTGATCAAAATTTTCAGGAGGAACTCGCCCACATTCCAAATTCTAAAAATCCAATTTTTCAGAAGGAAGTCGCCAGCATTAAGAATTCTAAAAATTCAACCAGGTGTAATTTCTCAAAACACTCTTCCAACAAGCAGCCTTTTAATGAACCCCATAAAAAGAAAAAAAAAGATAAAAAAAACCACATTTTGGTATCTCTACTCTTATTTCAAGAGAGCCATAAAAGAAAAAAGGCTTAAAAAAGGCGCTAGAGTTCTTATTTTACAAACCTAGAGGGCCTTTCATTTTAAAAGGACTTGCCTCTACTTCTCTGAAGTAGGTAAAGAGTAGAGATATGCGCCAAACGCTATTATTTTCAAAACCTCTACCCATTTTAGACATTCGAACAAATAGAGAAAGAGTTTGACAATCTAATACCTCTATTTTGAGACCGCCGGCCATTTAACAAATGCCATGGAAATAGTGTCAAAGTGGGTTTTTTTTAAAATAAAAAAAGGGATAAAAAGTAAAATCAGACGGGCCTCTTTGTTTGGGCAATCCCAATTTACCATCCTAAAAGGATATCCTATCAACAAACTATTTTTCATTTTAGTGCTATTCATTGATGCAGACTCACACCAACCAACAATCAGGGCTCGAACTTAGCTCTCGGCCTCACCTAGAGGGCTTTGATTGCCATTACCAGGTGAGCGCTGCCCAATTTAAAGTATCCTGGTGTCATAGAACCGGAAATCTTAAGGGCAAGAAAGCATCCATCCATGGAAATATGAACATAGTTTGAATACTATTTGATCTTTTCCACATTATTTTAATTTGCCCCCATCTGATGAAAGGTTGAGGTTTTGCACGTCCAAATTCGAGAATAACTTGTAAAAGTAGAACACCGAACATTTTATTACGTTGACAACACTTCATCTTTATCGTATACCACAATAAATTGCATTTTGTTTCTATTAAAGGGCCTGTTTGTTGTACAAAAGCCGAAGGAACTGATGGGTAAATGAGCTCCACGGAGTGATTATCAAAGTTGTAAGAGGTGAACAATATGGGAATTTGACTTTTCTAAGATTTGAAATACTAAAGTGATGACTAGGCGTTCATTTCTAATCCTTCCTTGATTCAATTTCTATTGCAAGGGAGGATATTTGATGGTCATTTTTTGGATATTCTTTTTGGTCATTTTTAACTAATCTCAGAAATACAAAGTCCTGGAATTTTTAGAAAATCAATTACATCAAACAAACCAGTAGTAAAGAGAGCATTGCATACACACACGCCATTAATGTACAAGTGGGGCCCACAACAGGAAGGGGGTTCAAGGAGGGGCAATTGCTTTGGATATAAGAGAACTGTCAAAAAAAAGTTTTTAAAGTTATTTTGATTTAGTGCAATTTTACCACTTCTCATGTTTTTTCTATCCCATATATAAAAGCAGCAGTTCAAGCTGCATTTCGTCGACCATGTTGTTTGTCTTTTTCTACACATAGTATATTATATTATATTATATCATATTATCTTCTATACCATAATTAAAAAGAGACAGTTGCTCTCATTTTTTTTCTTCCTGGTTCCTTCAAACCCATCTGCTGGCATTCATTTACTTGAGTTTCGTGGACCACCTACATGCACAAGACAATTTGTTTCAACATGTGATATCCACTTAGATGTAAGATGTCCATATAAGATACAATCTTGTGGGGCCCATGGCATGCAAACCATTTTCATTCTAGCCAAGAAAAAGAAGGAAGACGTCTGAGAGCTCTTTGAAGTTTTCTTGGGCTTAAGAAGTGTGGGGCCCACGGCATGCAAACTATTTTCATTCTTGCCAAGAAAAAGAAGGAAGACGTCTGAGAGTTTTTTGAAGTTTTCTTAGGCTTAACAAGATTATTTCTGTTATCTTTTAAAGTTTTTCTTCGGCATAAGAAGACCATCTCCTCCCTCCCCCATCTTGCAAAATAAAGTTGAAGCTCCTCCCTAGATTAGGTTAGTGGATGTGTTTTTGTCTTTTTGACAAGCATTTGGTTATTGATTTTTTGTTATGCATTTTGCAGATATTTGATGTTCTTCAATTCATGTGAAAAAAAATATAGGTTAAAGAAAGTCCCTCCTTTGCTTTTTGTTTGATTTGCATTTTATACAAATTTAGGGTTTTCCGGGTTTACCAGCAAATAGGTATATACATTGTGTTTGCTTTTCTACCGATTTTCATTTCTTCTTTTAAATATATTGTGCTTTTCAGTATTTGATTTTTGATTTATCAAACAGCTGTATCAGGAATCGATTGCTACGACACGTAATTTGGATGGGCCCAAGGTCGAATCTGCTCATCCAAGTTCTGGATGATTCAGATGACCCAATTACTCAGATGTTGATCAAAGAAGAGGTGCTGAAATGGCAACAAAATGGTGCTCATAGGGAATCTCAAGTAGACGATGAATTGCAGCTACATCAAGGACTATGAGTCCTTGTTACACCAATTCATTTATCGTATTTGACAAATGGCCCACTTGAATAATTTTAGAGGATTTGACATTTCAATGCCCCTTAGATATGAAATCCCCAATTTCATGACTAAACTTCAGTAAATGTCACGAGAGTTGTATGATTCTGATACTTTTTTTTTTTAACTTTTTGCCCTTATCCCATGATATCATGGGAGTTTAGAACCCCATGATATCATGGGATCTAAATGTTAAAAGTTGAAAACCTATTTGTATCCCATGATATTATGGGTTTAAAAACCCATAATATCATGAGGTCCAAGGCGAAAAAGTTAAAAAAAAAAGTGTACTAGAGTTAAATGACTCTGATAACATTTAGTAAAAAGTTGAAAACCTATTTGTATCCCATGATATTATGGGTTTAAAAACCCATAATATCATGGGGTCCAAGGCGAAAAAGTTTAAAAAAAAAGTGTACTAGAGTTAAACGACGCTGATAACATTTAGTGAAAAGTTGAAAACCTATTTGTATCCCATGATATTATGGGTTTAAAAACCCATAATATCATGGGGTCCAAGGCGAAAAAGTTAAAAAAAAAGTGTATTAGAGTTAAATGACTCTGATAACATTTAGTGAAGTTTAATCATGAAATTGGAGATTTCATGTCTAAGGGGCATTGAAATGTCAAATCCCCATAATTTTATGATGCTATTTAGCTATATGAAAATGGGTTTCTGAAATACTTTTCATATTATCTTTACTCACAAAAAGATGAACTTATGTAAACTTAGTTGATTTAGGTGTGTTGCATACCCATTATATACTTAACATAATCTAGATTTTGAGAGGTATATTAAACTGACAATATTATGGTCTTTCCTAGATTCTCTTCTTATTTCATATCATGTCCTATTGAGATACTAATATGCATGATCTACAGGTCCAAAATTGATCTACAAGCTAAAGATCCCACATTTGCAACAAAAATACCTACTCCGAAAGAAAAAGATCCACCCGTCGACCGCTCAAAGCTTGCACTTACAATACATGGAGTGTAAATATATGTTAGTATCCTATAAAATATTATTATAAATCTTTCAATCGAAACAAATGCTTTCTACTTTCTTACACTCTGAACTTAGAATGTAAGCATATATTAGTATCTATGAAGTGTTATTATAAATTCTTTTTTTATTTGATTATAGTAGGTTGAAACTTCTATTTTCTTTATTAATAAAATCAAAATATACACACTAGCAATTAGATAATTGTATACTTACCATTTTTCATCTCTATAAACATGTAACTACAACGTAAACACTTTTAGTGATAACTTCGTGCAACGCACGTCCCTCCCACTAGTCTTTAGTTAAAAAAAGAGAATTTAAGAAGTCTTTGACGTTACTTTTGTCTTTTGGTTGCTTTCAAAAAGTCAAACAGTTATTCCCCAAATTTTAAGAAAATTCTCAAGTAAATCAATCCAGACGTCCTAAAAAATAGAATTCTACATACCATAAAGGTTTCTTATTTACCAAAAAGCCTATCTCTTATTTGGGCATCTCAGCTACCAATCCTATTCAAATAGGAGGTGGTCCCACCCTATTTACATTTAAAAATATTTTATAATGGCCCAATTCTTATTGAAATAAAACCAGGAAAAAACCCATTTATGAAGAGTTCATTTATCCTTAGCAGCATGGATAATTGATTTTCAACCATCCATGCCACAGGCATTGTGGCCCATTATACAATTACAAATAACCAATCAACAGATATTCATTAATTATTTATAGGTAGTTTGCTTACATGTGTTCAATCTAATACAGACCCTACATTGGTTAGAGTGAGAAACAACTCTCAACCCTAAAATAATAATTGATAATTATTTTGAATGGTTTGGATTCATTATAGTGAGCTCTATTACTTTCGCATGTTAACTTACCTCAAAGTTTTTAAAAAATTATGTCCTTCAAAATATTGAGGTACTTTAAATTTAGGTTTTCCTTTAAATAATAGTAAAAATAAATAAATCTGCAAACATAAATAAATTTATTCGTAAATGATAAATAAAAATCAATAAATATGATATTAACTATCCCCTCTAAGATAAATCTTGGCTCCACCAATGTTAGTTGACTATCACTTAGCCCCTCTGGAAAAAAGGAAAAAAATTCCTGGCTCTGCGCCTGGCCCACAGTTTTATCATCTGATGGGCGACCATAAGAGCAGACTCCTTTCACACACACAAAAAGAGCAGACTGTTCTCCAACCACAAGCAGCAGATAGAGCTCTTTAATTATACGGTAGGAGCCATCCCAATTCAAACAAAGGGATCATTGGTACATGCAAATTGGAGCCCATCATATCAGCAGTCTTGAGATCGGTAAGTAAAATGGGCCAGTAGCACAAACAGATCACTAGACTGTTGCAGAAAAGGAAAACAATACTTGAAACATAGACATTCTTACATAAAAGTAGTTTCATTAAGCAGTTTTTAAGAGCCACTGTACTCATTATACATATAACAGCAAGAGTTATACTTGCATAAGTTGCTCTAGTACTTCAAACATAGACATTATTACATAAAAGTATTTTCATTAGGTAGTTTTTAAGAGCCACTCCATTCATTATAAAAAGAACAGCAAGAGTTACACTAGCATAAGTTGCTTTATTTTTATATGTACTTTCAACATTTAGTATCTCTGCCTTGCTGTTGCATGTATCCATCAGTAGTGTATCAATCCTGGCAGAAATCCTCAATAACCTGAAAGGATGAGCACCAAACCAACATCAGCAAGCTACAATATAAAAAAGTCAGCCCATATTGCCTTCCCATCACGGATTGCGTCTTTCCACTTACCATTAAGATTCATTGCATCTAAGATAAGAAAGACCTTGGGATCATGGTTTGTAATCATAGTACTTGGTAATCTGAAATACGTAGCTAGGCCACTTACCGACAAGAACCTTTCAATGAAAGGAAATTGGGACCATGACTTCCAGGCTCATGGATACACCTCACAGTTTCACACAGAATATACCCAATTTACAGTGCGGTGTACAGGTTCGGAGAAAATAGTACAGAGGCATTCGCTAAGAAGGGTGAGTATAGATTTTACATAAGCGTAATGACAGAAAATAAAAGGGGAAAAAAAAAAAAAAACCCATTAGCTATTGTAACTGCAGCAAATCTAATGCGTGAGAATTAGACTAGTTTCACAGGTATAATGAAAAGGGTTTTAATTCATTAGAAGTGAAAACTAATGATGAAGATTTTACCATGAAAATAGAAAGCCGATTTCAGCCAGTCCACTGAAGTATTCACTGGCATGTTTTCATAGAACACAGAAATGAGTTGCTCCCAAGGTAAGTGGGTTATTAAAATTAGTTCTCTAAAATGTGATCCACTCTCCCTCTTTCCTCATTACATTCCTTTTCTACATCGTTTTTCTTTGGGGAAATTTCACAAGGTACTAAAGTTTTGACTAAATTTCAAAAGGTATATCATGAAATGGTTATATCAAAGTAGTGTAAGTTTTCCTAAGTTCTTTCAAATGGGTCCTCTGGGGTGCTTTTTGTAACGTTTTGATTATATATATTTATATATGGAAGGTGCTCCTATGGGAGGCACTCTCACCAACTTGGTGAGAGATGGGTGGGGGCCCTCACATTTACATTGGGGGTCCTTACATTTAAGTTGGTGAGAGTGGATATGGCAGTGAGGGCCCCCACTCATCTCTCACCAAGTTGGTGAGAGTGCCTCTCATAGGAGCACCTCCCTTTATATATATATTATTTATTTTTTTATTATTATGTAATTGATTGTATTTTAGTTAAATATGCGATTAGTCTAAGTGATGACCAAGTTAGGCTCAGGTTTGATGAGTTAGGCTTGTTGGGTGGGTGGCTTGACTCATAGTTAACCTGGGCCCAGTTTAGTGAGTATAATTCTTCTCTAACTAAAACCCTTGTTCTCTTCAAACCCAAACTCTTATCTAATTAGAACCCAAACTCTATTCTTTTTAAAATTTAAGTTAGATTACAACTCCTATTCCCTTTCCCTATTTATACACCACTACACTCTTTTATTCTCCCACACAACTCTCTCTCTCTCTTCCAACTTTTCTCTGGGAAATCACTTGGGCTTTAGCTATAGAAATTCTAGACCGTCTCCCTCAACTGCGGACTTCAGGCAAGTACCTAACCATAATTTGTAGATTTTATACTTGTGTTCCTCCTTGATTTTTATGTTGGTGCATGTAGAAGCCCTTTAATGCCCTATGCATATGATAATGTCGTAATGCAATTTTTTTCTGCAATGAGACCGGAGATTTGGGGATGACTCAATTGATTTTCTTGTATTGATATTATCGTTGCATTGTTTCAAATTGCTATTTTCCACATCACTTTTGTTGAGTTTCAAAACCTTTTCTCCGCATCTAAGATTTTGTAATTGGGTATCACTTAGATAGTTTGGTTGGCTGGAGTTGATTCAAAACAGAGACTATTGAAACCAGGGAGGACCGGACCTCGTAACAGGTCCCCGGAATTGGAATTGTAAGGAAGTGTACCCGTGTGTTGGACTGTGGACCCCAAGTGGGCCACGTGATGCATGATCTGATCCGTGGATCCGAAGGAGGACCCATGGGCGACCCTAGAGATGGCAAACCCGTGCGAGGTGGGGCACTGGTTGGCCTGCCATCCAGTAGTCTGATCAATTTGAGGCATGAGTACTCTTGGAATATTTTATTGTATTTAATCACGTTGTGGGACCCAATGATTGATCAAATCACAGATCTAACCCATTCATATAGCCGTACATGGTTGGGCAACCATGAAGGAGTGCTTGATCTGAGGTTGTGATCTGTGGGGCCCACTGCTCTGACGTCCATGATGCAACTGGCGTGAAAACACTTCATCTGTTAAAAGGTTCTGTGTGTGGCCAGTGATGACCTGTTGACCTGTCATATGAGGGAATAAAGAATGGAGATGAGGGATGACCTGGTGACCTGATGAAGTAATGACCTGACTTGAATAGGGGTAAAGGAGGAAAAAGGTGTGATGATGTAATCTCATGTGACTCTAAGCTTGGTTAAAGTATTTATTTAGCCCTTAGGTTTATGGAAATTATGAAAAAGGGCCCGGGTTGTTTTATAAACCTAAATTATATCCTTTGACTATTTTGAATATGGAAAATGTTTTGGATGGGTCCTCAGGTTTTCTAGAAATTATAAACTAAGACCGTTATTTATCATTATTATTTGAAAATTAATTTTGAATGGCATCTTTGATTTTTAATGTGTTAAAATTATATTTTTGTGCCTTAATATTTGGATCATTGGACCGAGTAAATACCGTCTGGGCACGCGGTATCTTACTAACATGGGGTTCGGTGCTTCATACGACTTTGGGGAAATCCTAGTGGATTCGAGCTCAACCCATCTTTATTGGAAAACCCTTAATTGGGTCTATGCACCATTGATTGAGAAGGGATGTGTTGGACTTTTATCTATATAGAGATTCATGTGGTTGTTGGGTACGAGACCTTACGTTTGACTTTAGGATTGGCTTGTGATTATTCCTTGACCTTCGGGTTCGCATATAAGATTGAGATTGATGTTGGTCTATTACTCGCATACCCTATATTGATTGGATATGGACTGTGATGTGGCTTGGTAATCGATTGAGATATTGTAGAGATTTATTCAAATGATTTATTGGTATTGATTGTGGATTATTGTGCAGCCAGCCCTTCACTTCGACTTAGGTTTCTGTGTCAGAGCATTACAAGTCACTAGGTTTATTTTATTATGATATGTTTATATATGTACATCGATTGGGTCATATTCGAACGACCGCAACTGTAATTGGACAGCTGATCATCAATGTGTGTGTACACTGTAATATCCGAATTGATTACAAATTGGTTTATCCGACTTATGATTACGAACCGATTTATGACTGCCGGCCTTCGAACGGGTTTTCCCGCTTTATTAGGGCTGACCACTCAAAGCAGTGACATTGCTTTTGTGTGATTATTGTATTGCTCTATTGTGTAGATTGGATATAGGTGATACCTCTTTTTCATCATTGTCACAGTATTATTCTCGTATGATTATTACCCGTCTTTACTCTCATTGATCTTATGTTTTATTTATAAATTATGCTTTTGTACTTGCTGTTTACCTTGTTTATTGGTGCATAGGTACCGACCCCTACCCTGCCGTGGAGACGAGGAGGGTCAAACATTTCAAGCGTTTGAGCTAGTTGATGAACTCGAGTGGAGTGCCGAGGATGGCTATGGAGCTGTCTGAGTCCGCACGGGAGTGACTTTCATCATAGAGACTACTTTAGTAGCAAATTACTCATAATGAATATAATTTTATTTAGGTGTTGTTTAGTTTATTTGGGAAACTTAAACCTTAAATATTCAGTGAGTTATGTTTTGGTTTGATTTTGAAAATTAATACCAATTGATTTAATGCTTCCGCAAATATTTTATTATGACTCACCATGTTTCAGATTTTTTTGGGTTCGTATTTGGGAGCTTGTGTTGCATTAAACACAAGAAAATGAATATTTATTCTTATTTTTCACATTATCCCTCAGTTGTATTTTGGGGACGTGACACTTTTTCCCACCCAGTGATTTTTTTTAAAAGAAATATATATGACAAAAGTGCCCTTACTCAAAACAACTTCTGTTCTCTCTACCCTTTTGTTGCTTCCTCCCAAACCCATAGGTCTTTTCTCCTTGATGCAGCAGCATTATCTATCTGTTGGGACAAGACTCGTGGTCCAATTGTGGGACCCAAGCAGGTTTTGGAATTCTTTATCAATTGTTATAAGTTTCTAATTTTTTTAAGAAGTTGCATTTATGATTAGTTTCTAATTTGGATAAGAATATTATTTGATTTCCTAGTTTAATTAGGATTGAT
This sequence comes from Persea americana, assembly GCA_029852735.1. NCBI lineage: Eukaryota > Viridiplantae > Streptophyta > Magnoliopsida > Laurales > Lauraceae > Persea > Persea americana. The sequence goes on from CM056811.1 coordinate 21,555,343, forward strand.
TTCTTAGCCTTTAAGTTTCTTTTATTATATATATATATATATGATATTGTAGAGATTAATAATCTCAGAGATTTTGGAGTTAATAAAAATTTCCCTGCGTGGGTTTATTGTGGAGATTGTCTTCATCAAGTGATTGTTCAAGTGGGAACCCTAATTGTGCCCCTGCACTTGCGATCGCATCCCTACAATCGCATCAATTGGTATCAAAGCCGCATGATCCTCACAGTCGTTGACGTGATTATCCTTATCGTCCATCACCACCCATCCATTTATCCCATTCATTTTCCATCGCCTACAATTTTTTTTCCACATCACCCTCCTGTTGCCAGAAACCCCTCCCACTCTCCTCTTACAAAACCTAGCCATCCTTTGCTACCAGACTCCCACTCATTCATCAAATCCAAAATCCCCAACCCTTCCTTGCCATCCAAAATCTAGAATCTCCCCAATCCGGCAATTCAGAAATCCAGCCATCTCTTGGCCCCACTCCTCCTGACCTCCCAGAAATCCAAAACCCCATTCTCTATCTCTCCACCAAATCCGCAGCAACCAGGCACATTCCCAAACCCTATCACGTTCCCGACGCGAACCCATCACCCCTACCGAGACCATTGGCTGCACCCAAAGCCCTCGTAATCCACTCCACAGCTTCGTGAATCCGAACCCAGAAAAAAAAATTAAGAAGAAGAGACGTAGCAGAAAGAAAGAAAGAAAGAAAGAAGAACAGAGAAGAGAGAAAATAGAAGGGAAGAAGAGGTACCATGCACCAGTCGATCGGCGCTGCATCAGGCTCGCCTGAACCTCATTAAGTCGTCACTGCCTCCCCGAGTTCTACCGTCACCATCTCTTCTCCCAATCTCCAGCGCCGCATCATCGCCAGCCACTCGCCCTCACCAACAACGCCTCCTCTTCGTTGCTTCCTCTTCGTTGAAGAATATACAGCAAAAGCGTTTCTGCCATCACACACCTTCTCCCACCCTTTCATCTTTCTGTGGAGTGAAGATGAGCAACAACGGAAAGGGGGTTTCCATCGCTCCCTTTTCTTTCCTTCGCATAGCGCCCACGAGGAGTAGCACGTGCCATATCAAGGGAGTGTGCCTAATTTCTAGTTTCGGTCAGGTCAGTTTAATTCTGACCCAATCAATTAAGCTAACAATTACACCAGAATATGTTCAAAAGCCCGATCAACGTCTAAGTTTCCTTTTTGCGATATCTCAGTCATCTATCGTCAAATTTCAGATCCGTTTTCACCAGCGTGATCGTGAAAAGCATATCTACACATTAAGACAGTAAATATAAAAAAAATTTAATCTGCATTAAAAAAATGCTTCCCAAGAAGCATGTAGAAGTAGAGTCTTCCTCCAATAATGATGATGATTTGAGGGAACCATTGCATAATTATCGGTACTTGTTAATCAACTATCCGCAACTATAGTTCGAATGCAAGAGACTCTTGTAAGGATCGAGACGCAATTAACCAATTTGGAAAATAATCGGCGTGAGGATAATCATCGAGATGATGGAGGACATAATCGGAAACAACGAGATCTATATGCCCTCAATGTTGTTCGTGATTTGGGTATTAAACTTATGATTGCCGAACATGATGGAAAATTGAAACCGGATGAATTCATGGATTGGTTAGTGTGTTGAAAATATTTTTGCACATAAGCCAATGGCAGATGATCATAAGATTACATTAGTGGCAACTAGATTTCGTAATTATGCTGCGATATGGTGGGCCGAGTTACAAAGAGAATAAACCAACAAATTGACCCCATTGACATATGGACCGAGATGAAAAATCTGTTGAAGCAAAAATTCATTCCTATCAATTACTCTAGAGATCTGCATGCAAGTTTTCAATATTTGAAACAAGGATCTAAGACAGTTGTTGAGTATTCTGAGGAGTTTATGACCATGCAAGCTCGTTGTGGTTTGAATGAAGATGAGGATGTATTAGTTGACAGATACTTTAATGGGCTTACGCTTGACATATAAGATATCCTCGCATTCAAGTGTTTTGATAATATTGATGAGATTGTTTCACATGCTATCAACGCTGAGGGTATTGCAAACCATTAAGTCAGAAAACTTAATGCATCTAAATGGGTTATGCAGAAGAATTCCTCAATTGCATATTTTAAATTGAGTGATTCATCGGAGAAAGTTTTCGCCAAGCCCAAAGCTCAAAATAGGATTACATGCTTTAATTGCAAACAACAAGGGCATCGTGTAGCGGAATGTTCAAAACGCATTCACCTCATCGAGATTGAAAGTGATGTGAAAGATGCTCCATATGATCCTAAAGAGAATGAAACAAAGAAGGACATTATGCCCGAGGAGGGTCTTGATTCTCTCACGATCATTACTGACGCTACCTCAACTACTGAGAATAAATGGTTGCGAGAAAATATTTTCCGCTCCAAAAGAACAGTGAAGGGTCAAGAATGCATGGTAGTTATTGATGGAGGAAGTTGTCAGAACATCTCAGGGTCTTGTTGATCGATTATAGCTGAAAGTTCGGAAGCATCATCGTCCTTATTTTGCTAGATGGTTAATGACAAATGATGAAGTGCAAGTACGGTATGCCTATCCAGTTACCTTTTCCATTGGTGAAGATTATACGGATACAGTTTAGTATAATGTGGTAACTATGGATAGTTGTGATATCTTGTTGGGGTGTGGATGTATGACAAGAATGGCACTAATAGCATGCGCGACAACACATACACATTCATGCATGGTGAAAAGCAAGTCATACTCCGTCCTATGAAGCCGGCACCACCAAAGAAAGGGTCAAGTTCTCGTCTCATCAAGGACGCGCTTCAAGTGCGCACTATCTACAAAAGCAACATCAAGAAAAAGAGTAGAGTTCGAGGTCAAACTCTTTTCCAACGTGGGGAGAATTATGCAGCAGCACTATCTATCTGTTGGGACAAGACTCGTGGTCCAATAGTGGGACCCAAGCAAGTTTAGGAGCTCTTTATTAATTGCCATTAGTTTCTAATATCTTTTAAGAAGTTGCATTTAGGATTAGTTTCTAATTTAGACAAGAATATTATTTGGTTTCCTAGTTTAATTAGGATTGATTTCTTAGCCTCTAAGTTTCTTTTATTATATATATGACATTGTAGAGAATAATAATCTCAGAGATTTTGGAGTTAATAAAAATTTCCCTGTGTGGGTTTATTGGGGAGAATGTCTTCATCTAGTGATTGTTCTAGTGGGAACCCTAATTGTGCCCCGGCACTTGCGATCATATCCCTAAGATTGCATCACTCCTTCATCCCCCTTTACACACCACCATCCACCAAACTGCAACCCCACTTACCACCAGCAGTGACCCAATGCAACCATGTAAGTTGGGGTTCTAAAGTAGTTATTAGTCTTTCTATATTTTCTTGGTAATTGTTTGTTTCTTCAGTGAATCCCCATTGCCAAGTACAAGGTTCCGAAGAGATGCAATAAACAGTATTGGCCTATGATTAGATCTTTGTAGAAGCTTTTATGTTCCATTGTTTCAGTGTCGCAGCAGGTTGCCGGCCGTGCATACATTAACACCAATCTACTCCTATCTTTATAAATTATTCCCCAGAGGTCTTGCTGTGTAATTATGTCAAGAAAGAATCATCAAATTAGGTTGCAGTCAATCGACGGTTCTTTGTATGATGTGGTATTGTTCTGCATTTTGAGAGAGAGAGAGAGAGAGCATGGATTGGCCACTACGCTCACATCCATGGAGGCCAGTATCGGCCGCTATTTTCCTTTAGTGGCCGAAATGCACCGCTAAGGTTCGTATCGGCAGCTATTTTGTCCTTTTTCTACTACTAACCTAAACTCGCTTTACATGAACAAGAAACAGTATCAAGAACCCTAAGCATAGTTGAGACTTGAGAATTCCGTGAAGGAATAAAGAAGAAGGAAATGGAGGAGAAGGAAACAAAGGAGCAAGAGGAGAAGAAAAACCTATGTCGTCGTGGATTAGAAGACCTGTCAGTTATCGCCTGCGTTATTGCTGCTTGTCACCATCGGAAGGCTCTATCAGACTACATCGTTGCTACTCGTCATCGTCGAAAATCAAACCAGGTCTTCTTCTTTTCCTTTTCCTTTTCCTTTTCCTCTCTTCCTTACTCCCTCCCTTTTCGTTCGGGGACTTTCTGTCTCGACTCTCGAGTAAGAAATAGGGTTTGCCCTATTGAAGGGCGTTGTTTTCTTTTTTTTTTTTTTTCCTTCTAATTTTTTAATCCTTGTCGGCCCTGTGTCTCAATGTGCGAGATTGATGGACTTCAAATCAGGCGCACTTAATTAATTTTCCATTCGGCAATTCTATTTCCATACCTGTTTATCATTTCCAATGGATGGGGCAAAAATAAAATACATCTAAAATAGTAGAAGGGGCAGAGCCAGGGGGCTGTCCACATGGAGTGGATGGGTGGTTTTTTTTTTTTTTTTTAAGGGTAGGGGAGGGGTTTGGGGTAATTTGTGGTGGGTGACCAAGGGTGAAACCATTTTTTTTTTTTTTTTCTTTTTAAGGGCGGGCGGAACTGAACAAAATTTGAAAATTTCTGTGAATAAGATTCTCAGAAAAATAGATTAAGATTTGAAAGTGGTGTTGAATTTGCTTTTGAATTTTAAATATTTTCTCTTAAGAAGCATATCAGTAATATATAGTTAAATCATTATGCCACTGTGTTATTATTATAAAGGAAAAAAAAATGAAAAATAAGAAGAATTGAAAGAAGAAAATATTCTTCAGAATATATAAGAAAAATGAAAATCTTATTACTAAAAATGATATTACGATTTAAGAGTAAAGGATAGAAAGGTCTATGACTCATTCCTAATGCGGATAAAATAGAACTCTTTAAGTGATTAAAACATCTGAATTTCATTAAGGTGTGGTTAATGCATCTATTTATGACTCATTCCCCCTTCTTAAAAATGAAATTCTATTAATACCATATAAAGAAATTAACAGAATCTCTTATTGTTAAAGGAAAGAGAAGCATGGCAAAGCAGTTATTGACATTATTGTAGACTATTGCTTGCCTCTCCTACAAGAAGATTCTGGCTCCGCCATATTCAAATGTTATGCACATGACCATATTCACCCTAGTAGTTTTACCGTGTGCATCTCTCTCTCTTTATCAACTTTTCCCCCTTTTGAAACACATCTCCCCGTATGATTTCCTTGTTATTAGTATTGTAAATATCTTTCAGCAGCTGTGGACCAAACATTTTTTTAGAATATGGACAATGAAAAACAAGACAGAAAAAGCCTTCTCCAATCAATCTTTATTTAAGTAACATTTTGTAAGAAGTATTTATTGATTCTGATAAGCACATAGTTCCAAAAATTAATGCATTGTATTTTTTATTTAATACCTTGCTAAGCATTAAGCATCAGAAGAGGTGGACAAGCTTTCCCCGACAGGCTTGAATTCCTGCAACTCCTTTAATACTTTTGCTTCATAGATCTTCTTCTCACATTCTTCAAGGGCCTCCAACGTAATATGATAAGTAGTACCAGTAGCCACTTCCATTTTTGCCATCACAACCCCTGAAAACTCAAGAGCTGTATCCTAAAGAAAGATCAAATGACCAAGACAAAAAATTAAATAAATAAGTTCATTCATGGTAGAAGAAAAATAAACTGAAGAAAAGAACAGAACAAACAGAGCCATAAAAAACAGACATGCAGGAACTAATATTAATGCAAGAGAAACAAAGGATGTCAACCAAAAAAAAGATTGACAAACTGGGAAAAAAGTGCAGTGAGATGAGAAATTTATCGAGCGGCCTGTTTTGTTCATCTTTTGTACATTGGGGGTACGCTCTCTAAGCCTATCTATCCTTCCATTTCTTAATATATACTTTCACCTTCCAGCAGGACGAAAAAAACAACCCAGAAAGCAAAACTTGCAGCCAATGGACAATCCCCGGTCCAACAAATTAACCTGTTAGCATGGAAGTGATTTTCTGGCCATACTTCTGACCATCCATTTGCAAGCTACAAATGAATCACATGCTTCAGAATTAAGATTGAATCTTGACCACCCACTTGAAGGAAAAAGATCAGATGGGTAGGTCACAATATGGGCCAACACGTGAGTACCCCTAAGTATTGCATGATTATAATACCCAACTCTTCGCTGAATATTCCTTATGACAATGTATTTCTGCAATCAATTACAAATCTTACTACCTACAAATCTTTGCCTTTGCATTGTGACCAAGGACGACCACTTTTACAATGAAGTAAGTACATTTTCTTGTAAATTCCAGGGCCTGGGAGTAAACCAAGCCAAGAATTCTGAGATACTGTGAAAAATGCTCCAACTATTACATTTTCCATGGTTCCATGCATGCTTTTATGCGCACATAAAGCCCTGTCCAAATCAATTTCCCTTGACATGCAAAAACTGACTTACTCATAGCGTTACACAAACAGGCCAAAAGATACGCTAGTTCAACAAGAGGATTCCGCAATAGAGACGAAAATTATTTTTATTTTTTCGTACAACCACTGGGATTCGTTTGTGCAACAAAAGGATTCCATGATAGAGTAATAGAAAGGAGATTGTTCTGACTTTTCAAGCAACTCAATAGACAAAAGAAAAGGATGAATAAGAATAAGAATATATATATATATATATATAAAGAGAGAGAATGAGGGATCGAGAGATGAGACCTCTTTCTTGTTGTTTTCTTGGACAGCAAATCGAGCGAGTTCTTCGCATTCTGCGCTGTTCTCAGCTGGAACATCAATAATACCTTCTGCAGCTGGATCCGACATGGCTACGGCGGAAAAGCACAGATGAGAGAAATGAACAAAGAGGATGGAGAGGAGTAGAAGAAGACAAGGGTATTTAACAAGGGACTTGTTCAGTGTTGGATTGGATTTCTTTTTCCGTCTTTTTCTTCTGGTCGTTGTTTTGATTACGACATTCTATTTCGGATTGGGTAACCGTGGCTATTTAATGTGTGCTAGATCTGCGGGACACCGCTTTATCTGATCTCCCACGGTTCTGTTCTCTAGCAGTTCCAGCACGCGAGAAATATGGGAGGGCTACAAGTTCAAGGGTCGAAAATAAAAAACCATCAAGCTGCCTCTCTATCTAGAATGTCAAGCATTCCAGTGGACTACCATTGGAAGGAGGCTTTTTTAAGGGGAAATTTACACATCAGCTCATTATTAACGAAGAGATTAGAGATGTACATCGATCCTTGATTTTTTGATTATCCGGAGGTTCTAGCCCATTAAGATTTGAGTTTGGATTCTTATTTAGCCCTAAATAAGTAAACGGGTTCGGGGTCCTTTTTTGGACCCGTGACCCAAACGAGTTTAGGTCTGATTCTACCTCGGCTCCGAGCTGTGACTCAAGACCCAACATATTATCTCAATTCTCAAAAATTTGTCCTAAACACTACGGGTTTTTTTTTTTTTTTTCCGGATTATTTTCTATCTAAACCTCGACCCAGACCCGTCCCAAACAGTTCTGGTTCTGGTTCCAGAACCAAGCAGCCGGTTCCAAAATGGTTCTGGTTCAAGGTCCTGACCTAACTGACATGTTTACAGCCCTAAAAGAGAGAGATAAACAACTCAATGCATCCCTTTATTATTAATTCAATACTGTTGCACACCTTATTATGAACGGATTTATTCGGGTGGGAACTAATCCTCACCTATTATATGAGAACTTTCAATGGGGCCCAACTGTGGGTCCCATTTGGGGATGAGATAGGGGGGGGGGGGGGGGGGGGGTGGAAAGATCTATATAAGACCACTCCAAGTATCAAGTTTGACCCCAACCTGGTGCCCCTAACCCCTTCATCCGTGGCCCAAAAGTTTAATGGCTTCGTATTCAAAAAAAAAATTCAATCCTTGATCCAACGGTTCAGTCCATAAGGATGTGTGCCAATCCTTGGGATTAGTGACTACGAGAGGGTCCCTATTTGTGCATGGTTTAGATGGGTTGCTAGGTGGGCCCCACCAATAGTTATCACGGAAGCATGGTGAGAACTAGATATTTTCGTGTTTATATATATATATGAGTAGCCATGGGCACCTCAATGTCGGGCCTCACCTAGAACTGAGAACTAGGGGGATCAAAAGATCTCCCTAGGCCCTTCTTCCATGCAAAGAATCAGTCCTACCCTTAACTCTTATCATCTTCATGCGGGACCCACAAGTTTAATGGAGTACAGTCCATTAGAAAGGGTGTGCAGTCAATCTAACGGTCCAATCCTTTCAAATGGGTGCCAAACTCGAGATGTTTGCAATTGAGGAGGGGTGTGTGTGGGATCCAGTCGAATGGCGCATAATGTGAGTCCCATCCCCAGTGCACAAGATGCACATTGGGCGTGCACATCTTAAATGATCCTTTTAACATCAGGCCATAACAATATCCAATGAGCCCACTTGTTAAAATTTAAGCTACTCAAAATAAATTTCTCATTCTAATATTAACTATTAGCGGAGCAGGCTCAAGATAAGTTTGAGCCGTAATTAAAAACAAGAAAAAAAAAACATATAAGTATCAAATATTGAAATATGAGCTCTTTCAGCTAGTTCAGGAAAAGACTGAAAAGTATTTTAATTGAATTATAAATTCTTCTTTGAATACTTTTAAATCATGACATCATTAGTGGTTTTATCACATTTTCAGTTATTTCTAACTTCTTTTCTCGATCCAATTTGGTGGGTCCCATATTTTGTATTGATTTTAACTTATGAAAGCTAATTCTTTACTAGAAAAACATGCCCGTGCTAATAATATTAAAATTTATAAAAAAAAACAAAATTTATGATCAGTCTCTTTAAAATTAAATGCAAAAAAGTTTTAGTCTAAGAAGTTCATAAGAATTCAATACCTAATACCATATAATTAAAAAAAAAAAAAACACACAAGCCCATGAAAATTGAAGATTAATGATCAATGAAACTAAAAAACAAAATCAAAACAAACAAACAATATAAACTATGAATAAAATCCAAAGAAATTTGGAAGACACATAGAAATGAATATCCATAATCAACTGAATAACATAAGCAATTTAAAAGAATCAAACACTCATGAGATGAAAAAAAACTCAAAAATGGAGCACAAAAGGGCAAAGACAAAATAACCCACAAATTCGTGAAAAACCATCATAAAAAAAAATAAAACCCATCACAATTGAGAAATTATAATTAAAGAAATACAAAATTAATTTTATTAAAAAGGCTATAAAAAATATATATATAAATAAAGATCCATAAACAAGACAATGATAAGAGAAACTTAGAAGAACCAAACCAATCTAATACTCAAAAATGGAAATTTGAAGCCACAAAAGAAATAAGAACAATCCATAAAAAGATTTCACAAAGAGAACTTAAAGAACCCAATGGAAGTAAAATAAATAATTAACTCATAATAATAAGGATTAAGAAAAATAAAAGAATACAACAGAAAAATGAGAATTCACAGAAAATCCCATGATAAAAAGTGATTTAAAAGAAAAAAAAAAAACCAAGGAGAACCCAATACCCAAAAGTTGAAACAAAAAAGGGGAAAAAATTCACAATCTATGAAAACCATACAAATGCAAACTATAAAAACATTCCAAATCTATAGAAATTTTAAAATGATGATTCTTTTGTATAAATCATATTAAAATGACATAATTAAAATTGCTCAAACAAAATATGATGAACTCAAAAGTAAATGAATTAAAAAAGGTTTACCTCTCAAATTGAAATGTTTAATGATTGCATCAATTGTCCAATTGTCTCAAATTGCTCACATTTTAAAGTGGGTTGAACACTAATCTAAATTAAGCATGCAAATGAGACTTGAGACGGTACTAAAAAGAGACATAAAGAAACAAAAGAATTATTGAAGTTGCTCCAATAAAATACAATGAACTTAAAAGTAAATGAATGGAAAAAATGAAAGTTCTCTTGTTGATATATAGAAATAGAATTATATTGGAGAAAGTAGAAAATGATGATAATAAGAATGAGTTTAATTTCTTATTTAGATGGACCAATGTTATTGGAGATTCTTTTTACCAGTAATTCTGCATTCTAAAAAAAATGTGTATAATTTAAATCAATAGATAAAAAAGAAACCAGGCAACCCAAGACCGAGAGTGGATTAAATAAAAAAGACTAAGGATTAGATAAACCAGACAATGCAGAAATCAGCATTTGATAGTCTAAAAAAAAAAAAGGGAAAAAAATCATATAATCAGAATAAACAAAAATAGTTGAAATTCCTTATATTAGTGGCACTTAGACGCTGGGACCCATTAACACTCAAATGCTATTGCCTTGATAGAAATAGGATGATATTGGGAGTTCTTAATAGACAAAAGGCATGATGGAGAGTCCAAATCACAGAAAAAAATTATTTGGAAAACTCCAGTATTTTGTATTTTTTTATTAGAGGATCAATTTGACAGTGGAAATAACTCAGAATGAGGAGAAAATTTGAGGTATCCCATAAATAGCAATGATGTTTGTCTTAATGATTGTGATTTTTAATAGATGGGGTCTATCATAGTGTTCCACTCCATTTACATCACGATTTATAAAAGTTAAAGCCACACACACAAAAAAGAAAAAAAAACCAAACTCCACCCTTTCTCCCTCGACAAGCATGCATGGTAGCATGGAAAGTTTCCCACCTCCTCTTTAGCTCTACACTATTGTCGCGAGTTTTTCTTTTTTAAATAATATTTTCATTTTCTTATTAATTATGAAACTTATTATTTTTGTTGATCAATTCCATATATTATATATTCATTTGAGTTTAGTTTTATTGTAAAATGGTTGTCACAGAAAATTAAAGTTCAGCTTTAAAATTCCATTTATTAAAATTTATTTAAAAGTAAAATGTATAGAAAAATCGCATTATTTGAAAACTAAACCTGAATTTATAAAATTTAATGTATTTTTATTTTTCACGTAAGAAGTCTACCTAATTTTTTTTAATATAAAATAAAATTTTTAAAAAAATATAACAATATCTTTTAAAAAAATAACAAGAACTTTTATATGAAATCGATGATTTGGTTTATGGATATCACATAATTATATATATGAAGCGAAGTGGTTCCAAATTGAAATCAGTTTCAATTCGCTCCAATTGATTTTGACTCTTCCAAATTAATTTAGTTTGACCCCAGCAAATAGGTCGGGTCGGGGTAAATTAGGTTGGGCCAGAGATAAAGCACACTTTTTGGACCCAACCTAACCCTATTATTTTTAATGATGTGCCGAGACTTGAACTAAGGTCAATATGAATTTCAAAGGAGCGACTCTACCGCTACACCACAGAGCATCTTTTTCTTAATAGTTATCAATAAAAAGTTAAAATTAGTTAATGAGGAAGGGACCTAGCCCCACTTTGGAATATTGACCAGGAGTTGGAATTTATCTACGAGGTATTTATAAAAATAACTATATTTTTAGAATATTGACCCCTATAAATATAGCTGTTATTATTTTTATACTTATGCATTGTACTTTAAGCATAGGTGATCAAACTTTCGAAATAACTATTTTATATGATTTCCTAAATAGTCATTGATTTTCTATGACAACCATTTTACAATAAAACTAAACTCAAATGAATATATAATATATGGAATTGATCAACAAAAATAATAAGTTTCATAATTAATAAGAAACTGATAATATTATTGAAAAAGAAAAACTCGCGACAACAATGTGGGGCTAAAGAAGAGGCGAGAAACTTTCCATGTAACTGATATGCTACCATGCACGCTTGCCAAGAGAGAAATTAAGGTGGAGTTTGGTTTTTTTCTTTTTTGTGTGTGTGGCTTTTAGCTTCTATAAATTGTGATGTAAATGGAGTCGAACACGACGATAGACCCCATCTATTAAAAATCACAATCATTAAGACAAACATCCTTGCTATTTCTTGGATACCTCAGATTTTCACCTCATTCTGGGTTATTTCCATGGTCAAATTGATTCTCTGATTAAAAAATAAAAAATACTGGATTTTTCCAAATAAAGCCTTTTTTGTGATTTGGACTCTCCATCATGCCTTTTGTTTGTTTAGAAACTTCAAATATCATCAGTTTTCTATCAAGGCAATAGCATTTCAGTGTTAATGGGTCCTAGTGTCTAAGTGCCACTAATCTAAGGAATTTCAAGTATTTTTGTTTGTTCTGATTATACGATTTTTTTTCTTTTTTTTAAAGAATGAGAATGATGATTTCTGGGTTGTTTGGTTTATTTAATCTTTAGTCTTTTTAATTTAATCCATTCTCAGTTCTGGGTTGTCTGGTTTCTTTTCTATCTATTGATTTTGATTGTACACTTTTTTTTAAGAATGCAGAACTAATGGTAAAAGGAATCTCCAATAATATCGGTCAATCTAAATAAAGAATTAAGCTCATTCTTATCATCATCATTTTCTACTTTCTCCAATATAATTCTATTTCTCTATGTCAACAAGAGACCTTTCATTTTTTTTTTCTTTTCATTTAATTTTAAGTTCATTGTATTTTATTAAAGAAACTTCAATAAATTTTTTGTTACTTTGTATCTCTTTTTAGTACCATCTCAGGTCTCATTTGCATGCTTAGTTTAGATCAGCGTTCAACCATTTTAAAATGTAAGCATCTTGAGATAATTGGTGTGATTATTAAATGTTTCAATTTGAGATGTAAACCTTTTTTAATTCATTTACTTTTCAGCTCATCATATTTTATTTGAGCAGTTTTAATTATGTCATTTTAATATGATTTATACAAAAGAATCAACATATTAAAATTTCTATTGATTTGCAATATTTTTATGATTTTATTTGTATGGTTTTCATAGATTGTGAGTTTCTTTTTCTTTTTCTTTTTCTCTTTTTTTCTCAACTTTTGGGTATTGGGTTCTCCTTGGTTTTTTATTTCTTTTATATCACTTTTTATCATGGGATTTTTCTGTAATTCTCATTTTTCTATTGTATTTTTTAAAATTTTTTTTAATGCTTATCATTATGAGTTAATTATTTATTTTCATTCCATTGGGTTCTTTAAGATCTCTTTGTAAAATCTTTTTATGGATTTTTCTTATTTCTTTTGTGGCTTCAGATTTTCACTTTTAAGTATTAGATTATCATAAGCTGGCTTGGTTCTTCTAAATTTCTTTTATCATTGTATTGTCTATGCATCTTTATTTGTATATATTTTTATAGCCTTCTTAATAAATTTTATTTCATTTTATTTTGTTTTTCTTTTATTATAATTTATCAATTGTGATGGGTTTTTAGTTTGTTTTTTAAGATGGCTTTTCATGAATTTGTGGGTTTTTTTGTCTTTGCCCTTTTGTGCTCCATTTTTTAGTGTTTTTTTCCTCAAGAGTGTTTGATTCTTTTAAATTGCTTATGTTATTGAGTTGATTATGGATTTTCATATTTATGTTTTATTTCTATGTGTCTTTCAAATTTCATTGGGTTTTGTTCATAGTTTACATTCTTTGTTTGTTTTTATTTTGTTTTTTAGTTTTCTTGATCTTTAATCTTAAATTTTCATGGGCTTCTAATTTTTTTTTTAATTATTTGGTATTAGGTATTGAATTCTTATGGACTTTTTTTTCCCTCTCTCTCAGACTAAAAACTTTGACATTTAATTTTAAAGAAACATTGACACCAATTGATTTCGATGCTCCCTAAATAATTGACTCCCAAAATGTATCCTCACATCCGCAACCACCACATTAATTATAATTTAAGAAATGGACTAATCCTAATTGAGAAATCAACATCAATTCAATTCCAATTGACATCAATTGATTTTGACGCTCCTTAACTAATTGTCTCCCAAAATGTCTCCTCACGTCCTCAACCTCCTCACATTAATTATAATTTAAGAAAGGGACTAATCCTAATTGAGAAATGAACATTAATTCAATACCAATTGACATCAATTGATTTTGACGCTCCCTAAATAATTGAGTCCCAAAATGTCTCCTCACGTCCTCACCCTTCCCACATTAATTATAATTTAAGAAATGGACTAGTCCTAATTGAGAAATCAACATCAATTCAATTTCAATTGACATCAATTGATTTTGATGCTCCCTAAATAACTGACTCCCAAAATGTCTCCTCATGTCCTCAACCACCCCACATTAATTATAATTTAAGGAATGGACTAATCCTAATTGAGAAATGAACATCAATTCAATTCCAATTGACATCAATTGACTTTGACGCTCCCTAAATAATTGACTCCCAAAATATCTCCTCACATCCTCAACCTCCCCACATTGATTATAATTTAAGAAATGGACTAATCCTAATTGAGAAATAAACATCAATTCAATACCAATTGACATCAATTGATTTTGACTCTCCCTAAATAATTGAGTCCCAAAATGGCTCCTCACATCCTCAACCTCCCCACATTAATTATAATTTAAAATTTTGACTCGTGGCATGTCTCTTCAAGAGCGCCCCCCTGCCCCCCTCCCCCAAACACAACACACACTAATTATAACCTAATTAAAATTACATTAATTGATATTAATTATAAGTTAATAGAGGCAAAATGGATTGATGTTAGTTTCACAACTCTTCAAAATGGTTATCTGATTTTTCCTCTCTTTCTCTCTCTATCTATCTATTTACCATCCTTTCAAATCTTTTTCCCTTGTTATTACTACCAAACTCGCCCCCAACAAAAAAATAATATATTTTAAATTTACTATAAAAACTTCCTTCTCAATATAAGAGATATAATATCATATTTTTAATTTCATTTAAAATTTTAAACTTTTTACAATTTTTTATATATTGTGGATTATATTGCCCATGCTAAACACGGGCGTGTTTTGCTAGTTATATAATGAAGCGAACTGGTTTCAAATTGAAATCAATTCCAATTCGCTCCAATTGATTTTGATTCATCCAATTTCATTTAGTTTGACTTTGGCAAACGGGTTGGATCGGGGTAAATCGGGTTGGGCCAGAGGTAGAGTACACCTTTTGGACTACCAACCCATGATCGACTTGCATTTGAAACTGATTTGCAAACTTGCAACCCGCACCCAATAAGTCTCGGGTCGGGCTAACCCGTCTACCCCACATCAGACCTGACCCAACCTGTGTATTTTTAATGATGTGGTAAAATTAATCATGGTATGTGCTGAGACTTGAACTCAGGACAATTTGGATTTTAAAGGGACAACCCTGCTACTATACCATAGAGAATCCTTTTGCTAATAGTTAACAACAAAAACTTAAAATTAGTTAAGGAGGAAGGGACCCAGCCTCACTTTAGAATATTGACAAGGAGTTGAAATTTATCTACGAAGTGTTTATAAAAGTAACTATTTTTTTAGAATATTGACCCCTATAACTTTATTGAAAAAAGACAAACTAGCAATAACAGCGTGGAGCTAAAGAGGAGGCGGGAAATTTTCCATGTAATTGATGTGCTTTTATGCACGCTTGCCGAGGGACAAAGGATGGAGTTTATTTATTTATTTATTTTTTGCTTTAACTTCTATAAATGTGATGCAAAAGGAGTGGAACACTAAGATATACCCCATCTATTAAAAATCACAATCATTAAGACAAACATCCTTGCTATTTATCAGATATCCCAAATTTTCATCTCATTCTAGGTTATTTCCACGGTCGAATTGATTCTCTAATATAAAAAAATACAAAATACTAGAGTTTTTGTCAAGAAAGTTTTTTCTATGATCTAGACTCTCCATCATGCCTTTTGTCTATTGAGAAACTCCTAAAATCATCCTATTTCTATCCACACAATAGCATTTGAGTGTTAATGGGTCCTAGCGTCCAAGTGCCACTAATCTAAGGAATTTCAAGTATTTTTTTTTGTTTTGATTATTTGATTTTAACTTTTTTTAGAATGTGAAATGCTTAGTTTTGGGTTGTCTGGTTTATTTAATCCTTAGTCTTTTTTATTTAATGCACTCTCGGTTTTAGGTTGCCTGGTTTCTTTTTATCCATTGATCTCGATTGTACGTACAATTCTTTTTTAAGAATGCCAAACTAATGGTAAAAAGAGTCTCCAATAATATTGGTCCATCTATATAAGGAATTAGGCTCATTCTTATTATCATCATTTTCTACTTTCTCCAATATAATTCCATTTATCTATGTCAACAAGAGAACTTTCATTTTTCCCATTCATTACTTTTGAGTTCATTGTATTTGATTAGAGCAACTTCACTATTTCTTTTGTTTCTTTGTATGTCTTTTTAGTACTTTTCTCAAGAACACTGTACTTTTGGAACCTACAGAAGTCAAATATTTTCTATTTTTCATAATAATGCATTTTTCTGTAACAACGTTCTTTTTAGCAATATGTCAACTTAATTAATAAGAAAGTACCAAAGATAATAATGGAAAAAAATCATCAATCGGTTTGATGGTGTGTCCCATTTCTGAATATGTTCGAATTTGGCCCAAAAGTAATAAAGAAATTATTATTTTGAGTGGCTTAGATTGTAATGGAGGATCTATTGATGGACGGGTGAGTTTTCTTAAAAAATAAATAAAATAGCGGTGAGTTGAAAATAGTTATTTTTTTAATAAAGAGTTGAAAATAGTTAGACTGGGTGAGGGAAACGGTGAAAAGGATGTTGAGACTTGAGACTTAGTAGCTTGAGGATTGTGAGAGGATAGTTATGAAAATAACGCTATGCTAACTTGTTAAATGTAAGGGTATTTTTGGAACTGTGCTTCCATGAGAGCTATTGGTGGAGCCCACGTAACAACCCATCCAAACTGGGGTAGTTCCACATAGATCTTTCCATCCCTGTTTGTCCCATTCTAAGATGAGACCCACAGTTGGGCCACACAAAAAGTTCTCACAATGACTCCATGAGAACAATTTTCACCTGAACAAAGCTGATATATATGTATGAGGAATTCTATAGAATGACTCTCTCATCCAATGTCCAATGAAAGATGAGCTGTGTCTAGACTTTTCTTCCTTCTTTAAAAGGATTATGAACTACCTTACCTACTATTTCTCTCTTTTCAAAAAGCATTTACTTCATTCAAAGCTTGATGGCCCCAAGGGAAAAAAGAATTGAAAGATCATTATCATTAAATGGGGAGAAAAAAAGTAGGAACCAATGTCTCTTAAATTTATGATTCCTTTGAAGGAGGAAAATTAGGGAACATTCATTAATTTATAGTAGAAAATTGAAAAGATCATTAAATGGAAAGAAAAAGTAGGAACCTATGTCTATCTTATTTAGGGACAATTACTGTACGGACTGCCTTAAAACTGACAATTACCCCAGAACAGTTGGAAAAAGTTTATTTACCGCAGAACAATCCAATCCATAGGATATCCTATAGTCAGAAGCGGGAAAAGTTGAACAATTAGTTTTTTTATTCTTTCCTTGACTGTGGGACCACCAAACCACAATCCAAACCGTTGGATAGCTGTATGAATGTAAGAACTAATATCGCACCAAATTTGAACCGTTGATCTATCACGGTTATCTAGAAATTTTCAAAAAAATAAAATATGGCTTATAATTTGTTCTTATAATTTGCAAAACAATGTGACTTTTTGCAAATTTTTAGATAACTGTGACAGATCAACATTTCAAATTTGGTGAGATATTGGCTTTTACACTCATACAGCTATCCAACAGTTTGGATGGTGGTTTGGTGGTCCCACAGTCAAGGAAAAAAAAAATAAAAAACTAACTGTTCAAATTTTTCCGCTTTTGACTGTAGGATATCCTACTTCCATAGGATAACGTAGCTTGCAATATCCTACGGATCGGATTGTTCTGCGGTAAATAAACTTTTTCGAACTGTTCTGGGGTGAGTATCAGTTTTAAGACAGTCCATACAGTGATTGTCCCTCTTATTTATGACAACTTCACGCCCAAACTTGCAACTTTGAAATCACATCTTTTCCTAATATCATATACTTAAAAAAAACAACACAAGAGCCCATGAAAATTGAAGATTAATGACCAAGAAAGCTAAAAACAAAAGTCAAAACAAACAAATAATATAAACTATTAATAAAATCCAATAAATTTTGGAAGTTACATAGAAATGAGAATCCATAATTAACTCAATAACATAAGCAACTTAAAAGAATCAAACACCCATGAGAAAAAAAAAACCCTCGAAAATGGAGCACAAAAGGGCAAAGACAAAATAACCCACAAATTCATGCAAAACCATCATAAAAAAAAAAAAAAAAAAAAAAACTAAAAACCCATCACAAGTGAGAAATAATAATAAAATAAATACAAAATAAAGGGATTTTTTTATTAAAAAGTCTATAAAAATATATATAAATAAAGAACCATAGACAATACAACGATAAAAGAAATTTAGAAGAACCAAACCAACTTATGATAATCTAATATTAAAAAATGAAAATCTGAAGCCACAAAAGAAATATGAAAAATCCATAAAAATATTTCACAAAGAAAACTAAAAGAACCCAATGGAAGTAAAATAAACAATTAAATCATAATGATAAGCAATAAAAAAGGAAAAAATACAACATAAAAATAAGAATTCATAGAAAATCCCATGATAAAAAGTGATTTAAAAGAAAAAAAAAAGCAAGGAGAACCCAATACCCAAAGGTTGAAACAAGAAAGGGGACAAAAAGAAACTCATAATCTATGAAGACCATAGAAATAAAAACCATAAAAATATTGCAAATCTATAAAAAAATTAAAATGATTATTCTTTTGTAAAAACTATATTAAAATGACATAATTTAAATTGATCAAATAAAATATGATGAACTCAAAAGTAAATGAATTTAAAAAGGTTTACCTCTCAAATTGAAACGTTTAATAATTGCACCAATTATCTCAAGACGCTCACATTTTAAAATGGGTTGAACACTGATCTAAACTAAGCATGCAAATGAGATAAGAGATAGTACTAAAAAGAGATACAAAGAAACAAAAGAATATTGAAGTTGCTCTAATCAAATACAATGAACTCAAAAGTAAATGAATGGGAAAAATGAAAGTTCTCTTGTTGACATAGAGAAATGGAATTATATTGGAGAAAGTAGAAAATGATGATAATAAGAATGAGCTTAATTCTTTATATAGATAGACCATTATTATTGGAGATTCTTTTTACCATTAGTTCCGCATTCTTAAAAAAAAAGTGTACAATCAAAATCAATGGACAAAAAAGAAACCAAGTAACCTATCACCGAGAGTGGATTAAACAAAAGAAGACAAAGGATTAAATAAACCAGACAACCCAAAACTTAGCATTTCACATTCTAAAAAAAATAAATAAATCATATAATCAGAACAAACAAAAATACTTGAGATTCCTTAGATTAGTGGCACTTGGACACTGGGACCCATCAACACTCAAATGCTATTGCGTTGATAGAAATAGGATGATTTTGGGAGTTTCTTAATAGACAAAAGGCATGATGAAGAGTCCAAATCACCCAAAAAAAATAAATTATTGAGAAAACTCTTATATTTTGTATTCTTTTTATTAGAGAATCAATTTGACCGTGGAAATAACCTAGATTGAGGTGAAGATTTAGGATATAACAAGGATGTTTGGCTTAATGATTGTGATATTTAAAAGATGGGGTCAATCTCAGTGTTCCACTCCTTTTGCATCACGATTTATAAAAGTTAAAGAAAAAAAAATCAAACTCCACCCTTTCTCCCTCGGCAAGCGTGCATGATAGTGATTTTTAATAGATGGGGTCTATCTTAGTGATCCACTCCTTGTGCATCACAATTTATAAAAATTAAAGGAAAAAAAATTAAACTCCACCCTTTCTCCCTCAGCAAGCATGCTTGATAGCACATTAGTTTCATGAAAAATTTCCAACCTCCTATTTAGCTCCTCGTTGTTGTCGCAAGTTTGTCGTTTTTCAATAATGTTATGGGGGTCAATATTCTAAAAAAATAGTTAATTTTATAAACACCTCGTAGATAAATTCCAACTCCCGGTCAATATTCCAAAGTGGGGTGGGTCCCTTCCTCATTAATTGATTTTAAGTTTTTGTTGATAACCATTAGCAAGAGGATTCTCTATGGTGTAGTGGCAGGGTCGCCTCTTTGAAATCCAAACTGTCCTGAGTTCGATCTCGGCACATACCATGATTAATCTTTACCACATCATTAAAATCACACGGGTCGTGTTGGGTCTATTGTGGGTTAGCCCGACCCGAGACTTAATGGGTGCGGTTTGCAAGTTTTCAATCAGTTTCAGATGCGAGTCGGTCACAGGTTGGTGGTCCAAAAAGTGTGCTCTACCTCTGGCCAGACCCAATTTACTCCGATCCAACCCATTTACCAAGGTCAAACTAAATTTAATTGGATGAGTCAAAATCAGTCAATTTGAAACCACTTCGCTTCATATATTTATAACTAGAAAAATATGCTCATGCTAATATAATCATAATATCAAAATATATAAAAATGATAAGTTTTTTTAAAATTGAATGTATAAGGTTATAGTCCGAGAGAGGGAGGAAAAAGTCTGTAAGAAATCAATACCTAATATCATATAATTTATAAAAAAAAAAAACATGAAAGCCCATGAAAATTGAAGATTAATGACCAAGAAAACTAAAAACCAAAGTCAAAACAAACAAATAATTATATATATATTAAAGTAAAGGGGGAGGTGGGCTATTAGGGGTGCCACCTCATCCCTGAAAAATCTCTCCTTTCAGATAAATACAAAAGAAAACATGAGATGGTTTGGCTTTGTGGAACGATGAGATCATCCCTTAATCTAATCTCAATTCCGTTTCTAATCTATCCTCCAATATGAAGCTCAAATCCCTTAAGATTTAGATATCATATGTCGTTTCTAAATCTCTCCTCCCATCCCTTAATCCTAGGATTAGTTACAATCAAATTCAAATTTAAACCCTTTTCTATCCTACCATCCCTCTAAGATACCATCTAATAAGGGAGCTTAACAGGAAACTCATTTATAAGAAATTACTATCGACTCCATTCGACATCTGGATTGTGTAAAATTTGGTGCTTTTCACTGGTAGCAATATTGTTTCTTTTGCAATGACTTCTTTATTTCTTGGTGAGACTCCTTCCTATATTTTTAGTAGATTCTTGTAATTTGAAGTTGACAATGCTGTTTTTGGTGTTTGTTTTATGTTGTTCTGCAAAGAACATTTTTTTTTATTCAGTGTTTTTTTTTTACTACATGATAAGTACTTTTTTTTAATTTTCTGATTTGAAATTGTGATATAATTTGGGATAATCTGCTTCATCAGTTAAACTATGTCCTTTGTTTTCTTGGGATTTGAATCTCACCGGATGAGTTCTTTATTTATTAATGGGAATTGTTCTTTTGTTTGTCATTATTAATCAGAGCCATAATATCTAGAATCGTGAAAATCTATAAAGATTTGACCATATCATAAGTCTTTATTCGAACCCATTTTGAAAATTTTATTCTTGCATCTGGTTTTGTATAATTGGGTTCGGATACGATGATTAGTTCATTAAGATATAATGGCCCGTTATATATGATCTTATCCTTAAAAAAAATTGAAATTTGATATGATCTGCAATGTGGAGGCCATGTGGAGGCCTACATTTCGCCCAATGCAAATAACAAACCCCAGTGCTAATATCAGATCTTATCCAACAAATTACTTTCATGTTGATCTTTGGGTAGGCATATCACTATCATCTTCTAGACATACAGGTAGGAATTCAATCCTCCCAACCCCCTCATCCATGTTGGGCCACATTGGGGTCTCTTCTTGGTGAAAAGCATCTAAAATAATATTAATTAAAATCTAAGATAAGAATAATATCTTATATACTTTTAAATTTTAAGATATTTTTATGTTTGTGCCCAGGCTTAGCATGGGCCTTTCTTGCTAGAACATATAAGATCAAAGTGATTTCTATGGGGCCTGCTATTCAGATGTTATCACCCCTAAACAATAGTCTTATTCACTTATGTGTTGGACCACACATGTTCAATTGGGATTCTTAATATTTAAAAGGAGATGTGATCATAGGTGGGTCTCACCTCATCTATATATGGAGCATAATGCCTATTTTAAAATTTTCAAAATTTGGTTGGAAAAGATATGCTAGGGACAATCATTTAACCAAATACAAAGTTAGGTATATCTCATTATCTGCACTTTGTGACCCCATTTATCAGGATGATCCACAAGATGTGGCACATGTACGTTGGATATGGACCATCATTATTTTATAGATTAGTTTATCTTAGTAACTTTTTTCTTTTTTATAAAAACAATTTAGATAAAATATTAAAGTAAGCAAAAACTTATTTTAATTTGACATTATTGTAATTTTTTGCAATTTTTGTGTTCTCTTGAATGTATTTTGGTATATGGAGTTTTAAGAATGGTAAATAATGTATTCATTTATTTTAAATTTAGCGTTCTTTTATCATATGATCCATGAAGTTTTTTTTCCCCGAACACAATATAATGAAGGATTATTAACACAAGCCACCTACCTATTAACAATGCATATTTTGAAATGTATTAATGTTCCATTAATATTATAAAAAAAAATTTTTAACATACTAATTCTAGCAAAAGAGGCATAGCTTTGTTTATATATCAATAATGTATAAATAGCCTTAAGACATGTTTTGGTATATTACATTAAAATTAGAAAATAATATAAAACTAAATTTAAAATATTCTCGAATGAAACATACAATATAATATTCATATAAGTTCTTAAAAACTACATAAACAATCAAATATTGAAAATTTGTAAACTCAAGTTTGACTTATAAAATTTAAAAAATGAAAAAAAAATGATATATTTATTTTTTTTAGATTTAATTTTTTTCTCATTAGTATCTCAAAAGATAACCTCAAATTAAATATATCTTTATTTCTGGGCCCGGACTACAAGCACGGGCATGCGTTGCTAGTATAAACTAATAATAAAATCCAATAAATTTTGAAAGCCACATAGAAATGAAAATCTATAATCAACTCAATAAATGAGAAAAAAAAACCTCGAAAAATGGAGCACACAAGTGCAAAGACAAAAGAACCCACAAATTCATGAAAAACCAATATAAAAAAAGACTAAAAACCCATGACAAGTAAGAAATAATCATAAAATAAATAAAAAATAAAATTATTTTTTAATTAAAAAGGCTGTAAAATATATATTTATATATATATAAAGAACCATAGACAATTCAATCATAAAAGAAATTTAGAAGAACCAAACCAACTTATGATAATCTAATATTCAAAAATGAAAATCTGAATCCACAAAAGAAATATGAAAAATCCATAAAAATATTTCACGAGGAAAACTAAAATAACCCAATGGAAGTAAAAAAAAATTAAATCATAATGATAAGCAATAAAAAAGGAAAAAATACAACATAAAAATGAGAATTCATATAAAATCCCATGATAAAAAGTGATTTAAAAGAAAAAGAAAAACCAAGGAGAACCCAATGCCCAAAAGTTGAAACAAGGGGGAAAAAAAGAAACTCACAATCTGTGAAAACCATAGAAATAAAAACCATAAAAATATTGCAATTCTATAAAAAATTCAAAATGATGATTCTTTTGTAACATATAAATTAAAATGACATAATTAAAATTTCACAAATAAAATATGATGAACTCAAAATTAAATGAATTAAAAAATATTTACGTCTCAAATCGAAACATTAAATAATTGCACCAATTGTCTCAAGATGCTCAAATTTGAAAATGGGTTTGAACACTGATCTAAACTAAGCATGCAAATGAGATATGAAAGAGTACTAAAAAGAGATACAAAGAAACAAAAGAAATATTGAAGTTGCACTAATCAAATACAATGAACTCAAAAGTAAATGAATGGAAAAATGAAAGTTCTCTTGTTGACATAGAGAAATGGAACTATATTGGAGAAAGAAAATGGTGATAATAAGAGTGAGCTTAATTCTTCATATAGATGGACCAATATGACTGGAGATTCTTTTTACCATTAGTTCCGCATTCTTTAAAACAAGTGTACAATCAAAATCAATAGATAAAAAAGAAACCAGGCATCCTATAACCGAGACTAAGGATTAAATAAACTAGACGACCCAGAAATCAGCATTTGACATTCTAAAAAAAATAAAATCATATAATCAAAACAAATAAGAATACTTGAGATTCCTTAGATTAGTGGACTTGGACACTGGGACCCATTAACACTCAAATGCTATTGCGTTGATAGAAATAGGATGATTTTGGGAGTTTCTCAATAGACAAAAGGCATGATGGAGAGTCCAGATCACAGAAAAAACTTTATTGAGAAAACTCCAGTATTTTGTATTTTTTTATTAAAGAATAATTTGACCGTGGAAATAACTTAAATTGAGATGAAAATTTGGGATATCCCATAAATAGCAAGGATGTTTGTCTTAATGATTGTGATTTTTAGTAGCTGGGTTCAGACTTAGTGTTCCACTCCTTTTTCATCACGATTTATAAAAGTTAAAGAAAAAAAATCAAAGTCCACCCTTTCTCCCTCGGCAAGCTTGCATGATAGTGATTTTTAATAGATGGGGTCTATCTTAGTATTCCACTCCTTCTGCATCACAATTTATGAAAGTTAAAGGAAAAAAATTAAACTCCACCCTTTCTCCCTCGGCAAGCTTGCATGATAGACATCAATTTCATGAAAAATTTCCTGCCTCCTCTTTAGCTCCTCGCTGTTGTCGCAAGTTTGTCGTTTTTTCAATAATGTTATGGGGGTCAATATTCTAAAAGAATACACCTCGTAGATAAATTCTAACTCCGGGTCAATATTTCAAAGTGGGCTACGTCCCTTCCTCATTAATTAATTTCAAGTTTTTGTTGATAACTTTTAGCAAGAGGATTCTCTATGGTGTAGTGGCAGGGTCGCCTCTTTGAAATCCAAACTGTCCTGAGTTGGAGTCTCGGCACATACCATGATTAATTTTTACCACATCATTAAAATCACACGGGTCGTGTCGGGTCAAATGCAGGTTAGGCGGGTTAGCACTACCCGAGACTTAATGGGTGCTGGTTGCAGATTTGCAAATCAGTTTCAAATGCGAGTCGATCACAGGTTGGTGGTCCAAAAAGTGTGTTAGGCGGGTTTGCCCGACCCGATACTTAATGGGTGCGGGTTGCAGATTTGCAAATCAGTTTCAGATGCGAGTCGGTCACAGGTTGGTGGTCCAAAAAGTGTGCTCTACCTCTGGCAAGACCCACTTACTCCGATCCAACCCATTTGGCAGGGTCAAAATAAATTAAATTGGATGAGTCAAATTCAATTAGAGTGAATTGGAACTGATCTCAATTTGAAACCACTTCGCTTCATATATTTATAACTAGAAACATATGCTCGTACTAATATAATCATGATATCAAAATTTATAGAAGACAATTAGTTTCTTTAAAATTAAATGCTTAAGGTTATAGTCCGAGAGAGGGGTGAAAAAGTCCGTAAGAATTCAATACCTAATATCATATAACTTAAAAAAAAAACACACAAGCCCATGAAAATTAAAGATTACTAACCAAGAAAGCTAAAAAACAAAGTCAAAACAAACAAATAATATAAATTAATAATAAAATCCAATAAATTTTGAAAGCCACATAGAATTGAAAATCCATAATAAACTCAATAACATAAGCAATTTGAAAGAATCAAACAACCATGAGAAAAAAAAACTCCAAAATGGAGCACAAAAGGGCAAAGACAAAAGAACCCACAAATTCATGAAAAACCATAAAAAAAAAAAAAAAAAACTAAAAACCCATCACAAGTGAGAAATAATAATAAAATAAATACAAAATAAAAAAAAATTTATTAAAAAGGCAATAAAAGTATATATAAATAAAGAACCATAGACAATACAATAATAAAAGAAGTTTAGAAGAACCAATCCAACTTATGATAATCTAATATTCAAAAATGAAAATCTAAAGCCACAATTGAAATATGAAAAATCCATAAAAATATCTTACTGTTATAACACATGTATCTTGGGTGGATGCCCACTTGAGATGTGTTAGGGTTAGGATTAGGGTTCCCCTCTTGTGGGGTTACTTTGCCTATAAATAGGCCTCTCCACATTGTATTACAATACAATTAATGAGATAGTGAAAGCTCTCCCTTCTCCCTCTAATCTTCTTTCTCTCTTAATCTCTCTATTTTATAACACGTTATCAGCACGAGCTACATCCTCTTCCACGATCTGCCTCTTCCGCGATCTGCGTGTAGCCCATCTGCCTCTTACGAGTTGTGATTTGCCTGTAGCCCATCTGTTTTGCTTTGGTTCATCTGCAACCAAGCAAAAGCAATAAGACTTAGGATGCAAAAGAGATTCTGCCTCACAAGATTCGGTTTTTCGTTTGGCGTACAGCTCCAACACCATTCTAACATTCGTTTCTTTTTTCAAAGCCTCGGTTTGCATGAGTTGAAAAGAAAGAGAACCCATCCGCCTCAATTTACGTGCATTGAAAACAAACAAAACCTATCCACCTATTGCTTAAGTTGTGTTGACACAAAAAATGTCACTTAGCCTTCTCAACATCAAAAGCTATATGGAGCCACATCAATGCAAATAGGCAAAGCTACTTCAAGCTTTAAATCTTGTCAGAATCAAACAAAATTGCAAGATCATTCAAAATATCCAAAAGAAGGGTACACATGAAGTTTCGAGCCATTTCGACACCATTTGGCTTAACTTCAATCCTCCAACGGCTGAGCAGGAGCTCCCGGCGGCGATAGTGTTGAGGATAATAAATCTTCGATCAGAGCCTATGGATGGTCTCAAAATACCTCCAAAAGGCCCCATGTTGAATTTCAAGTCAAACCGACACCGTTTGACCCTCCATCAACTCTCGAACGACGAAATCAAGCCTCTTGGCGGCGAGAACCCCCGATGCGGCCATTCATCGAATAAAGCACATGAGTAGTTTTTACATGCTTCCAAAGGGTTGCACGTCAAATTCCAGGTCATTCCGACGACGTTTAACCCGGCTTCGATGCTCCGAAGCAAAATCAAGCCTACCGGCGGCGGAGCTCCCCGGGACAATGGCATCCAAATCGGAGCTAATGAATTGTCTCAAAATGACTTTAATAGGCTACCTGTCAAATTCCAGGTCAATTGAACATCGGATGACCGCACATCAAAGCTCGACATCTTCCGACGGTGAAATCAAGTCTAGCGTCGACGGGACCCCAAACGGCTTCACCTCAAATTTCAGGTCATTCCAACATCGTTTGACCTAGTTTCAACTCTTGGCAGAAAATCGGCTACAAAGTCTTCGGCTTTTCCAAAAATAGGAAACTTTGTGCCCTGATTTGCATGACTTCTCGACAGGTTTTCTTCAGTGGAATCAAGCCAATAAATGAGGAGAAATGTCAAGAAAAATACAGGAGAGAAAAAGAAGCAAAAAAGCCCGAAAAACAGACGAGAAACGGCGACCGAACGGCGACCGAAAAAGGGGCAAAAGACCCATGGTCGCCGGCGACCATGGGTGCATGGTTGCCGGCGACCCTAGAAATCCGCGTTTTCGGATTTTCGCCGAAAGTGCAGTTTTTCCGATTCTTTTCGCGTTTCGCGATGTTTGGCCCCTGTGATTTTCTCAAATTCTGATTTTTGAGGCATAATATCCGTCGATCTTCATCAACATCACGGATCCGCCATCGAAATCATTTGATCATCATCGGACACTCCGAAACCACCAACCGGCCGATCAAGAAAGTACACGTTCTGCCCGACCGATCGTGAAATCGACTGGACAGATGTTGCTGGCCCATTGGTGTCAATCAATCTTTGAATTTGCATCGTCATCCGACATCAAATAACATGCAGATCCATCGATGATCATCGCAAGAAGAATTCCAAAAGACGCGGTGCGGCCTGCAACTCTTCAAGCGACTCGGCGACCAATTAATGATGTTAATTGACCCGTTTATGACAAGTTAATACGGTCATTAACTAATTATTCTGGGTGGCCCAATTAGAAGCAAGCACATGGGAGTTACAAGTCCAATTAATCATGGCAATTAACCATGTAATTCCTATCAGTATGGAGTTTAACCATGGTAATTAATCATGAAACCCCCATCATCATGGAGATTAAATGCCCATTATTCTCCATCGACCAATCAGATTCAAGGAAAAAGGAGTTACAAAATTATGAAATTAAATCTTGTAACTCTTGCCATCATGGAGCATTAATGCAATCAATGCCCATAAACCCTCTTAATGGCTACCAGCCTATAAATAGGTGGTCATTCCAAAGGGAAGGGGTCCTGAAAAATTATCCTGAAGAATTCTCTGCATAAAGAAGCTCTCTTACTCTGAAGAAACTCTGCTGCAAACACTACAAGGTGATCGAAGTCCCTTGGGGGGCCACCCCCCCAAGGTTTCCCCTCTTCTTTTATCCAACATGGCCTAGATGTGGCTTTTCAGCCCGTCTACCCGGTTTTTTATTTGATATAGGACATTCCCTTGGTCCTTGTCCTCTAAGAATCTGGGGTCCAAGCCAAGCCAAGTGAATCAAAAGCATCAAGTGTTCTTATCTGAAGGACGATGGTGGAGTCCATACATGACTCACGACTGTCGATCTGAACGAGTCCCCACAATCTCCTGAGAAGTCAAATCCCTCTTTCTTTCTTTTCTATTGTATTTTGTATTTTTAAAGAGACAAAAGAATCACAATTCTTGTCTTTCACTATTGATAAGATTTGTAAATCGCCTTCCATGGCAAAATCGCCTTCTACAGCACAAAACTGCCTTTCACGGCAAACTAAACAAAATCGCCTTTCACGGCATTCTAAATATATCTCTTTCTTTAAAATATATGTGCAATGGAAAGTTAGAAAAAAAAAGTTTGATTTCCTTTCTACTTGCGAAGGCGAATCTCCGGATTACCATTTCAAATTCTAAGTATAATAGAAAATCTGGCATACCCGTACAAAATGTTGATGCTCGCTTTTTTCTTCGCCCCGCCGCACCCCGGCGGACCCTGGGCGGAGGAAGGCAAGAAAAGCTGGGTCCATCAAGTTGGCATACCCGGTGGGACTCGTTCATTTGAGAACACGATGCTTAGAATCCTTGGCTCCTTCTTAGTTGGTGGCCTGTGTTGGATCTTGTATCTAAAAAAAAACATGAGATGGGATTCTTTGGAAACTTCTTTCTTTGAACTTGTTTCCATTCTTTCTTTTTTCAAAAAAAAAAAAAAAAAAGTTTTCTTTTTATCATTGGGTTTAGATTTAAGAAATTCTGGTTTCTTCCCTTTCGGATTTAGCGCTCGCGGAAATCGCTGAGCCTTTGTTTGGATTGGAATACCATTTTTTCTCTTTTGTGAATCCAATCTTAACTTTAAAAAAAATTGAAAAATCAGATTTCTATTTTGGACTCAAATTGGAGAAACTTTGGTTCTTTCCTTTTCGTACAATGGCTTACGGAAATCGCTGAGCCAACGTTTGGATTGGGAGGGGCCATTTCCCTCTTTTTAATGGGTCCATTTGTGATCTTAAAAAAAAAAGTTTTCAAATTTCTTTTTTGGACTTAAATTGGAGAAACTTTGGTTCTTTCCCTTTTCGTATAATGGCTTGTAGAAATCGCTGAGCTGGCGTTCGGATTAGGAAGGGCTACTTTCCTCTCTTTGATGGGTCCATTGGAGATCTTAAAAAAAGAAAAGAAAAAAGGCATTAAGGTTGCACCAATTGCATTCTTTGACTAAAGTGAATTTAAGAAAAGCCTTGTCCAGAGTATGGAGGCAGCTAGACTGTTCGATGCAAGGGTCCTTCAAACGGGTTCATTAAGTAATCCTACCCTTACCTGGGGGCCGATCTATCCACTAAGGTTTCATAAGACCGAATTGGAAGACCTATGTGCACTCTTAAAAAAAAAATCTTAAAAAAAAAAACTTCTGTCACTATTTTGTTCAAATTCGAGAAATTTTGGTTCCTTCCTTTTCGGATTTAGTGCTCGCAGAAATGTTTGAGCCTGTATTCAGATTGGAATATCATTTGCTCTCTTTTATGAATTCAATCTTGGCTTTTCAAAAAAAAAAAAAAAAGGGTTTCCGTCATTATTGGATTCAAATATGAGAAATCCTGGTTCCTTCCTCTTCGAACTTAGTGCTCGCGGAAATCGCTGAGCCTTTGTTCGGATTGGAATACCATTTGCTCTCTTTTGCGAATTCAATCTTGACCTTGCAAAAAAAATCCCATCTCGTGTCCTTTCAAGGGATGCGATTTATAACATTTGTGCCTAGCGGTGCTAGTACACCCTTTCGGGTCTACTATATTCGCGACCGACACATTTGTATCTCCAACCTTATATCATTTTACCTCGAGTGAGCTTCGCTTCACGGTAACTTGAATTAAGGTTTACAATTGCTTCTAGCAATCACTAGAACACTCATTTCGAGCCTACCATACTTGCATTCAGAACAATTGTACCCTCTATGGCTTTTTGCCTTCTTCATTACGCTCAGAATAGGCCATGCCTGCTGAGCGATTTGAAAAGACAAAACCATAGTATTTTCCATTTACGATCACCATATTCTTGTGATTACTAATGGATGTGGTCTTGTTTCAGAAAAGTTTTCCAAAACTAACAATGGCAGCCTCGTTGACCATCACCTTCGATGAAAACAAGTACCAAGTCATGCTTCAAGAGAAGCAAATCAAGCGCACTTACAAGCGCCCTGCCAGCTGCCGAAGCATCACCTCCCTCGGTAACTCCCAAAACATCGGGTCGACCTCCACTCCCCAAACCATCGTCTTTGGGTCGCTGGGACCATTCCCACTACCCGTAGAAGAGACGGCGCCTGCTAAGAAGCAGAAGACCACCCCTCAACGTGTCGTTGCCCTTGCACCAAAAGCGCTCACCAAGAAACCTGAGGCTCGTGGCAATCCCTCGAGGCCTCAACCAGCAAAAAACCAGGTTTGCCCCAAGACTTGGTCTCGGCGATCTTCACCAAAACAAAGAAGGTCCCGGACATCTACAAAGCCAGCATACCTGGCCCCTCTCAAGGAGAACCGGTTCTATCCTCTCGCTTACATCAAAGGGGAGAAACCTACCCTCCATCGAACTACAAAAACTACTCAGCACGAGCCGGCTTGCTCATACAAGCCCAAAATCAAGTCGTGCACACAAGGCCTCGACAAGAACCCGTCAGGGCCTGCTCTCCTGCAACTCGACCATTCATCTCAATAGGGACCGAGCTTGCAAAATTTAAAGCTTCGCTGCGACAGGCTAAGGACTGCGTCCAAATACTGTCCATGCCAGTCTTCAAGGAAAACAAGCTCGGTTGCTGCGCACGAGGGACCACACCCTTCATTGCCAGAGCGCAGCCTGAGCTAACTAAAGCTCAAATCGCTCGTCGTATACGTCGCCGCGCGGCATATGGACAAAAGAGATTAGAGAAGCAAAGAACCCAGCATTCTGAGCTTCAAATCTCCCAAAAATGTGTCGAAAAAGAAAGACCCGACCAAGTTGCTGCTGTCAACATGGTTGGCAAAACCAAAAGACGCCAGAAGCCAGCAACGAAAATACATGTCAAAAGGCCAGTGACTCGCAGCGTCTCCCGGACACGAAGACATCAGGAAGACTCTCCCACTCCTTCAAGCCAAGGACACCGGAGTGATCATTCCTCGGGCTCTTTATCTAGAAGAATGAGCTTCAGCTCATTCACTAAGACAATATCCTCTTTCGACTCACGAAGAGTGAATGTCCTAGTCACAAACTCTAAGCAACCTCCGCCACATGATGACATGGCTCTACGCATTCAGCAGCTAGAGCAAGGACAGCAAAGAATAGAGGTTCTGATGGAAATCCTCCTTCTCACTCTCCAGCGTCCACCAAACAATGATGAAGTTCCTCCACAAGATGAGGCAAACGGTGGAGAAGATGAGTCACGCGCCCTTGCTAAAAAGGGCGTTGACAATATCCTCGCCAAAGCGAAAGAAGAGGATACACTGAAGGAGCATGGAATCAAGCCACCATATCCCTTATGGATGGACTCGGTTCTATTCCCTCCAAAGTTCAACTAACCTCTTCTCCAAACATATACGGGGAAAGGTTCAGCTAGACAGCACGTCATCCACTTCAAGATCCTGACGGAAGCTATTGCGGATCAAGATGCTCTCAAGATCCGTCTCTTTGCAAGTACCCTAAAAGGTACGGCCTTTGATTGATACTCCACTGTGCCAGAGGACTCCATTCAAAACTGGACCTTGCAAGAGACACGCTTCCTGACCCACTTCAAAGGTGAGGATCATCCTGTTACTATGGCTCAGCTCTGCAGCCTTAAATAGGGAGAGAATGAGTCAATATATGACTCCATTCACAAGTGGAAAGCAATGGCATACAAATGCTCAGATGTGCTGCCACAAGCGTCACTGGTCGACATCTGCCGAAACAACATGAGAGCAAGGATCCGCTCCATGATCATCGGCAACAAATCGAAGAATCTGGGAGAACTCCTAGAAGCGTCTATGGAGGCTGAAACTGTGATCAAGGACCTCAACAGTCAGAAGTCATCAAAGAAGGATCAGACCGCCATTCCGACCTCCAAGCCAAAGAAAAAGGAGGTTCTCAATGTGCAAACCAAGTCAGCTCCCCAGCCACTAAAGAAAGCTGAAAACAAAGTTGCAGGTAAGAGACCTGAACTCTCTGAAGCCTTCAAAGAACGAGTAGAGAAGAAATACCCGTTCGATGAAGATGTTGAAGAAATATTTGGGGCTCTCTTAGCAAATGGCAAACTCACCTTGCCTAACCCCAAAAGACCGGGAGATGTTGGCAAAACCAACGATCCCCGCTATTGTCCATACCACCAAATGGTCTTGCATCCTCTCAACCAATGTTTTGTTGTGAGAGAGAAGATCAACGAGATGTGGAAAAACGAAGTCATTACCTTTGACAAAAACTATGGGTCTGCCTCCGTTAACATGGTGTCATATGGACAAACATCCAAATCACCAAAGGAAAAAATCATTACTTCCTTCAAGGTGATAAAAATGACCCAAACGTCCCAAGAGCTGGTGCCTAACCCAACACCAGATGGACAACCCATATGGGTGCATCCCGATCTCCTAGAAGATGAAAATTGGGAACTCGTCAAAACAAAGCCGACCGCTCAATAGCGAAGGCAAGCCAAGAGACAACTTTGCAAGCTCAAACAGCAGGAGAAGGCTCAAACCAAACAAGAGGTCCCTGAAAAGGCAGAAACCCCCTCTACCGCTTCACTAGGGGCAACAGAGGAGTCTCATCCCAAGGCCTCAAGAGTGGCAAGAAAATTCACCCTCGGTGATTTCATGCCACCACGACTCAGAGATGAAACTACACAGGGGGCATCATACTCTTGCAACTCGGTAGTTGGATTCTCCATGAATGGATACTAGTCTAGTGACACTGCCAGTGACACAGATGGATGGGAGGAATCCCTTGAAACCGGAGAATATCTCTCCGATGAAGAATGGATCCCAGAATCTCACTTTATGCCGGTGATCTGGTATAACCCCTTCCAGCCACAAGGATCCCGGTCTGATGATGATGAAGACCAAGAGGCCGTTCAACAAAGTGCCGTTGACCCAGCGCAAACAAATGCTTTAGTGGATCCAAACCAGTTTAAACCATAAGGAGTAGATGAAGAAGAGGATTTGGCTCTTTTGCCCGATCTTGAAGAATATGCAAGGATCTTGCAGCGTCTAGCCATAGAGCAAGAGCAGGATCGCATCAATCAGCTTCATCAAAATTCAGAATCGGAAGTTCCGGAGAATCTACAAGCATCTCCTCCAGTGACTCCGAAAAATGAAGAAAGTTGCTGGATTGATGATCCTCTTACATTGGAAGATGAGTCTGATTCCCAATAATCCATTATGGAGGCATCTTCTATCGAAGTTGCCTGCAATGTGATAGTTCAGGATGATAGTGCCTCTGAAGCTTCATCTGCTAAGGCCGCAGACTCTCAAAATGCATCTAGGAGCATATCTTCTGGAGCCACATCTTCTCGGGTGACTTCTACTGAGATAGCATCTTCTTAGCCGTCGTCTCCTAAAACGGTGACATCGGAATTCAAGCCTCTTCCAACTGGTCACCATGAAGAAGCTCTGGCCGATGAAGTCTTCAAAGAAGACCCGGTCAATTGGTCTCAGATACCCAAGCTCATAGGAGATGTCTGGACCGATGAAGTACTGGACAAAGAAGAAAAGTTGTTGGAAGTTGTTCAGGACTTGTTCCTGGAAAATGTTCCATGCAACACAATAATTGAAGACGGCAATGCTGCTGCAGAAGCGTTTTCAGCAAATCGGGAGGATCAGCCCCTTGAACCCAAAGAGGGCCTTCCAAAAGAAGAGCCACCTCTAGAAGCTTTTGAAGTTGGGAAAGGTACCCGCTCTGGTCGGGATTACCATAAAAACTACAACCAACCTTCTTCTTCTTCTTATGTAAATCCTTCGAGACAGCAAGCTGTAAATGCCCCAAGCGGCAGTGATAATGAAAATGCAAGCCCAAATGAGGCTTTCAAGTATGACTTGATCGAGCACTTCAAACACATACCTGCACAACTGCACATCCTAGACTTATTACGAATGTCACCACAAACTCGTGATAGTCTCATTTCAGAGCTACAAAGGCTGAATATGGATGTCAACAAACATGCCCCACAAGTCCTACAAATTGAAATGGACTATAGGGTCAAAAAATCAAAAACCTCCTCAAAGGGAGAAAAGAAAGATTCTGGAGGACCTTGCACTAAATGCCTCTCGGTCCAAAAGGCCGCAAGTGCTACCATCGCCTTTAATAAGGAAGACCTCCTGCTAGGTGAGACAAAGCACAACCGACCCTTATACTTCATGGGGTACATCAAAGAGATGCCGATACACGAAGTCCAGATCGACCCAGGTTCTGCACTTAACCTCATCTCTACTATGACACTCGAAGAGCTGGGTATCCCACCTAGCAAACTAAGTCACACATCTGTGTCCATCTTTGGATACGATGGGAGTGCTCAAAGGCCCATTGGCAAAATCAGGTTCAGATTGCAAATCGGCAATCTTATCTCTGAGGTCACCGCGTATGCAATAAAAACCCCTTCATGCTACAACATCCTCCTCGGACGCCCTTGGATACACGAGAACGGTGTCCTCCCTTCAACTCTACATCAGTGCATCAAGTTTGTCGGCGACGACGGCTTGATACATCGAGTGTTTGCAGACAAAAAGCCCTTCAAAGGCAAAGAAGTCCATTTTGCAGACTCTCAGATGTACAAGGACGAGAAAGAGAAGGAGGAGGAGAATATAGCATCCTTTGCTGGCAATCTCCAACAAGATAAAGCAAGGCTCCTCAGCAATCAACGGAAGAAAACAAACCTTCCGGCAAACCTGAAGAGAGCAATCCGTCTCCGTTCGTTGTCTCCTTCAAATCTTCTAAACCTTTGGTAATCACTACCAAAGCAAAAAAGACAAAGCAAAAGACTGGGGGCAAGTTCGTCGATTCCTTCGTGTCTATCATACAAGACATGGATTCAGATTCAGAGACAGAAAACGATACATCGTCAAGCCAAGCTGATGTTCAGCAAGTTCGGCCTGCCCTCACTCCATTGGAGACACCGGCTGACGTAGAAGATCCCGCATCTGTTACCTTCATTGTTCCGGCAGCATCGGCAGAAGAGAAACCAATCTTCTTCCATAGGTTGGACGCTTCTTCATCAAATTCCTTGCTTGAGCCTTTCCAAAATGAAGGTACGCCTCAACTATCCTTGTAAAGTCCAATGGCACAAGCTATCATGAAGAAAATAGACTGCGACGCTCAAAATCCAATTGGTTTAGGAGGTGGTCGTGGTATTCTTACACCATTGGAACCCACCCTGACCAAAAGTCAGCTGGAAGGTTGGAAACTCCACCGTCGTATAGACAAGTCTTCATACGGGTTGGGGTATGATCCTGACACTCCGATGAGACAATTGACACAAATACTGCAGAGTCATTTTGCCGACCAGGCCTAAACATCTCTTGTCGATGAAGACATCAATCTCCCTGGATATCTCTTTGAAGAGTTACCCGACAAGGACCCAGGAAGCTCATCAAATTGGTACGATTTCTCTGATGATGAAGAGGAATTGTCCGATGACACAGACGCACGGTTCTCTGATTCAAAAGAGCCATCGTCTCCAAAAGAAGTGCCTTACTTTGACCAAGTTTCAGCAGGTGATTGGGATCATCTCATAGCAAGTCTTGAGAAGAGTACCAATCAAGAAGATTTATGGACAGAAGAGGAACCATGGTCTGAAAATGCCCTTGGAAATCTAGAAGGTCTTGTCGAGTTGGAAGCCTCTAAAAATATTGTGGAGGAACCACCTTCAAACTTTCCAACAGAAGATTCTGTTCAAAAGATAGACTTGGGAACACCTGATAACCCACGTCCTGTATTCATAAGTAAGAATATAAAGGATGATGAGTTACCCGAGTATGTCTCTTTTCTTCGTGAGTTTGTTGATTATTTTGCATGGTCTTATGCTGAAATGTCTGGCTTAGATCCCAAAATAGCAGTTCACAAACTCAACCTGCAAGAAAATATCAAGCCTGTCAAACAAGGCCAAAGAAGATTCCGTCCTGATGTGATGGACAAAATTGAACAAGAAGTTCAGAAACTCAAAAACGTTGGCTTCATCCGCGAGGAGCAGCATCCTGAATGGTTGGCTAACACCGTCCCCGTGACAAAGAGGTAAATCAAAGTCTGTATTGACTATAGAGACCTGAATAATGCTCGCCCCTAAGATGAATTCCCGTTCCCCATACCTAAGGTAATGATTGACAACACCTGCGGGTTTGAGCGAATGACTTTCATGGATGGCTTCTCTGGCTACAACCAGATAAAGATGCATCCCGAAAATGAAAGGCATACATCATTTCGAACCCTAGTTGTATTGCTACACTGTCATGCCATTCGGTCTGAAAAATGCCGGTGCAACATATCAGAGGGCTATGATAAAGATATTCCAAGATATACAGCACAAGACGGTCGAATGTTATGTTGATGACCTCGCCGTCAAAAGCAAAAGAAAAGAAGACCATCTCGTAGATCTTCGAGAAGTCTTCCTCTGGCTTCGCAAATACAAACCGCAAATGAATCCCCTCAAATGCTTCATCGGTGTCTCATCGGGTAAGTTCCTCGGATTCATAGTTCGGAAAGCTGGAATAGAACTTGACCCCATCAATGTCAAGGCAATTCTAGAAATGCCATCTCCAAGAACCCTAAGAGAACTAAAAGGGCTTCAAGGAAGGTTGGCGTACATCCGACTGTTCATTCCCAACCTATCAGGGAAGTGCCGTCCATTTTCTCACCTAATGAAAAAGGTGTAGACTTTGTCTTGGATGCAGAATGTGAAGCTGCATTCCAAGACATCAAGTCGTACCTGACCAAACCTTCGGTGTTGGCTGCTCCCACAACCGGAAAACCATTCATCTTGTACACTCTCGACTATTTTTTGGGCGCTCTACTTGCACAAGAAAATGATGGAGGAAAAGAAGCTGCTCTATACTACCTCAGTCGTATGTTGGTAGGTGCAGAGCATTGCTACTCTCCAGTCGAAAAAGAATGCCTGACAGTGATGTTCGCCGTACAAAAGCTACGTCACTATTTGCTGTCAAACACAGTATACCTGATTTCGAGGATCAATCTCTTAAAGGTCCTTGTCACAAAAGCAGGTTCTCTCAATGCCCGACTGGCAAAATGGTCCATCCTTCTGTCACAATTTGATATTAGGTATGTACCACAGAAAGCAATCAAAGGCCAAGCTCTGGCAGACTTTCTTGCAGAGCATCCGCTGCCTAAAGATTCTCCACTTAGGGATGATCTCCCAGACGAACCTGTCTACAACGTGGAGACTTCCTCACCAAATGCCTCGTGGAACATGTACTTCGATGGTGCAACCAGGACAAATGAAAAAGGAAAGCCGGTATTGGGAATTGGCATTCTCTTTGTTAGCCCCGACAAATACATGATTCCACACGCATTTTCGCTACTGAAACCATGTTCAAACAATGCGGCTGAATACCAAGCCCTGATCATAGGATTGGAACTCGCCCTCGAATCCGGTATCACCATGCTAGAAGCATTTGGGGACTCCCAACTGATCGTCAACCAGATGTATCAGAAATATGAAATCAGGAAGCCTGATCTGTTGCCTTACTACAACAAGGCACAATCGCTTCGTCAAAGGTTTGACATCTGTCACATCACCCACATCCGCAGAGGTGAAAGCATTCGTGCAGAATCCCATGGCTGGACTTGCTGCATCTATGGCAATCCAAGAAGGGGAAAACATGCAAATTACAGTGTGTCAAAGAAGGATTTTCCCTCCTCTCAACACACACCAAGCAGTCGCTGAATGCCACCGAGTGGTCAAAAGTCGGATTTCCATCCTTAAACCTTCGATCGGCAACTGGAGGGATCCGTTCATAGATTACATTATGTTCAGAATCCTACCAGAAGATCCAAAAGAGCAGGTAAGCATCCAGAGACGAGCCCCAAACTTTCATTTGGATATCCCTTCAAAAATGCTTTACAGAAAATCCTTCAATGGAGTACTTCTACGCTGCTTGTCACGACAAAAGGCGGAAGAAACTCTAAACGAAGTTCATGCTGGTCTTTGTAGAGCCCATCAGGTTGGTCCTAAGCTCTATGATCAGATAAAAAGGTTTGGTTACTATTGGCCTACCATGGTAGCTGACGCAATGCAATTTGCTAAACGTTGCCAACAATGCCAAGTTCATGGAGATTATATCCACACGCCTCCAGAATGGCTACATTTTACAGCGATCTCATGGCCCTTCGAAGCCTGGGGTATGGACATCATAGGTCCTATCTCTCCCCTGTCAAGCAAAGATCATCGCTTCATCTTCGCCGCTACAGATTATTTCTCCAAGTGGTCAGAAACATTTGCGTTCAGTGAAATGACGACCTCATCAGTCCTTCAATTCTTGCACACTAACATCATTTGTCGCTTCGGCATACCTAAAAGATTTGTCCATGATAACGGACCACAATTCCGGGATCACAGATTCTACAGGTTCTGTGACAAATACAAAATCCAAAGTTGTCCTTCAACTCCGTATAACCCTGCAGCGAATGGACTGGCAGAAGCCTTTAACAAGACACTCTGCAAAATCCTCAAGAAAATGGTTTCTAGTCATAAAAGAGAGTAGAGTGACAAACTGCCTGAAGCTTTATAGGCCTACCGGACTACCGTTCGAGGACCAACCCATAGCACACCATTCTCCTTGGTCTATGGATGTGAAGCAGTTGTTCCTCTAGATGTACAAATTCTTTCTTTAGGAGTATCTCTACAAAATGAAATAACGCAAGAAAGCAATGTCAAATTGAGACTCCAAGAACTAGATAATCTCAATGAAAGACGTCTCAAAGCTCTACAAAGTGTTGAGCTTTACCAAGCACGCATGGCAGGATCTTTTGACAAGAAGGTCAGGCAACGCGCCCACAAAAAGGATGACTTGGTTCTTGCAGTAAAAAGACTAATGGTTTTTGCCCACAAATCCAAAGGCAAATTCGAACCAAAGTGGGAGGGACCCTTCATCATCGACAAAGTCTTCTCCAACGGCGCATATGCTCTTCTGAACATGGAGGGCAACAGATGTATGCTACCCATCAATGGCAAGTTCTTGAAGCGGTACTACCCTTGAAGACTTCCTACATCGGGTCAGAGTGATGCCTGCATGGCCAAAGCCTATTCCTAGGTACTTACTCGTCAAACCCACTCCTTTTAGAGTTTTCATCTCTATGTTGAAATTTCTAAAAACCCAAAACAATGTTTACTTTCAATGTTTCATTGTTCGAAAAACAAAAGTCAAACCCAAAATCTAAGTTTAGGAGCCTCTTCCCTAACTTGACCAAAACTTTCGATCCTTGAACCCAAAAATTCATGGTTTGAAACAAAAATCAGGACTCAGGGATTTCCACCCTAGTCCACCCCGACTTTTACCATCAAAAATGATTTTGAGTCAAGATTTACGACCCTCGTGTCTTTAAACAAAAATGGATTTTCAAAAAAAACCGTAGGGAAGCGACGTCTAGTCAATACTCACACAAAATTCAAAAATCGGAAGGATGCAAACCCCATTCGATACTTCCAAAACCTCAAAATCACAAAAAAAAGACACCTCGTTGATACTTGCAAAGTTT
Source organism: Persea americana (assembly GCA_029852735.1). Classification (NCBI taxonomy): domain Eukaryota; kingdom Viridiplantae; phylum Streptophyta; class Magnoliopsida; order Laurales; family Lauraceae; genus Persea; species Persea americana. Next base: position 21,595,548 of record CM056811.1, read on the forward strand.
CAAAAATCGTGGAGACACAACGTTTCAGTTGATATCCACAACCCAAATTTCAAAACAAAAACAAAGGTTCGAAAAAACCTCAAATTTCAAAAAATCGTGGGGAGGCGACATTCCATCGATACCCGCAAAACAAAACTTTTGAAAAAAGGCAGGGAAATGACATCCAGTTGATACTTGCACCAAAATCCGCGAGGAGACGACATTCCATCGATACTCACAACTGAATGACCAAGGAAGCGACATTCCATCGATACTTGCAATACCATTCAGCAGGGAGGTGACTCTTAGTCGATACTTGCACTTTGAAAACAAAAAAGCCCGGCTTTTATGCCAAAAGCCTGGCTTTCATGCCAAAAATAAAAAATCTAGCTTCCATGCCAACAAAACAAAACCTGATTTTCAAAAAACTCGGCTTCCATGCCACAAAATCTGGCTTTCACGCCAAACAAACAAAAAATCGGCCTCTATGCCACAAAATTTGGTTCCCATGCCACAAACAAAATTTGGCTCCCATGCCACAAAATTTTTTTTGGCTCCCATGCCACAAAATCTAGCTTTCATGCCAAAAAATAAAATTTTGGCTCTCTTGCCACAAAACCAAAACTTGACTTTCACGCCACAAAAATTGGCTCTCATTCCAAAAATCGGCTTCCATGCCACAGAAAAAATTTTGGCTCCTATGCCACCAAAATTCGGCTTTCACGCCATCCAAAATTCAGGTTTCAAGCCACCGAATAACCAGGCTTTTTGCCGCAAAATATGGCTTTCATGCCCAAAACAACCCTTTAACAAAAGATTTTCGCAAAATGACAACCTTTTGATCAAATTTTCAAACAAACATTCCCCTCCAACTTTTACTTACTTTCATCAAAAAAGAATTTAAGTGAAACAAGGGAATACAAAAAAGGGGTGCCAAAAAATGTTTATACATATAGGTACCAGAAGAAAAGAAGAAAAAGTTTGTTACAAATCAAGAGGCTAGTCCGACATGGTCTTCAGCCAAAGACTTAGCTCCTCAAGCAAACTCTTGGCCTTAGCCTCCAAAGCTTCCAGGCCGTGCTTCTTCAGGATTTTTCCATAAAAGGCAGTAGGCCGTTGCAATCCATATTCAGCACGAGGAAGCTCTTCCTAGATAATTTGCCATTGTTCATATTCCTGAGTCTTCCTCCGGAGATTGCTTTCAACCTCCTCAACTTGGCGAAGAAGAGTCCTCTCTTTATCGTTTGCTTTCAAAATTGCAGTCCACTTGGCAGCAGCTTGTTCTTCCAATAGCTCAAGGCGCTGTCTGGCCTCAATGACCTCCCTATCGAGATGGTGCTGGTCCTGTGTCAGCTCGATAATAGCCAACTAGATAACGTTCCTCTCCCGAACGAGCTGCTTCTGAGTCCGCGAGATCTCATCCAGTTCAAATTTGACCTCGCTAGAAGGCTTCAAAAACATCTCGGTAAAGAAGTCACCATTTGGAAAGCTCTTAGTCTCATTCCACTTGTTGCCTAGAGCGATGACTTCATCAACAAAAGCCTTGGCACTTGCAATGTCCAGACCGACCTCTTCGCTATCAGCAAGGATGTCCTGCACATGCTTAATCATGCGGAAGCTAGCTTCCAAATACCTAGAAGAAAGAGTCTCGACGCATGAGCTCAAGACTCTCTTCAACACCTTCCTCGCAAACTGATGGGATGGCTCAAATGAAGACTCGCCATGCTCCATTGGTCGACTGCCCATGTCAAGCACCGTTGGAAGAGTAATCAAGAAGCTATTTCCAATTGAAGCCGCTGAGGAAGGAATATCAGCATACGGACTCACCTCTTCCTCATCGAAACTAATAGAAGAAGCCCTACTCCTGGATCAGCCGCGAGCACCCCTTGCTCTGACTCTGAAAAGGATAGAGGAACTTCTCCTGTCGCCTCACAATCTGCCAATGAAAAATGAAAAAGGTATGAATATGATCTTGTCAAAAATCAATATCAAGATGATTACTATATACCTTCTTCGACGACCGGCAGAATGTTTTCTACCTCCATGAACTCATCCAAAGCATCGTCGAAAGTTGCGTCCATGGATGGTTCAAAGTCGTCAGAATCCTCTGGTAGGTCAGCTGGCAAGAAACAAAAAATATATGTCAGCAAGTGGCAGTAAGGAAAAACAAAATGAAAAAAGAAATCATACCAGGTGGAGATTCTGGGTCTACTTCAGAGTCTCTGAGCTCTTCCTCAGATGCCACGATCGGATCCGTCACTGCCTCATCGGCTAGAACCTCAGTCATCACCAAACCATCATCTCCTGCCAAAAGAAAGAAAGCAATGGATCAAAACAAAGGTCTCATAAAAAAGAAAGAAGCGGAAAAAGAGAAGAAGGCTCATACCATCACTACTGATCTTTTCTTCCTGGCTTCTCTTCTCTGGAGGCTCATCATCATCCCCTGATGCCTCCTCAGCAATGGTCGAAGGAATTTTCGGATCAGGAGAATTTTCGTGCCGTCTCTTACTTCGGTGCTGTCCTCTTCTCCTTTTGCTCCTACGGGAAGAATTGCTGGAAATACCTGCCCTGCCATCGGAATCTGGCCTCTCGATAGAGTCCTCACCAGATGGTCTGCTCTTGCCGGTAGACTCCATGGATGCCTTTGCTCGCTCGGCTTGTATCCAAGCGGCGACCTCAGCCTCCTCCTTTGGGAACTGTTCCAAGACCTCACTAGGTATCTTTTGTGCAGCTCCCGATCTGATGACGTCCTGGTCCTTGAGAAAGCCTGTTCTATGCTTTTCTCCAGAAAGAAAAGCTAGAACTTCTTCTCGGAGGACGCCATCTGATTTCCCAAGGCCCTTCCCAGAAGACTGCTTTACATCAAGCTCTTTCTTAGAAACCCCCCGGTATGCTGAAAAGCTCTCCACGAACCACTTCGTGAAGCCTGCAGTCCGGAAAGTGGGCAACTCAGGATAAGAAATCATGGCGGTAGTGTCTTCCGCACTATAAAAGGCCCATGCATTTCTCCCGTCCTGCAGATCTCCAAAACGCTTCACCTTGCTCGAAGGCGCTCCAACAACACGTTGGGAGAAGCCCAACTGCATGGCAAAATGCAAGGGAACATACGGCTGGATGTCAACGAAAAGATGTCTACGTTACACCATCGTGCCGACGCGTATGTTGAAAAGCCACGCTTTCTCTGTATTTGTTAAAGAATAGTGTCTCCCCGACCCTGCCTTGGTCGAATCACGGGAGACACCAAAATCAAAAGCCTTCTTGCGCAAGCCTAGAGAAAGCTTCACTGAAGACTGCCCCATCTCGACATCCCAGAATCGTCGGATCTTCAAACGGGCAGATAAGAGAGATTCGGAAACAGGCTTCCCTCTAGCCAACCGAATCATAAACAGGTCATCGTCCTGTGCAACTCCCAATCGGTGGAAACTGGGAAAGTGGTATACATACCACGAATAGAAAATATGGGCTGAAAATACCCTGTTCATGGGAAGCCCAAGCCGAACCAGGAAAGCAGCAGCCTGCAGTTCGGTGCATAAATAGGAGTAAAGAGCAGGCACCAAAGCAAGCCGCTCTCCAAACGCCATCTGACAAGTCGGAAAAATGCAATGCGGCCTGATGTACGTACCATCTCCTCCAGCAAAAACAGCCTCACCCAGCCAATAAGTGAGGTAAACAGCGAGAACTCTCCGCAGTGCAATGTCAGAATGAATGGCGTCTGTACTTGCGAAGAGCTCCTTCAAATTCTCTCGCATGACGGAGATCTTCTTCGAATTCGGGTTCTTAGCCCTGGCTTCTTGGGTCATACTCTCAGAAGACTACCCGCTGTCAAAGAAGTTGGAAGACAAAAAGCTACCACTCGTCTAACTGCTACACCAGACTTTCGAGCCCTCCTTCTCCTTCAAAAAGTCATAGAAGGCGACGAGCTGAAAGTACAAAAGCCTGAACTCCTCAGACTGCTCCTCAAGAACGTTGTCGATAGGCATGAACTCCTCATAGAGTTTGCCGAGGATAGGCAGCCCGGTGATGGCGCTCAGTTCCTCTAAAGAAAAACCAATCTCACCATTCGTGACTATGAAGGTGTTGGTTTGTGGAAGGAACGACTCCAGCATGGCCATGAAGGCCCCATCGGAGAAAACCACGGTTTGTCGAAAAGCGCGAACCGCGTCAAAAATCTCGACCTCCTTCAAAATGGCACCGCCAACCTGCAAGATGTGATCAGTCCACGACTCCCAGCTCGAGTCAGCACTAAAATGGCCGCGAAGTCGAAAAGGCTTCACCCAATTGCTACCATCGCCCTTGAAAATGCCAAAGCCCGCCGGTCTCAAATCGGCCGAAGGAAGGTCTGAACCTTGGTAGCTGCTGGCTGGCATCAAAATGTCCATATAGGCAGGTGACTTCTCTGCAAAACCAGAAGGGCCGCCAACAAAAACCCCGGTCTTGATCACGTTTGTCCTCTTCACCCAGCTTGGAGGATCTTCCCTCTTTGAGCATGTGGAGGAAAGGCTCATGATCAAGATAGTCCGATCGAAGGTCAACCGAGTAGAAACAGTTCTTTTCTCACCATCAACTGTGTAAGAGAACTGGAAACATTTCCTTTGGTATGTTGAATCATCAGGGACTGCATCACCAAATAAGAAGGTATGCTTGGGCACAATGCTCTGATCGTCCGTGACCCAGGGACGGCTGCTTACCATAATTTTATAAAACTCCTCATCCTAGTGGGCGATCAAACGTTGCCTTATCTCATCTCGGTTAAGCGAGTCACACTCTTCCAAGTTCCTTTCAACATACTAGACCTCCTCCCAGGCCTGCTATACAGCCACGTTAGAAGATCTGGTAGAACGGCGAGGTGCATCAGTGACAGGCTCCTTACCCTTGTTTGTTCTGGAGGAACTACCTGCAAAGGATGGAAAGAGAGAAAATCAACCATCAAAATGACAGAATTTTGCTAAAAAAATTCTAGCGAAATTTTGGCATGGTTTCGGGGTAATTCCGAAGAAAAGGGAAACACCCTGAAAGAAATAGGAGCTTGAAGATGGGCTCAACATCGCTGCAAGCTCATAATCAATGGAAAATTCTCGAAGAAGGCTTGAACTCAAACATTGCTGCGAGATCAAACCAAATCTTCTCAAATATCCGCAAGACTGGAAAAGGGCTCAACATTGCTATGAGCTCCAGAATCCAAAACTTGCAAAGCTCCACAGAAAATCCCCACAAGACCAAGAAAGGACTCATCATTGCTGCGAGCTCCAAATCCCAAGACTTGTAAAAGATTTCCAGATGTGCACTATCATACTTCCAATTCCATTTTCTAAAAAAATGCATAGAAGGAAAGTTGTCATGCATGCGCATCTCGAAATCCGAGAAAGAAAGAAGCAAAAAGAGAAAAAAAAAGAGAATCTCTTTTCAAAAAAAAAAAAGAAAAAAAAAATTTGCCCATAGGCCACGTGGCCGTACGGCCATGACCGTACGGTCTTGTCCGTACGGCCACACAAAAAAAAAAGAAGAAAAAGAGTAAAAAAAAAACACGGTAAAAAAAAAAAAAGGAGAAACTGTGAAAGAGAAAGAAAAAGAGAAAGAGAAGAAAAGAAAAGAAAGAAAGAAAAAAAAAACATGTGAAAAAAAAAAAACAATGCACGTGAAAAAAAAAGAGAAAGAAAAAGAAAAGAAAAGGAAAGAAAGAAAGCACTTTTCTATTTCTACATGGAGTTTCTTAAGAAAAAAAAAAAGAAACTTACTTGAAGCCATTGATGGAGAAGGAGGAAGAACTAGAAGATCCTTGAAGAAGAAGAAGAATTCTTGACCTTGGAGCACTCTTGAAGATTTTTGCAAAAAGAGAGTAATAGCAACAAGAGATCCAACCTCCTTGCTTTTATAGAAGAAAGCAAACCAAAAGAGGAAAGAAGGAGAAAAGAAAGGAAGTAAGTGCTATGAATTAGCAAACTTCCTAAAAGAAAGGGATCATGGGATATTCTTTCCCAATGAGGAGATCTTTTGAGAAATTCTCTCCAAAAAGAGAGGGATTATGAGAAACTTTCTCCCAAAGAAAGATATTTTGAGAAAATCTCTCCCAAAATCAAGGAAACTTGAGAGATTCTCTCCAAGTAAAAGTATTTTTAGATATTCTCTACCAAAAAGGGATATCTTTAGATATTCTTTACAAAAATGACACCACATTTTTAGATCTAAGCCATCTTTAAAGCTTAAGGTCCCATGGGCTAGCCCACATGAGTCAGGTTTGACCACCTAGGCACTAAAAGTGGCTTTTAGTCAAAATCCCTCTTACCAAGAGCATACAAAAATGGTTCCATGCCTCCTTTGAGTAAATTGGACCAATACAAAAAAATTCAAGCCTCATGAGTTTCCAAAACTCCAAACCATCCCACCTCATGAACCAAATTAAGCCAAAACCTTGAAATTGACATTCCACAAAAACCCAAACCACTTTAATAGACCTAAAATTGTCCCAAAAAGTGACAAAAACCAAATCCTGGTCCCCTAACTTGCCACATACAGCTTGTTGGGTCACAAAGCAAAACCAAAAACCAAATCCCGGTCCCCTAACTTGCCACATATAACTTGTTAGGTCACAAGACCAAAATAAATATCCAAAAACCGACCCCCTAACCTACCACATACAGCTTGTTAGGTCACAAGGTCAAAAACCAAAACCCTTCTTGACCTTTAGGTTCACAAGGTCAAAAAAGGAAAAATCCAAAACCCAAAAACCCAATCCAAATGTCATTTTTAAAATTTTGCCTTGAGATGGCACGTGATCTCTCTCACTGCCATAAAATCCCCTTGGAAACTCAAAAGGCTACTCTATCAAAAGAAAAATGCTCAAGGACTCTTGGTAAAGTCAAGAAGCTCTCCTTCAAAGTGTTCATCGAGGCACATCGACTGCAAAAGCTATGCAACTCGTCGCTGTACCTTGAGGGGGCATTTGTTGACACCAAAAATGTCACTTAACCTTCTCAACATCAAAAGCTATATGGAGCCGCATCCTACTGCAAACAGGCAAAGCTACTTCAAGCTTCAAATCTTGTCATAATCAAACAAAAACTGTAAGATCATTCAAAATAGCCAAAAGAAGGGTACACATGAAGTTTCGGGCCATTTCGACACCATTCGGCCTAACTTCAATCCTCCAACGGCTGAGCAGGAGCTCACGGCAGTGACAGTGTTGAAGATAACAAATCTTCAATCAGAGCCTATGAATGGTCTCAAAATACCTCCAAAAGGCCCCATGTCGAATTTCAAGTCAAACCGACACCGTTTGACCTTCCATCAACTCTCGAACGACGAAATCAAGCCTCTCGATGGCGAGAACCCCCAATGCCGCCACTCATCGAACAAAGCGCATGAGTAGCTTCTACATGCTTCCAAAGGGTTGCACGACAAATTTCAGGTCATTCCGACAACGTTTGACACGGCTTCGACGCTCAGAAAAAAAAACAAGCCTACCGGCGGAAGAGCTCCCCGGGACCATGGCATCCAAATCGGAGCTAATGGATTGTCTCAAAATGACTCCAATAGGTTCCCTGTCAAATTTCAGGTCCATCGGACATCGGATGACCACACATCAAAGCCCGACATCTTCCGCACGATGAAATCAAGTCTAGCGTCGACAGGACCCCAAACGGCTTCAAAACTCAAATAAAAGCCCATGGTTGGTCCTATCTAATGCTCAGGAAGCTTCACCTCAAATTTCAGGTCATTCTGACATCGTTTGACCTAGTTTCAACTCTTGGCGGAAAATCGGCTGCAAAGTCTTCGACTTTTCCAAAAATAGGAAACTTTGTGCCTTGATTTGCACGACTTCTTGACAGGTTTTCTTCAGTGGAATCAAGCCAATAAATGAGGAGAAATGTCAAGAAAAATACAGGAGAAAAAAAGAAGCAAAAAAGCCAAAAAAATGGACGAGATACAGCGACCGAACGGCGACCGGAAAAGGGACAAAAGCCCCATGGTAGCCGAAGACCTTGGCCCATGGTCGCAGGCGACCGTGGCCCAAGGTTGCCAGCCCCGGCGACCATGGGAGCAAGGTCGCCGGCGACCCTGGAAACCCAAGTCGCCGGATTTTCGCCGAAAGTGTCGTTTTTCATATTCTTTTCGCGTTTCACGATGTTTGGCCCCTGTGATTTTCTCAAATTCTGATTTTTGAGGCATAATATCCGTCGATCTTCGTCAACATCACGGATCCGCCATCGAAATCATTTGATCATCATCGGACACTCCGAAACCACCAACCGGCCGACCAAGAAAGTACACGTTCCCGACCGATCGTGAAATCGACTGGACAGATGTTGCTGGCTCATTGGTGTCAACCAATGTCTGAATTTGCATCATCATCCGACATCAAATAACATGCGGATCCATCGATGATCATCGCAAGAAGAATTCCAAAAGACGCAGCGCGGCCCGTGACTCTTCAAGCGACTCGGCGACCAATTAATGATGTTAATTGACCCGTTTATGATAAGTTAATACGGTCATTAACTCATTATTCTGGACGACCCAATCAGAAGCAAGCAAATGGGAGTTACAGGTCCAATTAATCATGGCAATTAACCATGTAACTCCTATCATTATGGAGTTTAACCATGGTAATTAATCATGACACCCCCATCATAATGGAGATTAAATGCCCATTATTCTCCATCGATCAATCAGATTCAAGGGAAAAGGAGTTACCAAATTATGAAATTAAATCTTGTAACTCCTCCCATCATGGAGCATTAATGCAATCAATGCTCATAAACCCTCCTAATGGCTACCAAAAGCCTATAAATAGGTGGTCATTCCAAAGGGAAGGGGTCCTGAAAAATTATCTTGAAGAATTCTCTGCATAAAGAAGCTCTCTTACTCTAAAGAAACTCTGCTGCAAATACTACAAGGTGATCGAAGTCCCTTGGGGGGCCACCCCTCCAAGGTTTCCCCTCTTCTTCTATCCAACATGGCATAGATGTGGCTTTTCAGCCCGTCTACCCAGTTTTTTATTGGATATAGGACCTTCCCTTGGTCCTTGTCCTCTAAAAATCTGGGGTCCAACCCAAGCCAAGTGAATCAAAAGCATCAAGTGTTCTCATTTGAAGGACGATGGTGGAGTCCATACATGACTCGCGACCGTCGATCTGAACGAGTCCCCACACTCTCCTGAGAAGTCAAATCCCTCTTTCTTTCTTTTCTATTGTATTTTGTATTTTTAAAGAGACAAAAAATTCACAATTCTTGTCTTTCACTATTGATAAGATTTGTAAATCGCCTTCCATGGCAAAATCACCTCTACAGCACAAAACTGCCTTTCATGGCAAACTAAAAAAACCGCCTTTCACGGCATTCTAAATCTATCTCTTTCTTTAAAATATATGTTCAATGGAAAGTTAGAAAAAAAAGTTTGATTTCCTTTCTACTTGTGAAGGTGAATCTCCGAATTACCATTTCAAATTCCAAGTAGAATAGAAAATCTGACAAACCCGTACAAAATGTTGATGCTCGTATTTTTCTTCGCCCCGCCGCACCCCGGCGAACACGGGCCGGAGGAAGGCAAGAAAAGCCGGGTCCATCAAGTTGAAAATTGAAAATCCTTCGCCTCAATTCGCATAATCCAAATCAAACTTTGACTAGCCACAACTTCTTCATCTGACCTTCGATCGACGAACGGTTTAGTTCTACGGATTCGTAGCGACAAGCACTACCTAATTGACCCAACATATGAACATTTCACCAGTCATAAATTTTTCTGAACTACGATCACAGTGAGTGGTATCTGAACATTAGTTAAATCTAATTTATTAGAATGCATGAAATCAATTTATTATACATGTTTACATAAATCATGGTGTTTGTTTACTGTTAATCCTCTTGCATACTTTATTTTTTTAAAATTTTATCAATACTATGAATTGTAGCACAAAAACTAGAATCAGAAGTTCTAAATCTAGACCTGAAGTTCATTGATCCCTGGACCAGAAGTTCTAGAAATCGGAATACTGATATGAACCTGCAGATTCATATCCATAAAATTATAAAGCCATGAAATTAGACAAGAAGTTCTGACAGAACTAGAAGTTCTGATTAATTATTAGAACCAGAAGTTCTACTTCAAACCTAAAGATTTGACAGAACCTATAGTTTTTATGCACCTGAAGTTCTACATCAAGCCTGAAGTCTTGACAGAACAGCAGTTCTGATTCTCAAAGTTGAGAACCTGATGTTCTGCACTTTTCATTGGCTAAATTTGTTTTAATTCCTTACTTAATTTATTTTTTCATGTTAAATTTGTAAATCTTTTTTTTTTTCCTTTCACTTTATTGATTATCTGCATATGGTTAACTTCATATATATCTTTTTTTACAGTTGTTACATGATGTCAAATATGGCTAAACTTGACTTTAATGAACTTAACATAAATGGGGATAATGACTTATCTTGGCAATTGGATGCTAAAATCCACTTGCAATCCAAGAAACTAGGAGAGACTATAAAGGAAGGTAGCAAGATGTCCCCAGAGGAAAAGGCGTTAGCCCTCATCTTCTTGCGTCATCACATACATGATGATCTCAAAAACGAATACCTTACTGAGGAAGACCCAGCAGGCCTATGGAAATCCCTGAAGGATAGGTATAATCACCAGAAGATGGTCATACTACCAACTGCCTAGAATGAATGGTTAAACCTGAGGTTACAGGATTATAAAACAATATCTGAATACAACTCTGCCCTCTTTAATATTTTTTCCAGATTAAGATTATGTGGTGAAAAGGTTTCGGATGAGCAAATGTTGGAAAAAACGTTATCCACTTTTCATGCCTCGAATGTACTCCTGCAGCAGCAATATCGAGAGCGACGTTTCTCCAAATATTCAGAACTTATCTCATGTCTCCTAGTCGCTGAACAGAATTCCATAGTATTGTTGAAAAATCATAACTCCAAATCAACTGGATCTTCGGTAGTTCCTGAAGCAAATTCCAGCCTTAGCTCAAACAAGGGCAGAGGTAGGGGGAATGGAATACATAAATCCTCCAGTAAAGGTGGCCGAAATAACTCCTCCAGGCGAGGTGGTTTTAAAGGTCCCCCACCAAAATTCAAAAATCGCCAGAAGTGGTCTACCCCTCAGCACAAGAGCAACCAAAATCCACCAGCTAACCCTTCCCACCGTCCTGATGACATGTGCCACAGATGTGGAAGAAGTGGGCATTAGTCACACACTTGCCGTGCACCAAAGGAAGTGGTGGAACAATACAAAGCATACAAGGCCTCTGTTCATTCAGCAGAGATAGAGACAAATGATCTAGAAGGCTGAAATTGGGATATCATGACATCAGAGAGGCCTCTAATTGACATTACAAACTTAGAGACTCGTGACTTCTTTGAGGATGAGGACAACCAACATCTGGATGATAGGGCATTTAACAATCTTTTGGGGGCACCCCCGGGCATGGTCTAGAAGACCTATGATTCTTTGGACATTACTTAACTTTTATTTAGTTCATTTGAGATGCATGTTTCTTAGATTTTTCCGTTTTGATGGAAAATATTAATGTCCGACTTTATGGTGAATGTTTTAATTATTTCAATTTTCATCTTGTGGTTGCATAGTTATGTTGTTTTATTTTATTTTATTTTATTTCTTTGTTTAAGGTATGGATCATGGAACTGGGGACAATCTATGTTTGGTAGATAGTACCACTACACACCATTCTGAAAAATCAAAAATTTTTCTTAGAATTAATGTTCGTTCCACGAAAGGTATCCACAATAGTTGGACCTGTGCAGATAATTGAAGGCTCCGGAAGAGCTTATATGATGTTACCTAATGGTACCCATCTGTTCATTAAAGATGCTCTGTTCTTAAGAAGTTCCTGAAGAAACTTGATTAGTTTCAAAAACATCAGAATGAATAGGTACCATATTGAGACTATAAGTGAAGGTAACAATGAATACTTATGCATCATTACTAGTATTGGAAGCCAGAAGCACATACTAGAAAAACTAAGTGCACTCTCCTCAGGGTTATATTATACGACAATCTCCAATGTTGAATCACATTTGGTTACGGGCAAAACCACAAAGTCAAGCCCGAAGTTTAAACTGAGCTCAAAGCTTAGTGATCCTAAGACTTTACAGCTTTGGCATGATAAGTTAGGTCACCCTGGTGCTACTATGTTGAGAAAAATCATAGATAACTCATTTGGGCATTCCTTAGAGAACCATCAATTGACTATCCTTAGTGGGTCTTTATGTACCCATGTTCACAAGGAAAACTGATCACCCAGCCTTCTTTTACTAAGGTTGCATATGAATCCCCATCCTTTCTACAGAGAATACAAGGTGACATTTGCGGACCCATCAATCCCCCTAGTCGACCCTTTCAATATTTTATGGTTTTGATCGATGCCTCCACCTGTTGGTCGGATGTTTGCCTACTCTCAACTAGGAACGTAGCATTTGCCGCCTATTAACTCAAATAATTAAACTAAGAGCTCACTTCCCTGATTATCCCATTAAGTCTATAAGACTTGATAATGCAGGCGAATTTACATCACAAGTTTTTGATGATTTTTGTTCATCTCTAGGAATTGTAGTCGAACATCCTGTCCCCCATGTCCACACCCAGAATGGCTTAGCTGAATCCATGATTAAGCGCATCCAACTTATTTCTAGGACTCTGCTGATGCAGTCCAAGTTACCAGTTAGTGCTTGGGGACATGTTGTGTTACATGCAGCAATGCTAATTCGACTTCGACCAACGGCCTATCATCATTATTCTTTGGCCCAACTTATATCAGGACATCAACCCAATATTTCTCACTTGCGCAAGTTTGGTTGTGCAGTTCAAGTCCCAATACCACCTCCTAAGCGTACTAAGATGAGACCACAAAGTAGATTGGGAATCTATGTCGGTTATGACTCTCCTTCGATTATTCGATATCTAGAACCAATGACAGGAGATGTCTTCACTACTCATTTTCCCGATTGTCAATTCGATGAGACAATATTCCCGCCATTAGGAGGAGATAAGATAGTTCCTGCAGAACGTATTGTTCCTGTAGAACAACCCGTTCCTGAAGAACGGCGCGAATTAACATGGAATACCTCCACTTTGTCTCATCTAGATCCACAAACTTCACAATGTGAGAATGAAGTACGGAGAATTGTGCACTTGCAAGAAATTGCAAACAGATTACCCGATGCATTTAACGATACAGCAAAGGTGACAAGGTCACATGTGTCAGTTGTGAATGCACCTGCCAAAATTAATGTCCCTGTAGGACAAAGTCTATTAGCAAAATAATCTGCAATACACCAGAAGCGTGGCAGACCTATAGGTTCAAAGAACTCAGCTCCGCAGAAAAGGAGAAATTAGCGATCATCATCATGTCCTCCCGAAGAGGCACGTAACACTCCTGAAGAGGTTATGGTAAAATCCGTTCTCTCTAGAATAATGGAAGTCCCTGATAAGACTTTGAAAGCCCCTGAAGAGGCACCGGTACCGGATAACGAAGAGATCTCTATACTTTATAATTATTCAAGAGAGAGATGGAATAGAAATGAGATTACCATCGATGACGCATTTGCATATGCGGTAGCTACACAAATCTCCAAGGAAAATGATGATGATGATTGGGACACAGAACCACTTTCTATAAATGAATGTCGACAAAAAAAGGATTGGCCAAAGTGGGAAAGTGCAATCAAAGCAGAGTTAGAGTCTCTCAACAAATGTGGTGTGTTCGGACCTATAGTATAAACCCCAAAAGATGTTAACCCTGTAGGTTACAAATGGGTGTTTGTAAGAAAACAAAATGAAAGGAATGAAATCACCAGATATAAGGCACGATTAGTGGCACAAGGTTTCCTGCAGAAACCTGGGATTGATTATGAGGAAACTTACTCTCCTGTTATGGATATAACAACATTTAGATATTTAATAAGTTTAGCAGTTTCTCAAAATCTAAAAATGAGACTCATGGATGTTGTAACTGCTTACTTATATAGGAACTTAGACACGGAAATTCACATGAAAATCCCGGAAGGATTTCCTTTGCCTGAAGCAAAGCCAAGGACTACGTACTCAATCCAATTAAGACGATCATTGTATGACCTGAAGCAATCCGAAAGAATGTGGTACAATCATCTTAGTGAATACTTGTCTAAAAATAGGGTATGAAAACAATCCCATTTGCCCGTGTCTATTTATAAAGAAATTCTTGAAGGGATTTGCAATATTAGCAGTTTATGTGGATGATATAAATTTGATATGAACTCCAGAAGAGCTCGAAGAAACTGTTGACTATTTAAAGAAAAAATTTGAAATGAAAGACCTTGGAAAAACGAGATTATGTCTCTGATTGCAAATCGAGAGAAATTCTAATGGAATGTTAGTCCATCAACCTAATTACACCGAGAAGGTCTTAAAATGATTTGGTATAGACAAAGCACGTCCATTAAGCACCCCCATGGTCGTCTGGTCTCTTGATATAAAAAAAAAGATCCATACCGTCCCATCGAGGAAAATGAAAAGGTATTGGGTCCCGAAGTACCATATTTAAGTGCTATTGGAGCCCTGATGTACTTGGCACAATGTACTAGACCGGACATTGTATTTTCTGTAAATCTACTTGCCAAGTATAGCTCCGCACCAACACAAAGGCATTGGATTGGTATTAAGCACATCCTACGATATTTGCGTGGAACAACTGATTTCGGAATATTTTATTCTTATGATTGTAAAGATTTCAGTTTTGTAGGATATGCAGATTCGGGTTATCTTTCTGATCCTCATAAGGGTCGATCGCAGACAGGTTATGTGTTTCTTAATGGTAATGCCGCCATTTCTTGGCATTCCACAAAACAGACTTTTGTAGCTACTTCCTCGAACCATGCTGAGATCTTGGCCCTTTATGAAGCCAGTAGGGAATGTGTATGGCTAAGATCTTTGATTCAGCATATTCGTAGTTCTTGTCAATTACCATCTATTGCAGGTATCCCGAAAATTATCTATGAAGATAATAAAGCATGTATAAGACAGATTTGAGAAGGTTTCATTAAAGGAGACAAGACTAAACATATAGCACCAAAGTTCTTCTTCACTCATAAACATCAAAAGAACAATGAAATTGAAGTCAAACAAGTTCGTTCGAGTAACAACCTGGCTGACCTATTTACCAAATCTTTGCCAAAATCAGTATTCCAGAAGCTTGTATATGAGATCGGCGTGCGTAGAGTTCATCATCAAACTATGTGAATGGCCGTTATTATCAGAGGGAGTGATTTGTGAGGGGGGCATCCTGAAGTATGCTACCCTGGACATTTGTGCGCTATACTCTTTTTCCTTTTCTAGGTTTTATCCCATTGGGTTTTCCTAGTCAAGGTTTTAACGAGGCTGCATTATGCACGTCTAACACCAGTTCAAAGCATTGATTAAAAAATCGGCCGATACCGATTCATATCGGCCGATATGAATCGGTATCGGCCGAAACCGGTACGATATATTGCCTGCGATACCGGTTTCGGTATCGCAGGCAATATATCGCCAAAATATCGGCGATATCTGCCGATATTTTCAAAATATCGGCAGAACCGATATCTCGGCCGATATTTTGCAAAATATCGGCCGAGATGATATATAATAAAAAAAAAACCCTACTTTTTTAAAAATCCCCAATCTTCTTCTTCTTCTCCTCTCCTCTCATCTTCTTACTCCTTAGGGGCTGCAACTACTCTCCATCTTGTATCTTTTCAAATCTCAAATTTATTTCTTAAAGAAATATTATTCAAGCCTCAAGGTAAGAGAAAATCAATTTATACCATTTTATTATGTGTTTTTTGTTTTTTATTTTTAGATGAAGCATAGAAATCATTTGGTTTGTTACTTTAGTTGTTTTCTCCACTTAGAAGTTAGATCTACATACTTTCATGCTAGATCTACTCATACAAATGATTTTTAGATTTTTATTTTAATTATTTTATTTTCGGATTTTAAAATATTTGAATTATAATATATCATTTTTAGGGGATTTCATCACAAATATGTTGTTTCAATGATTCATGATCATTGTGTGGTTTATAAATGATTGATTTACACACTTTTATGCTAGATCTATATATTTAGTATTTTGAAAATGATTTTATTAAATTTTGATTTTTCTAAAAATAATTGTTTTTACTTTTTACTTGTTAGAGCATTTATGATACCAAAGGCTTATTAATAGTGTGTAGAGGATAGATCTACATCTACTCATAGTCATAAACATGATTTAGATTTTTATTTTATTTATTTTATTTTCTTATATTTTACACTGATAAATTGATCATGAGCATCAATAATGGTTACATTATATGAAATACTGGAGAAGACAATGAACTGCGAGTCTGCGATACAGACAGGACTCATAACTTAAGGTGACCGAGATTTTGATTTATTGTTGTTACTAATGGAAAAAAATATTGTTTTCTAGCATTTTCTAATATTTTGGATTTTTTGGATATTTTTGCGAATTTTTTTGGATTAAAAAAAAATTCACACCTCGACGACCGCGACGGACCGATATCCGCGACCGATACCGATATCATATCTGTTTTTCGGCCAGGCCGAGACCGCGACCGAAACCGAGATTTTAAACCATGGTTCAAAGATCTTAAAGAATGTTGTACTATTTTTCCTTTCGCTTTGGTTTTTTCCCATTGGGTTTTTCCTTAGCAAGGTTTTTAATGAGGCAACTGTCTTTGAATGGTGGTCATCCAAGGGGGAGTGTTATAACATATGTATCATGGGTGGATGCCCAATTGAGATGTGTTAGGGTTAGGATTAGGGTTCCCCTCTTGTGGGGTTACTTTGCCTATAAATAGGCCTCTCCACCTTGTATTACAGTACAATTAATGAGATAGTGAAAGCTCTCCCTTCTCCCTCTAATCTTCTTTCTCTCTTAATCTCTCTATTTTATAACACTCACAAAGAAAACTAAAAGAACCCAATGGAAGTAAAGTAAACAATTAACTCATAATGATAAGCAATAAAAAAGGAAAAATACAACATAAAAATGAGAATTCATAGAAAATCCCATGATAAAAAGTGGTTTAAAGGAAAAAGAGAAACCATGGAGAACCCAATGCCCAAAAGTTGAAACAAAAAAGGGGACAAAAAGAAACCTACAATCTATGAAAACCATAGAAATAAAAACCATAAAAATATTGCAAATCTATAAAAAATTTAAAATGATTATTCTTTTGTAAAATATATATTAGGATGACATAATTAAAATTGCTCAAATAAAATATGACGAACTCAAAAAATTAATGAATTTAAAAATTTTTACTTCTCAAATTGAAACGCTTAATTATTCCACCAATTGTCTCAAGATGCTCACATTTTAAAATGGGTTGAATACTGATCTAAACTAAGCAAGCAAATGAGATATGAGAGAGTACAAAAAAAGAGCTACAAAGAAACAAAAGAATATTGAAGTTGCACTAATCAAATACAATGAACTCAAAAGTAAATGAATGGGAAAAATGAAAGTTCTCTTGTTGGAATAGAGAAATGGAATTATATTAGAGAAAGCAGAAAATGATGATAGTAAGAGTGAGCTTAATTCTTCATATAGATGGACCAATATGATTGGAGATTCTTTTTACCATTAATTCCGCATTCTTAAGAAAAAGTGTACAATCAAAATCAATGGATAAAAAAGAAACCAGGCATCCTATAACCGAGAGTGGATTAAACAAAAAAAGACAAAGGATTAAATAAACCAGACAACCCAAAACTCAGCATTTCACATTCTAAAAAAAATAAAATCATACAACCAGAGCAAAGAAAAATACTTGAGATTCCTTAGATTAGAAGTACTTGGACATTGGGACCCATTAGCACTCAAATGCTATTGCGTTGATAGAAATAGGATAATTTTGGGAGTTTCTCAATAGACAAAAGGCATGATGGAGAGTCCAGATCACAAAAAAAACGTTATTGAGAAAACTTCAGTATTTTGTATTTTCTTTTATTAGAGAATCAATTTGACCGTGGAAATAACTTAGACTACGGTGAAAATTTGGGATATCCCGTAAATTAGAAGGATGTTTGTCTTTATGATTGTGATTTTTAATAGATGGGTTCAATTTTAGTGTTCCACTCCTTCTACATCACGATTTATAAAAGTTAAAGAAAAACAAAATCAAACTCCATTCTTTCTCCCTCGGCAAGCGTGCATGATAGTGATTTTTAATCGATGGGTACTATCATAGTGTTCTACTCCTTTTGCATCACGATTTATAAAAGTTAAAGCAAAAAAAAAATTAAAAAAAAAAAAGAATCAGACTCCACCGTTTCTCCCTCGGCAAGCATGCATAATAGCACATCAGCTATATAAAAAATTTCCCGCCTCCTCTTTAGCTTTACGATGTTGTCGCGAGTTTGTTGTTTTTCAATAATTTTATGGGGGTCAGTATTCTAAAAAAAATAGTTACTTTTATAAACACCTGGTAGATAAATTCCAACTCTCAGTCAATATTCCAAAGTGGGGTTGGGTCCCTTCCTCATTAACTAATTTTTAGTTCTTGTTGATGACTATTAGCAAAAAGGATTCTCTATGGTGTAGTGGCAAGGTCGCCTTTTTGAAATACGAACTGTCCTGAGTTCGAGTCTTAGCACATACCATGATTAATTTTTACCACATCATTAAAAATACACGGGTTGTGTCGGGACTAATGCGGGTTATGCGGGTTAGCCCGACCCGAGACTTAATGGGTGCGGGTGGCAGGTTTGCAAATCAGTTTCAAATACAGGTCGGTCACGGGTTGGTAGTCCAAAAAGTGTGCTTTACCTCTGGCCAGACCCGATTTACTCCGATCCGACCCGTTTGCCAGGGTCAAACTAAATTAAATTGGATGAGTCTCTGGCCAAACCCGATTTACTCCGATCCGACCCATTTGCCAGGGTCAAACTAAATTAAATTGGATGAGTCTCTGGCCAGACCCGATTTACTCCGATCCGACTCGTTTGCCAGGGTCAAACTAAATTAAATTGGATGAGTCAAAGTCAATTGGAGCGAATTAGAACTAATTTCAATTTGAAACCACTTCTCTTCATATATTTATAGCTAGAAATATATGACCGTGCTAATATAATCATAATATCAAAATTTATAAAAACGATAAGTTTATTTAAAATTAATTGCATATGGTTATAGTCCTAGAGAGGGGAAAAAGTCCATAAGAATTCAATACATGATATTATATAATTTAATAAAAAAATACACAAGCCAATGAAAATTGAAGACTAATGACCAAGAAAGCTAAAAAACAAAGTCAAAATAAACAAATAATATAATCTTTTACTAAAATCTAGAAAATTTTGAAAGCCACATTGAAATGAAAATCCATAATCAACTCAATAACATATGCAATTTGAAAGAATTAAACACCAATGAGAAAAAAAAAAAAAAAAAAGACTTGAAAATGGAGCACAAAAGGGCAAAGACAAAATAACCCACAAATTCATGAAAAACCATCATAAAAAAAAATTAAAAACCCATCACAAGTGAGAAATAATAATAAAATAAATAAAAATAAAATGATTTTTTAAAAAATGATATAAAAATATATAGAAATAAAGAACCTTACACAATACAATGATAAAAGAAATTTAGAAGAACCAAACCAACTTATGATAATCTAATATTCAAAAATGAAAATCTGAAGCCACAAAAGAAATATGAAAAATCCATAAAAAAATTTCACAAAGAAAACTAAAAGAACCGAATGGAAGTAAAATAAACAATTAAATCATAATGATAAGCAATAAAAAAGGAAAAAATACAACATAAAAATGAGAATTCACAGAAAATCCCATGATAAAAAGTAATTTAAAAGAGAAAAAAACCAAGGAGAACCCAATACCCAAAGGTTGAAACAAAAAAGGTGACAAAAAGAAACTCCCAATCTATGAAAACCATAGAAATAAAAACCATAAAAATATTGCAAATCTATAAAAATATTTAAAATGATGATTCTTTTGTAAAATCTATATTAAAATGACATAATTAAAATTGCTCAAATAACATATGATGAAATCAAAAGTAAATGAATTAAAAAAGGTTTACCTCTCAAATTAAAACGTTTAATAATTGCACCCATTGTCTCAAGATGCTCACATTTTAAAATGGGTTGAACATTGATCTAAACTAAGCATACAAAGAAACAAAAGAATATTGAAGTTGCTCTAAACAAATACAATGAACTCAAAAGTAAATGAATGGGAAAACTGAAAGTTCTCTTGTTAACATAGAGAAATGGAATTATATTGGAGAAAGTAGAAAATATTGATAATAAGAATGAGCTTAATTCTTTATATAGATGGATCAATATCATTGGAGATTTTTTTTTTACCATTAGTTCCGCATTCTTAAAAAAAAAAAGTATACAATCAAGATCAATGGATAAAAAAGAAACCAGGCAACCTAGAACCGAGAGTGGATTAAATAAAAATGACTAAGGATTAAATAAACTAGACAACCCAAAACACAGCATTTCACATTCTAAAAAAAATAAAATCAAATAATCAGAACAAACAAAAATACTAGAGAATCCTTAGATTAGTGGCACTTGGACACTGGGACCCATTAACACTTAAATGCTATTGCGTTGATAGAAATAGTATGATTTTGGGAGTTTCTCAATAGAGAAAAGGCTTGATGGAGAGTCCAGATCACAGAAAAAACTTTATTGAGAAAACTCCAGTGTTTTGTAGTTTTTTTATAGGAGAATCAATTTGACCGTGAAAATAATATCGATTATGGTGAAAACTTGGGATATCCCATAAATAGCAAGGATGTCAATCTTAATGATTGTGATTTTTAATAGATGGGTTCAATCTTAGTGTTCTACTCCTTCTGCATCACGATTTATAAAAGTTAAAGAAAAAAAAATCAAACTCCACCCTTTCTCCCTCGGCAAATGTGCATGATGGCACATTAGTTAGATGAAAATTTTCCCGCCTCATCTTTATCTCCACGCAATTGTCACGAGTTTGTCTTTTTTCAATAATGTTATAAGGGACAATATTCTAAAAAAAAAGTTACTTTTATAAGCACCTCATAGATAAATTTCAACTCCCTGTCAATATTCCAAAGCGGGGCTGGGTCCCTTCCTCATTAACTAATTTTAAGTTTTTGTTGATGACTATTAGCAAAAGGATTCTCTATGGTGCAGTGGCAGGGTTGCCCCTTTGAAATCCGAACTGTCATGAGTTCGAGTCTCGGTACGTACCATGATAAATTTTTACCACATCATAAAAAATACACGGGTTGAGTCGGGTCTAATGGGGACTAGACAGGTTAGCCAGACCCTAGACTTAGTGGGTGCGGGTTGCAGGTTTGCAAATCAGTTTTCGATGCGGGTCGGTCATTGGTTGGTGGTCCAAAAAGTGTGCTCTACCTCTGGCCCAACTTGATTTACCCCGATCCAACTCATTTCCAGAGTCAAACTAAATTAAATTGGATGAGTCAAAATCAATATGAGCGAATTAGAACTGATTTCAATTTGAAACCACTTCGCTTCATATATTTACTAGAAAAACATGCTCGTGCTTAGCACAGCCAATATAATCATAGTATTAAGATTTATTAAAAAAAAAACTTAATAATCAATTTCTTTAAAATCAAATGCAAAAGGTTATAAATGTTGTCATTTTTTTTAATAATGTTGTCATTTTCTTATGAATTATGAAACTTTTTTTTTTTTATCAATCCCATATATGATATATTCATTTGGGTTTAGTTTTATTATAAAACGGTTATTATAGAAAATTAATGACTATATAGGAAATCATATAAAATAGTTATTTCAAAAGTTTGATCACCTATGCTTAAAGTACAATGCATGATTATGAAAATAATAACGACAATATTTATAGGAGTCAATATTCTAAAATTATAGTTACTTTTATTAATACCTCATAGATAAAGTCCAACTCCCAGTCAAAATTCCAAAGTGGGGCTAGGGTCCCTTCCTCATTGACTAATTTTAACATTTTGTTGAACTATTAGCAGACAAGTGCTCTGTGGTGTCATGGAAAAGTTGCCCATTTAAAACCTAAGTGTCCGAAATTCGAATCTTGGCACATACTATGATTAATTTTTACCGTGTCATTAAAAATACACAAGTCAGGTCTAACGCAGGCTAGTCGGGTTAGCCTGACCCGAGACTTAACGGGTGCGTGTTGCAGGTTTGCAACCCATTTTAGATGCGAGTCAATCATGGGTTGGAGGTCTAAGAAGTGTGCTCTACCTCTGGCTCAACCCGATTTAGCCCTGTCCGTCCCGTCTGCTGGCCTCGGTAAGAAGAGAGGATGTGGGGACAAAGAGAGGGGATTGGGAGGGGTCAAACTACATTAACCTGGATGAGTCAACATCAATTGGAGCGAATTGGAGCCGATTTCAATTTGAAACCAATTCGCTTCATATATAATAATAGCTAGAAAAACATGCCGTGCTAATATAATCATAATATCAAAATTTATAAAAATGATCAATTTCTTTAAAATTAAATGCATAAGGTTATAGTCCGAGAGAGGGGGGAAAAGCCCTTAATAATTCAATACCTAATATCATATAATTTAAAAAAAAAAAACACACACATACAAGCCCATGAAAATTGAAGATTAATGACCAAGAAAGCTAAAAAAACAATGTCAAAATAAACAAATAATATAAACTATTAATAAAATCCAATAAATTTTGAAGGCCACATGGAAATGAAAATCCATAATCAACTCAATAACATAAGAAATTTGAAAGAATCAAACACCCATGAGGAAAAAACTTAAAAATGGAGCACAAAAGGGCAAAGACAGAAGAACCCACAAATTCATGAAAAACCATCATAAAAAAAAAAAAAAACCTAAAAACCCATCACAAGTGAGAAATAATATTAAAATAAATAGAAAATAAAGTAATTTCTTTATTGAAAATGCTATAAAAATATATATAAATAAAGAACCATAGACAATACAATGATAAAAGAAATTTAGAAGAACCATACCAACTTATGATAATCTAATATTCAAAAATGAAAATCTGAAGCCACAAAAGAAATATGAAAAATGCATAAAAATATTTCACAAAGAAAACAAAAAGAACCCAGTGGAAGTAAAATAAATACTTAACTCATAATGATAAGCAATACAAAAGGAAAAAATACAACATAAAAATAAGAATTCACAGAAAATCCCATGATAGAAAGTGATTTAAAAGAAAAAGGAAAACCAAGGAGAACCCAATGCCCAAAAGTTGAAATAAAAAAGGGGAAAAAAGGAAACTCCCAATCTATGAAAACCATACAAATAAAAACCATAAAAATACTGCAAATCTATAAAAAAATTTAAAATGACGATTCTTTTGTAAAAATAGTATTAAAATGACATAATTAAAATCGGTCACATTTTAAAATGGGTTGATGAAATCAAAAGTAAATGAATTAAAAAAGGTTTACCTCTCAAATTGAAACATTTAATGATTGCACCAATTGTCTAAAGATGCTCACATTTTAAAATGGGTTGAGCACAGATCTATACTAAGTGTGCAAATGAGATATGAGAGAGTACTAAAAAGGGATACAATGTAACAAAAGAAATATTGAAGCTGCTCCAATCCAATACAATGAACTCAAAAGTAAATGAATGGGAAATATGAAAGTTCTCGTGTTGACATAGAGAAATGGAATTATATTGGAGAAAGTAGAAAATGATGATAATAAGAATAAGCTTAATTCTTTATATAGATGGACCAATATTATTGGAGATTCTTTTTACCATTAGTTTTGCATTCTTAAAAAAAAAAAGTGCACAATCAAGATCAATGGATAAAAAAGAAACCAGGTAACCTAGAACCAAAAGTATATTAAATAAAAAAGACTAAGGATTAAATTAACCAAACAACCCAAAACTCAACATTTCACATTCTAAAAAAAATTAAATCATATAATCGGAACAAACGAAAATACTTGAAATTCCTTAGATTAGTGGACTTGGACACTGGGACCCATTAACACTCAAATGCTATTGCATTGATAGATATAGGATGATTTTGGGAGTTTCTCAATAGACGAAAGGCACGATGGAGAGTCCAGATCATAGAAAAAACTTTATTGAGAAAACTCAAGTATTTTGTTTATTTTTATTAGAGAATCAATTTGACCGTGGAAATAACCTAGATTGAGGTGAAAATTTGGGAAATCCCATAAATAGCAAGGATGTCTATCTTAATGATTGTGATTTTTAATAAATGGGTTCAATCTTAGTGTTCCACTCCTTCTGCATTACGATTTATGAAAGTTAAAAGGAAAAAAACCAAACTCCACCCTTTCTCCCTTGGCAAGCGTGCATGATAGTGATTTTTAATAGATTGGGGTCTATCTTAGTGTTCCCCTCCTTTTGCATCACTATTTATAAAAGTTAAACTAGAAAAAGAAAAAAACTCCACCCTTTCTCCCTCAGCAAGGATGCATGATAGCACATCAGTTACATGAAAAATTTCCCGCCTCCTCTTTAGCTCTAAGCTGTTGTCGCGAGTTTGTCATTTTTCAATAATGTTATGGGGGTCAATATTGTAAAAAAATAGTTACTTTTATAAACACATGGTAGATAAATTCCAACTCTCGGCCAATATTCGAAAGTGGGGTTGGGTCCCTTCCTCATTAACTAATTTTAAGTTTTTGTTGATAACTATTAGCAAATGGATTCTCTATGGTGTAGTGGCAATTTTACCTCTTTGAAATCCAAACTGTCCTGAGTTCGAGTCTCGGCACATACCATAATTAGTTTTTACCACATCATTAAAAATACACGGGTCGTGTCGGATCTAATGCGGGTTAGTTCGACCCTAGACTTAATGTCTGCAGGTTTGCAAATCAGTTTCAAATGCAGGTCGGTCATGGGCTGGTGGTCCAAAAAGTGTGCTCTACCTCTAGCCAGACCCGATTTACCCCGATCCGACCCATTTGCGAGGGCCAAACTAAATTAAATTAGATGAGTCAAAATCAATTCCAGGGAATTAGAATTGATTTCAATTTGAAACCACTTCGCTTCATATATTTATAACTAGAAAAACATACCCGTGCTAATAAAATCATAATATCAAAATTTATAAAAACAATAAGTTTCTTTAAAATTAATTGCATATGTTATAGTCCTAGAGAGGGGGACAAGTCCATAAGAATTCAATACCTAATATTATATAATTTAATAAAAAAAAACACACAAGCCAATGAAAATTGAAGATTAATGAACAAATAATATAAACTTTTACTAAAATCCAGAAAATTTTGAAAGCCACATGAAATGAAAATCCATAATCAACTCAATAACATATGCAATTTGAAAGAATCAAACACTTGAAAATGGAGCACAAAAGGGCAAAGATGAAAGAACCTACAAATTCATGAAAAACCATCATAAAAAAAAAACTAAAAACCCATCACAAGTGAGAAATAAAAATAAAATAAATAAAACATAAAATGATTTTTTTTTAAATGCTATAAAAATATATGGAAATAAAGAACCTTACACAATACAATGATAAAAGAAATTTAGAAGAACCAAACCAACTTATGATAATCTAATATTCAAAAATGAAAATCTGAAGCCACAAAAGAAATATGAAAAATCCATAAAAATATTTCACAAAGAAAACTAAAAGAACCCATTGGAAGTAAAATAAACAATTAAATCATAATAATAAGCAGTAAAAAAGGAAAAAATACAAAATAAAAATAAGAATTCACAGAAAATCCCATGATAAAAAGTGATTTAAAAGAAAAAAAAAACCAAGGAGAACCCAATACCCAAAGGTTGAAACAAAAAAGAGGACAAAAAGAAACTCATAATCTATGAAAACCATAGAAATAAAAACCATAAAAATATTGCGAATCTATAAAAAAAATTAAAATGATGATTCTTTTGTAAAAACTATATTAAAATGACATAATTTAAATTGATCAGATAAAATATGATGAACTCAAAAGTAAATGAATTAAAAAAGGTTTACCTCTCAAATTGAAATGTTTAATAATTGCACCAATTATCTCAAGACGCTCACATTTTAAAATGGGTTGAACACTGATCTAAACTAAGCATGCAAATGAGATAAGAGATAGTACTAAAAAGAGATACAAAGAAACAAAAGAATATTGAAGTTGCTCTAATCAAATACAATGAACTCAAAAGTAAATGAATTGGAAAAATGAAAGTTCTCTTGTTGACATAGAGAACTGGAATTATATTGGAGAAAGTAGAAAATGATGATAATAAGAATGAGTAGAAAATGATGATAATAAGAATGAGCTTAATTCTTTATATAGATAGACCATTATTATTGGAGATTCTTTTTACCACTAGTTCCGCATTCTTAAAAAAAAAGTGTACAATCAAGATAAATGGATAAAAAAGAAACCAGGCAACCTAGCACCGAGAGTGGATTAAATAAAAAAAGATAAAGGATTAAATAAACCAGACAACCCAAAAATCAGCATTTCACATTCTAAAAAACATAAAATCATATAATCAGAATAAAAAAAAATAATTGAAATTCCTTAGATTAGTGAAACTTGGACACTGGGACCCATTAACACTCAAATGCTATTGCGTTGATAGAAATAGGATGATTTTGGGAGTTTCTTAATAAAAAAAAGGCATGGCGGAGAGTCCAAATCACAGAAAAAACTTTATTGAGAAAACTCCAGTATTTTGTATTTTTTTTTATTAGAGATTCAATTTGACTGTGGAAATAACCTAGATTAAGGTGAAACCTTGGGATATCCCATAAATAGCAAGGATGTCTGTCTTAATGATTGTGATTTTTAATAGATGGGTTCAATCTTAATGTTCCACTCCTTCTGCATCACGATTTATAAAAGTTAAAGAAAAAAAAATCAAACTCCACCCTTTCTCCCTCGGCAAGCGTGCTTGATAGTGATTTCTAATAGATGGGGTCTAACTTTGTGTTCCATTCCATTTGCATCACGATTTAGAAAAGTTAAAGAAAAAAAAATCAAACTCCACCTTTTCTTGGCAAATGTGCATGATAGCACGTCAGTTAGATGAAAATTTTCCCACCTCCTCTTTAGCTCCACGCAGTTGTCGCGAGTTTGTCTTTTTTCAATAATGTTATAGGGGTCAATATTCTAAAAAAATAGTTACTTTTATAAACACCTCGTGGATATATTTCAACTGCCGGTAAATATTCCAAAGCAGGGCTGGGTCCCTTCCTCATTAACTAGTTTTAAATTTTTGTTGATCACTATTAGCAAAAGGATTCTCTATGGTGTAGTGGCAGGGTCGCCCCTTTGAAATCTAAGTTGTCTTGAGTTCGAGTCTCATCACATATCATGATTAATTTTTACTACATCATTAAAAATACACGGGTCGTGTTGGGTCTAATGCTGGCTAAACGGGTTAGCCCGACCAAAGACTTAATGGTTGTGGGTTGCAGGTTTGCAAATCAGTTTCAGATGCAGGTTGGTAGTCCAAAAAGTGTGCTCTACCTCTATCCCGGCCCGATTTAACCCGATCCGACCCGTTTGCCAAGGTCAAATTAAATTGAATTGGATAAGTCTTGGAATTGATTTCAATTTGAAACCAGTTCGCTTCATTATATATAATGGGTCATTGCAATCGCCATCATAATTCAAATAACCTTCTTATCTAATATTTCGGTTAAGAAAGCATATTAATAAAACTAGTGCAATGACCTGCGTGCAAAATCATTAAAATTTCTAATTATAAATATTTTGAAATATTTAAATCAGTTATAATTGAATATTAATAAATAATTTATAGTAAAGATGGAAAATCATTAGAGTAGTTTTAGGTAGATGAAAATATTTAGGGAAAGATCAAGTAAATAGTAAAAATCTTAGGACCTTGATTTGATTATATTTGTGCTTAGCCATAAATTGAGTGGCATTTCAGAATTAAATGTGGATTTTGGAATTAATTGGCTTCCACAATGGGCCCCACAGATTAATTAATCATAGCAAATATCCAAAGAAGAAAAAGGAAAAAAATGTCCATGATGGGCCCCACAGATTAATCTTACTCAATATTAAAAGGAAAATAAGGAGGAAAAAGTAGTAGAATACAGCCTATAAAAGTGGCCCCCGCTCTTATATCCAAAAAGCTCTCCGTGTATTGGTATAAAAAAAGAAAAAAGTAACCCCCGTAAATTGTAAGTTTGGAAATAAAGAAGACTTGGATTTCATAATAGGACTCATAGATTTATTTGGTTAAATTAATAAATATAAGTAATTATAAGAAAAACCTTGATAAAGATGGAGACTCATGAGAGAGAATTTATTTGGTTAAATTAGTAAATATAAATAATTATATATTAAGTGTGGATTTTGAAATTAACCGGCTTCCATAATTGTCCCCATGGATTAACCATACTAAATACTGAAAGAAAAAATACGAAAAAAGTAGCAAAATACTGCCTACGAAAGTGCCCTAAATTTCTACGACTTGGATCTAACATGAGGATCCCACAAATTGAAATGCAACTACATTTAATACAGACATGTTCACCGATCACTAAAATCATAGCCAAAGAGCCTTTATTTTTTTTTTTTTGTTAGTTTAATAATACGTGGGGCCCATTGAAGGTAAGTAAAGAGAAGTTATTATTATATACTATGTTTTAGGGAATAGATAAGTATCTTATTTAAAGAATATCTTAGATTTGCATTGAGACATTTTAGGTGATGAGATTAAATGAGAAGTGCAATTCCGGAATGTGGCATTGCAAAAAGTTTGAGGATGCGCCGCGTGTCGCTTTCCAAGGGATTCCCATGCCGCCACATGTTGCTCCCTCATGAAGAGACGTGCTATCTTTTATTATATAATAATTCGACACCCTCCATGCACGGGTTGGAGAGAATTGATATACCCATTGCATTAAAGAATACGTGAGACCCAACTACTTATAATTTGAGAAAACAACTCTCACTTCTTGTATAAATAAACCATTTTTTCACTCAAACAAGAATATGTCGACTTCAGATCAATCAACACTTAATATGATTTTAAAGAAAATGAACCAGGGGATATGATTCTATTATAATATTATCATAATGAAACCTTATATGCAATAAAATCATTTTTGTAACGAGATCATATCATAATTAATGATAAGTGCTTGATTTTCAAATATAATGTCCTTTATCATCATTTTTATAACAAGATCATATCATAATTAATGACAAGTGCTTGATTTTAAAATATAATGCCCTTCTGCTGGTTCAGGAAAGGAATCCCATGTTGTAATAAGGGACGGTATTCTTACAATGATAACTTTTTATTTTCACCCAAGCCAAAGGGGCTGGGACTCAAGAGTGGGACCGCATGCACAAGGAAAGGTAGCCCACTTGAGTGGGAAGGAGGCCCAAACAAGCGAAAAGAAAGCCCACACAAGTGGGAAAAGAGCCCGCACAAGCGGAAAGAGGTGACGTACCCGAAGTTCGAACCCTGGGCAGCCAGGTAAGAACTGACGCAGCCGTTCTTGATGGCTATATTGCTGTCATTCTCTAGAAAGTAGATTGTCCTTTCCCTTCCCCCAAAAGGACCTTCTTCCAAGGGCTAGTCAAGGGAATCGGTCGTGGTAACTCGGTCCCCCTCGAGTCTAGCGTGTCAACCAGGATCGAGAGCTTTTAAAAACGCTGGTATTTGCTGTCGACATTCCTATTTCAGTGATCCAGATCATCCACCTGTTAGTTTCAACCATAAATTGACAATAGAACAAAAGTCTCCTCAATTGAACAAATGGTGATAGCCCCAGTGGTATTTATCTTGCAGTTGAATGCAGCCCATAGGCAGCAACTTTTTTATGAAGAGTCCTACCGAAGAATGATATAATTAGTGAAAGATCATGCACCTGTCCAAAAATGCTAGGCCTGAAGAAACTGTTGATTCTATTACACCAACTGTAAGATTTCTCAAGAGAACCATGTACAGAAGCTGCAAATGCCTAAAGACTAAAGAGTATGAACAAAATGTTGTCATAAAAAATAGTATGTAACAACTTATAAATACAGAATTACAAATATTCCTACCATGATACAAGAGATAAAGAGTTTATTAAACGAATACTGAATCATAGAAGTCTACTCATTTTATAATAATGTCTCACCTGAGATACTGCAATAAACAGTAGCTTCACAAGAATCTGAATGATAATAGGCAGTTGATCTACAGTCCGGCAAACCTTCACTATTCCCTTCAAGCACCAATGAGAAACCCACTTAGTGCAAGTTGGCGTTAGGGGCCTTACAACATGGAAGGACAGTTGGCATCTAGAAAGTCCCTGAGCGTCTTGGCCGCTTTCTGACCACCCATGAGTTCTGCCAGTCTCTCGACAGGGAGAATAGCAAGTTCAGATAAACTCTTAAAAATTCGACTGCGGATGTGTTATAATTCTCAGCCCTGAAAACGGTAAAAAAAGTAATGCTTTCTGTTACCACTAGAGTAACAACTTGGAACAGCTTTGCATGATCATTCACCAAGAACAAAACTAAGAACAAAAGGAAAAACACACACACACACACACACAACTTCTCTATGATCGTGCCATTATAGTTGTCCATTACGTTTTGAACCCTATTTTGGTCTGGCCTTCAAAGTGAAATGTTTCAAAGTTATATTTCGGAAAAATAAATAAAATCAAATATACATATATACTAAAAAATATAATATAATATAATATAATTTATGCATTTAATTCATTACGATAAAATATCTATTAAAACATAAAAGTATAAAATTTAAAGCACATCCCTTACCACAATAAATATTAAACACGATTTTCATAACAATAAATGTTAACAACCTTTAAGATTGAAGGTGGGACACATTTCCCACAACATGTCGTCAATTCCAACCACCGAAGTCCATGTTTTTGGCAAAAATTAACCAAAAAGTGATATTATGCATTTCGTTTCGGCTTCATGGCTGAAACCAAGTTTTTTGGCCATTTCAGCCAAAAACGAAACAAAATTGATAACTATGTGTGCCATACTGCCATGCACATAACTTCGCGATGGTAGTGTTAAAATATCTCATAAAAAATGTCAGTCTATACAGTCTTACAAGATTGAGATTAGCAAGACATAGGCTTTGATTGTTTCATGCTGATGGAATGTATATTCCAAACTTAGGTTGTGTTGTTTCATGCAGGTTTTTTTTTTTTTTTTTTTCCAACCAAACCATTCACCAATCCCTTTTTACTTCTTTTGTTTTTTAGCAAACAGGGATTTCAGCATGTCCCTTGTTGGCTCAAATGGTGGGACCCCTACAGTAAAATGTTAAACATTTTGCCCAGCTAATTACTAAAGAAAAAAAGGGTTGGTTTTTTTTTTTTTTTACACGAAATGACATTGTGTTCCAACTAATCGGCGAAGAACCATTTGACAAATTAATAGCAAAAGGAGGAAAAATATACCGAAAGCAATAAGGAAAGTACAATTAGAACAGGGTAACTGATAAAATTCTATGCTAATTGGATACTTCAATATAGACAACATATCATGTCATATAGAATCCAATACTTCATTTTCTATATGAATGATACACTTCATTTCACATCCATGGTACCCCTGGCATATCCACCCTGCATCTGGGTGTCACAGATTAAATTAACACAAATTCTCAGAATAAACACAGATAGATGTGGCAAGGCTTCCATGATGATGCAACCAGCTCCCAAAGATGAATAAGAAATAATAATGCAACTCCATTTCAACAAAGAAAATAAATAAATAATATAATATATATAATCTTGAGATTCTGAATGCTAAATCTGTTTCCCACCTCACTTCATTCTCCATAATCCCCTCTTCGGTTGGGACACCAACTCTCATTGCCTAGCTCTCGTCAGGTTCATCGTGATTTGCCTTCAGTGAAGCAAATATTTCTGCTGCTGCATGCAAGCTGCGGGACCAAACAAGGCGCAGACGAGGAAAGTGCAGAACAAGTAATGACAACTTGGATATTACGCTTGTTGGCACAACATCATCACTGTCACGCCCCCAAAAGTGAAACCGAAGATTATGCGTGAGATTAGGGTCAATTGAAAAAAAAAATTCCAACATTAATCAAATGTAACTTGGCCCCAATTATGTCCCACATGGATCGAAGACCGCTGTGAAGTATAAACATTTCCTCGAATACTTAGACAAATAGCGGAAGCTTCATAAATACAAATGGTATCTTAAGATGTATAGTTGAGAGCAAATACTGAAATATATTAACTAAAGTTCAAGTTTGAGACAGTTAACAAAAGTATTATTTACAAAAGAAGGCCACTCTAAAACTGGCCAAATCAAAAGGTAAAAGAAACTAAAAGATGGAACTAAACCAGGAGTGTCGTGAAGGCTCTCGATACAGGGTCGATAATGCTATACAATGTCGTCCGTACTGTAGTCTAGGGGGTCATCAGACTGATATGTCTAAATTGCCTCGGTCATCTCCTCTTCCTCGAGATAGAAGGGCTCGGTACTTATGCACCAAAAGTAGCATCATCAGAAACGAAGGTCGGCAAGCAATATGTATAAATAACATCAAGATATGCAATACGAAACAGAGTAGACGAATGGACAATATCATAGGAATTGCATAAGATTTGAATCATAATTCAAACTAACATAAACATCTGCAAGTTAGGCAAACCACATAAGCTAATACACCACAAGATAGTTCAACATCGCCCTCCCTTACTCTCATGGAGTTGTGGTAGAGATATTCAAGACATGGGATAAAAACCCTGCAAGCAAGCAAGCAAGAGGATATCAATCAATCAAACATCAAGACTTCTTTTCAAAGGGTATCCGATGGTGTACATCCATCTAAAATATAAAAAGTCGTACTGCACAAACGTTCATTCCAAGGTCCTCACACAAGGTGGTGCCCCAGCTGTGTTGGACATTAACAGCTGAGTGGTGCCTGACACAAGAGTCCTAAACATACAATAGTAAGAAGTTGGGCTTTCTTGCGTGAACAAAATTCGTTACAAAAGAGAGACTACTTTGCCATTATCAAATCAAGGCCAAACTAGTAAGCTTCTTCAAAACATCAGTACAATAAGTAGTCCTCATCAAGCCTTTACAATCAAAGCCACCTAGCCTCAACACTTCGGTCAAACTTCAGAACAAACAGAACATCACAAGGGATCCTAAGTCCATCATCTAAGTCCTTCAAGTGATCCTAAAATAGAGCAAAGCAAACGAAGCTAATGAACATGGACATTGCATGTAAAGAAGTACCGGACGGTGCCATTCGAAATTAGAGGGAATAAATAATCAAATCCTAAGTCAATTGTTATTCCTGAAGTCTCGTATAACCCTACTCAATCTATGAAAGGAAACAAGGTTCACGATACCCGGACGAAGCATCTTCATGCATAGATATAAAGAAGGGTATCTCGTTGTCCCATTCCGTTCAAGATTGAGAGAAGTTGAAACCCGACACGACCGAAATAACCGTAATAAATATCGGCTCTAAACATCCTCACGTATAGTCAAATGAGTCCTCAAAAGGGTAGCCAAAGTCCGTCCAAACTAAGTCTAAGAAATCCCCTTCCCAAGGGGATTCAAACTGAAATAACAGCACTAGCGGTTAACTGACCAATTCAGCTAGCAACGGTGGTAACCGCCTGTGCAAAGGCGCCAAAATGACACTCTTTGGAAAAATGACCACCAGGTGATAGCCTGGTCACCGAACAAAAGGTCAATTAGTCACGACCTGACCGTGAGCTAACCGTGGACCGAAAGGCTGAAGGCAGAACCTCTAGGGACGTTACCTCCAGGTTAGCCGCGTAGAACATTCACGGCTAGCCGAAACCAATTTCAATTAACCGCGCAGTTGCAGAATTCGCCATCTGTCACACCCCGAGCCCGAGACTACACTCATCTCAAGGCGCGACAAACGCTCGCATGGGCATTCGAGTCAAACTTGTTGACCCTTCGTCCCCACGAACGGAATTTACCCACAGGATATCACGTGTGGGTTCAAATTTCCATAAACCTGTATTTCCACCTGTATAGCTTTTATCTCATCGATATCCAAATGTAACCCAATAATATCACATCCATCAAGATATAGAGCATAAAAGTTCATGAGCATAGATTTAAATTCAATAGATAAGGGTAAAGAAAGAAGTAAGTAAAGTTAAAAGTTACAAGTCATAGTCTAAAACAAGTTTATAAACTATAACAAAAATGTGGCAATTCCAAGCCATGGTCCATATGTAGTGTGCCATCGAAGCTCAAAGATAAGATGTCTAAAAGACATCTTCTGAAGTCCATTCAGCTACGTGACGGGGAGATTCCTCCTCCTCGTGGATCTTCGGGGCGGTGGTATCGATGTATTCACCTGTAACGCCAAGTGTAGCACCATTAGACTAAGCTAAGCAAGATAAACAGATATAAATCATATATCATGTCGCAAATGAATAGTTAGATAGGTATAAATCACAAGAGGTCAAAGCATGATCACTGGGCAAGTATGTGCATGAATAAGCATGAGACGTACGAATCATAAATGATAGATATACACAATAACAAAACTAAATGGCACATCTACATTAGCTATATTCTCTCAAACTAATCATGTAAACATGAATGTAAAGTGAGAGCAGAAATAGAACAAAACATAACAGAGTGGTGCCACTAGGAGACAGAGGGCCCAAAACTCTCCATCGTGGACCTAGGGTGCCGGTCAGACCCTCAAAATATAATCCCATCTGCAGAGGGCCAGAAATATATACTAAACCCACATTTAGCAGGGTCCGACTTAGATAGGGTCGAAGCCAAGTGGTGCCGACTCATGGAATGAAGTGTACAAGATAGCAGAACATATTACAGAAACAGATCATATCATATAGTACATAATCAGGACTTATAAAAAATGTAACGGAATAGCTACTGAAGCAGATATAAAAACAAACACGTGCATAAACAAGGTATACAAGAACTAAATAGATGTATGATCAAGTCATACAAGAATACTGAAATGGAATGCAATGCATGTACATAGATCATATACGGGATCAATATATAAAACAAGCCAATCCTACAGTCTTGGGAGCGTTCGGGGTCTTCACCGTCCAACTCGGTGTAGTACTAAGGATTTCGGTGTTAATGGCCTACAAAAGAACGCTTGGAGTTACTTAATTTGAGCACCAAATCCCTTAGTATAACACATTTGGTTCGGATCTCAATTTCGAAGAACAAGAGGCCCCTTGTGGGTGCACGGTTGCTCAAGCCGCATCCACATAATTCACAAGTCCTTTGGGCATGATAAAGTGTTCAAGGGGTCTAACCTTAAAGTCCAACTATCAAGCCAAAGCAATATAACATACTACGGTTCAACACTTGGCTCGTTGTACCATCCGATTGCCAAGATTTATTTAAATCCAATATCCACTCATTCCCTAAATTTCAAATCAAATATATGTAAGGACCATTAGATTCTACACTTCAAAAGCTTTCCAATGGCATGTGAACCTCCAAAAACGGACGTACGGTTAAAAAGTTATGGCCATTGGAAGTTCACACTATTGGGCCCAATGGGCTTACCTGCTCGAGCGAGCCAAGATCCGCTCGAGCAGACAGGCTTCTGTGACACATTTTCTGGGCAGAAACTGATCCTGCTCGAACGGCCAAAGCTTGGCTTGAGCTGGGAGCACGCTGTGACACATTTTGAGCTCAGTTTGCTCTGTTTTCTGGGGTTCTTTCTTCTAAACCTAAAACCCATCTTACAAGGCATAATCTTGGACAAAAATGAGCCACCAAAGTGCTCACAAAACCCTAAAATTGTCCAATTTACATTCCACATTGAATCAACAAGAGAACAATCCATTTCTTACATCAAAGACATGAACACAAATCCATTTGAGCAAAGAAATGGGTACCTAACATGATTGAACATATTCAAAAAATCAAATAGGCATACATTCATACATTTATATAAATTTAACTTGCCTTGGGTGCTTGAAGCTACTAATCACAGTCCAAGCTAAAAATGAAGCTCTATTGCCCAAACAAGCTCTTCAAAAAAGAGAAACCCCCAAAAGTAATGGAGAAGATGAAGTCCTACAATGGTGAATGAAAAGATTGAGTTTGAAATCCACATGCAACACCAATATAGCCTTCAAAATTCAGATTTGAACAATGAGACGCGAGTCTTGAATCAAAAAGCTTACCAAAAGTGTTGAGAAATGAAAACAAGGTTGTCCTAGGCTTGAGAGTTGAAACCCTTGTTGTAGAGAAGAAGGAAGACGTAATGGAGATGGATCTCTTCACATGCAAGAGGTCTCCTTGGCTGGTTGTTTGAAATGAGGAAGGAGATGAAGTTGTTGAGAAATAGAGAAGAAGATACTCAGTTGGAAAAAATGAAGAAGGAGAAGATTGTTGGAGTGGAGTTTTAATTGAAACTTTTCTGGGCCTTGCATGCACACCCAGATTTAAGATCAAAATTTCACAAAAGGGCTTCCTGCAGATATTTGGGCCAAAATGGATCCGAATTTGGGTCAGTTTGGGTGCAAGTAAATCGGGTCAAAACATGAAAATTAAAGACTATGAAATGCTCTATACAATGCACTAAAATCCTAAAAAAGTTTTAAATTCACAAATAAAACCCAAAACACTCCAAAAGTCACAGTCTACCTAGTAAATAGTCAAACCCAACTAATTCTACCTAATCAAGCCCAAACACATACAAAACATCCATTAAACTATTAATCTCAATTAGTTAGCGCTAAAATGAAATTAAGGCGGGTTGGGGTATTACATCCTCCCCTCCTTAGAACATTTGGTCCTCCAAGTATGAATCATACCTCGGTAAGAAGATGAGGATACTTCCTTGCTCCTCTAATTCCCACATGGCTTCCTCCGGACTGTGGTGCTCCCACAAGATCTTCACCCAACGTATTGTCTGGGTACGCAACACCTGCTCCTTGACTTCAATCACATGCAAAGGCTTCTCATCGTAAGTTGCATCTGCTAGGATCTCTAAGGGTTCGTACTCTATGACGTGAGACGGGTCCGGAACGTATTTCCTCAATATAGACACGTGGAAAACATTATGCACTGCCGCAAGATCTGGGGGAAATATTAGTCTATAGGCCAAGTTTCCGACTCTGCTACGAATCTCGAACGGTCCCATGTATCTCGGTGACAACTTGCCCTTCTGCCCAAACCGAATAGTGCCCTTCATCGGTGAAACTTTAAGGAACACCTTGTCTCCCACCTGAAACTCAAGATCTCTACGTCGGCGATATGCGTAGCTCTTCTACCTACTCTGAGCTGTCTTCAACTGGTCATATGCAAGTTTGACTTTAGCACTAGTCTCACCAATAATTGTAGGTCCATGGAAGCTTCTGACGCTAACTTCTTCCCAACAAACCAGTGACCTGTACCTCCTACCATAGAGAGCTTCAAACGGCGCCATACCGATACTCGCATGAAAACTATTATTATATGCGAACTCGCACAAAGCCAAGTCTCGATCCCACTCTGACTTATAGTCCAAAACGCACATTCTGAGCACATCCTCAAAAGTCTGGATCTTCCTCTCCGATTGTCCATCTGTCTGCGGATGGTAAGCGGTGCCGAAAGTCAACTAAGTGCCCATGGCCTGCTGGAATGACACCCAAAACCTCGAAAAAAATTGGCTATCTCTATCTGATACAATCAAAGCTGGAGTCCCATGCAACTGAACAATCTCTTTAATAAACATATCGGCCATCGTATGCATCTTAATCCCTGTCCTGAATGGCACAAACTGTGCAGACTTAGTCAATCCGTCGACGATCACCCAAATAGTATTGTTGTGCCTTGATGTCTCTGGCAATCCTAACACAAAATCCATGGTAATGTGCTCCCATTTCCACTTGGGTCTCTTCAACGGCTTCAAAAGTCCTGGGGGCTTCTTATGTTCTGCCTTGATCTTCTAACACATCAAGCATCTCGAAACGAACCCAGCAATTTCTCTCTTCATGTTATTCCACCAAAATCGACCCCGCGGATTCTAATACGTCTTAGTACTACTGGGATGCATAGAGTATCACGCATGATGCGCCTCTGACATGATCTGATCTTTAAGGTTTTCAACATTTGGTACACACAACCTATCCCGGAAATATAAAACACCATCCTTAAGTCTAAAATATGGCTTATTTGCAATTCTGTCTCTAACTCTGGCCAATTCGGGATCCTGAAACTGGCCATCCTTAATCTGCTGAATCAACTACGGTTCAGAAACTGACATGGCTGCCAACATCACCTTCTCACTGACAAACTTTATCTCAACATTTAAGTCTCTGAAAGTCTCAACCATAGCCCACTCACCTTGCAAACCAACCAAAGTGACTGACGTCCGGCTCAACGCATCTGCCACTACATTCCCTTTGCCCGGAAAGTACCGAATTGGAAGTCATAATCAGCCATCAACTCTAACCAACGGCTTTGCCTCTAATTCAAATCCTGCTCTAAGAAGAGGTACTGCAAGCTCCTATGATCAGAGTGAACCTCAAACCTCTCTCCATAGAGATAATGTCTCCAAAGTTTCAAGGAAAATATTACCGCTGCTAACTCCAAATCATGCATGGCATAATTCTTCTCATGATCTCTTAGCTGTCTAGATCCATAAGCCACTACCTTTCCATTCTGCATTAAGACACAACCTAACCTAACCTTCGAATCATCAATATAGATCACAAATCCTCCATTCTCAGTCGGTAAGGTCAACACTGGGGCTCTAGTAAGCTTCTCCTTAAGCAACTGAAAATTAGCCTCACATTCCGGAGTCCAAAAAAATGGAACATTCTTCCTATTCAGCTTGGTCAACGGAGCTAAAATCTTAGAGAAATCTTCAACAAATCTCCTATAGTATCCAGCCAATCCTAAGAAACTCCTGATCTCTGCTACATTCTTTAGGCTTTGCCAATACACTATTGCCTCTATCTTAGATGGGTCAACTGCCAAACCCTCCTTAGAGACTATATGCCCAAGAAAAGCTATTTGCTCCAACCAAAATCACATTTGTTCAACTTCGCATATAATTGATTGTCCCTCAACAGTTGCA
This sequence comes from Persea americana, assembly GCA_029852735.1. Lineage (NCBI taxonomy): Eukaryota > Viridiplantae > Streptophyta > Magnoliopsida > Laurales > Lauraceae > Persea > Persea americana. The sequence continues at coordinate 21,634,651 of CM056811.1, forward strand.
ATGAAGTTCTCAGATGCTCTGCATGATCTTCATTAGACTTTGAGTACATCAAGATGTCATCAATAAAAACAACTGTAAATTGATCCAAGTATGGGGCAAAGATTATGTTCATCAAAGACATGAAAACTCCCGGGGCATTGGTTAATCCAAAAGGCATAACTAAGAACTCATAGTGTCCATACCTCATCCGGAAAGTTGTCTTGGGAATATCTTGATCTCTAATCCTCAACTGGTGATAACCAGATCTAAGATCAATCTTCAAGAAATGAGTTGCACCTTACAATTGATCGAATAATTCATCAATTCTAGGCAGTGGATTTTTTTTTTTATAGTCACTTGGTTAAGCTGCCTATAGTCGATACACAACCTTAAGGTGCCATCTTTCTTCTTCACAAATAAAACAGGAGCTCCCCAAGGAGAAATACTAGGGCGAATAAAACCCTTATCAAGCAATTCTTGCAACTGAACTTTCAATTCTTTAAGCTCTGTAGGTGCCATCCTGTATGGTGCTCTAGAGATTGGGGCTGTCCCCGGCATCAACTCTATAGTAAAATCTGTCTCCCTAATAAGTGGTAAACCAGACACTTCATCCGGAAAGACATCCGGGAATTCATAGGCTACTGGAATGTCTTCTAACTGCTTAGGCTGCTTGTCCTCTAGGATAAAAGCTATGAAACCCTCACAACCACTACGGATTAGCCTCCCTGCCTTAAGAGCTGAAATCAACCTGGTATCTAACCTCTTCTTAGACCCTTCAAAGATCACTCCTGCACTAGACTCATCTATCCTGAGGGTCACAGTCTTATGGAAGCAATCCATACATGCCCGATACTTCGCTAGCCAATCCATTCCTAAAATAACATCAAAGTCATGCATAGCCAAGACTATCAAATCTGCAGGCATCACCAACTCACCTATCTGCACCCTACACTATGGGTAAAATAAATCACAAACTGCCCTCCTGCCTACCAGGGTAACAATCGCAAGTACAACATGCAACTGCTTAAGTCTACCTCCGATCGTCATGGCGAAGTGAGGTGCAATGAAAGAGTGTGTGAGTCCAGAATCAAACAAATCGCTAGTATCATGATCACATACTATGATCTTACCATCTACCACGATGCATGTCGCCTCAGTCTCGTCATAAGCCATCGCGTACACGCGCCTTGACCTCTGTCGAACCGACTTTTACTGAGCTGGCCCTTGTTGTTGTTGTTGTTGTTGCGGTCTTTGAGCTCCAGGCAAAGCCTGTCTATTGGGTTGGGCCTGAATGGGTGGATGGGCCAGAATTCGGACTAACTCTGGCGATCTCACACTGATTCGAGCAGTCCTCCATGGTGGCATTTTATGTGAAACAATTGGGTTAGCACAAGAAATAAAACAAAACCTAGGAAATCCCCAAAGAATTAGTACACCCAAACGTCGTATCGTATCGTCACATCGTGCCCTAGTTCTAAGTCTTTTAAATATCTTAGAACAACATATGCTCTGATACCAAACTTACATATGTCACACCCCAAGCCCAAGACTGCACTCATCTCGAGGAGCGACAAACGCCCGCATGGGGATTCGAGTCAAACTTGTTGACCCTTCGTCCCCACGAACGGAATTCACCCACAGGATATCACATGTAAGGTTCAAATTTCCATAAACCTATATTTCCACCTGTATAGCTTTTATCTCATCGATATCCAATTGTAACCCAATAATATCACATCCATCAAGATATAGAGCATAAAAGTTCATGAGCATAGATTTAAGTTCAATAGATAAGGTGAAAGAAAGAAGTAAAGTTAAAAGTTACAAGTCATAGTCTAAAACAAGTTTATAAACTATAACAAATATGTGGCAATTCCAAGCCATGGTCCATATGTAGTGTGACATCCAAGCTCAAAGATAAGATGTCTAAAAGACATCTTTTGAAGTCCATTCAGCTACGTGATGGGGAGATTCCTCCTCCTCGTGGATCTTCGGGGCGGTGGCATCAATGTATTCACCTGTAACGCCAAGTGTAGCACTATTAGACTAAGCTAAGCAAGATAAACAGAAATAAATCATATATCATATGGCAAATGAATAGTTAGACAGGTATAAATCACAAGAAGTCAAAGCATGATCACTGGGCAAGTCTGTGCATGAATAAACATGAGGCGTACGAATCATAGATGATAGATATACACAATAGCAAAACTAAATGGCACATCCACGTTAGCTATATTCTCTCAAACTAATCATGTAAACATGAATGTATAGTAAGAGAAAAAACAGAACAAAATAGAACAGAGCGGTGCCACTAGGAGACAAAGGGCCCAAAACTCTCCATCGTGAACCTAGGGTGCCGATCAGACCCTCAGAATATAATCTCATCTGCAGAGGGCCATAAATATATACTAAACCCACTTTTAGCTGGGTCCGACTTAGATAGGGTCAAAGCCAAGTGGTGCCGACTCATGGAATGAAGTGTACAAAATAGCAGAACATATTACAGAAACAGATCATATCATATAGTACATGTTAGGGATTTTGTTTGTTGCTAATTTGATGGATACACTATCACTTTCACCTACAACCGATCACACACACATGCAACGTAGTTTGGACCTTGAAATCTGGAGCCTAGACTTGCATATGTATTTGATTTTCAAAGATTTCATCCTACATGTTTTAGATCTTAAAATACATTTTCAAAAGGTTAATTCTTCATGCATGTTTTTGTAAAATCAAGTGAGGCATCATGGTTCATGATTTGCATAAAAATTTCATTTTTAGAATCCTAAGTTATGCATGAATCACATTGGCCCTGAGCTCCTAGTTTTATGTTTCAGATTTTTCAAAATTCAAAAGGAACTGCAGCCAGGCCAGTGTACCCGGTCGACATCCTGAGGGATCCGGTCGACCGAGTAAACTAGCCGTTGGAAAATATGACCGTTGGACCCGTTCGACCGGATGCCAGGGATGTCGACCGGGTGAACTAATTTCTGGACAGACTTTTTCTATTTAAGTTCATTTCATCCCTCACTTCAAAGAGGCTTTTTGGTTGAATCTTTGGAGCTGTTTTGAAGCCTAAGAAAGGGGAATGAACTGAAGAGGCTAGAGGGAAATGGAAATCCAAAAGGCTTGAGATAAAGGTATATCTTTCCAAGTTAAGCTCTGATTCCCATCTTTTTTAAATCCATGCATGTTCAAAATCTTTGAAAACTTATTTCAGCATGATTTCTAACTTAGACTGAGTTGTTTTACAAACATCAAATCACATAAGCATATTAGATTATTTTGCAAACATTCATGTCTCAATCACATGTGTTTTGACCTTTAAACTTTCATACAACTTGTGTAGTTTGATAGGAATGCTTTTCCAAGTTGTTTTTATTAACTCATGTGATTAGTTCATCACTTCAATCATAGATTTCTATGCTTAGATTTTTAAATGCATCAAGCATTCATTTAAGAGCTTCATTTTAGAAATTGATTAAAGTAAACATTCATACACTTTGAGCACTCACCTTAGCTACTTGTTGGTGTATGATTGTATCTTGTTTTAAACTTTCAGTACATAATCAGGACTTATAAAAAATGTAACGGAACAGCTACTGAAGCAGATATAAACACAAACACCTGCATAAACAAGGTATACAAGAACTAAACAGATATATAATCAACCCTACAAGACTATTGAAACGGAATGCAATGCGTGTACATAGATCATATACGGGATCAAGATATAAAACAAGCCAATCCTACAGTCTTGGGAAGGCTCGAGGTCTTCACCATCCAACTCGGTGTAGTACTAAGGATTTCGGTGTTAATGGCCTACAAAAGAACCCTTGGCGTTACTTAATTTGAGCACCGGATCCCTTAGTCTAACACATTTGGTTCGGATCTCAATTTCGAAGAACACGAGGCCCCTTGTGGGTGCACGGTTGCTCAAGCCGCATCCACATAATTCACAAGTCCTTTGGGCATGATAAAGTGTTCAAGGGGTCTAACCTTAAAGTCCAACTATCAAGCCAAAGCAATCTAACATACTACGGTTCAACACTTGGCTCGCTGTACCATCCGATTGCCAAGATTTATTTAAATCCAATATCCACTCATTCCCTAAGTTTCAAATCAAACATATGTAAGGACCATTAGATTCTACACTTCAAGAGCTTTCCAACGGCATGTGAACCTCCAAAAACGGACGTACGGTTAAAAAGTTATGGCCATTGGAAGTTCACTGTTGGGCCCAATGGGCCTACCCGCTCGAGCGGACAGGCTTTTGTGACACATTTTCTAGGCAGAAACTGATCTTGCTTGAGCGGCCAAAGCTTGGCTCGAGCGGGGAGCACGCTGTGACACATTTTGAGCTCAATTTGCTCTTTTTTCTGGGGTTCTTTCTTCTAAACCTAAAACCTATCTTACAAGGCATAATCTTGGACAAAAATGAGCCACCAAAGTGCTCACAAAACCCTAAAATTGTCCAATTTACATTCCACATCGAATCAACAAGAGAACAATCCATTTCTTACATCAAAGACATGAACACAAATCCATTTGAGCAAAGAAATAGGTACCTAACCTGATTGAACATATTCAAAGAATCAAATAAGCATACATGCATACATTTATATAAATTTAACTTGCCTTGGGTGCTTGAAGCTACTAATCACAGTCCAAGCTAAAAATGAAGCTCTATTGCCCAAACAAGCTCTTCAAAAAAGAGAAACCCCCAAAAGTAATGGAGAAGATGAAGTCCTACAATGGTGAATGAAAAGATTGAGTTTGAAATCCACATGCAACACCAATATAGCCTTCAAAATTCAGATTTGAACAATGAGACGCGAGTCTTGAATCAAAAAGCTTACCAAAAGTGTTGAGAAATGAAAACAAGGTTGTCCTAGACTTGAGAGTTGAAACCCTTGTTGTAGAGAAGAAGGAAGACGTAATGGAGATGGATTTCTTCACATGCAAGAGGTCTCCTTTGCTGGTTGTTTGAAATGAGGAAGGAGATGAAGTTGTAGAGAAATAGAGAAGAAGATACTCAGTTGGAAAAATGAAGAAGGAGAAGATCGTTGGAGTGGAGTTTTAAATGAAAATTTTCTGGGCTTTGCATGCAGGCCCAGATTTAAGATCAAAATTTCACAAAAGGGCTTCCAGCAGATATTTGGGCCAAAATGGATCCGAATTTGGATCAGTTTGGGTCCAAGTAAATCGGGTCAAAACATGAAAATTAAAAACTATGAAATGCTCTATGCAATGCACTGAAAACCCAAAAAAATTCTAAATCCACACATATAACCCAAAACACTCCAAAAGTCATAGTCTACCTAGTAAATGGTCAAACCCAACTAATTCTACCTAATCAAGCCCAAACACATACAAAACATCCATTAAACTATTAATCTCAATTAATTAGCACTAAAATGAAATTAAGGCGGGTTGGGGTATTACACCATCAAAATTCTATTTTGGTTCAGATTTGGGGAAAACCCCTTCCCTCATCATCCATACTTGTAGACAATAAAAGTAGGGCCTTGCCCTCTTCCACATACAACATAAAGCCCTCTCATCAAGTCCATTCAATCCTAAACCATCCATTTAATCCATTCAAGTCAAACCATTCCAATTATCATGTTTTCATCAAAACAATAAAATGAGCATAAGGTCATCTAAACATCATCCATTATCAAATCAAGGAAAGACAAACATATCAAGCATACTTATACATATTGACTTGCCTTGATAAAGAGCTAAAACCAAAACAAAGAAGAATTAGGGAAAAATCCTCCTTGGGGCTCAAACTTGTGCAAATGGCTTCTCAACCTAAGATCTCTCTACAAATGAATGCAAAGGGAGGGGATGAGCTTCTCTAATCCATTTCTAAGCCAAAGGAAGAAGATTTACCAAGTTTAAAATCTTTAAGAGCTTACCTAGCCAAGGTTAGCGGATGAAAAGCTTAGAAAAGTGAATGGGTGGAGCCTTGGGAGCTTAGGGAAAGAGATGTGAAGCTTGGATGTCGATGTCGGAGCTCTGTTGACTGTCTGCAGTGAGGAGGCAGTGAAGGGGGGTGAGGTTTTGGAGCAACAAAAGTGAAATGAGAGAGGAGATAAAGATAAGAGATGTGTTGGGTTATATTAGGTTTGGTTATGGACTAATTATAATTTAGTCATTGGTTTCACTAATGTGGATATTTGGGCCTCTTCAACGCGTCAGTTCGAAACGCGACTGAAGGAAAAAGTTCATAAAATGCCGAGACCTACCCGATGCACCCAAACTCACAAAAACTCATAATCTCATAAAAACCCCTGAAAATTTTCCGAAATTGCAAACCACCCCCTACTGTACCCAAACGCGCTCCGAATCACACGAGGTTTCACACGCATGATCCAAACGTCAAACCGGACTTGCTAATACTCTAAACAAACTTAGTAACTATTCAAGAAATTAATTATAATTAATAAGGGTTCAAGGGACGGGGTGTTACAATCACCAATATCACTTGCAGACTACAATAGGCAATGACCATAATAAAAATGAATGGTGACTTCCATTCAAGGAATTTAAGTTAAAAGAGGGTGCTCGCGCTCAAATACTTGAAAAGAAAAGCTCTTATCTGTGAAAACTCAATTAGAAGCACGGGTATTCTATAGTAAGGGGCCATTGTTTCTACTTGGTTATAGAGACGGCCTGATGCAAAGCTTGAGAAAAGATCTGAAATACTCTTTCGCTCGACACAAATCAAAGGTGAAAGCACATAGTCCCCAACTTCCAGCGTCACAGGTATAATCCGCATGCCTTTCTGGCGGAGAACATTTGGGAGGCTGCTCATAAATTCTCTTATGTCGACTATGACCTGGAAAACAATACGGAGAACCGTATTGACAAGGAAAGATTATTTGACAATAAAATCTAATGTATACAGATACTTTTCCTTATAATAGTGACCTGCGTCTCTCTCTCTGCTGCCTTTCTACCACCTGCCTCCCTAGTTATTGAATTCTGTGAAATCAGCGACTCATTGGATGCATCTAACCCAAGACAACGCCCATCCTGGTAAAAATCCAGGTCAGTTAGCCACTATTATGGGTAATACAACTTTTGAATGTAAAACGTAAAAGTCATTAATGGAAATTGTCTACAGTAACAAAAGCACGACAGCATTCATCTAAATCTGTTATATGTTATAAGCTGCACAGGGATTGGTAGAATTCTTGTCATGACTTAAATTGCATGAAAAACAATCATATTGACGAACATTAGTGGTCTATACTCTTTAGGTTTACCAAAGGAGGGCAAGGCCCATGCCAGACAAGACTCCATCAACGACACATAAGAAAAGCACCATTAGCCCACTTCTGGACAATAAGGCAGCATAAGAACCCAGTGGAAACATTCACCTCTTTAATAGTGTGTTTTATTTTAATGTTACCACTTCTTTATTAGTTAGTTACTATTTCTTAAATTTGGTTGCTTAATTACAAGATTTGGCTCAGGATGGATCAGAATGGAGAAATAGAATTCATGTAGCTGACCCTAAAATGGTTGGGACAAGACTTTGATTATGATAAGTCAGAACTCTTAAAGGAAAATCTGTCATTGTTGCTTCCAATTACAGAATATTAAAATTTTAAAATATGCATTGAAGAAGAAATAAAAGGAGGCTACCTGAATGCAGGGGAGAAGAAATAAAAGAGCACAGCCCAAACTACCCAGATATAAAGAAAAGAAAATGAAGGAGAAAGAAGGAGAGGAGGAATTGGAAGATGAGTTCTGAAGCCTACTTGGCAGCAGCAGTCCTTCAATCGAACGAACTGCGAACTGAAAAGGGGGGATAGGGCCTTTTTTCTGTTAAAAGAAAAGTTACTGAAAATTTAAATCATGCACTCTAATTTTTTTATTCAATAACGTGTTTCAGCTGAAATGGTCCAAAATTTTCACCAAGAAGAATTGCTTGGCGGGGCGTGGTGGGGCGGGGGTGGGAATTTTCAGTTTGGTTGACTGACTGAACTGAAATTTTTGGGAAATTTTGGCTGAACCGGTATTTTTTAGCCCAACCGAAACGAACTTCGTAATTATGGCATGAATACGGAACACCCCGTTCTCTTCTAGAGTGCCCTAGTCCGCTCTATAGCTAGGTTTTAGCATGCTTATTCATGCTGTCCTTACTCTTCAGTTGTGGTTGGTGGTTTGGAACAGGGAAAAAACCTGGCTGTGATTGGTCATGAGGCTAGAGAGTTTGGGTGTGTCGAGCTTTTTGATTAACAAGTTGACGGATTTTTTTTCTTCTTGACTTGGATCACATAGGAGGTAACCGAGAAGTGGCACAAGTGAACAAAAGGAAAACTACATCAACAACAAGAGAATATTGATGTCTGTCTCTATGACTAGCGCATCCTAAATTATGATGCCCAGGTATGAGATGTATGGGTAAGGACATGATATGGCAGGCATACAGATTTTACACATAAAAAGATGAAGTATTGGATATGATATTGATACAATGCATTGCCTATTTTCAAAGATCTTGCTATCATAAGTCCAAGATCCAGATAAATTGGGGTTCAAAGGATTTAACCGTATGGACTGTTTGCTGCACTCGGAATTCATACTGGTACTCATCACATAAAATACTTATTATTAACTTTAAATTTAATCATCCTTTCTCCATTAAAAGACAAAAGAACTCCACTCTTCTATACAAAAAATAAAAAATATTTCATACTAAACAACTAAAAATAAAATACCATTATAACCCATATATATTTTATTCTCTCTTAATTTGAGGCTTTACTTTATCTTTATTTTACGGTAAAATTACCAAGGGTTTTAGGGTTAAAAGTAATATTTGGAGAGTGAGCTATAGACCCTGGAGTTGAAGATTGACTCAATAAACCAATCAACTTGCGTGAGCTTTTGTTTTTTTCTTTTTCCCAAAAGTTTTGACGGGCATTGTTCTGAAATTGAAAACTGTCGCAAATTGTTCAAGGAGATGATGAATTGAATTTTATCAAGAATGGTAGGCTTATTTTACTTTTCCTATAAAAAGGAAAAATAATTAAAACAATAAAATAAGGAAGAAACGGTTATTCATAATCTATTAATTTTTCATCAATAGGAACATAAATAAAAGGGATTTTTATGAAGAATCAGCCCTAAACCTTGATTGCATGAATTGATTAAGAAAGACCCTCCAACATAGAATTAGGGTGAAGAAGACCAATTTTCCCTGGAACGATATCGTTAGGGCTCATTTCCAAAAATCTTTTATTAGTCTTCTTCCCTAAACGATATTGTTAGGGTTCCTTTCCAAAAGAAAAAAAAAAAAAAAAAAAACTTTATTAGAGTTTTCTTTCCCTAATTAAATCATTAGGACTAGTTCCTAAAAGCTTTTTCCTCCTTCCTTGTTTCCCACTGAGAAAAAAGAATCCAATCGTCTTTTATCGCCTCTCTTCTTTTGCTTTCCATGGCCCGAAACTTCTCTCTTTTTCAGTTTTATTTCCCATTTTCTTTCCGAAATCTACAATCTCTATATGCAGAGTGAATAAATTATTGCTCTCAATGTCATATTTAAGCAACAGTTGGAAAAGTATTGTTTCCACTGTCAATTGCAAAGAAAGATCCAGATCTAGAGCTCTCACAAGGGTAGAGAACTTATTGTTGGAGTTATAAGTACAACCTACAAAGCCTATTGAATAGATTATTAATATGCATTTTGATATTTGTGATAGAGGAGGTTCATCTATTCCTCTGTCTCTTGTCTATAGCCAGGATTGATCCTAGAGGCTCTCTCTCTCTCTCTCCCTCCCTCTCTTCATACATCAACCACTGAGTTGGGAACTATGAAGAAAGGGAGAAAACAAAGATCAAGGAAGATCAGGGGAAAAACCGAAAATTATTTTTTAGTTTTGAACTAGCCCTAACAATACTGCTTCAGAGAATAAGAGGGAAATTAGAAAATGATTGTTTTTTAACGAGACGCAACAATATCGTTGCAGGGCAAATTGGTCTTTTGGCTATATGCTACACCCTAATTCAATGATTTGGTGTCTTTCTTAATCAATTCTTGTAATCAGGATTTCAGACTAATTCTTCCATAAAAATACCTAATATAAAATAAAAAAATAAGATGGATACAATTATATGAAGAACATCATTGACATCATTATCTTATGAAATCATTAACGATGGAAATTATCCCACGAGGTTTGCATTGTGTGCCCCCATAGTGGGGCCCCACTTGATGGTCCCTCCGATTGGACCACACACATACTCCCCCTTGAATTACACACCCCTTGGGTTTGTACTAAGCAAATGCATTGGAGTATTGGATTGACTGCGCACCCATGCGAATAGATTGGATTTGTGGGCCGTGGATGAAAGGGTTGGGATGATAAAATGAGGCTGATTATTTTGTATATATGAGGACCCCACCTATTTCTTCAAATCTCCTAGCCCCATCCCAAAGTGGGCCAGCAAATGGGCCCCACAGTGTGGGTGCACATAGGATTCAGACTGTCATAAACGATATGTGTAAATAATCAACTATGTTTAAGATGTCATTATTACTAGGAAAATAAACAAGTTTTTGTAGTCCTTCTTGGTCTCTTTAATTCAAAATCTAAAAGGAAAAACCAAATAATCAATTTTACACGTTAATAAGGGCCCATTCGGATATGTGCAAAAGAAAATATTTATAGATTTAAATATTGACAAAATAAAATAATCCAGAATAGAATATCTGAATATTATGGTATTTTGATATTGTTGTTATTTGGCAATTCTTAATTAAGAATGTAATAGATTCTAAATTAAGCTGTTTGGCACTTGTTGTAAATTATGATATAGTTTGTTTTAGAAAGACTCTAATATAAGCTGAAACTCTAATGTTTAAATCTCTGGTGGTTTTATTCATGTCATTCACATAGATGTATAAGGTATACAACCGAGAGATACGTAGTAAGTTACAACTGATTAACAACGAGATAAAAGAGAATTAGGTTGACTGGGTCATCTATGAAAACTAGCTCTTAAGTTTAACACGACCACTCAAGTGAGACTGTTAATCATAACAATAAGCTTGTCACGAAGTAGTGAAAAACGTTGTGAACTCCGAGGCTTAGTGAACACATCATCTATCTGATTTTCAGAAGATACGAAGTGGACGTCTAACTCTTTGTGGGCCACCTTTTCTCTGACAAAATGAAAATCAATTTCAACGTGCTTAGTCATTGCATGAAAAATAGGATTGGCACTCAGGTACGTGGCGCCAATATTGTCACGCCATAGAATAGGTGTAGTAGGCATTGGAATGCCCAAATCACAATACAAAAATTGAATCCAAGCGAGATCAACGGTAGCAACAGCTAGACCGCGATACTCTGATTCGGTGCTTGACTTGGATACAGTAGATTGCTCTGATAATATTTTAAATTTCATCGGCTAGCAATTATTAGCAAAAACTTGAAGCGTTAGTAGAGGTAGCGGAAGTATTTTTTAGTATTTCCCCTTGAGTGGAGCATACTCCTCAACACTCCCCTCGGGGCCTTCAGTGGAACCCGGTCGGAGCACTTTTGGTGTCACGCTTTTTTTTTCACGCCGAATCGTTCATCTTGGGATTCGAACTTGCGACCTACTGGCTCTGATACCATCTAAAGTTTAAATCTCAAGTAGTTTTATTCATCTCATTCACATAGATAGATAAGGTATGCAACCGAGAGATATGTAGTAAGTTACAACTGAGTAACAAAGAGAGAGGATAAGGTTGGCTTGGGTCATCTATGCAAACTAGCTCTTATCTTTAATAGAAACCAATATCTACCAAAGTTTTTTTAATTAAAAATAGATGATAAAAATAGTGATTTAATAACTTTATAATTTTCTTTCAAGCCCTTTATAAAAGGGGCCAAGGTAGATTAATTGTCGTGAATTGTCTAAAACTACCGACTATGTAATTAAAAAAATATACAAGTGAAAACTTTCAAATATTTCTAGACAACCAATTTTAGAATTATATTTCTTAGAATTCACAGGTTTCCAATCCATGCAAACAAATAGGCCCATTTTTATTATAAAATTGATATTGGAATGTGATACATGAATTCCATCCAGTAAAAGCTTCTCTCATAGTATACCACTATAAGATTCATAAGTTTTCATAACATGAATCTAGGTATCGAGTTTTTCTCTATCGGATCTATCCAGTGGTAGGCTATGATACTCATGGACACAAATCCGAAAAATATTGATTACAGAATGAGAATCTTTGTTTGTTAGTAGCCTCTCCCTTTTCTCTTTCAACCAAACACCAACTAAAACCCATTTTCATATTGAATTACATGGAGGGAAAGTAACTAACTCATATATAAGTCCAATGTAGACTATCAAAGAATATAATAAAGCATCACTTTAAATTAGAGAAGAGGATCTGGAAAAGGGAAGAGTGAGAGGAAAAGAGAACATAAGAGGAGAGGGGAAAAAGAGAAGTAGAGAAGAGGGGAGGAAGATTCTTGAGGCATGATCAATCTTCTAGTTTTCTCGATTGTCTACACTGTTGTTATATTTTGCCTGAATTGTTTATTTCCAGCTCCTCATTGAGGCGTTGGTCAGTACCATCATGGAGATTCTTGAGGCATGATCAATCTGCAGTGGGGCCTATTTGGTCAATGTGGACAGTGGCGCACTCATGAGATTTGAGAAATTTCTTAAATAAAACCTTAAAATTTTTATTTTATTATTTAACTTCTTAACTTGATCATTGCTCGCACCACCCAAATGAAAATCCTGGGTTCACCATTGATTACGTGGAAGATCACTGAACCATGTGGCACTGCTTGTACAAAGCTGAGTTGCTTCAAGACGCAAATGGCTATTTGGTTGCCAAGGGAAATGCAATATTAGATTTCTCATCAGATCTGAAGCTCTGCTTTTGGTTTGATTTCACTTTAATTTGAGAATAATGAAACACCTAGAACTTGAATGTCATTATGTTCCTAGTTTCTATTTAAAGTGTACACATTGGATGGAATTATTTATATTTCAGATATCTCAACCAATTTCTCAGCTTATGAAAAGTGAGAAAAAGATCCATTGTTGGCCGTGCTTGATGTTTTCCCATTATTTGACTTAAGAAAGTGGCTTCAGTGAAGAATCAATGCTGAGTGATGGATATTTACAAAATAACTGCCGACGAAAGATGGAGAGGTCAAATATCCAATGTTTCTTGTAAGGATCATAATCCTATTATAATTAGTATTGGCAAATTCATTTGGTATTGGACAAAACCTGAGATTTATTTACAATTGTATTTTTAGTGGGACTGCCCAAGAAAGATGGCTACAAGACGTATTCAATCAAAATTCTCAGGCTACATGGGTGCACCGTGTACAAGTCAGTGCTGTGAAGTTTTCTATTAGCATCACATAGGACTTTTGTCATGATGACATCACACGAGAACTTTTGCCATCACATGGGGACTTTTGTCGTGATGACATCATATGGGAAAGAAAAGAGTTAAAGAAAGTCATATTGGCTCAGATCTTGTCTCCTCATGTCTTGACATACAGGTAATACAAAGCATGCTAGTCATATTGGCTCGAAATCCGTGCATAAAGAAAGAAGCTCTTTTGAGTGAATGCAGAACCTTCACGCGCTCGATCGCCTGGGTTGCGGAAATTCAGATTCGGCTAAACTCTATTTCCTAATTTCTCTCCTCTTGCCAATTCTTGTTCTATCCATCTTAGAAGACTTCATGCACGACCTAAAGGCTATATATTGAGGATCAAAGAAAACCTAAAGAGCACTACTTACTCTTCTCTCCAATTCTAAGCCATAGAATCAAATTGAAAGATCTTTTCTTCTCCAAAGCTTCATCAAGATGTTGCGCTGAAGTTCTTGCTTTGGAGTTCCTTTCTTCTACTCATCTGAAGTTTATTCATCTTGAAAAGGCATTCAAGGTGGTTGGCTCAAACAAGATGAAGGTGAATGGCGACTAGTCGGCAAGATCAAAGCAATCCTTAGGTTGAGTTGCAACTGGGAAAGAGTTGTCAGTTTTTTTATAACTTTTGATTTATACTGCTTGGTTGTTTGTTGGCCTAGACAGTAAGGCCTATGGTATCTTTCCTGACTTGGGTTTTCCAAGTATACATCGTGTGTCCTTTTCATTGTGTGGTTACTTGCATTAAAATCTGGATTAGTAGAAATTACTAGTTTAATCACTTGGTTTGGAAATCTAATAGAGATATTGTTATTGGGACCTAAGCCTAAGTCAAGGCTAGTTTTTCAATTGGTATCAGAGCGGGTTGCACTAAGTTATTTTGTGATCTATTTAACAGTATACTCTAATGGATTTCAGCAGAGAATGAACATCTACTAACAAGCTCCCTTTTTTAAAAGGAACTAATTATGCTTACTGGAAGGTAAGGATAATTGCTTTAGGGCTATAAACGATCAGGTCTGGGATATCGTAATGGAGGGATATTTTGATCCCACCGTTGTAGAAGGCAAATTAAGATTGAAACTCAAAACCCAATGGACCGATGCTGAAAAGACCAAGTCTAATTGTAATAATAAAGCTATTAATGCAATCTACGACGGAGTGACCCTGGCAGAATTTCACAGAATTTCTGCATGCCCTAATGCCAAGGCGGCACGAGATCTGTTAATGACTATCCATGAGGGAACAATTACTGTCAAGCAAACCAAACTCCAAAACTTGACAACCGTTTTTGAGACGATTCCGATAAAAGATTATGAATCTTTTGACGAGTTCAAATTCTAAACTGACTAAAATTGTGAACTCAAGTTTTAATTTAGGAGAACCTATTCCTCAGCTTAAGATTGTCAAGAAAATATTAAGGTCCCTCCCGAAAAGGTTTCATCCAAAGGTAGTTATCATTGAGGAGTACCAAGGTCTAAACTCCCTCAATGTGGAAGAGTTAGTTTGTAATTTACAGACATATGAAGCCAACCATTGTTAGAGCAAGAATGGTAAGGAGATTGCACTCAAGTCTTCCAAATCTATGGACTGTAGTTTTGAATCAGATTATGACTCAGATGACGTCAAGTTTGAGAATTCAAAAAGATGTTGAAGAATAAAAGGCTAAGAAGGATGGAAACAACATGGCACCTTACAAGACCAAATCTATGCCTCATTCTAAAAAGAACCCATCTAAGGGATCCTCCAAGCCTATACAATGCTATGAATGTCAAGGCCATGGTCACACTGCTGCTAAGCGTGCTAATAAAAGGGAAAAGAGCAAAGGTAAGGCTCTTAATGTTTCTTGGGAAGAGGATACGGATGAGGATACAAGTGAGCCTAAATCTCCTAATGATGACTTTAAAAATTGTGTTTCTTTCATGGCTTTGTCTACTGTCCCTTCTATGCAAGGCTTATCTGACAGGGAATCCAAGTCCGAAAAAGATTTAGAATCAGATGATTTCTCAGTTAATGAAAAGGACTGGGAAACTACGTATAAGAAACAGTTCCAAGATTCCATACGCATGTCAAAGATCAACAAGAGAAGAACTTTAAAACTGAAAGAAGTGAAATCTCAAAATTCTTCTTTAATTGCTCATCTGGAAGAATCACATCCTAAGGGATGCTATAAAAGTCCAACATATAATATTATCTAATAATCTGATTACTCCAGGTAAGGAGACTAAATTGTTGAAGCAACAAGAGCTGAAAACAAAATCTGACATGGACAATTTGAAGAAAGAGTTGAGTGACTATCAAGCTGAAAAGATTGATTTAATTGGAAAGCTCAAGTTGATAACCTTTGAATTGTCAACTACAAAGGCCTCTCTGAATCGTATGAACAAAGGGTCTATGAAGCTCGAAGAAATACTTGGAAACCAAAAGGCTGACTCGTCTAAATTTGGAATTGGCTACACTCATGGAGTTTCATCCTCAAAAGATAAACGTAAATCTATATTTGTTCGAGGACCCATTGTTTATGGAACAACTTCAATTGTTCATAAGGCTCCAACCTTGAAATTTGTGAATCCTAAGACTGTGCCAAAGCCTAGATTCACCCCCACATGTCACTTTTGTGGAATCAAAGGGCACATTAGACCACACTACATTAAGATGATAAATCATATGAGAAATTAGCAGATGAAGAATTCTTTTTCTTCTCAACAAGTCAAGACTAAGGCTGTCTGGATTCGTAAGTCTGACATATGTTGTAATGTGTTCTACACTGTACTGTCTAAATCAATTGAGAATGCTAAGGTTGAAACGAAACCACCCCCCCCCCCCCCCCCCTAAGCCCCTAGGGATTGGCCTACCAACCTGATCCTCCAATTGTGTTCTGGATTGCACATGCATACTTTTTCGGACTGATGTTGAGATTATCTGGCATGTGATACACCTTGATTTGTTGTTGGTTTTTAGAACTAAATTTCTTTATTTACAATTTAAGGATTTTGATCATGTTCACAAGTACACATGACTCACTTGGACACTCACTTAGGGTTAATGTGAAACTAGGATTGATAAGATCCATGGTCTTAGTGGTTTTGTATTTGTTCGGAGCCTCAATTTTGATTTTCCTACTTCCCTATGCTCTCTTCTAAATGTCTATACCTATATATGTGTGTGTGTGACCCAAAGTGCATAGAGATTTCTGTAGACTGATGCAACGAAACTGAATAATGACTAGGTCTCCTCCATAGATCTTATATTTCTCTATCCCATAGGGTTCATAAATTTCTACAAAAAATGAGCACTCAGACTTGAACATTTTATATGTGGAGAAGTTCATGAGAATATCTTGTATTGGGCTAATAAAGGAAAAGGGAGAAAAGGAAAAAAACAAAAAAAACAAAAGGGCGTGATATTAAGGGGGAGTTTCACATCTCATTGCTGATCGGATTGAATGTCTTTGAAAGGTCTGAAATTCGCTTTGTATTTGATGAATGTTGATTTTAGGTCGATTTGAGATTTCTTCGCGTTTTACATTTGAGATCATCTCACTCATAATTAACACACATGACAGATTCCCTAAAATTATGTTGTGCCTCATGACTTGCAAATTATTGTGTTTGAACATCAAGGATTTTCGGTTTTTAGCCTAATTGAATTTTGTACTCATGCATTTTTTTATTTTTATTTTTTTTAGGATATAGATAATATGATTTGGGGGGGTGGGGGGGGGGGGGGGGGTGGGGTACACACTTTGTCAATTATGAGCAAAAACAAGGAGAAGCTAATATAGCTCATGAGATTTTACATGCTGATTAGTATTGTTGGTTTAGTTGATAATGGTGCTGAGATTTTAGGTACTCATTAGTGTTTTTGATTAAGCTAATTAAGGTGATGATTAGTGTTTTTGGTTAAACTGATTATAGTGCTGATTAAATTTCAGAATTAATTCTAATTTTCATGATTTCACGCTTGATCTTTTGTTAAATTTTCATGAACTAGATATGCCGGGCTAAACTAAAGAGAAGATATTGCAAGATAATGTTGAACTGAAGAAAAGTTTTCTTGAATTTTACTGAGCAGGTTATATCTATACGTAGATTTTTTTTTCTTGTATTTAGGTGTTTTGTCCATAAATTGCCAAAGGGGGAGATTGTAAGGATTATAATCCTATTATAATTAGGATTGGAAAATTTATTGGGTATTGGACAAAACCTGAGATTTATTTACAATTGTATTTTTAGTGGGAGTACCCAAGAAAGATGGTTGCAAGACGTATTCAATCAAAATTCTCAAGCTACATTGGTGCACCGTGTACAAGTTAGTGCTATGAAGTTTTCTATTAGCATCACATAGGAATTTTGCCATGATGACATCATATGGGAAAGAAAAGAGTTAAAGAAAGTCATATTGGCTCAGATCTTGTCTCCTTGTGACTTGACATACAAGTAATACAAAGCATGCTATTCATATTGGCTCGAGATCCGTGCATCAAGAAAGAAGCACTTTTGAGCGAAGGCAGAACCTTCACGCGCCCACTTGACCCTGTTTCCTAATTTCTCTCTGCTTGCCAATTCGTGTTCTATCCATCTTAGAAGACTTCATGCACGGCCTAAAGGCTATATATTGAGGATCATAGCAAACCTCTTATTCTTCTCTCCAATTCTAAGCCTTAGAATCAATTTGAGAGATCTTTTCTTCTCCAAAGCTTCATTAAGATGCTACGTTGAAGTTCTTTCTTTGGAGTTCCTTTCTTATACTCATCTGAAGTATATTCATCTTAAAGAGGCATTCAAGGTGGTTGGCTCAAGCACGGTAAAGGTGAACGACAAGTAGTCGGCAAGATCAAAGCAGTCCTTAGTTGAGTTGCAACTGGAAAAGGGTTGTGAGTTTTCTTATAACTATTTAT
The DNA here is from genome assembly GCA_029852735.1 of Persea americana. NCBI lineage: Eukaryota > Viridiplantae > Streptophyta > Magnoliopsida > Laurales > Lauraceae > Persea > Persea americana. The sequence continues at coordinate 21,652,965 of CM056811.1, forward strand.
TTATAGTGCTTGGTTGTCTGTTGGCCTAGACGGTAAGGCCCGTGGCTTTTTTCCCGAGTGGGGTTTTCCACGTATACTTCATGTGTCCTTCTCATTGTGTAGTTGCTTGCTTTTAAATCTAGATTAGTAGATATTACTAGTTTAATCACTTGGTTTGGAAATCTAATAGAGATATTGTTATTGGGACCTAAGCCTGAGTCAAGTCCAGATTTTCATTTCTCAATGTTGTTATCTTCCTCTATTTTGGAGCAAAGCCAAATCTCTCTCGACACATCCACTGTTAGATTGATCACGAGTAAAACCAATTACAATACATAATAACATATGATGAAACCTAGTGCATTGGTTGGCCCACATGTGGAATCTACATCGCTCAAATGTCACTGTACTCAACTTGATGGAGCTGGCCCACATTTCACTTCCAATGGGGTTGAGCCCACTTTGGGATGAAATTATGTGGCAGCACACGATCAATCTAATGGTGGTCCCAACTTTATTTGGAGTGAAAGAATATTGCCTCGCTTATGCTAACCCTAGGTGATGCTATAGCACTATGAATTCCACTAGAGACTAGTTCAGTCCCCAGACAGAGTGTTTCAAGCTTTTTGGGGTATACTCCATGTGTTGTCTAAACAGCAGTCTAGACTTCCTATGTAGTTGCATTTCAAGAGGTATGCTATAAAAGTGCCTTTAATTTTGGGAGCTTCTATTGGAACCTAAGAAATTGGTCTCCCCACTCAAAAAAAAATAAAAAATAAAAAACAAAAAAAAAATAAAAGAAAATTCCCTTTCCTAAATTACCCCTCCTCCTTCCTCCTCTCCTTCCTCTGCCCCTTCCCCACCCCCCACCCCCCACCCACCCCACTCCTAGTTGCCGGCTAGGAGGGAGACAACCGACGGTCCCTGTCAGCAGTCCCGACCAGCCTCCCTACCCCCCTCTCTTCCTCCCTCCTCCACCTTCCTTTTCCTCTTCTTCTTCTTCCTCCCTCCCTCTCTATTCTCTCTCTCTCCCTATCTCTCCCTCCCTAGGGAGGAAGAGAGAGAACAGAGGGGGAGAGAAGGGAGGGAGGCCGTCCAAGACCGCTTGCCGGCTGGTCTCCCTCCCAGCCGGTGACTGGGAGGGGAGAGAGGGAGGAGGGTGAATGGGGAAAGGAGGCGGGGAGGAAGGAGTAGGGGTAATTTAGGGGAAAAATTTTGGTTTTTTCTGTATGTGAAGAGTGTTTTTCGGTGTGCTAGTAGAATGTCCGTTAATTTTTTACTCCTATGTAAATACTAGCTCTAATCTAATATTTGATTGCTCTCTTCTCTTATTTAATGAACACAAAAGGTAATGGGCGTAAGAGGATATGATGGAACTTGAAAGTTGTAACAATAAATCTAAGTGCAACTTATTCAAAGATTTAGCCCATGATAAAGTTGAAATGGGAGAAACACCATTCATGTCACTGACCCAACATGGTTGGATTAGGCCTTCACGATGATAATGATTAATGACAATGTTTAATGGTATAAAAATTTGTCCCACTAATAGTTCTACTCTATAGGGCAGGATTAGAGAAATCTGGAATTATTTTGACAATAAAAATCAATCATCATCAAAGCCTTGTCCCAACTATGTTGGGGTCAGCTACAGGGATTCCATTTCTCACAATCAATCATTATTTGACAATAAACCCGAACTAAAATAATTGGGATTTTAGAGGAGCCGAGCATCAAATGTTCCATTTAAAATTTTATTAGTATAAGATGTTAAGCACACACCACTACAGATCATGGAAAGGCTATTAACGAGATTCACATCATATTAAAGTAGCAGAGAACTCGTGATAATTGTTTGATAGAACCATCAGTATATTCAATGGGGATGATCTTATTGGCACGAGATTTTCAATGCCTCCCCCCGCCTTCTTAATACAAATGCCAAGTTTTCTGTTTTGTTACGCTTGACAAGATTTATACAAGTGTCTAAAACCTTTTTATTGTTAGGCACGCAACGGAAATACCTGTGATCGACAATCACCATGATACACAAACATAAACCATCAATCAATCACACATACAAGAACACAAGCAAATAATCCACAAAGATGAAGACATAGCAATGTACATGGTTCGGCAAAATCGCCTACATCCACGGAGAAAACTATCATCACTCTTTCCTCTTCTGTACTTTAGGATCAGGCTACAATAAACAACAATATATATAGCATGGTCAAAAGACCAAAATAGGCTCAACCGTGAATACAACCTTGGCTAACCCTGGCTAAATCGGAATACAAGACATTCTCGAACATTTGTGCCTCTCATATTGCAAATATTATGTTACATTTGGTTGTAGATTTCACTAATTTTCTCATCACAGTACCATGAATAGCATTAACTTGTCATCATTAGTATAGTTATGAATAAAAAATAGCATAATCAAGCGTTACTAGTTTGTAAAGTCAAAAAGGCTAACCAGGCCTCATCTATCATGTCAGGACTGAAAAACTCAGCATGAGGCAGAATGACACCTTGCTATAGCAAGGGTGGTGCAGCAACACCAGTTGGATCCGTACTCTTGAATGAAATTTGAGATGGACTACTATTCTTAATGGATTATAATTAGGAGACTTAAGCACGGATTTGAGGATATAAATTGAGCGTTTCTCATAACCCAATCAGACACAGAACATCTCTCAAGTTCTGAATTAGTGATCTAATTGAAAGAAATTTTCTCTAGAGATTTTTGAAGAGTTGTGCTGCCAAGTACTCTAGAGAGCCAGTTTCTTCTACATCTTTTGTAGAAAATTATCTTTTTGCGAGAAGATTTGAACATTCAAGCGCTGGATTGAGTCTGTTGTAATCAACGGTGTGAAGTCGTTAAAGCGTGAAGCGACACAAGGTAACTTCAGTCCTTAGGTAGGGGATATCTGGGGAGGAAATATGAGCTTCTTGTAATTGCGAGATTCATAGTGTTTGATTAGATCCAGTTCGGATCTGTGGTTTTTCAGCCGGTTAGGGTTTTACACGCAAAAATCTGGTGTCCTTGTGGTGTGTGCTTGTGATTTTATTTCTGTTGCATATTTATTGTTTTTGCACACTTTTGGGCTAATTTATTAACTGGACCAATCTAGAAATCTCATACCCTAAACTTTCAATTGGTATCAGAGTAGGTTGCACTAAGTTGTTGTGTTTGATCCAAAGAGATTTCTAGAATGGTACTCAATCGAGAAGGGACATCAACTTTTAAGCCCCCTTTACTAGATGGTTCTAATTATGCATATTGGAAGCAAAGGATGATGGGTTCCTTCAGTCCATCGATGATGATGTTTGGGATGTTATTGAGGAGGGCTACTCCATACCAACAATTGTGGCTGACGGGAAAATTGTTCCTAAACTTAAAGTCCAATGGACTAAGGATAAGAAGCATGCCTCCAATTGTAATAACAAGGCAATGAATGGTATATACAATGGAGCGTCTGCTGAAGAGTTTCGTAGTATTTCCACTTACAAAACTGCAAAAGAAGCATGGGAAGTCTTACAGACAGTGTATGAGGGAACAGACAGGTGAAGCAATCTAAATTGCAAAGGCTGACTAAAGAATTTGAAACCATCGTGATGGAAAAAGATGAGATCTTCGATCAATTCTATTCTAAGCTGAATGATATTGTCAATTATGTTTTCATTCTGGGTGAGGAAATTCAAGAAAACAAGATTGCTAAGAAAATTCTAAGGACATTACCTTCAAGGTTCGATTCAAAAGTTGATGCTATTGAAGAAAATAAGAATCTGGATACCCTCAAGGTAAACCTGCTGGTTGGGAATCTTCAGACCTTTGAAGCAAACCGTCCAGATAAAAGAAAATCAAAAGAGAAAGGTATTGCTTTGAAAGCCAACTCAGAATTAAGAAAGAAACCTGAAAAGAAAATCGAGTATGATTCTAAATCTGAGGCTAGAGATGATATGGCTGAATTGTTTAATTGCTTCATGAAATACATGAAGTCAAAACAAACCAAGTTGAAGAGTTCTAAATCTGAGAAGAAAGATTCTGTGAAAGGAACTAAGTGTTTTGAGTGCCAAGGCTATTGACACTATGCTAATAAGTGTGCCAATAAGAAAAAGGGTACAAAGAAAAAGGCTCTCAACACAACTTGGGATGAAGAGTCATCAGAAGAAGAAAAAGAACCTTTAGTTGATATTTCTGAAACTGTAAGCGGCAAGTTTGTGGCTTTCATGGATAAGTCTCTATCTGACAATGATACTGATGAAGATAATAATGACGAGATGTCAAATCGAGAGAAAGATTATGAAGAGTTGTATCATACTATATATGCTGATTGTGTCAGGATGACAAAGTATGACAACAAGATTACCATCAAGTTTAAGGCTGCTCAAGAAGACAATTCTGCATTGAAGATTGAATTAGAGCAAGCGCTTAAACAAGATCATCTCTTGGAAAGTCAGAAAAACTGCAAAACTGAAAATTTGACTACTGAGGGTTAGAAATTCAAGAATGCTGAACAAGAGATTGAGACTCTAAAAATAGAGTTACAGAAGGTGAATTCTGAAAATAAAGATTTGCAAGGAAGACTAAAGATCACTCTATCTGAGCTAGAAGTCAAACAAGCCTCTCTAAACAAGATGAACACTGGTTCGAAGACTCTTATAAACATCTTGTGTAATCAAAAGTCTCATGTTGACAAAAGCAGTCTTACTTATAATCATGGTGCATCCACTTCAAATGCTAAAGGTAAAACAATTTTTGTTTCAAGTGTTGCACATGCTACTCTACATACTGCACTTTCAAATAGTGTGCTGAGTAATACAAAGAAAAAGAATGTGTTACACGCTACACGCACATCCACTTATCACCATTGTGGAAAGAAAGGACACATTCGTCCCCATTGTAATAAGCTGAATAGTCTACCAAAGACCAAGCAATGACGGAAGAGTTTTTCTCCACACAAGACAACTTCAATTTAAGTTAGAAAATCCGATTTGCCTAAGGAGTGTACTCACACTATGCTGAAAGATCAAACTACACAAGTGTGGGTGGCTACATATAAAAAAGCCCTGATCAAAGAGGTCAAGCTCCCACCCCTAGCGCTACTACAAGGATACATTCAGGGGGAGTTGAAATTGAGGGGGAGCTACTGCATCCAGATTGACAAAAGTTGCATGATGATACTTGTTTGTCAATTTTGGACAAATATAGGAGGAGAAGAATGAAGCCAGGGGAAACTTTACAAGACAAGTGTGGGTGGCTACATATAAAAAGCCCTGATCAAAGAGGTCAAGCTCCCACCCCCAGCGCTACTACGAGGATACATTCAGGGGGAGTTGAAATTGAGGGGGAGCTACTGCATCCAGATTGACAGAAGCTGCACGATGATACTTGTTTGTCAATTTTGGACAAATATAAGGGGAGAAGAATGAAGCCAGGGGGAACTTTACAAGCCAAGGCAATTCAAGATCAGAAAAGTTCAAGCAAAGGCCATACAAGATCCACAGTGCTGATTTTTTTTTTTTTTTTTAAATTCAATGTATTTTGGGTTTTTCTTTTAGGTAGGTCATATTGTATTGTTCTAGAGAGTTTTATCCAAGAATTGCCAAAAGGGGCAGATTATAAAGTCAAAAGGGCTAGTCAGGCCTCATCTATCATGTCAGGATTCAAAAACTCAGCACGAAGCAGAATGACACCTCGCTATAGCGAGGATGAACCTCGCTATAGTGAGGGTGGCGCAGCAACACCAGTTGGATCCAAACTCTTGAATGAAATTTGATATGGACTACTATTCTTAGTGGATTATAATTATGAGACTTAAGCACGGATTTGAGGATATAAATTGGGTGTTTCTCACAACCCAATCAGACACAGATCATCTCTCAAGTTCTGAATTAGTGATCTAATTGAAAGAAAATTTCTCTAAAAATTTTTTAAGAGTCGTGCTGCCAAGTACTCTAGAGAGCCAGTTTCTTCTGCATCCTTTGTAGAAGATCATCTTCTTACGAGAAGATTTGAGGAGTCAAGCGCTGGATTGAGTCTGTTACAATCAACGTGTAAAGTTGTTGAAGCGTGAAGCAACACAAGGTAACTTCAGTCCTTAGGTAAGAGATATCTGGGGAGGAAATCTGAGTTTCTTGTAATTGCGAAATTCATAGTATTTGATTAGAATCAGTTCGGATCAGTGGTTTTTTCACCGGGTTAGGGTTTTCCGCGCAAAAATCTGGTGTCCTTGTGGTGTATGCTTGTGATTTTATTTCCGCTGCATATTTATTGTTTTTGCATACTTTTGAGGTGATTTATTGAGTGGACCAATCTAGAGATCTCGGATCCTAAACTTTCATAGTCATTCAATCAAAGAACATGAAATTAAATGATAAAATAAAGAGTGAACTGTTAATGATCATCGCATTTCACTAAACAGCTAGAACATTAAAGAATAATATTTTATTCACAGTTGTTTAAATAAAACCCAGTTTCAAGTGGCATCCTATATAAGCTTCAAAATTTCTTGAGGCATCTGCAAACTGCAATCTGGCCTTCTAGTTCTATTGCATTTCAAGAAGTATCTTAGGAGGCGTCATAGTTTTTTACGCCTCTTCCATTTAGTAGCCCAAATGTTTTCATTTTCATCAATGTTTTTCCTATTATATTTAGAGGCATATCGGATGATTTGGATATGTCCAACGCAGGCGTATAACGGTGCTGGTGAGGAAAACTTTTTCTAAGAAATGAATACACCGAAGAGGACATAGATAGAACTAGTAAGACCTACCGAACAAGTGCAACCCATCCAATAGTTTTCCTAGTTAGACTGAAATGGCGAAACATAATTCATATAGACATGGTTGATGCTCCTCTGTCCCCTCAACTGGATCGTCAACCTAAATTTGAGCTTTCGGCTCCAGAGCATATGAATAAGTGCCCCAAACATCAATTCTCTTTTACATTGAAGACAATCAGACAAAGGAGGCGGCAACTGATCCTGAAGAAGAGAAAAAAATGAAAGGCCAGACCAATTATTGATGCAGACTATTCTGAACAAGCAATCTCTTTCAAAGCCCCAACATAATGGTCAAATCGGTGGATTCAAACAACATTGATATATAATGAGAGCCCAACTTCCTACACGTATAGAATTGTTCAATCCAAACCGACTGTGGGCTTCATGATCATATGATTACGGATGTTAAGATAATACGGAGCTTGATAGAATTTGATCAGGAGCCAACTATATTCAAACAAAAAGACCATATATTAGTACTGGAACATGCACAGTGGAACCTCTCAGATCGATAGTCTAGAGATCAACAAGTAAAATGGGGCCGGGCGCATTTGGACAAACTGATCACCTGGACTGTTACAGGACAAAAAAAAAATACCTGGTTTTAATTAAGCAGTTTTTAAGGGTTATTTTACCAGGCAAACTTAACAGCAGTATAATTTTACTAGTCTAAGCTGCATTAGTTTTTATGTGCTTTCAAGTTTCAACAATGAATATCTCTGCCTCTCTTTGTCACTTTGACTGTGAGAAGTGTATCAATTCCTGGAAGAAATGCCCTATAGCCAGTAAGGATGAGAACCAGACCAACATGTACAACCTGCAATATAAAAGGTTCCTCATACTGCCTTGCAAAAATGGGGAATAAAGAAACTGCAACCTTTCCCTAGCAAAGGTCCAGCAGTTTAATTGAGGCCAGCAAGTCAAGACCTCTATTGGACAGTGTCTGCCAAGCAAGATTTATTGCATCCAAGACAAGAAGACCTTTTGACGACGGCTCCTTACCTTAGTGGTAAGGAGTCCTAGGTCTCATTGGGAGGTCTTGGGTTCGAGCATATGTGAGCTTTTATTACCTCACGTGTGTCAATTGTGTTTATTCTCCTTGCATGTATGAGTTTCCATCACCTAACATGTGTGAGTTGTACTTATGTTTCCTCGCATGTGTGAGTTTCCATCACCTCACATGTGTGAGCTGTGTTTATGTCTCCTCACATGTGCGAGTTTCTATCCTCCTTGCATGTGTAAGTTGTGACTGTCGCCCCTCTCAGGAATGAGTTCCCATCACCTCACATGTATGAGTTGTTTTACGAGTCTTCGCTGGGTTACCAAAAAAAAAGACAGAAGACCTTTTGATGGCATGGTTTGCGATCCAAATCCTTGGTAATCTGGCCTAGATGATCAGGCCACTTACGGACATAGAACCTTCTAATGATGGGAAATTGGGACCATGACTTCCAGCTTCCAGATCATGGTTTAAAATCTCTGCCGATACTGGTTCATATCGGCCGATATGAACTGGTATCGGCCCATACCGCGACGATATTTTGCCACAATACCGAGTCAGGCAAAATATCCCAAAATATCGGTTCATCTTGGCCGATATAGTCAAAATATCGGTTTTACCGACATCTCGGCGGATATTTTGAAAATATCAGCCGAGATAGACCGAGATGGAGTAATGGTCAAAAACCCTAACTTTTTGTAATTTTTTCCCTATTCCCCCATTTTCTTCTCCTCTCCCCTCATCTCCTTAGAGCAACCATGTCTCCATAGCTCATTCTCTTACATTATCCAAATTCCAACACTATTTCTTGAAGAAATCATTTTATTTAGTAAGAGAAAATCAACTTAACTCCCTTATTTTTACTATTATGTGTTTTTTATTTTTTATTTTTAGATAAAGCATAAAAATGGATGAAAAGATCATTGGCATGTCATTTTTGGGTTTGTGTTGTGTTCTTCACTTAGATCTACACACTTTCTTGCTAGATCTACTTATAAACATGATTTTGGGTGTAGAAAAATGGTGTTTTTAAATCTTCTACTTTTTAAAAAAAATTCTTGAAGTATTTATGATACTAAATAGTAAAAACTAATAGCTTATTAATAGTGTATAGATAATTATTATGTTATCTTTGTTTTCTTATATTTTATACTAACAAATCGACCATGAGCCAAAATAATAGTTGCATTATATAAAATACTGGAGAAGATAGCGAGCTGGACACAGACGGGACTCATAACTTAATGTGACCGATATTTTGATTTATTGTTGTTACTAATGGAAAAAAAAAAAAAAACATTGTTTTCTAGCATTTTCTAATATTCTGGATGTTTTGGATATTTTTTGCGATTTTTTTTTATTAAAAGAAAAATTCACACCACGACGACCGCGACGTACTGATAACCACGATTGATGCCGATATTTTATCGGTTTTTGGCCCCGGCTGATACCGTAATCGAAATTGCGATTTTAAACCATGTTCCAGATGCACCTCATAGTTTTAAGATTCTTTTGTTTTGTGTTTTATATGTTTAGTTTTTCTCGAATGAGAAGTTTCAGTTGTTGATAGACTTTCTTAGCTTTTTCTTCCTATGTATATTTGTTCTTGCTGTCGATTGATCACAAGCATAATTATTTTCCTATCACAAAAATAGTTAGTGATAGTTTTAATTTTCTCCATATTTAATTATTATCATTCCTTTTTATAATTTTTGTATGTTGATCATCACGATCCTTTGGAGCCTAAATAATACAAAGATTAAATAAGAATAGAAGAAAAAAATACTAAAGGAATACCAAAACAACCACGAGTTTTATTTCAAGTTTAATGCCTTCTCACTTTGCAAATATTCTTTTTCTTCGCTCAAGTTTCAATATTTAGATGGTTGTTGATGGAAACGGTAGATGAAAGTAATAATAATAAATAAAAAAAAGGACTTTTGTGGGTAGGAAATGTTGTGGAGTAGGCTCCCGAAGAGACTATTGAAAGTATTTATTCGGCCTCTACTAATACATAGAGGTTTTGGTAGGAATAATTAGCTAATCGGTCGTGAGTTCGAAAACCAGGAATAACAACTTGGCACTTAAGACATTTTGCGTTGCCAAAAGTGCGACTACCTGGTTCCACCCGTGAGGAGTGTCGAGGAGTGGGGCTGCCTCTACTAATGCCTTTAGGTTTATGTAGGAAGGGTTATTTAAGGAAACCTCATTTGCATAACCACATCGTCATATAGGTACTTTCGTCCCAAAAACATGTATGACACCCTATCACATCAATATACGGTTTTTCTTCACTAATTTGTCTAATCAGGAGTTAAGAATAATTCAAAAATCCCTTTATTCTGTTATTGTTGGTTTTAAGTTTCATCGATTTTGCCTTTAAAATTGACCCATATGTGCTTCTTTTAAGTAAAGCCCTTATAGATGGCTCAGTTAGCCTAGGACCATGGTTTGGTCTTGAAGGTCGAGGGTTTGAAACTGAACTACCACACTAGGGCCATAGGGGATTTACCCGGCTCTCCCTGTACCCGTAGAGATTAGTTCGGCCCAAAGGAATGGGACACTCTCCCTTATCAAAAAAAGAAAAAAAGAGTAAGGCCCAGTTTCAGAACGAGTGTATTTGTGCTTTTAATTTGTATATATATTCCGTGTCTCCTCATGGAATCCAGTTTTTTTAAGAGCAGCACGCATTGACTTTTCCGAGTCCAATGCGATGAATCCATCTACTGACCAAATTTGAAATCCTAACCGAGCACGAGCCTTATTCAATTTGGTTTTTCAGGAGGAATTCAATGGCACTCCAAATTCTTAAAATTCCACTGAAAGAGTTTCTCAAAGTTCTCGCAACCAAACAGGCCTTTGGAAACAATTTCCCTTTTTGTCTGGAGAAAAGTAAAGGAAAATAAAAAAACATGCACAAGAGTCTACAAGATTGAAATCTTCAGGCGACCATAAAAAAATAAATAAAGAGTTTGGTCATTAGGTGGGTACAAGATTTAAATTATAGAGAAACCACTGAAAATAAAGGGAACTGTGATCAAAATTTTCAGGAGGAACTCACCCGCATTCCAAATTCTAAAAATTCATTTTTTTCATAAGGAAGTCGCCTGCATTAAGAATTCTAAAAATTCAACCAGGTGTAATTTCTCAAAACACTCTTCCAACAAGCAGCCTTTTAATGAACCCACTTAAAAAATAAAAAATAAAAAAAACTGCATATATTAGGCCTTATTTGATATCTCTACTCTTATTTCAAGAGAGCCATAAAAAAACAAGGCATAAAAAAGGAGCGAAAGTTCTTATTTTACAAGCCTAGTGGGCCTTTCATTTTAAAAGGATTTGCCTCTACTTCTCTTAAGTAGGTAAAGAGGAGAGTTGTGTGCCAAACGCTTTTATTTTCCAAACCTCTACCCATTTTAGAAATTCAAACAAATAGAGAAAGAGTTTGACAATCTAATACCTCTATTTTGAAACCGCCGGTCATTTAACAAACGCCATGGAAACAGTGTCAAAGTGGGTTTTTTTAAATAAAACAAGGGAAAAAAAAGGGTAAAATCAGACGGGCCTCTTTGTTTGGGCAATCCCAATTTACCATCCTAAATGGCTATCCTATCAACAAACTGTTTTTCTTTTTAGTGTTATTTATCGATGCGAACTCACACCAACCAACAATCAGGGCTCGAACTTAGCTCTCGGCCTCACCTAGAGGGCTTTGATTGCCAGGAAAGCATCCGTCCATAGAAAGATTAACGTAGTTTGAATACTATTTTGATCTTTTCCACATTATTTTAATTTGCCCCCATCTGATGAAAGGTTGAGGTTTTGCACGTCTGACTACATTCGAGAATAACTTGTAAAAGTAGAACACCTAACATTTTATTACGTTTACAACACTTCATCTTTATCGTATACCACAATAAATTGCATTTTGTATCTATTAAAGGACCTGTTTGTTTGTATAAAAGCTGAAGGAATTCATGGTTAAATGAGCACCACAGAATGATTATTAAAGTCGTAAGAGATGAACGAAATGGGACTTTGACTTTTCTAAGATTTAAAATACTAAGTTGATGACTAGGTATTCATTTGGAATCCTTCCTTGATTCAATTTCTACTGCAAGGGAGGGTATTTGATGGTTATTTTTTGGATATTCTTTTTGGTCATTTTAACTAATCTCAGAAATACAAAGTCCTGGAATTTTTAGAAAATCAACTACATCAAACAAACCAGCAGTAAAGAGAGCATTACACACACACGCCGTTAATGTACAAGTGGGGTCCACAACAGGGAGTGGGTTCAAGGAGGGGCAATTGCTTTGGATATAAGACAACTGTCAAAGAACCTTTTAAAGTTATTTTGGTTTAGTGCAATTTTGCCACTCCTCATGTTTTTTCTTTAGTTAAAAAAAGAGAATTTACGAAGTCTTCGAGGTTACTTTTGTCTTTTGGTTGCTTCCAAAAAGTCAAACTGTTATTCCCCAAATTTAAAATTCTCAAGTAAATCAATCCAGACGTCCTCAAAAATAGAAGTCTACATATCATAAAGGTTTCTCATTTACCAAAAAGCCTATCTCTTATTTAGGCATCTTAGCTATCAATTGTATTCAAATAGGAGTTGGTCCCACTCTATTTACATTTAAAAATATTTTACAATAGTCCAACTCTTATTGAAATAAAACTAGGAAAAAACCCATTCAAGAAGAGTTCATTTATCCTTAGCAGCATGGATAATTGATTTTCAACCATCCATGCCTACCACAGGCATTGTGGCCCATTAAACAATTACAACTATTCAATCAACAAATTTTCATTAATTATTTATAAGTGGTTTGCTTACATGTGATCAATCCCAATACAGTCCGTACATTGATTAGAGTGAGAAACAACTCTCAATCCTAAAATAATGATTGATAATTATTTTTGAATGGTTTATATTCATTATAGTGAGCTTTATTACTTTCGCATGTTAACTTACCTCAAAGTTTTAAAAAATTATGACCTCAAAGTTCTAAAAAAATTATGTCCTTCAAAATATTGAGGTACTTTAAATTTAGGTTTTCCTTTTAATAATAGTAAAAAAAAACTCTGCAAAAATAAATAAATTTATTCTTAAATGATAAATAAAAATCAATAAATGTGATATTAACTACCCCCTCTAAAATAAATCTTGGCTCCACCAATATTAGTTGACCATCACTTGGCCCCTCTGGGAAAAAAATTCCTGGCTCCGCGCCTGGCCCACAGTTTTATCATCTGATGGGCGACCATAAGAGCAGACTCCTTTGACACACACAAAAAGAGCAGACTGTTCTCCAACCACAAGCAGCAGATAGAGTTCTTTATACGGTAGGAGCCATCCCAATTCAAACAAAGAGGTCATTGGTACATGCTAATTGGAGCCCATCATATCAGCAGTCTTGAGATCGGTATGTAAAATGGGGGCCAGTAGCACAAACAGATCACTAGATTGTTGCAGAAAAGGAAAACAATACTTGAAACATAGATATTCTTACATAAAAGTAGTTTCATTAAGCAGTTTTTAAGAGCCACTGTACTCATTATAAAAATAACAGCAAGAGTTATACTCGCATAAGTTGCTTTAGTTTTATATGTACAAAACAATACTTGAAACATACACATTATTACATAAAAGTATTTTCATTAAGCAGTTTTTAAGAGCCACTGTAATCATTATAAAAATAACAGCAAGAGTTATACTCGCATAAGTTGCTTTAGTTTTACATGTACTTTCAACATTGAATATCTCTGCCTTGCTTCGCTGCTTGTCTCGATCAATAGTGTATCAAATCCTGGCAGAAATCCTCAATAACCTGAAAGGATGAGCACCAAACCAACATCAGCACGCTACAAAATAAAAAAGTCAGCCCATATTGCCTTCCAATAACGGATTGTGTCTTTCCACTTTCCATTAAGATTCATTGCATCTAAGATAAGAAGGACCTTGTGATCATGGTGATCATGGTTTGTGATCATAGTACTTGGTAATCTGAAATACATGGTTAGGCCACTTACCAACAAGAACCTTTCAATGATAGGAAATTGGGACCATGACTTCCACGCTCATAGATACACCTCACAGTTTCACACAGAATATACCCAATTTACAGTGCGGTGTACAGTGTTCGGAGAAAATGGTACAGATGCATTCGCTAAGAAGGATGAGAGTATAGATTTTACATATGCATAATGACAGAAAAAAAAAAAAAAAAACCATTAGCTATTGTAACTGCAGCAAATCTAATGCATGAGAATTAGACTAGTTTCACAGGTACAATGAAAAGGGTTTTAATTCATTAGAAGTGAACACTAATGATGAAGATCTTACCATGAAAAGAGAGACGATTTCAGCCAGTCCACTGAAGTATTCACTGGCATGTCTTCAAAGAACACAGAAATGGGTTGCTCCCAAGGTTAGTGGGTTATTAAAATTAGTTCTCTAAAATGTGATCCACTCTCCCTCTTTCCACATTACATTCCTTTCCTACATCCTTTTTCTTTGGGGAAATTTCCTAAGGTACTAAAGTTTTGACTACTTTTCAAAAGGTATATCATGAAATGGTTATATCAAAATAGTGTAAGGTTTCCAAAGTTCTTTCAAACGGGTTACCTCTGGGTTTTACCAAAAAAAAAAAAGGGGTCCCCCCTGGATGCTTTTGCCCACCCAGTAATTTTTTTTAAAAGAAATATAGATGACAAAAGTGCCCTTACTGAGAACAACTTCTGTTCTCTCTACCCAACACACAGTTCTCTTCTCCTTCATCCCCCTTCACACACCACCATCCACCAAACTTCAACCCCACTGACCACCAGCAGTGACCCAATGCAAACATGTAAGTCGGGGTTCTAAAGTAGTTATTTGTCTTTCTATATTTTCTTGGTAACTGTTTGTTTCTTCAATGAATCCCCATTGACAAGTACAAGGTTCCGAAGATATGCAATAAACAGTATTGGTCTATGATCAGATCTTTGTAGCAGTTTTATGTTCCATTGTTTCAGTGTCGCAGCAAGTTGCAGGCCATGCATACATTAACACCAATCTTCTCCTATCTTTATAAATTATTCCCCAGAGGTCTTGCTGTGTAATTATGTCAAGAAAGAATCATCAAATTAGGTTGCAGCCAATCTACGGTTCTCTGTATGATGTGGTATTGTTCTACATTTTGAGAGAGAGAGAGAGAGAGCATGGATTGAAATAGCGGCCACTATGCTCTGCATTATCGGCCATAGCAGCCAAGTGTGCTACAATATTTCGCCACTCACATCCATGGCGGCCTGTATCGGCCGCTATTTTCCTTTAGTGGCCAAAATGCACCGCTATGGTTCGTATCAGCCGCTATTTTGTCCTTCTTTTACTACTAACATAAACCCGCTTTACATGAACAAGAAACAGTAACAAGAACCCTAAGCATAGTTGAGACTTGAGAAATTTCGTGAAGGAATAAAGAACAAAAGGAGGAGATGGAAACAAAGGAGAAAGAGGAGAAGAAAAACCTATATCGTCGTGGATTAGAAGAGCTGTCGATTATCGCCTGCGTCATTGCTGCTTGTCGCCATCGGAAGGCTCTATCAAACTACATCGTTGCTACTCGTCATCATCGAAAATCAAACCAGGTCTTCTTCTTCTTATCCTTTTCCTCTCTTCTTTTCCTCTCTTCCTTCTCCCACCCTTCTCGTTAGGGGACTTTCTGTCTCGACTCTCGAGTAAGAAATAGGGTTTGCCCTATTGAAGGGCGTTGTTTTCATTTTATTTATTTCTTTTATTTCTTTTAATTTTTTAATCCTTGTCGGCCTTGTGTCTCAATGTGCGAGATTGATGGACTTCAAATAAGGCACACTTATTTAATTTTCCATTCGGAAATACTATTTCCATACGTGTTTATCATTTCCAATGGATGGGGCAAAAATAACATACAGCTATTGTACAAAATACTAATTTGATGCTAGAGGAGCAAATGGAAGATTAAAATAGTAGAAAACAAGCAGGGGCAGAGCCAAGGGTCGGTCCACATGGTGTGGACGGGTGTGTTTTTTTTTGGTTTTTTTTTTTTTTTTTTTTTTACGGTGTGGGAGGGGTTTGGGGTAATTTGTGGTGGGTGACCAAGGGTGAAAGCATTTTATTTTATTTTTTTAAGGGCAGGCGGAACTGAACAAAATTTGAAATTTTCTATTAATAAGATTCTCGGAAAATAGATTCAGATTTGAAAGTGGTGTTGAATTTGCTTTTGAATTTTAAATATTTTCTCTTAAGAAGCATATCAGTAATATATAGTTAAAACATTATGCCGCTGTGTTATTATTATAAAGGAAAAAGAAGAAAAATAAGAATAATTGAAAGAAGAAAATATTCTTCAGAATATATAAGAACAAGGAAAATCTTATTAGTAAAAATGATATTACGGTTTAAGAGTAAAAGATAAAAAGGTCTCTGACTCATTCCTAATGTGGATAAAAGAGAACTTTTTAAGTGATTAAAACATCTGAATTTCATTAAGGCGTGGTTAATGCATCTATTTATGACTCATTCCCCCTTCTTAAAAATGAAATTCTATTAATACCATATAAAGAAATTAACAGAATCTCTTATTGTTAAAGGAAAGAGAAGCATGGCAAAGCAGTTATTGACATTATTGTAGACTATTGCTTGCCTCTCCTACAGGAAGATTCTGGCTCCGCCATATTCAAATGTTATACACATGACCATATTCACCCTAGTAGTTTTACCGTGTGTATCTATCTCTCTTTATCAACTTTTTCCCCTTTTGAAACATATCTCCCCATATGATTTCCTTGTTATTAGTATTGTAAATACCTATCATCAGCTGTGGACCAAACATTTTTTAGAATATGGACAATGAAAAACAAGACAGAAAAGCCTTCTCCAATCAATCTTTATTAAAGCAACATTTTGTAAGAGGTATTTATTGATTCTGATAAGCACATAGTTCGAAAAATAAATGCATAGTATTTTTTATTTAATACCTTGCTAAGCATTAAGCATCAGAAGAGGTGGATGAGCTATCCCCGACAGGCTTGAATTCCTGCAACTCCTTGAAATTCTCCCATAGCTTCACCCATACTTTTGCTTCATAGATCTTCTTCTGACCTGCTTCAACTACCTCCAACGTAATATAATACATAGTACCAGCAACCACTTGCTCTTTTGCCTTCACAACCCTTGAAAACTCAAGACGTGTATTCTAAACAAAGATCAAATGACCAAGACAAAAAATTAAATAAATAAGTTCATTCATGGTAGAAGAAAAATAAACCGAAGAAAAGAACAAAACAAACAGAGCCATAAAAAACAGACATACAGGAACTATATTAATGCAAGAGAAACAAAGGATGTCAACCCAAAAAAAAAAAAAAAAAAAAGATTGACAAACTGGGAAAAGAGTGCAGTGAGATGAGAAATTTATTGAGCGGCCTGTTTTGTTCATCTTTCATACATTGGGGGTAAACTCTCTATGCCTATCTTTCCATCTATTTCTTAAAATATATACTTTCACCTTCCAGCAGGGGAAAAAAAAACAGAAAGCAAAACTTGTAGCCAATGGACAATCCCCGGTCCAACAAATTAACCTGTTAGTATGGATGTGAATTTCTGTCCATACTTCTAACCATCCATTTGCAAGCTACAAATGGATCATATGCTTCAGATTTAAGATTGTATCTTGACCAACCACTTGAAGGCAAAAGATCAGATGGGTAGGTTACAACATTGTCCAACTCGTGAGCACCCCTAAGCATTGCGTGATTATAATGCCCAACTCTTGGCTGAATATTCCTTATGACAATGTATTTCTGCAATCAATTACAAATATTACTACCTACAAATCTTTGCTTTTGCATTCTGACCAAGGATGACCACTTTTACAATGAAGTAAGGACATTTTCTAGTAAATTCCAGGGCCTGGGAGTAAACCAAGCCAAGAATTCCAAGATACTGTGTAAAATGCTCCAACTTTTACATTTTCCATGGTTCGATGCATGCTTTTCTGCACAAAGAGTCCATCCCACATAAAGACCTTTCCAAATCAATTTCCCTTGGCATGCAAAAACTGACTTACTCGTAGCGTTACACAAACAGGCCAAAGGATACGTTAGTTCAACAAAAGGATTCCGCAATAAAGAGGAAAATTATTTTGATTTTTTCGTGCAACCACTTGGGATGCGTTTGTGCAACAAGAGGATTCCATGGTAGAGGAATAGAAAGGAGATTGTTCTGACTTTCAAGCAACCCACTCTTCTATCACTTGGCAACATTTTTTCCCCTTTAAAAAAGACTTTCCTAATGGAGAGGATTTCAATTTCCTATAGTAGAAGTAAGAATGCAGGATTTCTCACTGTTGCAGAAATGAAAATCCAATGAGTGCAGAATCAAGGTTGTTTGTGCAACTACAGGATCCCGTGCTTTGCAGATTTTCATTCATGCAGGAGAGAGGAATTCCTACCCCTCCTATAGAAAATCATAATCCTCTCTATTAAGGAAAATCTTTTAATCGTTTCCACATTCGTTTGCACTAGAATACAAGTGAATTGAATATACAGTGGTTAAAACTAAAGATTAAAGGTGAATTTCCAAAAAGAAACATCAAATAGCATTTTCTTTTTCTAGAGAAATAGAATCAAAAGAAAGTGATATTTGAAGCTGATTTTTGAAACTTCACCTTTGATCTTCATTTTTAACCACCCACCCTATGTATTCAATTCCTCTCTTTTTTAAAGCAAAGAGTTTTGGACCAAACCAATAAACAATGGGTTGCCCAGAAAATCATCACAAAATCCTCTTATCCTATAAAATTAAAAAAACAAAGGTCAAGATCAACAAATGGCTATCAGATAATCTCCTCTCCCCTTTCCCTTTCATGTATGAATGGAAAATAAATCAAGCACAGATGTTCCGAAACATATATCCTTCACCTGCAGACATTCTGAAACATGGGGGAAAAGTCTGCAGGAGAAAATACCCCTTCCCTTCAAACGAAGCTCTCAACAATTCCCACAAACTCCTTATTTTTCAGAGGAATCTGCTGCCTAAAACATCCTCATAAAAGAAATCCCAAACATAAAAGAAGCCTTTAACCATCCATCTCAATAGACAAAAAGAAAAGGATGAATAAGAATATATATATATATATATATATATAGAGAGAGAGAGAGAGAAGGAGGGATTGAGAGATGAGACCGCTTTCTTGTTGTGTTCTTGGACAGCAAATCGAGCGAGTTCTTCGGTTTCTGCGCTGTTGTGATCTGGAACATCACGAACACCTCCTAGAAGCGGCATGGCTACGGCGAAAAAGTACAGATGAGAGAAATGAAGGAAGAGGATGGAGAGGAGTAGAAGAAGACATGGGTATTTAACGAGGGACTTGTTCATCGTTGGATTGGATTTCTTTATCCGGCTCTTGCTTCTAGTCGTTGCTTTAATTACGACTTTCCATTTCAGATCCGTGGATTTTGGGGAGCCGTGGCTGTTTAACGTGTGCTGGATCTGCGGGACACCGCTTTATCTGATCTCCCACGGCTCTCTGTTCTCTTGCAGTTCCAGGCAGCACACGAGAAGTAAGGGAGGGCTATAAGTTTAAGTTACGGGTCAAAAATCAAAAACCATCAAGCTGCCTTCCTCTCTATCTAGAATGTCAAGCATTCCAGTGGGCTACCATTGGAAGGAGGCTTTTTTAAGGGGAAATTTCCACATCAGCTCATTATTCACGAAGAGATTAGAGATGTACATCGATCCCTGATTTTTTTGACATTATCCCGAGGTTCATGCCCCTAAGTAGATGGGTTCGGGTACTCCCTCTTCTTTTTTTTTTCTTTTTTTTCTTTGACCCGTGACCCAAATGACTTCAGGTCTAATTCCACTGTGGTTCCGGCCCGTAAATCCAAGACCCAACGTATTATCCCAATTCTCAAAACTCTCTCATAAACACTAAGTTTTTTTTGTTTTTTTTCAGATTATTTTCTATCTAAACATGGACCCCAAACCCGTCTCATATGGTTCCGGTTCCATTTAATTCAAAACTGATGTACGCCTTTATTATAAACCGGACCCCAAACCCGTCTCATATGGTTCCGGTTCATTTAATTCAAAACCGTTGTACGCCTTTATTATGAACGGATTTATTTGGGGGGTATCAAGCTTGACCCCAACCCCGTGTCCCTAATTCCTTCATCAGTGGCCCACAAGTTTAATGGCTTCGTATTCAAAAAAAGATTCAACCATCGATCCAACGGTTTAATCCATTCACGTGTGTGCCAATCCTTGAGATTAGTGACTACCGGGGGGTCCCTATTTATGCATGGTTTAGATGGATTGTTAGGTGGGCCCCACCAATAGTTTTCATGAAAGCTTCTCACCTGAATATTTCCGTATATCGGATTTATTCGGGTGATAACTATGAATTTTCAATGGGGCCAAACTATGGGTCCCATTTAGGGATGAAACTAGGGGGGATGGAAAGATTTATATGAGACCACCCCAAGTATCAAGTTTGACCCCAACCCCGTGCCCCTAACCCCTTCATCCCTGGCCCACAAGTTTAATGGCTTCGTATTTAGAAAAAAAGATTCAACCCTCGATCCAACGGTTCACTCCATTCAGATGTGTGCCAATTCTTGGGATTAGTGACTACCACGAGGTCCCTATTTGTACACGGTTTTGATGAGTTGCTAGGTGGGCCCCGCCAATAGTTCTCACGAAAGCATGTAGTTCTCACCTAAATATTTTCATATATATGCTTTTTGTGTGTGTGTGTGTGTGTGTGAATAGTCATCCGATGCATAAGTTTGCGCAGTGGGCATGGGCACCTCAATGTCGGGCCCCACCTAGAACCAAGACCTGGGAGGGTTGAAAGATCTCCTTGGGCCCTTCTTCCATGCAAAGAATGAATCATACCCTTAAATCTTATCATTTTCATGAGGGCCCCACAAGTTTAATGATGTACAATCCATTCAAATGCGTGTTGAGCCGATCCAATGGTTCAGTCCATTCAAATGGGTGTCAAACTCACGAGATGTTTGCAATTCATGAGGGGTGTATGTGGGATCCAGCCGAATGGAGCATAACGTGGGTCCCACCCCCAGTGCACAAGATGCACATAGGGGTGCACATCTTAAATGATCCTTTTAACATCAAGCCATAACAATATCCAATGAGTCCACTTATTAAAATTTAAGCTACTCTAATATTAACTACTACCGGAGCATGCTCATGATAAGTTTGAGCCATAACTAAAAAAAGAAAAAAAAAAAACCATATAAGTATCTAATATTGAAATATGAGCTCTTTCAGCAGGTTCGGGAAAAGAATGAAAAGTGTTTTAATTGAATTATAAATTCTTCTTTGAATTTTTTTAAATCATGACATCATTAGTGGTTTTATCACATTTTCAGTTATTTTTAAGGGGGTGCTTGGATAATTGCATGATATAATATCAAAAAGTTTAAATATTGTAAAATTTCATTATCATAAAATAAAATAGTGTCATATTATTATATTATATCACTGATGATGTTTGCCAATCTTCATGGATTTTAATATATCTTTGAAGTGTTTGACAATTTATAAAAAAATAATAATAAAAAAAATCACAATATGTACTAAATAAGAAATTGAGAGAATATAATCAATTAATCCAACACATGACCCACTAATTAATAATCACACATGTTAATCATCATGGTAGGACCCATCTATTATAAAAAAAAAAAAAGATTAAATTTAAATTATGAGATCCAAGAATCTTGTTTAATTAAGGTGGGTTCACCAAATGTTAGTAACTATACTATAATACATCTAATGGTGATTATCACAAATGGCCCTATCTAGCTTTTTAATGAAAAATCATTGTGAGACCTATTTAATGTTGGCAGTCATATTAATATTAGGAGAGTTATCAAATAGTGTAATCCATTTAATGATGGTCAACTGGTAATTACAATCACACAATTCAATCTTGGTAATAATGGGACCCATATAATTTTAGTAGTATGGGACCCACCTAATGTTAATAATCACAATGAAAGCTCCGAGCATGACATTTGTAGGACCCCACCTAATATTGGTAATTACCAAGGACTATGTAGCCATGATATAGTTATAGGATCCCACATTAAATTTGAAAACATTGTGTTGCCAATCTAATAGTAGAACTCAAAAATGTTAAAACTTAGAGTGGACCATTATAATTAATGGTTACTTATTAACTCTTCAGTAGTTCATACTCAAACTCTCCATTCGTATTTAGAAAATATTTTTTAAAGATTATTTTATACGACATAACCTTGAATAATATAATATAAAGGTTTTTAGAAAATAGTGAGGTATTGTAAGATACTTTCTAAGTAATCCAAACTCCTCCTTTTTAGGCAAATAGTCTAAACTAGTAGATAATATAGTAAAATATCTTAAAATATATCGTTTCCAAACACCCCATAACTTCTTTTCTCGATCCAGTTTGGTGGGTCCCATATTTTGTATTGATTTTAACTTATAAAAATCAATTCTTTATGGGTCATTGCAATCGCTGTCATAATTCAAATAACCTTCTTATCTAATATTAGAAAGCATATTAATATAATTTGAGACCCTCCATGCACGTGTTGGAGAGAATTAATATACCCATCGGATTAAAGAATACATGCTTATCATTTGAGAAAACAACTCTCACTTATATGTATAAATAAACCATTTTTCTCACTCCAATAAGAATATGTCGACTTCAGATCATTCAACACTTAATATGATTTTAAAGAAAATGAATCAGTGGATATGATTCAATTATAATATTATCATAATGAAACCTTATATGCAATAAAATCATTATTATCATCATTTTTATAACAAGATCATATCATAATTAATGATCAGTGCTTGATTTTAAAATATAATGTCCTTTTGTTAGTTCAGGAAAGGAATCCCATCTTGTAATAAGGGACAAGTATTCTTATAAAGAAGACATCTTTTTTTCTCTTTTTTACCCCAGCTAAGGGGCTGGGACTCGAGTGAGACTACATGCACGCAGAAAGGTAGTTCACTAAAATGAAAAGGAAGCCCGCACAAGCGCGAAAAAGTCTACTCAAGAGGAAAAAGAGCCCGCACAAGCAGAAAGAGGTAATGTACCCGTGGTTAGAACCCTGGCCACCCAGGTAAGAACTTGACACAGCCGCTCTTGATGGCTATATTGCCGTCATTCTCTAGAAAGTAGATTGTCCTTTCCCCTCCCCAAAAGGACCTTCCAAGGGCTACTCAAGGGAGTCGGTCGTGGTAAGTCGGTCCCCCTCGAGTTTAGCGAGTCAACCAGGATCGAGAGCTTTTAAAAACGCTGGTATCTGCAGTCGACATTCCTATTTCAATGAGCCAGATCATCCACCTGCTAGTTTCAACCATAAATTGACAATAGAACAAAAGTCTCCTCAATTGAACAAATGGTGATAGCCCCAGTAGTATTTATCTTGCAGTTGAATGCAGCCCATAGGCAGCAACTTTTTTATGAAGAGTCCTACCGAAGAATGATATAATTAGTGAAAGATCATGCACCTGTCCAAAAATGCTAGGCCTGAAGAAACTGTTGATTCTATTACACCAACCGTAAAATTTCTCAAGAGAACCATGTACAGAAGATGCAAATGCCTAAAGACTAAAGAGAATGAACCGAATGTTGTCAAAAAAAAAATAGTATGTAACAACTTACAAATACAGAATTACAAATATTCCTACCATGATACAAGAGATAAAGAGTTTATTAATCGAATACTGAATCATAGCAGTATACTCATTTTATAATAATGTCTCACCTGAGATACTGCAATAAACAGTAGCTTCACAAGAATCTGAATGATAATAGGCAGTTGATCTACAGTCCGGCAAACCCTCACTATTCCCTTCAAGCACCAATGAGAAATCCACTTAGTGCAAGGTGGTGTTAGGGGCCTTACAACATGGAAGGACACTTGGCATCTAGAAAGTCCCTGAGTGTCTTGGCCGCTTTCTGACCACCCATGAGTTCTGCCAGTCTCTCGACAGGAAGAAAAGCAAGTTCAGATAAACTCTTACACCCATCCATCAAAGCCCTGTAGTTTGAATCAGTCACACCTGGGAGACGCCTCAAAAACTCAACTGCGGATGTGTTATAATTCTCAGCCCTGAAAAGGGGCAAAAAAGGAATGCTTTCTGTTACCCCTAGAGTAACAACTTGGAACAACTTTGCATGATTATTCACCAAGAACAAAACAAAGAACAAAAGGAAAAAAAAACACACACACACAACTTCTCTATGATCATGCCATTATAGTTGTCAATTACGTTTTGAACCCCATTTTGGTCTAGCCTTCAAAATGAAATGTTTTGGAGTTACATTTCAGAAAAATAAATAAAATCAAATATACATATATACTAAAATTAAAATATAATATAATATAATTTATGCATTTAATTCATTACTATAAAACAATATTAAAACATACAAGTATAAAATTTAAAGCACATTCCTTACCACAATAAATATTAAACACAATTTTCATAACAATAAAAGTTAACAACCTTTAAGATTGAAGGTTGGACACATTTCCCACAACATTTCGTCCATTTCAACCACTGAAGTCCATGTTTTTGGCAAAAATTAACTGAAAAGTTATATTATGCATTTTGTTTGGGCTTAATGGCTGAAATCAAGTTTTTTTTTCATCCAAAAACGAAACAAAATTGATAACTATGTGTGCCATGCACAT
Source organism: Persea americana (assembly GCA_029852735.1). Classification (NCBI taxonomy): domain Eukaryota; kingdom Viridiplantae; phylum Streptophyta; class Magnoliopsida; order Laurales; family Lauraceae; genus Persea; species Persea americana. The sequence continues at coordinate 21,677,490 of CM056811.1, forward strand.
AACTTCGCCATGATAGTGTTAAAATATCTCATAAAAAATGTCGGTCTATACAGTCTCACAAGAGTGAGATTAGCAAGACATAGGCTTTGATTGTTTCATGCTGATGGAATGTATATTCCAAACTTAGGTTGTGTTGTTTCATGCAGGTTTTTTTTTTTCTCCAACCAAACCATTCACCAATTCCTTTTTACTTCTTTTGTTTTTTAGCAAACAGGGATTTCAGCATGTGCCTTGTAGGCTCAAATGGTGGAATCCCTACAGTAAAATGTTAAACATTTTGCCCAGTTAATTACTAAAGAAAAAAAGGGTTGGTTTTTTTTTAACATGAAATGACATCGTGTTCCAACTAATAAGCGAAGAACCACTTGACAAATTAATAGCAAAAGGAAGAAAAATATATGGAAAACAATAAGTACAATTAGAACAGGGTAACTGATAAAATTCTATGATAATTGGATACTTCAATATAGGCAACATATCATGTCATATAGAATCCAATACTTCATTTTCTATATGAATGATACTCTTCGTGTCACATCCATGGTACCCCTGTCATATCCACCCTGCATCTGGGTGTCACAGACTAAACTAAGACAAATTCTCAGAATAAACACAGATAGATGTGGCAAGGCTTCCATGATGATGCAACCAGCTCCCAAAGATGAATAAGAAATAATAATGCAACTCCATTTCAACAAAGAAAATAAATAAATAATATAATATAATCCTGAGATTCTGAATGTTAAATCTGTTTCCCACCTCACATCATTCTCCACAATCCCCTCTTCAGTTGGGACACCAACTCTCATTGCCCTGCTCTCGTCGGGTTCATCCTGATTTGCCTTCAGTGAAGCAAATATTTCTGCTGTTGCATGCAAGCTGCGGGACCAAACAAGCCGCAGACGAGGAAAGTGCAGAACAAGTAATGACAACTTGGATATTATGCTTGTTGGCACAACATCATCACCAATATCACTTGCAGACTACAAAAGGCAATGACCATAATAAAAATGAATGGTGACTTCCATTCAAAGAATTTAAGTTAAAAGAGGGTGATCACGCTCAAATACCTGAAAAGAAAAGCTCTTATCCTGTGAAAACTCAATTAGAAGCACAGGTATTCTATAGTAACGGGCCATTGTTTCTACTTGGTTATAGAGACGGCCTGATGCAAAGCTTGAGAAAAGATCTGAAATACTCTTTCGCTCAACACAAATCAAAGGTGAAAGCACATAGTCCCCAACTTCCAGTGTCACAGGTATAATCCGCATGCCTTTCTGGTGGAGAACATTTGGGAGGCTGCTCATAAATTCTCTTATGTCGACTATGACCTGGAAAACAATACAGAGAACCATATTAACAAGGAAAGATTATTTGACAACAAAATCTAATGTATACAGATATTTTTACTTATAATAGTGACCTGCATCTCTCTCTCTGCTGCCTTTCTACCACCTGCCTTCCTAGTTATTGAATTCTGTGAAATCAGCGACTCATTGGATGCATCTAACCCAAGACAACGCCCATCCTGGTAAAAATCCAGATCAGTTACCCACTCGTATGGGTAATACAACAGTACAATATAAAACATAAAAGTCATTAATGGAAATTGCCTACAGTAACAAAAGCATGACAGCATTCATCTAAATCTATTATATGTTATAAGCTGCACAGGGATTGGTATTATTCTTGTCATGACTTAAATTGCATGAAAAACAATCATATTGACAAACATTAGTGGTCTATACTCTTTGGGTTTACCAAAGGAGGGCAAGGCCCATGCCAGACAAGCCCCATCAACGGGTCCCTTTTGGGAACACTAATCTACACACACATAAGAACTGCACCATTAGTCCACTTCAGGACAATAAGGCAGCATAAGAACCTAGTGGGAACATTCACCTCTTTAATTGTGTGTTTTACTTTAATGTTACCACTTCTTTATTAGTTAGTAATTATTTCCTAAATTTGGGCGCTTAGTCACAAGATTTGGCTCAGGATAGATCGGAATGGAAAAACAAAATTTATGTAACTGACCGTAACATGGTTGGGACAAGGCTTTGATGATGATGAGTCACAACTCATAGAGGAAAAATCTGTCATTGTTGCTTCCAATTACAAAATCATAAATTAAAAAGTTCGAGATGGATGGCTAAGATGTGTTTTTCAGTAACAAAAAAGGTTAGCATATAAATATGAAAATGAATGAACACAACTATACCATTCAAAAACAAAAAAAAAAAAGAATGAACACAACTATATAAGGGTTTTAAATGATTATCTTCCATACAACAGATTGAGATTGGTGGGCATGATAGTTGAGAATTTCATTTCAGACCCCATTTCAGTTTGGCCTCCAAACAGAAATGTTTTAACCGATTAGGAATTTTGGCTCAACATTTTGAAAGTTGGGTTTCGAAAAAAAAAAAATACATATGTAGAAAAGTATATATCAAGTATTAAAATTTTAAAATATGAATTGAAGAAGAAATAAAAGGAGGCTATCCGAATGCAGGGGAAAAGAAATAAAAGAACACAGCCCAAACTACCCAGATATAAAGAAAAGAAAATGAAGGAGAAAGAAGGAGAAGAGGAATTGGAAGACAGGCTCTGAAGCCTACTTGGCAGCAGCAGTCCTTCAGTTGAACGAGCTGCAAACTGAAAAAGGGGGATAGGGCCTTTTTTCTGTTAAAAAAAAAAGTTACTGAAAATTTACATCATGCACTCTAATTATTTCTTCAATAACGTGTTTCACCTGAAATGGTCCAAAATTTTCACCAAAAAGAATTGCTTGGCGGTGCGTGGTGGGGCGGGGGTGGGAATTTTCAGTTTGGTTGACTGACTGAGCTGAAGTTTTTTGGAAATTTTGGCTGAACCGATATTTTTTAGCCAACCCGAAACGAACTTCGTAATTATGGCATGAATACAGAATACCCCGTTCCCTTCTAGAGTGCCCTAGTCCACTCTATAGCTAGGTTTCAGCATGCTTATTCATGCTGTCCTTACTCTTCAGTTGTGGTTGGTGGTTTGGAAAAGGGGAAAAACCTGGCTATGATTGGTCATGAGGCTAGAGAGTTTGGGTGTGTCAAGCTTGTTGATTAACAAGTTGACGGGATTTTTTTCTTCTTGACTTGGATCACATATGAGGTAACCAAGAAGTGACACCAGTGAACAAAAGGAAAATTACATCAACAACAAGAGAATATTGATGTCTTGTCTCTATGACTAGTGCATCCTAAAGTACGATGCCAGGGTATGAGATGTATGGGTAAGGACATGATATGGCAGGGATACAGATTTTACACATAAAAACATGAAGTATTGGATATGATATTGATACAATGCATTGCCTATTTTCAAAGATCTTGGTATCGTTAAGTCCAAGATCCAGATAAATTGGGGTTCAAAGGATCTAACCCTATGGACTCTTTGCTGCACTTGGAATTCATACTGGTACTCATCACATAAAATACTTATTATTAACTTTAAATTTAATCATAAGAAACACATCCGAACACAAAGCTAATTAACATGGCTACAGTTCCTGGTTTTAAGTTTGTAAAATATACAGGGACTGCTCACCACAGTATCAGACATCATCCCTGAAAACCAAATGCAAATCAATTTTGAATCATAGAAACACACAGCTTGAAGAAAAGATAGAAAAAGAAAAAAAAAAAAAAAAAAAAGAAAGAAAGAAAAAGTCAGCATAATATGCATAGAAAAGAATATGGAAAAAATTCAACTAAAGTTACATAAATCGGAAAAGTGAAACTGCATGCCGAGAGAAACAAACCTGATCAACAGGGATCATCATCAATGACTTCTGCCTTATCAATGATTCAAATGCTCCATTTTCCCTGCGTATGCTTGCCTCAAACTTTTGAACCTCTGTAGAATCTTCATAGAACAAGAAATAAACTTTCAGCTTCTTCAACGGGTTATTTGCTTTATAAATTTCAATTTCTCTCACAAAAGCCATGTCTGGATGGTAAACAACAATTGCAGAGGGCTTCATAACATCAAGAATATGTTGGTCGCTATCAAGCACATAGAAATGCACTGGTGGAAGCTCCTTGGCACGTTTAAGTTCTGAGTTGTTTAACTCCTCAGTATGCTTTCTAAGAATGTTCTCGTCGCTACTAGTTTGTAAATGTTCCTGGAGATCGGCTGTGTCTATAGGATCAATACCAGCCCTTTGGCATCTACTTTCTAATCCAGATATATCAGATGCAACTTTCTTTGGTACAACAGTTTCAGATACTTTAACCTCCTCAACCGCTTTCCCTCTCTGGCTCCTTCCTCTTCCTCTTCCTCTCCCTTTTCCTCGTCCTCTTACTCTTCCTCTTCCCCTTCCACGTCCCCTGCCAGGAAGAGGCTGAAAATTGTCTCCAGCGTCAACTTCCTCCTTTGTTAGATAGTTTATCTCTGATGCTGCTGCCATCAGGGCATCACGTTCCAGCTTAAAATTGCTAGTAGCTTCAGTATTCTCTCTAGGCACAGCTGGAACCAGTCCATTCAGTATACCAAATCCTTTTGGGTCCTTAGATTTCTTCTTAGCACGTGTTCGTAAACCATACAACTCTGCCTTACCCAGCAAGTATTTCTCCCACTCCTTTTGCATTACCTGCACCAATGAAAATAAAGAAATGGCAGTCACTAAGGGCCTATTTGTTTCACGCAATTGAATTCCTAGGAATTCTAAGTCTTCAGATTTTTATAAGTGGTTAAAAATGAAGAATCAAAGGTCAATATTCAAAACTGACCATCAAATAACCTCTCCTTTAATAGAAGATGCGAAATGAATACCCAACCAATTCAAATCCTAGGAAAATCAAGGTCCCATCTACATCGCTATCTTTTGTCCTTCACCCCTCACCTCTTTAAAATTGCTCCGGTGGAGCTCATTTACTATGAATTCCTACGTGTACAATTCCTATGTATTCTATGCAAACAAACAGGCCCTAAGCAATCTAGAACCAAGAATAGACATCATGTTATATAGGTAGAAATGGAAACCGACTGGGAATGAGGTCAGGTCAATGGGTAGCCAAGATCCAGTTTAAGTTACTGTCAGACACATACCCGAACCAAACAGTACAATGGGTCTAGGATACAGGCTCAAGATATCAACCAGAATGCCAGGACCTGGCCAAATATGTTTGCCAAACTCAAAGTACTTTTAGACAAAAATCAACAAAAACATTTCAGAAGAAATGCAGATGCAGAGGTTACCCAATGCAATTTCAAATGAAATAAAGAGAAGGCTTGAAACAACAGTGGGCTACACTATTGTTTTTTGCAAGTTAAGTGGACAACACATGCTGAGTAGTTCCTCGTAGCAGTTATATTTATGTTTTTTTTAGTGAATGCAGTTAAAAGATGGTGGAGCCAACTTCTTTGCTTTATGTTTTTTTTTTTGTTATCAAGTCCCTAAATGCTAAAGGATTGGTTTCAAAAAGTTTACTTGGAGTCGTTTTTTAGTTTGCTAAAGAGTTCACACCAGATTAAGAAAAGTTGTAACAATATTAAGTTAAACCGTTAGGAAAGAGTCCTTCATTTTTTGAAAGTGGTTTTCCAAATCCTTTTGTAACCAAGATTCATAAACACCCCCCTAGCCTAGATACGGATATGGATACGGACACCGATACGGGGATCGGGGATGACTTCTCACTTTTGAAAATCTAGGGCACGCATACGAATAGAGGTGTCCTAATTTTTTTCTTTAGGTCACTTTTGAATAAATGAGATTATCATTCTTTTTGTCCCCTTCTAGCATTTTTTATGGTGAAAAGTAAAAAAACTAAAAGAACTATATGAAATAAAGTAACTTTATGAGTAGGATATGTTAAACTTGGTCCATAAAAGTATCGGTGCAATATCAAGTACCAATACAAGTGTCGTATCGGTACGATACGGATAGGTTGGGCTTCTACAAGTATCCAGGTATCATAGGTCCAAAGAGACATTATTCTTTAGGTCCAATGGGGTAACAACTAAGCCAAGCACAAGGGAGCCAATCCTAGCTTAAGCTTGGCTCGTGAGCTGTGAGACAGCAATCCAAGCTTGAGCGCAAGGTCGACCTAGGTGAGCCAAGGTAGCTTGGCTTGTTGACATCCCTAGATATGTGCAACTGGGGAGGTTTGAGAATCTTTAAAGCCTTAGACCAATTGTAGAACTAGACACTGGTTCTTCCAATATTATAGGTAGGGTGGAATCCTAGTACATTTATATCTTGTACAATATCAAGGCCTTATCCGAATCTATTGAGGCCAACTTTCACTACACATTAAAGGAAGCCAATAAAGTCGCAGGTCTAGCAACTATTGTGATCTTGTTTTGTGGCATCTTTTTAACTTGTTATTGGCCTTATGACTGGTATATCTCTCAAACGATTTGGTTTTCATTGCATTTTCGTGAAAAAAATTATACTGGATACATATGGCATCTAAGAATATACCGCCCACACGATTAACAGAGAATAATGCAGTTAAAGTCATTAACACTCACCTTCTGTGGGCCCATCATGATGCAATCTTCCAGCTGCATGCAAGTGCGCTCATCTTTACAAGCTACTAAAACAATTCCACTGTCATCCCCTGCATCTTCAACATTAAATTCTCCTTCACTCGAAGGAGCTCTCTTTTGTCTTTCGTCTTCTATTTCTTCCAGTATTTCCTGGAATAAATCAGGTAATGCACATTCAATCAAAGAGAGATACCTAAGATTCATGGAGACCTTAGAATTTTCATGGTACTTAAAAATGCACAACTGCTTATTTAAAAGTGTCAAACGTAAATTGTATGGGGCACTTTAAAGCACTAACTTGCATGGTAAAATCATCTCTCTACGACAGCAAGCTGGAAGTTTCAAAAGATACAAATATCGCATCAAGAACAAAGATACAATTTTTCTATGTTCCCAAAACCTACAAGAAAAAGAAGACACTGAATAGAAAAAATTGTCTAACAAAGACAGTTGATACACTTCAACGTACTCCCACAATACGTCATATCATCCATTTAGAACTATGACATCCAAGAGAATCAACACACACAGTTCACACAGAAACAACCAAACAAACATACACATTTCAAGAAGAAGAGAACTGATTCCATGTAGGAGAAGGAAGGACAAGCACAGACGCATTTCAATAAGATGAAGAAAGAGAACAGACGCCCATTTCAAGTCAGGAGAATGAAGGTCAAAAAAACCAAAAAATAATGAAAGGCAACACAATTAAGGGATCACTTTTCCACTTAGCTAGCTAGATATCATGCCCAACAAGAAGATAGACCAAAACATTCCTAAATCTTCCCCTGATGCACCACACTGATCCTTTTGACTACAGGTGATTGGAAAACTTTGTGCACACTTTTCACTATTGAGAAAAGGTTAACATTGACCATCGTAATAACATATAGAAATAAATAATGATTTATATCAAGTATTATTACGCCAATGATCAACAAACCATGCACAAAGTTGACAAATGCACATATCAATCAAGTACTACCATTTCATTATCCAATTAAATCAAATTTGTTCAATTTGGAGCAAAGAGTTGGATAAACTAATTTCTTAACAGTATCCACCTAAATCAAATCAGCAGTTTAATCATCATCTTCAACAACAACAAACAACAGTAATAGATGCTTTGAATATTCAAATAAAGCAATGGAACTCACTTACTCACACGTAACACCTTCCATTTAGGGGATTCCTCCAACACTTCCTGCAAAACCACTCCAGAACTTGTTTCTGTCTTCACATCATCTTTTCCGCTGGAAGAAGAAGCTCCACCTGTTACATGAAAATCACAAGAAGAGGGATAAAACAGTATTTAATCTATACTTCCAGACCGCAAATTGAATCGAAAGGAGTTCTCTTTTGTATTGAATTTCCTCCAAATCTACCAAATCCATAACTACTTCAACATACATGGAATAAGAACAATACATTAGAATCTCCCACCTTCTTTCACTTTCCTTTTCTTGCTTGGTGCATTCTTACTATCCAAAGCCACCTTCCCACCTTCAGATGTGACCAATTGAAACACCCGCTTCTTCGCATACTCAAAAATCTTATGGCTCGAATCGGCGAAAATCCAAACAGAGCGAACACCTTCTGAAACTCTGAGCGTATCCAAGTACTTCAAGTAAGTCACAGCATCGTATCGAACGAGGTAATCGAGCAATTTCCTCAGCGTCTGCAAATCGGAGACCAGCTGCTTCGTCTTCTTCCCAATGGTATGCCAGATTGGATCCAGCTGCCTCCTCACAATCTCATCAAAGGACTTGAAGAGCCCATTCTCCACAGTGAGGTCGTCCACATCGACCTTATTCGTCTTCCTGAGCTCCTTCAAGCAGGCGTCCATGGCCCCCACCACGGCCTTCTGTATCCCCTTCATGAGGGGGGAAAGAGGGACGCGGACGTCGACGACCTCCGGCGGGGTTCTCTCGAGTTGCTCGGAGACGAGGACGTGGAAGCGAGGCCAGAGGTGGAGGCGGCGGATGAAGAGGCACTTCATGATGCGCTCGGCCTTGGCGAAGGCGGAGATCATGGCGTGGGGGCGGTCGGAGAAGGCGCGGACGTAGGCAGGGGAGCGGAGGGAGCGGAGAATGCGGACGGCAAAGGCCTCGGTGGAGGTGTCGGAGAGGGTGTGGGCGTTGAGGATGAGGAGGCCGGCGATGGAAGAGGTGGGGAGCTTGGAGGTGAGGAGGTCGACGATGAGAATGCGAGGGGTGATGAAGAAGATGGAGCCGGTGGAGTAGAGGGATTGGCGGTGGTTGGAGGGGAGATCGAAGGAGAGCTCGGAAGGTATGGTTGAATTAGGGTTAGGGTTGGTAGGGTTGGGGGATTGGGATAGGGAGAGGGAGCGGAGGATGGTGGATTTTTGGGAAGGGGATGCGGAGAGGATGAGGAGAGTGCCTTGTGAAGGGGAGTGGAGTTGGAGGAGAGAGGATATGAGGATGTGGAGAGAGAGTCCTGATGACATTACCACTAGACCTCCATTTGGGTCTTCAAGAAGATCTGATATTATGTGCTCATGGAATCCCACCATCTTTCTTTCTTTCTTTCTTCTTCTGCTTCTTGGTTTTTCAGTTTTTTTTATTAAGGAAATGGAATGGAAGATGAGATACAAGAGAAGAGAAAGGGAAAACTAAAAAGTTGAAACCAAACACTTAATTCCTCTTATTTCTCTCCCACCACGCCAGGGAATGTGATTTCTCTCTCGGCGGGAGTATAGAAGAGGAACAAAAACTTCCAAAAGGCTCCTCTCCCCCTCCCTCTCCCTCTCTCTCTCTCTCTCAAAACGCATATGGAGACAAACTTGAGAACCCGGTTTTAGAACAGCAAGAGGAAGGAACGACCCTTCCCATTGCCATTGCTCTTCTGGGGACGAAGTAGACATCTCCGGATGTTTGTTTTGAAATGCAGTGGTAAGGTAAACTTGGCCTAAACTTGGCCGTCAAGATTTTTACTTTTATCATTAGAATTTTTCTTTTTAGGGATATTTACTAAAAAAAAATCCCACTAAACATGAAAACCACAACTTAGGATTCCAATTTTTTATAAATCAGTAGAGGTCCTCTTGCTCAAATCTAAATTTCTCATTCCCGTTTTGTCTATGTTTTGTTGATGTCAGCGGAACCTAAATCTTAAAATTGACACTTCACTTAAAAATCAATAAAACAAATTAGAGAAGAGAAAAAAAAACATTAGGGAGCCTCATCCTTCTGCATCATTCCCCCATCAAAACTTATGATTTTTTAAGTGCATTCAATGAACCCGAGCATCTATTATCCTCTACTAACCTTAGATCATCTCCTCATCTATTATCATCTTCTCCATTCATCTCCATATTTTCTACTTCTCTATTCAACACCCGATTTTCTCACATATTTTCGTCATCTTCGTTCACATCATTTCTTTACGTGTTCTTCAATACTTAAGGGGACGTTTGTTTGCATGTGTAAATGTATCATATGCGTAATATTTACGCACCATCATATTTGTTTCCATTAATTTACTCATTTGATGCATAAAGTTGGTATGAAAATGGTGTGAAAATAAACTCATTTTCATACAAAAAATCTCACGCCTACTACCCTAGTAAAAGGAAACACATGTACTTTTGCCAAAAAAATGAATCACACCTGTTGAGGCAGACGGTGTGTTCCGTCAAAAAGGGGCGCGGGATCGAAACTCCCTACCTCTCTTATTTTGAAAAATCCCGAAGCTCTTCATATTCGTTACTTTTCAAAGAAATAGGTCAAAACAAAAATACCCGTTCGTTCTCTCCCTTCAAGGACTGCCGAACTACTGCAGCTTCACTCTCTCCCTAGAGTTCACGATCGATATCGGGTATGCCCTCCAAACTCCTCTCTCTCTCTCTCTCTCTCTCGATATATATATTAACATTGACATATCGGAATAAAGGAAAAAACAAGACACGTATGACGATGTTAAAAAAAACCTAAATAGATTCTCTCTATTTCCAGTTTCATAATCTTCATCTCAAAAAAAAAAAAAAAAAAAAAAAAAAAAAAAAAAAAAAACCTTCTATCCCATCCCTGTGTATAGTTCCACAGTCTTTTTCCACATCTCCACCAAAATTACATTGCAAACACCAATCTACAAGCTAAATTATATCTACTCTTAAATGATTCATTCACAATAAAAAAAATGCTTTTTAAAGCATCGATAATCAGGAAGATGCATGTTCTATTGACCACATGGTTACAATTACATGTTTGCAGGTCTTCCTTGTGGGTGTCACAGAACTTGTATCCCTCCAAACATTGGTGAAGAGCCTTTCTCACATAGGGTGGCAAATGGCAATCGTGACCCAGCCCACTAAATCGATATTATACTCTTCGTGGTGCCCAATTATAACCCGCCCTCAATTCATTGGAATTTGGAAAAGATCCAACACTGTGTTTTGTGGCGGATTGCAATTTTCTTGGTGCATGCAAATAGATATGTAAAGTAACAATGCTTCATTTTGGATTCGAATTTGTTCAATAGTAAATGTACTCATTATAGCGCTTCTCTTAGTATAATCAATAGAGATTTTGCTATAAAAAAATGATCATTTCTTTTTTAGGAAGAAAATAAAAAAAATTGTGCTCCTCTCCTTTCCCTATTTGTAACCCCACTTTTAATACAATGTACAAATATTAGCTAAAAAGTTAATGATGTTTTCCTCTACGTTTCTTTAGAATGTGAATTTAAAATAAACATTTACTACTTGAAGTCTAGAATAAACTAGCAACTTCGAGAGTTAATAAAAAATAACGAGTCGCGGAATACTTTAATGCATGAATGTAGTCGAATCTCAATGTCGCAAGAGATAAAGTAAAGGGCAATTTGGTCTAAAAAAATGAAGTCTACGCTATAAGATGCTTTTGGGCATTACATGTATTTGAAAATGCTTTTGGAGATATAGATATATTTGAAGCTTCTTTTGGTAAACACCCTAAATATTTTTCATATCATTTTGTTAATTCTTTCTATGCATGAGAATCTAATTCTTTATTGTTTATTTTGTTTTTCTTGATGGATTCAACTAAATGACCTAAAATAAGAAGGATTGAACCTTCACCTGTTGCCTAGCTCTTAATCTCCTCCATATTAAACTCATGGCTATTTTTCATGAGTAGGGATCAAAATTTCTAAATATTTCCATGAGAGAACCCCTAATTCCGCCGCCAAAGAAAGACAAACAACATGCAAAAATATAAACTCATATTTTGAAACTAGGATTTTCTAGAAGCGGTAAGATTTGTCATTAACATAATTGAAAACTCAGAGTTGACTTGGTCCGATTTGAGTTCAGAGTTGCATGTGACTCAACCACCTCAACTCAACTTAAGGGCCAGCAAGGAGTGAGTCGCACCTACAATCCAAGTTTTTATTCCTTTCAAACCTTTTCATGAAAACATCACAATCATGTTTAATTATAGCTCTGATAAGTCCACAAAACTGTAGTTTTCATTCATCATTTCATATGCATTTGTGGACTTAATTAGGTTAACTGCATAGAATTACACTTAATTTCATGTTTTCATGCATTTGAGCATCAAAGTTGGAATCTTAGTCAAATTTGGTCAAAATTCATTACATTGCATGACTTTTGTGAAATTAGGGATTTTCATCTCATTCATCACCCAAAAATTAGTTCTTTTAGCTTCACTAATGCATACCTTCTAATTTTGACACATTGTGCTATTTTTGGAAAGTTGAGTATTTTTTGTGCATTAATTAGGCATGTAGGGTCCCATGCATAGTCTATTTAGATTTCGCACATTTGATTATTATTGACATCATTTAATTTTATTTTTGTAGGATAAATCAAGAGTGGGACCTGTATTGGTGAAATTTGAGAGAGATCAAAGGCGAGACATGCTTCATGGTGGGCACACATCTCTTGACGTCTTGGTGGAGTTGGAATGATTGGAAAATCTCAAAGATGGAAAGGAAATTAAATAAGCAGGCAAAGAAAGAGTCCAAACTTGCCTTGGACATCCAACATGGGTCCCACACACTCTATTGCATGCCAAACATAGAAGTTTCCTTAATTGCACAATTATTCCCAGATTTTTCAGGGGCAGCGAATTGAAATGGCCATAACTCTCAAACCCAGTATCGGATTTGTACAATCTACCTATCTTTGGAAAGCTCTTTTCGAGTAGATATCCGTTGAACCCAAGATTACATAAATCGGAGCTATGTTGAGGGAGATATGACCTCGGGGATTTACCTATTATAATTCTATGCGGGAATTACAAAAAGTTTTCAAAATTGGCAACATGAGAGATGTTTGAGAAGTTCAATTTGGCAAAACTTGGAGCCCAAGAGACCACGCTTAGTAGCAAATCCTCTCCAATTCAAACTCTTTCCAAGTGTAAAGATTAACTTGAGTTCTAAGCAAGAAATCTCTCCAAATAAGGAAACAAGTCTTAAAAGAGAGGAGATTTTTTTCTAAAAATGAGGCATCAACATTTATAAAACCAACCCAAAAGGGGATGGAGGCATCTCACATCTAGCCCTCTTTCCAATTCCCTTCTTTCTTTTCTTCCTTTCTTGTTTTCCATTAGTATTTTATTTATTTATTTTATTTTGATAGCCTTGGGCCATGTCCAAGGATTTATTTTGAAGGAGAATTTTTGTAAAGGAGAAGTTGTAAAGATGCAATTTTTAACGACAAATCAAGAAGCATTCTTTGCAATGGTGGGCTAATTTTCTTGATTAAAGCTATGGATGAAGGTAAGTAACTTCTTTTTATTTATTTAGTAATTCTAATTTGTGTTCCATGATTATGTGCTTAATGATTAATAGGCTTATCTTCATGCTCTAGGTAAATCTCCATTCTTAAATCCTGAAAATAAAAATTGGTTTTTGACTATTCATGCTTAGGCTTGATAGGTCATGCTTAGGATTTAGACCTTTTGATGGTTTATGCTTACTTTTGATGGGTAGTTCTTAAATTATTTTTATTCTTTTATGAGATGAAGGAAGTCTTGAGTTTTGAATTTTTATGATTGAAAAGGAATTTTAAAAGTTAGATTTTTCAAATTAAAAACACTGACTTGTCTTTGATTTGAAGCAAAAATTGGAACAAATTAGTATTACTTGATAAATAATTTGCAGATGCTTATTGGATTCCTATGCTCTAATCACTTTAATTAATTTGTAGTTTTTCATCTTTCTACATTAGTTGCTTGATTTTATATCTAAATACTCAAAACTTTCCTTGATTGTAGTTAATTAGTTTTCTTAATCTAAATTTTTTTTTTAATTAGCTCCTTGTGGGTTCGACCCGTTCTTGCCATTGTCTCATCTAGACACCCATGCACTTACGGTATTTTATGATTGATATTGATCACACTAATCTCCCATTACGGATGGAAACTATTCCTTATTTTATTAGTAAAATAACCTCAAATTTGGATTTAGAATAGGTCATGAACAAGCAATTCATTCTTTTTTTCTTTGTAAAAAATAGATTTTTAGAGCATTTATATAAAAAATTACCCAAAAAAAAAAAAAACAAAAGATCAAATGAATGATAGAATAAGAAGAGTTCAGCATTGACCACAAAAAAAAAGGAGTGTCCGTCCTCCTGTGCATGTTCAGTGCACAGGACCATGCACAGTGCTATTTTTTTAACAAAATCTCACAAATAAATAAAAGAGAAGTTCTATATCTCTATTTCTTTGCTGATACCATTTATAAGGTAAAAAAAATACTATCATGTTATCATTATAATGCTACTATAATGCCAAAAAATAATAATAATAAAAGAAATGATAAAGTACCATACAGAATTTTTGTAATTCTTAAACGAAAAATTTACATCACAGAAAGTAAATCTTTCATTCCCATCTCTTCCAGATAGGATTGGGCACTATAATTCTCATTTATGAGATTATCATTTTCCAATAAATTAAATATCCTTTATCAAATACCCCAAAATTTCTTTATTCTAAGTATTTGGGTTTTTATTCCCAGAAGAACCCAGGAAGCCCTAATATGATCAAAATAATAATCTATCATTGGATTGAAACCAGGGTGGCTTTGATACCAAATGTTATAAATTTTTTAGGTTTTCAACCCTCTCTGGAATCAATCCAATAATTCTATAAACATTAAATCTAAACAATTAGACGAGTTGAATGGTACCTGATTGCACCATCTTAAGCCTCCGATCGAACAGAAGGTTGGTCTTCATTGGAAATCACAACTCTCTTGTCCTTTCCCTTTCTTCTCCGATGAGTGTGGTTACAGAGATTCGTCCATAGGCAAGAGAGTTACCCAAGGATCTATTTATAGACCCAAAATGCTATAATCTCTCTATCAATCAAGCAGAGAAAATCTCTCTAATTTGTCCCTTAATTTATAAATTAATGGCATCCAGTAAATACCCTTGATTGACCATAAATGGAATGTAAATGGAGAGAGGACTGATCCACAATTAAATGTGGTCACGTGGGGCACACAAAAAATTGATTCAACATTCTCCCACTTGGTCCATATGACCACAAAAAAGAAAAGGACCGTGCATTGTCCCGTGTATGTTCTGTGCACAGGACAACGCACAGTCCTATTTTTTGTTTAACAAAATGTCACAAATAAATAAAAGAGAAGTTTGCTTGAATTTGCACTGGACAACGCTACTGAATTTGCAGAATTACCCCAGCACATCCGTATACAATTTACTAAAGAAAAGGAAAGGGCAGTGGCTTACACACGCTCTTTCTATCACTGTCCACCAGACGAGAGGTCCAACAACCAGCACAATAACATGGTGCATAGCCTTGGAGTTTCCAGTGAACAGGACATTGCATCCACCTCATGAGAAAGCACACAAACATTTTTTTCTCATAGAAGCTTCTGGCCTTTTTTTGCTTTTATGGTTCTTTACCTTTTTTACCTTTGGGATGGTCATCTATATCACAATGTTATCCACTATCTGTTTTTGTACCTGAGGCCCTAACTTCTCATCCCTCAAATCTTGATGTAGCCAATTTCCTTTATTAGTAATGAAATCCTATTTGACGCAAGAAAAATAAAATAAAATAAAATAAAAGAGAAGTTGTATATCTCTGTTTCTTTCCTGACACCATATATAAGGTACAAAAAATACTAGCATTTTTCATTATCACGCCACTGTCATGCCCAAAAATCAATAATAAAAGAAAGAGCTTTTTAAAAAAAGGTCCTGTGTTTTCATTAAATCTCAAAAACACCCCTATATTTTGAGTTTTTACTTAAATAGCCTTTGACTAACAGTCAGACTTTACCAAAAGTAACTGACGTTTTCACTCTCCATTTCTTATTTTATTTTCCCATTTTACCCATTACCAAAAAAGGGCTCACTCTTCTTTACTTATTTTATTTTCCCATTTTACCCATTACCAAAAAAGGGCTCTGTGTTCATCCTCCGGAGTCCAGATGGCTACTCTCGATCACTCGTCCTCAACCTTCTCTTTCTCTCTTTGGGGTCTCTTCGCAGCACCATCAAACTCTAAAAATTCTTTAACTTATGAAAATAAGAACTTTAGATGTTCCAAATTTTTTGAGTCATTCACTCTTGGTATTTTCTTGTTGTTGACACTTGGTGTTCCTTTTGTAGTTATAGACATCTGTCAAGTTTACAAGGAAAATTTAAAGATAAAATATTATGTAAGATTTGTGTCCTGTTGAGGGTCGTCCAAGCCATCCCATACATGCAATCCTCATTCCGTTATACCATGCATATCCAATTAAAATGTGTTGCATATGATTTCTGCTGTGATGGATGCCAGATCTCTTTCCATGTTTACTTCATTGATCAAGAGATATGAGATTACCATGTTGGGAATCTGATGTGCTGCTAGGTTGGAATGAATAATGATAGGGTCTCTTTCCTTATTCTTTTGAAATTCCTAGCCAGCTAAGGTGGATGAATGATATGCAAGATTTGTATGCAACTGATTAGCTGGAACATGAGACTAATGGATGGGCTAGACCATGATGATTTGGCTCATCACGAATGAGCTCATGTACTTGGCCTTAGGTTGGACCATGACGATCGTCATGTATGGGCTGAAGTTGGGCATGATGGATGGGCAACATACAATCCTTAATAAAAACCTCTCTCTCCAACTTCCGTGATTTCTCCACTCTCACTCCACAGATTACTCTGAGATGATGGAATACAATATTTGGAGAGTTCTGAATGCCTGAAACTGGTTCAAGGGGTACGTACATGGAGGGGATCTATACTACGTAAATGGACCGTCTCATGTAAATTGAGGTTCTAACATAAGAGTCTAATTGTAAAAGGAAAATGCTTAATTTCGAGAATATATCTATAGGTGCCAAAAATGACATGAACTTAATTAGGGAAAGTAGAACTCTTTAGGGAAAGATCGAACGCCCGAGACCAGAAAGGTAAGGAGAGAAACAGAGATAAGAGGCCTTGGTTGCCGTCAGCCGAAGGCACTCCGAAGCCTAAGTTAGTTCTGTAACCAAGCAAATGATGAGTGGAGTGGAGAAGAGAAGAGGGTGTATGTGTATGTGTTATGTTGCGTGTATATGCGTACCTCTCTGGGAATATGCCCTTTTGCATATATATAGGTGGAAGTCCCATCAAGCTCTTGCTGAGTGGAGGTAGGTGGGGGGTAAGGTCCCATCGGGCCTTACCCTGACACTGAGTGGTAGGTGAAAATGAAAAGTCCCATTGGACGGCTTCCCATTCTCCCTAGGATCGCTGATGTGATGGTGTGATAAAGTCAATTCCTTATCTCTATCACGTGTCACCCTATCTGTTAGCACATGTCCGTATTTTTCATAGGAGCATAATGGTATTACTCAGTACTCTTACCGAGACCAGAAGTAGCTTTTGGGATTGCCGGGCTGGCACTGTTGCCGAGCTCAGTGTAGTGGTACTGGTACCGAGCTGTCACCACTGCCGAGCTGACAATATCGCCGAGCTGCCGTGCTGACACTACTACCGCGACGCAAATGGCCGAGACCAAGACAAACCCAGCTAGCAATATTGCCGAAGCTTAGCATAATCTTGGTGTTATGGGATTGCTCCCACACAATTGCCCCCTGGCTTTTGACCTTTTAGAATTCTCCAACTCTTTGAGGTCGGAAGCCAAGTGTTACTGCCGAGCTGGTACTGTTACCGAGCTGAATGTAGCTGTCGTGTTGGTACTGTTACCGAAGCACGAAGGTTAAGCACCGTGATGGTGGAGTCTTCTGAGTAACGAGTTCGAAGTAAATGTTCTTTTTTCATCTTGGTGCCGGTTGCTGACGTCTGATCCTTATCAAGACGTCATTTCGCATGCCCGAGACAATTAATAGCATGTCTAAATCGCTGCAGAAGATGTACCGCTGGAGCCAGATGTCGCCATTTGATTGGCTGTCCAATCGCTTCGAGGAGACGCGTGGAGTGCCCTAGGTGACGCCTCACACATGTGTCCCTCGAAATTTGAAATGGCGCCCCCTCTTTCATTATATATGGGGGTACCGCTTCCCTATTCTTCATCTTTGCGTTCATTAGAGAGAGGAGGTTCTGCTGGAGAAAAATCTATCCGAGACCAAATCCTTTGCGAACCAGTAGTCGTCGTTTGCTTCGTAAGTCCTTTTTTCTTCCCTCGTCTTCTCTGTTTCTGCATCCTTGTTTAGGGTTTCTGCCTCTTCTAGGGTTTTTTCTGTGTTTTCCCCTTTCCTTTTCCCAGTTTCTCTAAACCTAGGAATGGGGATTTATAGACAATGGTTAGAGACCCCATAGGCTAGGGCTGATTTCAGGGCCAAATATAGGATTTCGGATGATGTCTAGATTAGATTAGACGACCTAGAGAACCCTTTTGATGGCCCTGATGGACCCAGCTTTTCTTGCCTTCCTCCACCCCGGGTCCGCCGGGGTGCGACAGGGCGAAGAAGAAAATGAGCAATAACATTCTGTACGGGTATGCCAGATTTTCTATTTTACTTGGAATTTGAAATGGTAATCCGGAGATTCACCTTCACAAGTAGAAAGGAAATCAAACTTTTTTCTAACTTTCCATTGCACATATATTTTAAGAAAAAAGACTGATTTATAATGCCGTGAGAGGCGATTTTCTTTAGTTTGTCTTGAAAGGAGATTTTGTGCTGTAGAAGGCAATTTTGCCATGAAAGGCGATTTACAAATCTTATCAATAATGAAAGACAAAAATTGTGATTTTTTTTGTCTCTTTAAAAAATCCAAAATACAATAGAAGAGGAAGAAAGAGGGATCTGACTTCTCAAGAGATTGTGGGGACTCGTTCAGATCAACGGTCGCGAGTCATGCGAGTCATGTATGGACTCCGCCATCATCCTTCAGATGAGAACACTTGATACTTTAGTTCAGTTAGCTTGGCTTGAACCCCAGATTTTTAGAGGACAAAGACCAAGGGAATGTCCTATATCCAATAAAAATCTGGGTAGATGGGCTGAAAAGCCACATCTATGCCATGTTGGGTAGAAGAAGAGAGGAAACTTGGGGGGGTGGCCCCCCAAGGGACTTTAATCACCTTGTAGTGTTTGCAGCAGAGTTTCTTTAGAGTAAGAGAGCTTCTTTATGCAGAGACTTTTCAGGATAATTTTCCAGGACCTCTTCCCTTTGGAATGACCACCTATTTATAGGCTTTTAGTAGCCATTAGGAGGGTTTGTGGGCATTGATTGCATTAATGCTCCATGATGGGAGGAGTTACAAGATTTAATTTCATAATTTTGTAACTCCTTTTTCCTTGAATCTGATTGGTCGATGGAGAATAATGGGCATTTAGTCTCCATGATGATGGGGGATTCATGATTAATTACCATGATTAAACTCCATAATGATAGGAGTTACATGGTTAATTACCATGATTAATTGGACTTGTAACTCCCATTTCCTTGCTTCTGATTGGGCCGTCCAAAATAATGAGTTAATGACCGTATTAACTTGTCATAAACGGGTCAGTTAACAGCATTAATTGGTCGCCGAGTCGCTTGAAGAGTTGCAGGCCGCGCTGCATCTTTTGGAATTCTTCTTGCGATGATCATTGATGGATTTGCATGTTGTTTGATGTCGGATGACAATGTAAATTCAGACATTGGTTGATACCAATGGGCCGACAACATCGGTCCAGTTGATTTCACGATCGGTCGGGCATAAAGTGTGCTTTCTTTGTCGACCGGTTGGCGATTTCGGAGTGTCCGATGATGATCGAATGATTTCGACGGTGAATCCGTGATGTTGATGAAGATCGACAGATATCATGCCTCAAAAATCAGAATTTAAGAAAATCATAGGGGCCAAACATCGCGAAACGCGAAAAGAATCGGAAAAACGGTTGTTCCGGCGGAAATCCGAAAACTTAGACTTCCAGGGTCGCCAGCGACCATGCACCCATGGTCACCGGTGACCATGGGGCCAGCGACCTTAGGCCATGGTCGCCGGCGACCATGGGCCTTTTGGTCCCATTTCGATCGTCGTTCGGTCGCTGTTTCTCGGCCGTTTTTTGGGCTTTTTTGCTTCTTTTTTCTCCTGTATTTTTCTTGAAATTTCTCCTCATTTACTGGCTTTATTCCTCTAAAGAAAACCTATAGAGAAGCCGTGCAAATCAGAGCACAAAGTGTCCCATTTTTGGAAAAGCCGAAGACTTTGTAGCCGATTTTCCGCCAAGAGTTGAAACTAGGTAAAACGATGTCGGAATGACCTGAAATTTGACGTGAAGCTTCCTGAGCAATAGATAGGACCAACCATGGGCTTTTGTTTGAGTTTTGAAGCCGTTTGGGGTCCTGTCGATGCTAGACTTGATTTCACCGAGCGGAAGATGTCGAGCTTTGATGTGCGGTCAACCGATGTCTGATTGACTTGAAATTTGGTAGGGAGCCTATTGGAGTTATTTTGAGATGATCAATTAGTTCTGATTTGGGTGTCATGGTCCCGAGGAGCTCCGCCGCCTGTAGGCTTAATTTTGCTTCGGAGCGTCAAAGCCGGGTCAAACGTCGTCGGAATAACCCAAAATTTGACGTTTAGCCCTTTGGAAGCATGTCGAAGCTATCCATGTGCTTTGTTTGATGAGTGGAGGCATAGGAGGTTCTCGCCGCCAAAAGGCTTGATTTTGCCGTTCGAGAGTTGATGGAGGGTCAAACGGTGTCGGTTTGACTTGAAATTTGGCGTGAAGCCTTTTGGAGGTATTTTGAGACCATCCATAGGCTCTGATCGAAGATTTGTTATCTTTAACACTGTTGTCGCCGGGAGCTCCTACTCAGCCGGTGGAGGATTGAAGTTAGACCAAACGATGTTGAAATTGCCCGAAACTTCACGTGTACCCTTCTTTTGGCTATTTTGAGGGATCTTGCAATTTTTATTTGATTCTGACAAGATCTGATGCTTGAAGCAGCTTTGCCTGTTTGTAGTAGGATGCAGCTCCATGTAGCTTTTGATGTTGATGAGGCAAAGTAACATTTTTGGTGTCAACAGGCCTGACCTTCATTAACGGCTGGATGCCGTTTATGTTGGTGACCGTGACCGGAGGTGGGGTTCGATTCCCCTTTCATCAACTTCTGAGGGTATGCCTGAAAAATGGCATCTGCCCTTGCCAGTTGATGCCCAATGGCTTCAAAATAATAATGGGTGTCGCCGAGCTCAATCGGCTTCTAGGCATCAACCTCGGTGTCCATGACATTAGGGATGTGTATGACCTCTACAAGTCCGGAGGAGGCGATAACAGCGACTACCTTCGGGTGAAGGCGAACCGGCGGTGCTTTGTCAACGCTCTGGAGGATTCAAATAAGTATGCCGGGGAGGATCGCCTATTCATCTCGGGCAACTTGGAGTTCGGTGAGTCCGAACCCTTGGCGGCAAGGGTAGACAAGGTTCCCCGTGGTTTCGGGTCCCCCCCAAGTAAAAACCGAAAGCTTTTTTTCTTTTATCTTTCTTCTTTTGTTTCTGCCGAGCTGACATTTTTTGTTTGTGGTGCAGACGCCCGTTAAAGAAAACAAGAAGCCAAGCAAGTCGGTTGGGTGAGGAATGAGGCGTGGTTTCGGGCCTTATATAACTACCAAGGTCACAAAGGCCGGTCGGCTTGGGCGCTCTTCGGCTACGAACCGAAGTACCGCTCGTTCCTCAAGAGGAGGGGACGTCAGGCCTTTGAAGAAGAGGGAAGGACAGAGCAGGTGATGGTTGCGATCCCCGCCGGACAGCGGATCAACTCCGGAGACGGGGCTTCTACATCTCGATCTGCCTCGGAGCCTGCCGAGACCAGCATTGCTGCTGCAGAGGCCGAGACTTCTTCGCGGCCAAGTAAACGAGTCGCAAGTCCTTCCAGCTCGGAGGAAGAAGAAGAAGAAGAGATGGTGCTAAGGCGTCGACCTCGGGTGCCCATCGCGGACCTGAAGGCTCAGGTGGTTGGGGACCAGGCCCCATTTGCCGCGACATCTGCTGGCAATGCCTTTGCCCTGGCCTTGGTCCCTGCTCCCACTTCTCCCGCAGTTGTCGTCGTCGGTACCCCTACTCCTCCGGCTTCTCCAAGTGCACGAGCTCGGCAGCACTCTGTCGAGGTCCCAAGGGAGGAGGGTCAGCCCGAGAAAAGACCCAGGGTCGAGGTCCCGCCTAGCCCTCCGGCCAAGCCGTCGTCAAGCGTGGCAACATCCCAGTCCTCCGAGCCAGCTCCCTGGAGGCCGGACCTCGAGGTCGAGGTTGGGAGGCCATTGACGGTGGAAAACCGTGTGGCTAGTAGCCCCTATGTCGTTGCTGCACTGGGGCGCGCGTGTGCCATGCCTCGGGACATGAAGAGGTGGAGGAGGTTGGACGACGCGACCCTGATAATGTCGGCAATGCAGTCAGCCTTCTCGATGAGTTCTCTATGAATTTTTGCAAGTGTCTGATTTCGGTCACAACCTTCTGACACTTGTTCCCTTTGCAGGTGATGCAGAAGTTCCAAGTCGGCTTAGAGAGGCTTAGGAAGAGAAGAAAAACCTCCAAGCAGCCTTGGACGCCAAGGACGAGTAGCTAAAGGCAGAGGCGCGCAAGAACATCGGCCTTGCCGCCGATCTTGACACGGCGACGGCTGAGATTGACAAGCTGAAGGAGGAGGTGCAAATTCAAGTAAGGCTAGCAGTCGACCTCTTCTCCAATCTGGATAAGCTGAGGGCTGAGTCCAAGTCTGCTCTGGCGGAGCATAAGGCTAAACTTAAGTTTGCTCTAGAGCGACAGAAGGCCGAGCTTGAAGAAAAGTTCCAGGCCGAGGTCGATGAAGCCAATAATGAGGGGGTGCAAGAGGTGAGGCGTCGTACAAGGCGCAGGTCCACAGAATAAGCCAGAGGATTTGGGAGCTTGGATGGAGAGCCGCCCTGAAGGAGGTGGGAGTCCCCGAGGACCACCCCGCGTACATAAATCTATCCAAGTTCCCATGTCCGGACCCTGGACCATCTTCTGCCCACGGCCCTTCCACTGACCCTGATGCTTGCTCAAGAGCCGACGCCACACAGTCTGAGCCCGAAGTTTGCTCAGAGGCCGACACCGCGCAGACAGAAGCTGATGCCAACGCCGATCCCGCTGTCTTTTGAGAGATTTTCTTTTTCTTCTTTTTTTTCTTCTTTTTTTTCTTTTGATGTAAACATTTTTATAATGATTCTTCCATTAATGAAATGGCACTTTCCTTCATGCTCGCCTCAAGCTTGTTTTTCTTAAGTAGTTGATCTCGATTCTTTAACCGAGCTCCCCACGTACTCAAGATAGGAATTTTGCTTAAGTAATGAAGTTCTGTTTAGTAATTTGAACCCCAGAGACTTGTAACTAAATTTGGCTGTAGCATAACTTAGTCCGTAACCAAACTTAATGAGACCAAATTGGATTAAACTCTTTAACTGGATGCAAGACACTCATCTCGGTTCTACAACCTAAGATGTCCTCAGACGCTAAGGTTGACACCGAGTACTATAACTTGGTGCGCTTTAACTGTTTAAGGCTTTTCTTCGTTTCCCTAACGTCCCATATTCTTTTCGGCGGTAGTGCACTTAGTTCCGTAACCAAGCATATTTCCGAACGTTGGCAATGCTTCTGAGCCGCACATAATCTGTGTTGTCACCGAGCAGAGCATAGCTGGCATTGTTGCTGAGCATATAGCTGGTGCTATCATTGAGCTGAATATGGCTGGTACTATTACCGAGCTGAATATAGCTGGCACTGTTGCCGAGCTGGGGCGGCTGGTACTGTTACCGAACCGGATACTGGTTTCTTTCACTTGGTGTGAATTAAGAGTAAGAGAGCGATCTTTCCAGGAGAACGACTTTCATTAATTTCAAAAATTGAATACAATTCAGAAATAATAGTTCTTGAGGTACATCGCAATCCATGGCCATGGTAACTCTTTACCCTCTATGTCCTCAAGCCTGTATGCTAATCGTCCGACGGCCTAGACCACCTTAAATGGTCCGTGCCAGTTAGGTGCCAGCTTGCCTTCGTTTGGATTCTTGTCTCCGGGAAGTGTCTTCTTCAAGACCAGTTCTCCGACCGAGACTTTTCTTTCCTTGACCTTCTGGTTGTAGCCCCTAGCCAATTGTTGCTGGTAGGCAGATAGCTGCTGAGTCTCTTCGCTCCTCGGCTAGGTCTAGATCTCGGGCCAGATTCATATCGTTTTGACCTTGGTCGCAGAGCTCGAACCTCAAGGTCGGGAGACCGACCTCATGTGAGATCACGACTTCCATCCCGTAGGCCAAAGAGAAGGGTGTAGCTAAAGTGGAGCATCTCGGAGTGGTTCTGTATGCCCATAGGACACTTGGATGTTCTTCCGCCCATCTCCCTTTAGCTCGGTCAAGCCTCTTCTTGAGTCCGTCAAGCACCACCTTGTTCGAAATTTCTGCCTGGCCGTTGCTTTGTGGGTACGCCGGGGTGGAGTAGACATTTTTTATACCAAGTTCCTGGCAGAAGTTTCTGAAGAAGTTGGAATCGAACTGACTCCCGTTGTTCGAGAGTAAGGTTCGTGGGATCCTAAATCTTGTGATGATGTTCTTCCATACAAAGTTCCTTGTATCCTTCTCGGTGATGGAGGACAACGGTTCAGTCTTGATCCACTTGGTGAAATAATCGGTGGCTACTATTAGCCACCTCTTATTCCCTGGAGTTCGGTGGAGTGGCCCCATGATGATGTCCAAGCCCCATTGAGCAAAGGGCCACGGACTGGAGAGTGGGCTTAAATCCTGTGCTGGTTGGTGAAGGAAGTGTGAGTACTTCTGGCACTTTTCGCATTTCCTGGAGTACAGCTGAGCATCCTTCTGCATGTAAGGCCATCAGTAGCCTTGGCTGATGGCTCAGTATGCCAGTGACCGACCTCCAATGTGACTTCCGTAGATTCCCTCATTAATTTCATAAAGGAAGTCTTCGACTTTACTCGGGTGGACGCATTGGAGATAAGGGCCGGTGTAGGATTTCCTGTAAAACTTGTCATCCGGAGACAACCAAAACCAAGCTGTTTTCAGCCTGATCTTGTGAGCCTCGTTCTTGTCATCAGGAAGTTGGTCATCCCTTAGGTAGGCAATGATTCGGTCCATCTAGCTTGGACCGAGATCAGCACACATAACCTGTCGAAGTGGCTAGAGCTCTATACTTGGTTTTTCCAGCGTCTCTACCTTGACAGTTCTCTTATTCCCAGCCTCCACAGTAGAGGCCAAGTTGGCAAGAGCATCGGCATGAGAATTGGACTCTCTGCCGATCTATTTGACTTCAACTCTTTCAAATTGAGATAGGAGTTGTTTCACATGAGCTAGGTAGGCCGCCATCCTTTCGTCGCGAGCCTGGTAGTCTCCGTTGAGCTGGCTCGTCACTAGCTGGGAGTCGCTGAAGACCACCAATTACTAAGCCTCCAGGATTTTAGCACTATTCAGCCCTGTAATGAGTGCTTCGTACTCAGCTTCGTTATTAGACGCCTTGAAGCCAAGTGTCAAGGCTTGATCGATGACAAGGCCCTCCGAAGATTTGAGGAGTATGCCAGCACCAGCCCTTTTGGACGTTGAGGATCCGTTGATGAAGACCTTCCAAGTTGAATTAAGGAATTGTTTCCAAGATCGTTCTTGCTCTGTCTTGGCGGCTTCTTCCTCATCCTTATTGCCCCCTAGTTCGGTATCGAGCAGTCTCGGTGCCGAACTTGGAGAAACGAATTCCACGATGAAATCTGCCAAAACTTGGGCCTTAATTGCCGTTCTGGGTTGATACTTGATATCATACCGTCCCAGTTTGACAGCCCATCTTGAGATCCTTCCAGAGAAGTCTGCTTTTCTGAAAAGAGATTTGAGTGGATGTTCTGTAACAACCACTATGGTGTATGTCTGGAAGTAGTGGGAGAGTCTGCGAAAAGCACTGACGAGCACTAATACAAGTTTCTCCAGCTTCAAGTACCTGGTCTCGGCATCGAGGAGGATCTTGCTCGTGTAATAAATGGGCCTTTGTTGCCCGTTCTTCTCTCTGATGAGTACCGAGCTCACTGCATGATCCGAGACCGCTAGGTACAAGTACAGTACTTCTCCCTACTCCAGTGTTGACAGTAGGGTTGGTGAAGACAAGTAGTGTTTGAGCTTCTACAGAGCTCGGTCGCACTTCAGAGTCCAGTGAAACTTCGAACTCTTCTTTAAGAGCTAAAAGAAGGGTTGGCATTTGTCAGAAGCCCAGCTGATGAGGCGATTGAGTGCGGTAGCTGTTCCGGTGAGCCTCTAAACTTGCTTCGCCATGGTTGGACTTTGTATTTCTTGAATTACTGATATCTGGTATGGATTTGCTTTGATTCCTCTTTTGGTGACTAGGCTTCCCAGGAATTTGCCGGAGCCAACACCGAATGCACATTTGGACGTATTCAGCTTCAGTTGGAACTTTCGGAGGATGTCAAATGTCTTACTTAGGTCTGCCAACTGGTCGTGTGACCTTTTAGAATTGACAACCATGTCGTCAATGTAGACATCCATTGTTTTGCCGAGATGGGCCTGGAACGTCTTTGTTACCAGCCTCTGGTAAGTCGCCCCCACATTCTTTAACCCAAATGACATCATTTTGTAATAGTAGATGCCTCTAGGTGTTATGAACGCGGTCTTCTCTTCATCCGGCCCAGACATTGGAATTTGATGGTAACCTCGGTAAGCATCAAGGAAACTCAACCTGTCGTGGCCGGTAATGGCGTCGATCATCTGATCAATCTTTGGGAGCGGGAAGCTGTCCTTAGGGTAGGCTTTATTAAGGTTGGTGAAATCCACGCAGACCCTTCATTTTCCACTCTTCTTCTTGACCACTACTGTGCTGGCCAGCCACTCCAGGTAATGGACTTATCTGATGCCTTGGCTTCTAGTAGCTTCTTAACTTCCTCGATCACGGCCTCAGTTTGTGGGATCCCCGTTCTGCGAGCTTTCTGGATCACGAGCTTATGCTTGGGGTCCATGTTTAGCTTGTGGCATATGATCCCTGGATTAATGCCAGGCATTTCGTAGGGAGTCCATGCAAAAACCTCCTTGTTCTGTAACAAGAAGTCTAGGAGCTCGGTCTTCTTAGCTTTAGGAAGCTGAATTCCCAATAGGAAGTATCTCTCATGATTGTTGGGGTCGATCCTGACGTCGGTCAGATCTTCAACGCTCTTCTGCTCTGGAGCTCGGCCAACGTCTTCGAGTTCGGCCTCTCTGTCCAACTGGGCCATGTGAACTTGCATTGTCTCGGCTTAGCCAGGCATCACGGCTATTAAGCACTGTTTGGCTATATACTGGTCGCCCCTGACTGTAATCACCTTAACTCTGCCGTTCTCGTTCTATAATAGAAATTTGAGTTTCTGGTGACGAGTGGAGGGCACGGCTTAAATACTGTGCAACCAAGTTCTCCCAATTATTGCATTGTATGGGGATGGTACATTCACCACTAGGAAGTCGGTTTGCATAGAGGTGCCTCCAACTTGGACTTTGAGGGAGATCCTCCCCTTGGGGTATACGGGTTTTGAACTAAAACCCACCAAGGGGGTGCGTGCTGCCTGCAGATCCTCGTCTTTGAGACCCATCTTTTTGAAGCAATCGTAGTAGAGGATCTCTGACGAACTCCCAGTATCCATAAGAACTCTCTGTACCAGGAAGTTCTTCAACTTCAAGGTGAGAACCAGAGGATCGTTGTGGGGGAGCTGGACCCCATCCAGGTCCTTATCTGAGAACCAGATCTTGGGCCTCTCTGTCTGAGCTTTCTTGGCAGCAGATTCCAACTCGGCAGTCATCACCTGCTTCTGGTGGGAGGCCTTCCTGGCCTCGGCACTGACTTAGTTGCTCCCCTTCGGAGCAGGAGCGAGGTGAATGACGTTGATGATGCCTTCTAGCTTGTTGCTGTCCTGATCATCATCATTTTGGCACTGTGCTCTGCTATTGTCTCTGTCCTCCTCCTTGATGTAGTCTCTCAAGTGCACTTCCTTGACTAGCTTTTCGAGGTGGGCTGGCTTGGAGAGGGTGATTAGGAGTGTGCTTAGTCATCTTAGAAGCCAAGGCAAGTGGATGAATGGTTTTCTTGAATGATTTCATGCTTTAATGAGAATTTGTGAATCTTTTTCACTATTCTTCTTCTCCTATATACCATGGTTTATAATGATTTTAGAAATGTGCATACTATTAAGTTATTCTTCTTATTTAAGCATTTGGAGAATGTGCGTATATTATGTTTTGTAAAAGTTTGTTTTTGGAGCACATGTGGGTTGCAATTAATATGGGTATTCTTGTATTGAATGAGATTGGAATTGAAGGAAGAATTGATGTTTTGATGGAGTGGTTGTTAGAGGACTTATGGGGGTTGGAGGTGGTGAAAACACCATTAATAGTTGTGTTGAAGTGGTGGCTTAAATGAGGTGTTGAAGAGAAAAGATGGGAACTCGGACTGTACTGAACTGTAGATTCTAAAGCAGTTTACTCGAGCGAACCCACATTCGCTCGAGTGAACCCCTTCCAGAAATTGGTTAGATAGAGCCAACCTTCAAGTTCGCTCGAGCCAACCCTCCCAGAAGCCAGTCCGCTCGAGCGGACCCTCATTCGCTCGAGCGGACCCCATCCAGAGACTAGTTCGCTCTAGCCACCCCTCCAATTCGCTCGAGCCCACCTGACTTGGACCAGTTCGCTTGAGCTAACTTATATCCGCTCGAGCAAACCCTCCCAGAAAGCCCTTAGCTCGAGCGAACTTCTAGTCCGCTTGAGCGAACTGTGCAGAATTCCTAGGCCTTCCCTAGTATCATCAAAAGGGGGTGTTTTATGGTCCAGTGAGGTTGGCTTGGAGCCCTAACATGATGGGGAGGTGTAGGAGGTGATATATGGAGATTAATTGAGAAAGAAATCCCATTCCGGAAATGTATTGAGGATTTTGGACTTGTCAATTTGTATAGGGAACTTGAGATGTCTTCTATCCTTCGAGTACCATGACAAGAGCAAAACCAAACATACAAGGCCCTTATGCATATTGTTAAATCTGGAAGCCTCAATATATGGTTCGTAATTATGTGGAGATTCATTGTGGTTGTTTTACTCAGATTATACATGTCCAGCCCGTTTTCAGCTGATAACCCCAGTTTTGCTCAAACTATGGATTTATGAACTTGACATGTTCTGCCAGCCCCGTTCATGCATGATAAGCTATTGATGTGAAATATGTGCCTATGAGCATCATGCCCTACCTGCCTGGGTGTTATGAGCACCATGCCCTACTTGCCTGGGTGTTGCACACCAATATAAATATGTATATGTTTTGATGTTCATGTGACTTATGTGTCGGTACTACTAAGCTTGGACGCTCTTGTCAGTCTGATCCACTGACTTTGACCTCCCCCTCGTGTTCCGGCCAGCCGCAACTTGCATCCTGTCATGTCTCGTTACCCGGTTCCGGTTCCGCGGCCATGGTCTTGTCTAGCTATGTGTATATATATAATGTTGGTTCTCGTCACTTCGTGTGTCCGAGACCAACGCACTGAATATGCTCTTATCACACTAGTGATGGAGGATTTAGCTTTTGTGTGGTTGTCGTCTTGTTAGTTCCATGTTCATTGTTACCCTACATGTTTTATAATGCATATGTGCTTTGAACAAATAATGTAGCCTGTTTTATGGAAATTAACGCTTTGGCATGTTTTATGTCTTCTAAATTACTCTTTCGATTTCTCTTATTATTATATCTATTCACCCACCTGCAAACCGTCGTGTCTGACCCACTCTTAGGTACTCAGGTCCATACCCCATTGCCTTTGAGGAGGAGCCGGAGGAGGCGGCATGTGAGCCGCAACGTGTAGGCAAATGGCAAGCTGACAATGTCATTTAGACATTAGGTCGAGCTCTGAGTTGCGAAACATTTTGAGGGTTCATTGATTGACACATTTTGGGAAATCCTTTTGATTGTACTGACCTTTGTTAGCCATTATTTTTTGGGAATGTTAATTTAATCACATTTTGTATAAATGCTAACTTTTTATATTTGGAATGCCATATTGATCATTGCTCACTCTGACATCACGTTATTTGTATGGATGTTACCATCTTGTATCTTGAATGAGTTACCGGTTTGATTTGCTACACACTTCCGCAGTCTTGAAAGTGAATGATTTGTGGGCACGTGTGATAGTGATATCCTCACCGCGGAACCCTGTGGGAAATTAAATGTGTGTAAACTTTATACTGATTGTTGTAACTAACACATCATTAGCTTGCCGATCCCGGATCAGGAGTGCTTTGGTGCACTAACCCGGTCCGAGGTCGCAACAAGTTGTGTTTTTGGATAGTCGATATTGACTATTCCAAACAAAAAAAAAACGTCAAAAAAACATAAGTGGCCCAAGGGACCACTTCTGTTTGCCCTTTTTTTTTTTTTTGGGGCCCAAATCAATGCAATGCCCATGTATGAGGGTTTTTCCCATTAAAACCCCTACTTTTTATTTAGATTGACTATTATGAGAGGATTTTTTAAGTAAAAGTATAAAACGTAGGGGTGTTTTTAAGGTTTTAGAAAAATAGAGGGGCTTTTATGTAAAAAACTCTAAAAGAAATGATAGAAGTATCATACAGAAGTTTTGTAATTCTTAAACAAAAAGAACTAACATAACAGAAAGTAAATCTTTCATTTCCATCTCTTTTAGATAAGGATGGCACTATAATTCTCATTTCTTAGACTATTATTATCAAATAAATTTAATATCCTTTATCAAATACCCAAAAATATATTTTCTCTGAGTATTTAGGGTTTTATTCCTAGAAGAACAAAGGAAGCCCCAATATGATCAAAACAATAATCGATCATTGAATTGAAACCAGGGCATATTCTGATACCAAATGTTAAAATACTTTTAGATTTTCAACGCTCTCTGAAATCAATCCAATAATACTACAAACATTGAAGGCAAACCATTAGATGCGTTGAATGGCACCTAATTGCACCATCTTAAGCTTTTGTTCCAACAGAAGGTTGGTCTTCATTGTTCCAACAGAAGGTTGGTCTTCAGTGGGAATCACAACTCTCTTTTCCTTTGCCTTTCTTCTCTGATCGGTGATGGTTACAGAGATTCGTCCGTAGGCAATAGAGTTACCCAAGAATCTATTTATAAACCCAAAATGGTACAATCTCTCATTCAATCAAGAGGAGAAAATCTCTCTAAATTGTCCCTTAATTTAGGAACTAATGGCAACCCGTAAATACCTTTCATTGACCATAAATGGTGAGAGAACCGATCCACACTTAAATGTGGTCATGTGGTTCACACAGAGAAAATCGATCCAACATTCTCCCACTTGGTCCATATGACCACAAAAAAACAAAAGGACTGTGCGTCCTCCCCTGCATGTTTAGTGCACAGGACAATGCACAATCCTATTTTTTGTTTAACAAAATGTCACAAATAAATAAAAAAGAAGTTGTATATCTCTCTTTCTTTCCTGACACCCTTTATAAGGTACAAACAATACTATCTTGTTATTATTATCATACTACTGTCATACCCAAAAATCAATAATAAAAGTATCATACAGAAGTTTTGTAATTCTTAAACAAAAAGACTTTACATAGCAGAAAGTAAATCTTTCATTCCTATTTTTTCCAGATAGGGTTAGGCACTATAATTCTCATTTTCGAGACTATCATTTTCCAAATATCCTTTATCGAATACCCAAAAATCTCTTTCCTCTGAGTATTTGGGTTTTTATTCCTGGAAGAACAAAGGAAGCCCCAGTATGATCAAAACAATAATCGATCATTGAATTGAAACCAGGGTGGCTCTGATACTAAATGTTAAAAAACTTGCAGATTTTCAACTATCATTGGAATCAATCCAACAATACTACATACATTGAATCTAAACCATTAGATGAGTTGAATGGTACCTGATTGCACCTTCTTATACCTCCCATCCAACAGAAGGTTGGTCTTTAGTGGGAATCACAACTCTCTTGTCTTTTATCTTTCTTCTCCAATGAGTGATGGTTACAAAGACTCGTTCGTAGGCAAGAGAGTTACCCACGAATCTATTTATAGACCCAAAATTCTATAATCTCCCATTCCATCAAGAAGAGAAACCTCTCTAATTTGTCCCTTGATTTAGCAATTAATGGCAACAAGTAAATACCTTTCATTGACCATAAATAGAATGTAAATGGAGAGAAGACCGATCCACACTTAAATGTGGTCATGTGGGGGCACACCAAGAAAATCGATCCAACAATCTCATATTCAATATGTGCTCTACCGGTGTCTGAACAAGTTCTTGGACCACTGCACTAGGAGAAGGTTCAAATCGTTGGAATGGAGAAGAAGAGGAAGTAGAAGGAAAAAGGGTAAAAGGGTTTTGGTATTTTTTAATGGAAAAGGGAGCAGGATATCCTCCTATGTAAAGGACTTACAAGATATTATGAGTCTATGATGATTAATTTTAGTTTATCACTCATTTGCATGACATTAACTCATGCATTGCAAGGGCATTATGTGTGTTTCTATATACAACAAGCACTAATCCGGTGCACAGTCTTCCAGGGCACACCTCACTGTGTGGCCCGCCTAAGGCCCCACCACTAGTGGGACTCGAAGATCCGGGTGGGCGGACCTAAATATAAAAGGCCTAGGGTTGTAGCCCCATGTCAATTTTGAAATTACCTGATATTTGAATGGGCCTAAACCTCTACCGTGTATATCTAATAAAGAGTCGCCCCACGTCTAAACCCCGTGATCGCCCCACATTATAAAACTTGAAAAGGTTGAAAATAGGTCCTCTTCACACCGATCTCTTTCGACAAGTTCTTTCTAGTAAGAGTCTGAGATCCTCTTCTTACCGATTGAGTTTCTCATCACCAATCCTTTTGTTGTTAGTCTCTCTCTCTCACCAAATAACTCTAAATAAAGCAGTCTTTCTCCTCATTTGTAGTATAATTCTAATCACTCTATACCTAAATGTGAACCCTTAATCTTCAATTCCTAATATCAAACCCTAAATCCCCAAATTCTAATCCAAACCCTAAGCCCTAAATCACATAATATCTATAGGTCCGAAGATGACCAAATCACCATTGGGTACACTTTAAACTTGAATTTATACAGAAATCAAGCCTTAGGGTTCGTATGTATGGATAACTTGAGTTACATTTAAGTGAAAATTTTTCTTTTTTGTCATGAGCCCATTACCAGCTACAGGGAATTATCTTTACACCTAAGGTAAGTGCAGGCAACCAAATCTCTCATATCCAAATAAAATCCATTTGGGAATCCAAATTGGGTAAATGGTTGCTCACCCAAATTACCGTTTCAGGGCATCCAAACACATAGGATTAAAGTAAATGTTATCTTAGGTTGTTTTGACTATGATAAATTGATGATCATCTAGATTTGGGAGAGGTAGTGGGAAGACCCTTTAATTGGATAGGAGATTTGAGCATGAAAAAAATTTGTGTCTATTTAAATTGATTTTTTTTATCTTATGATATTATTAATGTGAAAAAAGTTAGTAAAGTCGAGTAAAAGTTTAACCCCACCTAAACAAAAATCCTGGGCCCGCCACTGTGGGTGGGCCCTACTTATGTACAAAATTGATTGGCAAACCTGATCATCCTAATCCCTCGATTAATAGGCCACAAGTTTCAATAATTTTATATTAAAAAATATCAATCAAACGATCTAGTTCACATGGATGGATGCAAACCCCGAGATGGGCTCGTCTATGGTGCAGTGATGTTGCACTATAGTATAATGCTGCTCCACTACTCTCCAATAACGGTATGACACGTCATTGTTGAAAAGATGAAACTCGAGAGGGTTTCTCGATATCTTCCTTCACATCTTCTCATACAGCTGTTTTATATTTTTCCCAAAAATACCCTCGTCAATTTTCAAACAAACCACTTTCCAACATTACCCTTTATAAACTCTCAACCCACTGTAGTAAATCCTTTCCACATCTAATATCTAAATACCCTATCTACAATTCTACATGCTAAATTCCATTGCATTTAAAGTGGGGCCAACCATTTGCATTACTCTCATTTGCAGTCTAACTCATGGAGTTAGGTTCACCCCATCATGGACTCATTACATAATACATGACCATAATTTCATTTAACATCTCACTTAATTAGAGTTGGACCCACTTAACATTCTGATCACATCCATGGCAGTTTTCAATGGGGCCCACTTTTAAAAGATTCAAATGAACCACACTACATTTTATGAGACCATACAAATTTAACTCAATTTGATTAGGACCCACCAAGAATCTCCACATAATCTAATAGTGGATGATAAATTCATTGCTCTCCTCAATAGAACCCACTTATGGACACATTTTTTATAGGGCCATGCAAAACCTCATATAAAGTTTTTAATCAAAATCAAAATCAAGATTAATTGAAGTTCACAATTTAAGCAGGTTGCTTGAATATAAGTCTAATAATTTACCGCTTTAAAATTTATAAGTGTTAACATAATATTATAATTATGAGTTAGATTGTGAAAAATGTTGACAATGAAATTTGTATAAGTGGACCCCATCGAGGAGAGCTTTGAATTTGTTGCCCATTGTTAGATTATATGAGAAGTTTAAGTAGATCCAAGTATTTCTCTAAAATGTTTATCAATAATCACTTAAGATTTATTTAAAACGTGTAAAACATTTTTTTTATTAATCGCGTAATTATTTGTTTAAAATGTGCAACATTTTTTTTATCATTTAAGATTTTGAAAAGAAAAAACCTTTCAAAAAATAACACTTTGTTATAATTTATAATGGATTGATGATTTTGAGTGGTTTAGATGTTAAGATGTGGACCATTG
Source organism: Persea americana (assembly GCA_029852735.1). Classification (NCBI taxonomy): domain Eukaryota; kingdom Viridiplantae; phylum Streptophyta; class Magnoliopsida; order Laurales; family Lauraceae; genus Persea; species Persea americana. The sequence continues at coordinate 21,712,289 of CM056811.1, forward strand.
TTAGTATTTATAAATACACATGGGACCTACCTTTAGGAATCAAGAAATGGGGCCCAACTTTAGTTTTTAAAAATACATATTTTTTATTATTCTATGTAATTGGTTTTAGGGCCACTTGCTCACCTGGACAATATTCTTGTCAACACGGGCCCTATGTCGTACTATTGTAATGTTTAAAGATGTGTCCCACACTGTAATTTCTAAAGATGGACCTCATGTAAGACATAATTACTAAAGAAGGGCCTCATGTCTTGATTCCTAAAGATAGGTCCCATGTAATTTTAAAATACTAATAATGAGTCCACGTCTAAACATCTAAACAGCTCAAAATCAACATTCCATTATAATAATGAAACAACTAAAGCAAACTATTAAATAATGAAAAATATGCTGGACATTTTAAATGAATAATTAAAGGGTTAATAAGAAAAAAAAATGTGTTAGGCATTTTAGACAAATATTGAACAATTAAATTATAAACATATCATACATTTTAAACAAATGCTCTAGCAATTAAATAATTAAAAAACATGGCATGAGCTTAAGCTGTATTTGGATTTAGGTATTTCATAGGCTCAGGCCTAAGCTCTTGTGCGAACAAAAGCAACCAATGTACACGGGTTGGCATGTGGCATGGGTCATTTGACTATTGATTTAGCAAATTTGTTAGATGAGCTATAAAGAAAAAAAAAGATGGATAGTAGCAACCATCTAATCAAAGGTTACAAAAATGGCTAGATTATAACACTTTGAGCAAAATAACTTGTCTTATGTGGACTAGAGGGGATGGAAAGATCTATGTGGGAACGACCCAAGTATCAAGTTTGACCTCAATCCCATGCCCCTAATCCCTTTATCCAGGGTCCACGAGCTTAATGGTTTCATATTAAAAAAAAATCCAATCCGCCATCCAACGGTCCAATCCATTTGGATGGGTACCAAAATTCGAGATTAGTAACTACTAGGGGGGGTCTCGTTTGTGCACGGTTTGGATTAGTTGCTAGGTGGGTCCCAACAATAGTTCTCATGGAAGCAAGGTGAGAACTATTTCTCACTTGAATATTTCCCTTAACAAGCTTCTTAATAAAAACTCTAACTAGAGTATTCCCAACTAATAGATTCTTCATGTTTTTTTTTTCGAAAGAGATTAAAATGGAAAATAGATTTATAATGAAATGATGATTTCGAGCCGTTTAGATGTTAAGAAGTGGGCCCATTGTTATTCTTTAAGAATCACACATGACCTGCCCTTAGGAATTGAAACATGGCCCTACTTTAGAAATTATAGTGTGGGACGCACATTTAGAAATTATAAAAGGGGACTCATATTTAGGAATTATGATATAAGGCCCACATTTAAAGGAATTACAGTGTTTAACACCCTTTGTGAAGTGAAACATTAAAAATTCTAACATGGCCCACTTTTAGAAATTATAATTTGGCCTAAGCTTTTAGGAATTTTGTATATTGGGCCCAATATCTTTATAGTTTATATCATAAGTTAGGAGTTTCTAGGGTAATATTGTAAATGGTGTTGTTAAGAAAGAAAGTGGCTACCTACACACTGTAAGCAGCTCTCCACACACTGCATTTAGAAAAAAATAAAAAAAATCCCTAGACTACCCCTATCCCTCTCCTTCCCTCTCTTTCCCTGCTCCCTGCCTCGGCCACCTCCGCCCAACCCCACCGCTGCCTCTCCCTTTCCCTCTCTCTCCCTCTCTCTATCTCTCTTGCCCGCCGCCGGCAGCCCTCGTCCCTCTCCCCCCATTCGCTGCCTCTCTCCCCCTCTCCCTCTCGCCCGCGCAGGCCTCCGCCCAAAAGCCCTCTGCTTATCCCTCTCCCTCTCCCCCTTTTTCTCTCCCGCTCTCTGCATCTCGCTCGACGCCGTAGCCCCCACCAGCCCTCTCCCTACCCGCCCACCCTCCGCCCGCCCAATTTCCCTCTCTCCCGCCCGCCCGCTAAGTCTCCCTCTCTCCCCCTCCTGTCTCTCTCCCTCCCCGTCCCTTTCTCTCTATCGCTCCCTCCCCATCGATAGCACTGAGGGGATGGAGGGGGTGGGGATGTGGGTGGGTGCAGGGAAATGGGAGCATGGCTATTGAGAGAGAAGGAAGGAGAGGGAAAGGGAGATGAGTCGGCAGTGGGGTTGGGTGAGGTGGCCAAAGCAGGGAGCAGGGATAGAGAGGGATATGGGTAGTTTATGGATTTTTTTTTTTTTAAATGCAGTGTGTGGAGAGCCGTTTGCAGTGTGTAGGTAGCAGCATTCGTTAAGAAATTAGCAAGGGCGGTTTTAAAGTGGTTGGATATAAAAAGAAGTTACATCATGTTAAGATGCAGCGGTGCTGTATGGAGGACTCCCCCTCATAGACAAGCTCTATGGGCCCCACTTGGGGGCACCTTTGATCACTGCAAATACTTTGATAATGTTGTTATTCTATGATCTAGCATCGTGCCTAATTTTATACTCATTGAACCTTCACTCGCAGTAGGATTGAATCAAAAGATTTTACAAATAATATGTTAATAAACTTTAAGGCTATCAAATCATGGACTAGAATAATCTAGCGGGCTTAGTGGGTCCCACAAGCTGAACTGCACGTAATCAATATACAGTCTCTCTCTCTTCTCTCCCTCTCGACACCAATTAAAAATACCCAGCCCACCTGCTCTATCACTTTCAGCTTTCTCATCCAAAGGGGGTTCCCGATCTTGTGAGGATTTTCCCCACAATGAGTGGACCAATCACGGTCTGCCACATCACCGTGGAAAAATCGTCAGATGACCGGATTCCCAAAAGGGCAGAACTACAATGCAACCTCTACATTGAACTATAGTGTAGCACCCTAGTGAAATTGTGGTGGGGCCATCTTCTGAAAATCCAAACCACTCATCACCCCTACCATGCGTTGTACTAAGATGGCAACCACTAATTTGAATAAATATTGAATACCTGAAAAACTCCCCTTACTTTACTATTTTTCCTTGGAAGAGTCCCATGTGTAAAACCTACTGATGAATCTAATGGTTGGCCCATTGAAATTAACCTTGAGGATTTACATACATAGACTGTAATGAGTGTTAGGGGTGATGAGCGGCTTGGATTTTGAGAAGATGGCCCCCTCCCATGCGCATCAAAAAGGTGTTGCATCATCCATAAACCCCACTCTAGTTTCTCATGTGTCCGCGAGGGAGAAAAAGGGCAGGTTATCACTAGTTCCCATTCAATTTAGAATGAAAATCTTCCAACAATCGCAGCTAAGATTTTCAACAAGTAGAACCCCTTTTTTAGCCTCATCATAAGTTTTTGGAGTCCGAGCCTCACATGATCTCAGCTGTCCTCAACTCATCAGATGATCCAGTTATTAATGGTATTGAATTTCAGGCACACAAAGAGCTCAAACGCCTCACATGAGGCCCACCAAGAGAGTGTCCCTTGTGTGGCCCCCACGCACCACATTATTGGCAGGGGTTTGGAAAACCCCCTCTTGTTATAAAAAAATCATTATTTTTATATTGGCCCTCCTAAAAATGGAAAAAAAAACCTATGTTTAAGAAGATTATAGTTTTTTTTCACATTGTCCCCCGCAAGCCCACAAAAAAAAAAAAAAGAAAAACAAAAACAAAACAAAAACACTTAAATAATGCCCCCAAGGCAAATTTTCTGGTTCCGCCCCCACTTAATTGGTGCAAGTTCGTGGAAGGCCCACCATTTATACGGATTTGGATGGACCTACTTTTATGACCCCACCATAGTTTTTCTTTTTTGGCTATTGAAGGATTCTCAACCCTTTGGGCTGAACTAATCCCTCCGGGCCCAGAGGCAAGATGGGTAAACACCCCTGTGGCTCTAATGTGGTAGCATTAGTGGACACAACCTTCGATTTCTGAAGAAGGGGGAACTGGGGGTCGATACCAAGACCTTTGAGGTTCCACCATAATTGACATCGACAGACTCATTCATTATTAGGTGGTCTGACTTTGAATATCAAGCCCGAATCAAATATCAAACAGCACATTTCAGATTGAACCCTTGACCAGGCCTAGATGCAGATCTTACAGATCTAATAAATACCATGAGCTGCAGACCTAGTTTGAAAGGGATGTTGACCGTATGGTTGCCCTGTACTCGACAATTGCTCAAAAACTATAGAAATTTTGATAATTTTGGCCTATCTATTTGCACATGAAAGGACGCTTTGAAATTGATGATTTTACCCTTAAACCATGGAATTCCGTTAGCCGCAATACATGATATCCCAAGGATAAAGGATATTGCACAAAATCCACATTTTTTCACCCCACCTCCTTTCTACAATGCATTTTGCCTTCCATCAAAGAGAGAAAACGAATCACAATTAAAATCATTTCACTGAGGTTGGTCTAAATAATGTAGGAGCTCAAACTCAAGAACAAAAGAAAATAGTGAAAGTGCAACTAGGGCCAATGAACAAGTCCTAGAGGGGGTGTGAATAGGACTAATTAAAATTCTTTGTCAATTAAAAATATCTCAGTCCAATTTTAATCCCAATTAGGACAAAGAACACAATGAACACATTTAAGAATACAACTTATGCGGAATATGTATTCAATGTGTGAATGCTTAAACAATCAAAGATATGACAATTAGTTTCATGTTAATAAGCACGAGAGTGTGTAAGACACTCTTCACAATTCACTTGTGATTCACATCAATGTAAAAATAACTATGTAACCAAGGTGCTCAAGTGAATGAATGCAAAAGAGTGTGTGCTAAACAATATATGATTTACCAATATGTTCAATGTTGTTTTCGCACAAGTGCATGTGTGTCAATAAAACTCAATGATGAAATAGTATCCTTATCCATCTCCACAACATATAGATATGTAAATCATGTACAGGTGATAGAGATAGAGAAATTGACACAAGGGATTTATAGTGGTTCGGTCACACAAACCTACATCCACTCTCAAGGGCCACACAGTCCCCTGGTTCCACTATGAAGAATCAAACTACACAAGTACTGATTCTACATCGATTTTGTTACCGAGGTCTGATCACAAAGATCTACTCCCCTCTTTTGTTTACGAGGTTCGACCACAAAGATCTACTCCCCTCTATAATTTTTATAGTGGTTAAATCACAAAGAAATAAACCACTCTTACAATGCTCTGAATTGAATAAAGTGAGGGAGAAGAACACTTGCCTCTTTTGACAAAATCTGGAGGTTGCCACTTACCCCTTTGATGAAGTCCAGAGGATGCTCTTCGAAGCTTGTCACCGTAGCTCTAAGCTTTTATGCCTCTTGTAATGCTTCCTTGATATTGATGATGATGCTCCAATGTTGTGCTCAATCAAGGGAAGAGGTCTTTGATCTAGGGATATGGATTTTAACTTTTGATGGCTCAAGTTCTTCCCTAGATGATATGGTTTTCACACATCACACTTTCCTTGAGCTAATGAAGCTCTTAGATTTGCCAATACAAGCTCAGAGTGTGTGTGAAATGATCTATGAGAGCTCAAATATGATATACCATGGTTAGGACATTAGCTCTCATGATCTTGGAGCACCCTTGGATGATTTGGGGCCTTTTCTATTTATAAACAATCCTCAAACGGCTCTCTAACGGCACATGGCGGCTAGCCTCCTTCACATCCGCGGTTAGCCGCTACCCCAACGGATACTTCCAACGGTCAGATATTTCAAATTTTCTGAATGGACGGCTAGCTGTCGGTCACCAGGCGGTCGACCGACAACTGACCGACTACTGACCGCCTGGTGGCCGCCCCTCTGATTTTCAGCCAAAAACAGCTTCTAGAAAAGTGACCGCGAGGTGACCGTAAGACATGGCGGTTAGCCGACTTCTGGGACTAGTTTTGAGTCTTGAAAAGGCCAAAAAACATTTTCTAAAAACCTATTAAATAAGCCATTAAACTAAGGGTTTTTAGGGCCATCTCTTGGTTGGTTTGGGGTCCCATTTACCTGAATAGGTTGTCACTCATATGGAGGTCTTCCTTGATGAATTCAAGCCTTCCAAGACTTGATCTTTTGACTTCAAGCTTGATCTTCCTTGTGAAACTCTGAGAGGCAAGGTCTTGAGTTCTTTGACACGGAATCGACAATATAAGTGCTCATGGAAGTGTGGCACTAACAAATAGATTTTTGAATTTGGGGTAATATAAGCGTTTTGTATTTGAGTTGGAAGGAAAAATTGTACCATATCCGTTGTGGATATCGGATGATTATTATAACCCTAAGGGGTAGCTCAATTGGCTTAGGACTACGGTTTGTACCCAGAGTTTGTAGGTTCGAAACTGCACTACTACACTGGGGCTAGAGAGGAGTTTACTTGTCTTCCCTCTAGGCCCGGAGGGATTAGTCCAACTTAGAAACCCTCCAATAGACGAAAAAAAAATCAATGATTGTTACATTGCATGATGGGATATTTTAAAGCCTTGATTGGGTTTTAAGGATAAAACAATCACTTTTATCTAAATGTCCAACCAGTACAGCCATACTATGTAGTGCTGCCAGGACTGTGTGATAGCTGACATTCCCAAATAAGAGGTCAAAGTTTAAATTTCTTTTTCCGTGTCATATCTCAGGACTATGTGATATCACATATAACATGTTGTGTGATATCCTAACAACGTGCAATATTGCAAAGGGGCCTGCTATTGGCACACAAAATAATAAATTTCCCACACAAAGAATTTAACTTTTTTTTAATACATTTTAACCCCTCTATGAAATTATCAAAATATCCAATCTCCCACCAAAACTCAAAACATATTTTCTTTGCATACACAACCCATCTTCTTCTCTAAAAATACTCCCACCCATCTAACTCTCCATTTCTCACTCTCCACTTCTCATTCTCGACTTCATTGTTGTTTTGGGTAACTCATCTTCCTCCATTTTATGTTCTTAGCCAACTCATTTTCCTCCATCTCCTTCATCTTTCCTTCTTCTTGTACTTGACTTATTTCATTTGATCTTTCTAGTGCAATAAAGAAAGAAAGGAACAATGAAATGGTACATTTCAATCAGAGCAGCAGTGGAGATGTCTGTTTTTATGTTATTTTTTCATATTTTTTTGCCATTTTTGTCAAAATTTTCTCTCCTGGGAACGAGTAGAGTTCCTGATATGTATGGTCTTTCAGGCCCGAACAAACTAACTATGTTCGGATGTTTAGGTCTGAACAAACTGACTCTGTTCGGATGTTCCGAACAATTGGACTCTGTTCGGATGTTCAAGTCCAAACAATTGGACTATGTTCGGTTGTTCGGGTCCGAACAGTTGCGATTTCTGGGCAAAAAATGGTTGCGATGATAGATGACAACCAACCCAAATGCATGAAAAAACTCTACCATTGTTTGTAATGTCTTACATTGATTGAGAATATATCCCCATAACAGGTTTTCATGAAAAAAAGGTAATCTAAGATGGAGAATGAGAAGTGGAGAGAAAGGGAAAAAGATGTGTGTGGGAAGAAAGAGGGAAATGGAGAGATGGGTAAAATGGGGATTTTACCTGTGTGTGGAAAGAAATAATGTAATTTTTAAATTATTGATGTGTATGGAGAGAATTTGTGTGGGAAAGGTATTATTTTGTATGCCAATAGCAAGCCCCTGTTGCAAATAATATCCTGTCCAATATCTACGAAAGAGAAATTAAACTGTTGGGAGGGGTATTGAAGAGTGGGCTCTATCAAGGGGGAATATTAAAAAGTATTTTTGCTGCCTCTACTAATGCTTTGAGATTTTGATAGAAATGACTAGCTAAGGGCCCGTTTGGCATGTCTACTTTCAAGGTCTATATCTCTTAAAATTGTTTGAGAAAGACATTTTAAGTTATTAGATTGTTTGGATGTACCAAGTTATATGTCTGTTTGAAATAGAAAGTAAACATTTGTTGTCTATTTCATAATGGGCCAGAAACTGTGCTATTTTGGACAGATAAAAATGTCTGAAGCGGGTAGTCCATTTCTCATTATTTTTGGACAAGTTTGCCCTCTTCTTTTTCTGGGATTGACAAGTTTGCCCTCTTCTTTTTCTGGGATTGACAAGTTTCCCCTCTTCTTTTTCTGGGATTGACAAGTTTCCCCTCTCTTCTCTTTTGCAACAAGGAAGGGTCTCGATCCTCATTTGCAAAAAACTCTAGGAGACTCGTCTTCTTCCTTCGTCCGCGTCTTCTCCATTCCTCTATCAAGAACGACAAAGGTACTTCTATCCTTATATTCTCTTCTTGTGTCTCTGATTTCTTGCTTTGTCTCTCTATTCCTCTCTTCATCTTTGTTATTGGGTTTGGAGTTTTTTTTTTTCTTTTGTGTTCAAAAGATTGACGGCCAAGGTAGAGAAGAACTTAGGTTTGATTTTGTGAGTTGGAGTTTTTTCTTTTGTGCATTTTATGATTTGGCATTTTCTCTTTTGTGGATTTTTTTTTTATTTTGGGTATTTTATTTTAGGGATTGGCTCATGCTGGTTGGTTCATGAGGGGCCGAAGTTGATGAAATGGCAAATGCTCTGTAGTGGGTATATCACTTGACCAAAACTGAAATTCAAATTGGGTTGTTTGGGTTTTCAAGACAAGATATTACTCAGCATACGCAGAATGTTGTGAGAAAAAATAGAAGTTGGAGCCTTTTCTTATGATACTGCATTTGGGCCTCGAAACCAATTGTAAACCTTTTGGTTCTGAGCTTATCTTTTCATTTCTCCTCAAACCTCTGCCAATTGGCCCTCATGTGACCTACTGGGCCAACTTAGGTTTGACTTTGTTCTTTATGTATTATCTACAATGAATATCCCACTTAGTCTAGTACTTTATAGGTACAATATTTTGGTAAGGCTTAGCTTCCTTCTTTATACATTTTTGTCTAATATCTTTACCACCCAATTTTTTTTTTTCTCTTGAGTTCTTAGTCTGATCCCTCTACTGTCAGCTTTTACTAAATATCACTTTGATTGATGAATCCAGCCAGTGATTTAAAGCTTTGAAGTCCAAAAACAGTTCAACGGTAAAAGAAGATTGGATTAAACATTAGTGTCTAATTGTATACTTCAGCTAATTAGTAATTACCAGGTAGGTATATATAAAGGGTATTGATAACTGTAGTTGAGTCCCAATACAAAATGAGAAAGGAACATAGAGGAGTGCATGTTTTTTATCTTCCCATGCTAATCTTTCTTATGTGCATACAAGTAATTTCACCAACAAAACTTAGCACACCATATATCATTCCATGCTTGTGTACTGTTTCATAAATTACATGATGTGATCTCCTTTAAAAGCTGTCTCATAAATTACAAATTAACTTCTGTTCAAATATATCTTAGTTTGTCCAAATGATTTCTTAGAACTTGATGGTCTTATGCTTTTGGGAAAATTCAATGGCCACTATTTCTAAGGAATATAGAGGTTTTGTTTCAAGTTGGACTCATTCTCTTCTTTTTCTATGATTGATTTGACATTGATTTACTTTTGATAAAATATTTTAGCGAGGTATAGATGGCTGAATCAAGGGTTCCATCTCATAAGGGTAAGGACAAGGCGAAGATGAGTAAGGCTGTTTGGTCAGATAATATGAAGAAGATTTTCATTGACTTATGCATTGTAGAAGTATTGCAAGGCGGAATACCGGGCTCAAATCTAAAAACACAATCATGGACAAGAATAATCGAGGGTTTTAAGGAGAAAACCGGAATTTTGTATGGACAAAAACAATTAAAGAATCAATGGGATGGAATGAGAAAACAATATAATGCTTGGATAACATTATGTGGGCAAACCGGTGTTGGGCTCAATGAAGCAACTCAAATAATTACAATGGGTCCTGAGAGATGGGATGAATATCTAAAGGTAATATTTATTTGACATTTTATAGTATATATTACTTATTATATAATAAACAAATATTTAACATCTAATGCAGGGGCAACCCGAAGCGAAAATTTTTAGGACTAGACCTTTGTCATTCTCGGATGAAATGAGAATTCTCTTTGGTGGAACCCAGGCTAGGGGAGAAGAGACTTGGACACCATCTTCTGGCTCCTTTCCAGAAGAATTGAATACACAGATGCCCTCTCCGCCACCTCATATAGACAATACCCATAATCATGTGCAGGGAGAGACTTTTGAGGATATCTTGACAAAAGAGCTAATGAAAAGCGCTCGGAGGAAACGTCCTTGTCCTTCACAAAGTCGGAGGGATGTTAGGAACAATAAATATGATGAGAATATGGAGCGCCTAGTAATTATACTTGAAGAAGATAAGAAAGAAGAAGATAGAAAAAAAGAAGAGATGAAAGAAGAAGCGAGGAAAGAAGAAGAGAGGAAATAAGAAGAGAGGAAGCAAGGTCTTACTATACAGGATTGTATTGATATTTTAAAGCAAATATCAAATATCCAAGCGACCTCAGAATTGTATTTTTTTGGCACAAGGGCATTTAAAGACAAGGACAATAGAAATATCTTCATGTCGTTTGAAAGTAATGATGCCCGCCTCTACTGGCTGAATATGATAATGAAACATGGGCCTTGATGAGTTTTATGTGAGTATTATGGAATGAATGATAGAACACGACTCATCACTTTTATTGCTTTTATTTATTTATTTATTTATTTTTTAAATTAGGGGGGGATTATGGAATGAAAATAAAACTCCATGATTTTTTTTTTTTTTTTTTGTTGTTATTGTGGGGTTGAATGAATATATGAACTTATGATTTTCTTTTTATATTATGAGATGAAATGAATGTAAGAGCTTATGATATTCTTTTTTATTATGAGATGATATGAATGTGGGAACTTATGATTTTCTTTGTTATTGTGAGATGGAACGAATGTAGGAATTTAAGATTTTATTTGTTATTTTGAGATGGAATCAGTGTAGGCATTTATGGTTTTCTTTTTTATTGTTAGATTAAATGAACTTAGGAACTTATACTTTTCTAAATTATTATGAGAATGAATGTAGGGGCTTATGATTTTCTTTTTTATTATGGGATGGAATGAATGTATAAACTTTTGCTCTTCCATTTTTTATTTTTTATTTATTGTTGGATGGAATGAATGTAGGAGATTATGACACCAAGGAAATGAAAAGTAATAGCGCTTTTTGCTTTATTACTTCTAAAGAAGCGAGGGATGTACATATCGAAGGAGCCATGCAGGACTTCAATTTTATCAGGCCATGTTTTCGTTCAGGGCATTTTGGAAGCTAATCGAAGAGTATGTTTGGAGCTACTGCGTATGGAAAAACATGTTTTCTTGCGATTGTGTGTGGTTTTACTAGAGAATAGGCTACTTGAAGACAGTCGATTTGTTTCAGTAGAGGAGCAAGTGGCTATATTTCTAATGACAGTTCGGCAAAATCATAGGAATAGAATTTTGCAAGATAGATTTCAACACTCAGGGGAAACTATCCATCGTCACTTTCATGCAGTTTTAGCAGCAATGATTCACCTCTCAATGGATATTATAAAGCCGCCTTCATACGACCAAATACCGAAGGAGATATTGCATAATCCTCGATTTTATCCATATTTTAAGGTATAATGCTACCCTTAATTATATTTGCAATTATTTTTCCAATAAAGTGAGCTTTTAAAAAAAATAAATCTTATGTTGATTTTTTTTTTTCTGAAGGTTTGTGTTGGGGCAATAGATGGTACACTTGTGAATGCTGTGATCCTCGTTGAGAACCAAGTACCTTATAGAGGAAGAAAAGGAGAATACCAACAAAATATTCTAGCGGCTTGCTCATTTGATATGTTGTTTACTTTCGTTATTACTGGCTGGGAAGGCACTGTGCATGATTCACGCATTTTATTAGATACTATCTATAAACCATATCTGAATTTTCCACATGCCCCTCCAGGTACTTAATGATTACTCAATTATGAATCATATTACATTTTCTATCATAATATATATTTTCTCTGTTCAGGTAAATATTATATTGTTGACGCTGGATTTACGAATATGCGTGGTTTTCTTGCTCCATACCGTAACGTTCGGTATTGGCTATCAGATTTTCGGGCCAGTGGTCATCCTCGTAATAGGAAAGAACATTTCAATTATGTTCATTCATCTTTAAGGAATGTAATAGAGCGTTCTTTTGGAGTATTGAAAGCTCGTTTCCCAATTTTAAAAAGGATGCCTCCCTACTCATTTTGTGTACAAAGAAGCATAGTAGTTGCTGCAATGGCTGTGCACAACTTTATCAAAAAAGAGGCTATTGTAGATGCACTCTTTATAGAGTACAAGAACGAAGACATATCTTTAGAGGCAATTGATAATGATGATAGTGGCACCTCCGACACCGATGTAGTGGTGGATATTGCAGAACAGATGGAGATGTCAGAAGTTAGAAATGCAATAGCAGATGCCCTCTTTCATTCATGATGATAGTGGCATCTCCTTCCTTGTCTTCAATTCACTTTTCAAAAAACAAAAGAGAAGAAAAGATGATGGGTGGTTTTGCAATAGCTGTGGATGGTTTTGTCTCTCTTATCTTTTTGTTTCCCTTCTTCCGTTCTACCATCTTCTTATAGATTGGCTTGTATTTTTTTGGTAAAAGGTATATATGCTTGTATTATTTATAATGTTTGGAAGGAAACATGTTGCAATTGTATTTGTATTTGTATTTGGATTTTTTGGGGATATGATGAAATCTTTTGTCAAACTTGTTTTGATTCTTGGGTTATATATGCTTTAATAGAGCTTTTTTTTTTTTTTTTTTGTTTTCTGTTTTGATGGTGTTCCTATAGTTGGGTTTGGTGTAAGAATGAAACTTTAGCTATTTTCTGGTGTTTTGAGATTTGTGGTTTGTCTGATTTTTTCCCCTGGGCTTTAGATTTGTGGAAATCGTACTAATAATTTTGGATTTGGAAGGATTTAGTAGTAGCTGAATCATCTTTTTTTCTTCTGGGGTAGTTTCTATAGTTGGATTTGGTAGAGAGTTGGACTGTAGCTGTTTTTTTTTTTCCTGGTTTGCTTGCAATTGGGGTTTGGTAGGATAAAGAAACAAATCTTATGTACTTGGGTTTGGCGTATGTGTGAGAAATTGCATTGTTGACGACGGGGTTAGAGGAAGTTAGTAGATAAAGCCTCTTTTCTTTTCTATTACTCTCTGTTGATGTTCCTTTAGTTGGATTTAACAGAGGAACTAACTGTAGCGATTTCCTAGTGTTTTTGGGAATTGGGTTTATTTTCTACTTTCCAAAAACAACTCTAGCCTATGTGGTAATTCTGCTAATAGCATTGCTCTCATGGTTTAAAATCTCGGTTTCGATCGCGGTCTTAGCCGGGCCGAAAAACCAATATGATATCGGTATCGGTTGCGGATATCGGTCCGTCGCAATGTGATTTTTTTTAATCCAAAAAAATTCACAAAAATATCCAAAAAATCCAGAATATTAGAAAATGCTGGAAAACAATATTTTTTTTCCATTAGTAACAACAATAAATCAAAATCTTGGTTACCTTAAGTTATGAGTCCTGTCCAGGGTTTAAAATAACGGCCGTTACTGTTACATAATGGCCGTTACCGTGCCGATATTTTGACGACCGTTATTTTCAAAATAACGACCGTTATATTGACTGATGCGTTTTTTTTTTTTTTTTAAATGCTGTTGTTGGTCTTCTTCTCTCCATTTTTTTCATTTGTTTCTTCCATGAGAGCTTCCTAAGGCTTCCTACAACTTCCAAGACATGGAGGAGCACCTAAAAGCTTAGATCTATGCTACTTTTGGGTGGATTTGTATGTGGGGAAAGCTAATCAAAGTTAGCAAACTCAAGAGACCTCTTTGGTAAGTTTTTTTTTGTTTTTTTTGTTTTTTGGAGTTCTTTTCAAGATTCAACATCAAAATAACTTAGAGATGATTGATATGTGTTAGATCTATACTTTTGGAGCAAAAAAATTTAAGTTTTAACACTTTTTGTAATATTTTTTATTTTTTCATTATTTAAATCCGAATTGTTTTTTCTTTATTATTATTTTTCTTAAGATTGTTTAATACACTAATACATGAACCAAATGCTTTATATTGAATGAGATATGATGTTAGTATGTTACTCACTAATTTTTCCCTAGATCTAGTGTTTTAAGGTGTAGATCTAGATTTTTTTTTATTTTCAAAATTTGGGGCTTTTCTTGATATCATTTACATTTTTTCAATTTAGTGTCCAAATGCATTTATAATGTGTTAGTTTAAAATAGATCCACACTTTTGGAACAAAAAAGTATGAATTTTAGCACTTTTTGTAATATTTTTTATTTTTTAATTATTTAAATCCGATTTTTTTTTAAAGATTGTGTAATACACTTATACACAACACTAATTCATGAACCAAAGCCTTTATATTGAGTTAGATTTGATGTTACTCATTTATTTTTCCCTAGATCTAGTGTTTTAAAGTGTAGATCTATATTTTGTTTATTTCCAAAATTTGGGGCTTTTCTTGAAATCAATTACATTTTTCCAAATTAGTGTTCAAATGCATTAATAATGTGTTAGTTTAAAATAGATCTACACTTTTGGACCAAAAAAGTAGGAATTTTAGCACTTTTTGTAATATTTTTTATTTTTTCATTATTTAAATCCGAATTGTTTTAGTTTTTTTTTTTTTTTTGCTTTAAAGTGATTGTGTAATACTCAATACATGAACCAATGGCTTTATATTGAGTTAGACTTAGATTTGATGTTACTCACTAGCTAGATGAATGTCCAAAAAATTACATTTATTAAATATTTATTTTCGGATTTTTTAATAAATCAATATCAAAAAATATTTTTTTGATGATTTATCTAACATTTTGATTTTTTATTAGTCTAGTTTTAATGTATAACTCATGTGTATGTTTGTAACGCTAAATGTACTTGAAAAATGGATATGAAACATTTTGTTTTAAGCTTCTATGTTTAAAATTCTAAACTACTTTGCTTTATGGATTATGTGTTTAGTGTTATACTTATTCTTTTGTAAAAAAGAATGGTACGTGACGTTGACCCGGCATGGCAACATGGTGTTGATGTGGATGGAAAAAAGAGTAAAATTAAATGCAATTATTGTGGTAAGGTGGTAACTGGGGGAATCACCAGATTGAAGGAACACTTGGCACATAAAACAGGAAATGTGGCAAAGTGTACCAAGGTATCCCCAGAATTAAAGATGAAAATGCAAGCATTCTTAAATGCGGGGAAGCAAAAAAAAGCAGTAACTAAGGAAAGGAGAGAGGCAGAGTATGAAGCATGTAGAGAAGAGGTGTATGGGCCTAGGGAGGTGCTTGACTCAGATGATGATGATAATGGGGAATCAGATGTAGAGAGAGCAAGGAGAGAGAGCATGAGATCATATAATGAGGAAGAAGAGAGAAGAAGAATGATCTATGAGTCTGTTTCTAGAGGGGGACCAATATGAAGAGGGAGGTGGCTCTGGTGGTAGTGGGATGCTACGTCGGATGTTTAGTAAAAAACAGACTCGTCGACCACCGGATTGGTTGGAGTCTGGCGAATCTTCCACACAACAGGCTCGTAGACCAGAAGTTGTGGGTCCAATTGACCCTGCTGCATGTAGGTCTTTATCTGCAAAGCAACCTTCTATAGCCAAAGCCTTAAACGGGAAGATGGGTTATGCAAGAAACAGGTTGGTTAGGGCAGTTGGGAAATTCTTCTTCGATGGAGCCATTGCGCCAAATAAGGCAACTTCACCCTATTTGAAAACCATGTTGGATGCTGCTGCAGAACATGGTCTAGGTATAAAGCCACCCACACCATATGAGATCGGTCACTACTGTCTTGAAGAGGAATATAAAAAGACAGTGGATTGGGTGAATACCTTTAAGAGGATCTGGAGAGAGGGGTTGCATACTCATGTGTGATGGGTGAACTACCATCACTAGACGGTCCCTATTGAATTTTTTAGTATATTCATCTTTAGGGACTGTTTTTATTAGATCAGTTGATGCAACCGAGTACGTCAAAGATGCGACGTACTTGAATAAGCTTTTCAATGAGGTAATTGAAGATATTGGAGAAGAATGTGTTGTTCAGATTATCACAGACAATGATGCAAGCATGGAGAAGGCAGGAATGATACTCATGCAGCAAAGGCCCAATATTTTTTGGTCTCCATGTGCTGCACATTGCTTGGATTTAATGATTGAAGACATCGCTAAGAGGAAGATGATAAAAGGTGTGATATTGAAGGCAAAAAAGATCACTAATTTTATCTATCAGTCAAACAGGCTCATAGCGGTGATGAATAAATATACAGACAACCATGAGCTACTACGGCATGGCATTACAAGATTTGCTACCCACTTTATAGCTCTAGAAAGCCTTTATAAATACAGAGGAGGGCTACACCAACTATTTACATCACAAGAATGATTGGAATCAAAGTGGGGGAAAGAAGCCGACGCCCCAAGTGAAGCAAGTTGTAATGATTGTACAATCTAAGAGATATTGGCCATTTGTTGGTGAGACCTTAAAGGTTTTAGAGCTTTTGATAAAAGTCCTTCGGTTGGCCGATGGAGATGACAAGCCTACAATGAGCTTCTTGTATGAGGTCGTAGCTCGAGCTAAGTTAGATATACAAGCAAATTGCAAATACTACAAGGCTTATTGGAAGATTATCGACAAATGATGGGAAAACCAACTCCATCATGACTTGCATGCTGCAGGTAAAGAATCATATACTGCATTTCTAACTATCGTAACTTTTAAGTATTGTTAAATTGTGGTTTTATCTCTCTAAATTAATATACTATGCACTATGCAGGCTATTTCTTCAACCCACAGTATCGATACAATGAAAATGTAGACAGTAGCTTAACAGATGAGATACGTATAAGTCTAAAAAATGTTATTGAAAAACTTGCAGTGAATGAGGATAATGCATGTGAGGCTATTAACCAAGTAAGTGTAATGGACTAATTGGCCATGGCTACCTTTTTTTATATTTTTTTTGAAAGAGCATATAGAGTTAGTTCATCCTTATTTTATTTATGGTATATCCCAGATTGATAAATACAATGAAGCCCTTGGTAGTTTTGGGACACCAATCGCTAGAGTTAGTTCATCCTTATTTTATTTATGGTATATCCCAGATTGATAAATACAATGAAGCCCTTGGTAGTTTTGGGACACCAATCGCCAGACGAGCTATCATGAAGTCATTTCCAGGTAAAGATCATGGTAATTTCATTCATTCTACGTCAGTTTAAAAGCTCAGTCATGTATGATTTAATTAATAAATATACTTTTATTTTATTTTCAGCTGAGTGGTGGTTAAACTATGGAGAAAGTGCTCCGATACTAAGGAAAATAGCAATGAAAGTCCTTAGTCAAACAACTACATCATCAAATTGTGAGAGGAATTGGAGCACCTTTTCATTCATTCACACTAAAGTGAGAAATCGACTGACAATGTAAAAGTTGAATAAATTGGTGTATATACATTACAACATTAAGCTCCGCCATAGACAAAGAAGAAGGAGAGAGTTTGAGGACCAAACAGATTACTTCTACCTAGTCAATCTGGACTATATTTTTTCCGAGAATGATGGTGTGTTGGCACAATGGATAGAAGAGGTAGAAGAGCCAGTGCTAGATCATGATGAACAAATTGGTGATATGGTCCAGGATTTGACTGGGGAAAGGCCACAGCCAATGAGAGCTGCCGAGCGCTTACGCGAGATAAACCTTACCCATCAACGAAGGCATGTGGTTGATTCTCAGGAGATGCGAGATGAGGTTGATGATGATGAGGACATTAGCCTCAGCAGTAGTTGCTCATCTTCAGATGTGCTGCATGATTCTGATGGTGATGGCGGTGGTGATGATGGTGGAGATGGTGGTGGTGAGATACCACCCCATATGATGGAGACAGTAGAGCATTTTCCTTCTTCCAGTAACATAGACCAGACCCGTGGGTATCGGAGAATTGTCCCACCAACCGAATCATCACATACAGGTGCTGGTGGTAGTGGATATGGTGGGGGAGAGGGTACTAGTGGTGGTGATGTTGGCCACCAACAAGTCATGTATGGTGACTACTATGTATTACATCCACATCAGCACCTTGAACTTCCCCACGAATTTTATCGGCAGCACTAAGACTACCCTTAGTCATCTCAGTCTACTAATGACTCGGCCTCATTTTATGAACCTATCTTCGTTCCTCAACCGCATCCACAGGCACAACAACCTTATGGGCACTATAGAAGTGGAGGCTATGTAGCACAACAATTTGGTGCCTTCTACCCTTCAAGAAATGATGATGATGATGATGATGGTATCGAGCAAGGATGCCACTCATTCTGGCATTAGGCTATCAAGTATCAAGCAATTATCCAAACACCAAACTCACTACTTTAAGTTAGCAAGTTATTTCATTTTGATGTGGTGAATGTTACTTTAAATTTGAAACTTAAAGGTGGGGCTGGTGAGCACACCTTGCTGATTAAGTTATTAAGTTGAGTCTTGACTTTTGAGTATTGGCACTGCACATGTACTAACTCTATTAGTATTTATTGCTAGATTGTAGACTTTAAATGTTTAACACTATTAGTTTGCCCAAAATTATGGTTGCATTATGTCAAATTTATGATATTTCAGCTTATTTTAGTATATACATCGATACAGCAATGATACAGGATGCTATAACTTGTAGGGACCGTTATTTTGCTTTAAAGTATGCACTAATGGAAAAAAAATATTATTTTCTATCATTTTATAATATTCTGAATTTTTTGGATATTTTTTCGGGTTTTTTTGGGGTCAAATAAAAATACGCTCCGCGATGGGCCGCGATGACCGCGAACTGCGACGCGATGACCGCGAACTGCTATTTTGAACCATGCTCAACATAGACATGCCCAGTCTCATAAGGGGTGGGTACCTTTATACTTAAACTATGTTCTGCAGCCGCATATAACATGGTGGTGAAATAAGGAGAAGATGCCTTGTTTGGTGGGATGCCTCCATGCAAAAAAAGCTTCCCAGTAGCTCTCACTAGATGTTCTCTTGCTTTACCAAACTTGCCCTTTAGAGCTTTCATGATGCGCGGGCTGCTTTGAAGTTAGTTTTCTATAAGCAAATGGGTCTGTTGGCCCCACCACATCTGGCCTACGAGGTGCATGTGTAGGAGGTCTTTCAACCTCCGCAATGTCTGGATCTTCACGGACATGGGGTTGTTTTTTACTAACTGCCTGACGCAAACTCACTCCCCCCAGTCCAGATGACCCACCACTATGCTCATATTGGCTACCTCTAGCGGCTGCTTCATATTGCATTATTCTCCTCTCTTCCTCTTCCTGAAGTGACCTTACACTTTCTCGCCTAGCCCTCCTCATTTCCGGGTCTTCATCGTCATCATTGGAGGAACCAAATATTTCTTCTCTGCATGCATCAAGTTCCTCAATTCTTCTTCTTGCTTGTACTTTTTTTTTTTTTTTTTGTAGATACATCAAGGAGCTCATGCATTTTAGCCCTCACATATGGTGGCACTTTATGACATTTTTTCACCTGTCCTAATACATGTGCCAAATGTTGTTTCAATCGGGTAATCTCCCCATTGAGTACTCGTCCACAATAATTACATTTTACTTTACTTTTGCTTCCGACTACTTCACCATGGCTCCATGCTGGATCTAGGTCACGCACCATTGTTCCTAACTTCCTATAAAATAAGAAATTCATGTAATAGTAATACTCTAACAACAATTATTTTTAGAAAAAGTAGAAGATTTGATAAAATCATTTTGAAATTCCTAAATATATAGATCTAGCATAAAAGTATGTAAATCAATCATTAATACACCATACAATGATCATGAATCATTAAAACAACATATTTATGATAAAATCCCAAAAATTGATATATTATAATTCAAATATTGAAAAATCCGAAAATAAAATAATTAAAATAAAAATCTAAATCATGTTTATGACTATGAGTAGATGTAGATCTATCATCTGCACACTATTAATAAGCATTTGGTTTCATAAATACTCTAACAAGTAACAACAATTATTTTTAGAAAAATCAAGATTTAATAAAATCATTTTCAAAATACTAAATATATAGATCTAGCATAAAAATATGTAAATCAATCATTTATAAACCACACAATGATCATGAGTCATTAAAACAACATATTTATGATGAAATCCCCAAAAAAAGATAAATTATAATTCAAATATTGGAAAATACGGAAATAAAATAATTAAAATAAGAATCTAAATCTTGTTTATGACTATGAGTAGATGTAGATCTATCATCTACACACTATTAATAAGCCGTTGGTATCATAAATACTCTAAAAAGTAACAATAATTATTTTTAGAAAAAATCAAGATTTAATAAAATTATTTTTAAAATACTAAATATATAGATCTAGCATAAAAGTCTGTAGATCAATCATTTACACACCATACAATGATCATGAATCATTAAAAGAACATATTTATCATGAAATCCCAAAAAAAGTGATATATTATAATTCAAATATTAAAAATTCCGAAAATAAAAGAATTCAAAAAAATTCAAAATCATGTGTATGAGTAGATCTAGCATGAAAGTAAACTTCTAAGTAGAGAACACAACCAAAGTGACAAACCAAATGATTTCTATGCTTCATCTAAAAATAAAAAATAAAAAACACATAATAAAATGGTGTAAGTTGATTTTCTCTTATCTTGAGGCTTGAATAATATTTTCTTTAAGAAATAAATGTGGGATTTGAAAAGATATAAGAGGGATGTGTGATGGAGTGTGGTTGCAACCCCTAAGGAGTACGGAGATGAGAGGAGAGGAGAAGAAGAGGAAGATTGGGGAATTTTTTTACAAAAAAGTAGGGTTTTTTTTAATATATATAATCTCGGCCGATATTTTTCAAAATATCGGCCGAGATCTCGGTTCTGCCGAGATGATCAAAATATCGACTGATATCGGCCGATATTTTGACGATATTTTGCTTGCGATACCAAAACCAATATCGCAGGCAAAATATTGGCTTGGTACCGGCCGATACCGGTTCATATTATCGGCCGATATGAATCGGTATTGGCCGATATTTTATTCCATGATTGCTCTAGAGCAGTTGCAGTTGGTAGCAAAACGGAGGTATATAGCTGCTTGGTGGTGCTTTTGAGATTAAAAAAATTCAAGTATTTCAGTTTATGCGTGGGATTTTCACCAAATGGCGAGTTGTATTTTATGCTGGTTACCTGTACTTCGATGTGTTCTGGAAGTGCAGGATGGCGTGATGGGAATAGTTATTATTAGGAAATTCTGGTAGCCGAGACTCCTTTTTTTTCTTTTCGTTTCTTTTCTGGCACTATTTCTGTACTTGGAATTGGTAGAGAGACATACAGTAGCTGTTTTGCAGTATTTTTATGAATTGGGTATTTGGGTTTTCCGATTTTTCCCCCTGGGCATTGACTTTTTGTGTGGGAATTGCACTGGTATTGAGAACACAGTGGGTTTTGCATTGATTTGTGCCTCTGGAATTTCTGCATTTTATTTTCTTGAAATGGGGGAATGCTTTAGGAGACTAGTTGTGAGTGAAAAATTATGATAGGGCATGCCATGATCAAGGCCCTCTGCTGCATACTGGCTGCAGTAGTTTAATTACAAATCGGGGTTTGGGCAGCTGTAGTCATTACAATCAAATAAAGCATTTATAATCATAATAATAAAAACCAAAAGCTGAGATCTCATGAGCACACAAGATAGGCTTTTATTTCACTTTCATTTGAACCCACACAGGACTCATCTTTCTTAAAAACTGTAAATGGGTTGTTTTATCCACCCTGGGCCTTTAGCTCATTCGGGCATTAAATTATGGTCTGGATGAATTTAAAAATAATTTGTAATGGATGTTATATTGAATTTCTATCCTAATTTGATTTTTTTTTAAAAAGACAAGAAATGCCCCTGTAATGAGCTCTTCTTTGTATGTTTACCAAACAAGTTTGATTAAATAGATCTATTTGAATTAAATATACTGGATGTGTTACCAAACGGTCTATTTGTAAAAAAGTCTATTTAAAATAGATTTATTTGAAATAGCCTATTTGAGCCGGATCAATTTCAAACACATCAGATTTGCCAAATAGAACCTAAGTAAATTTAAAATGATATGAGAGCCAACCGACTGTGAATTCAAATCTCAAGAAAAACGACTCAGCGAAAAAAAAAAAGTGTAACCAAAAGTGGTAGGCCGGGTTTCACATGAGGGGGAGCTTTCAGGAGTGGGCTCCACCAGTGGAATATTGAAAAATATTTTATGGCATTTTAAGAATGGGGCAGATGGCTGAAAGACCAATCCTATGGTCAATATCCCTCAAATTAAATTGAATGGAGTACTACAGATCACGTTGCTATCCCCGGGTGCATCCACACTGTCATGCGAGGAGGAACAGCACCTGCTCCACGGGCCAATACCGAAAGAAAAAACCTATTTGAGCTTCTTGTTACTGAAAGGTGAGCAGATAAGGAGAAGCACCTGTTTTGACAGTGATACGATTGCTGGAGCAGTCGGATATCCACCAAAAGATATCCACAAGAAGATATGATCACAGATGTACGAAGCTGACAATCGTAGTCTAGCTAGATGACAGAGGTGATGGGCAGGAGATGGCATAGGGCACCGACGGCAGATACGCGTAACACATGCACGCCCTTTTGGCCCCAGCTTGCGTAACCTTACAACAATCTTGCAGCGTCGCTCGAGCTCTATGGAGCAGCGCCATCTTTATGTGTCAGTTCAGTTGTCACCAAACATCAGCTTTAACACCCATTTTATTCATTGTATGTACGTGTGCCAGATGTTTTCAATCGGACGGTGCCTGCCTACCTTTACTATTTTAGTAGTAATAGATATATTTTGATCACACTGGGGCCCCCACGATGTACCATACCACAGTGCAGCTGTCCTGTGTTTCGAATTCACGTCGGAAACATGTATAATGAACGAAGAGCCGGAAACCCAAGACAAAGAAGTAGAAGAAGAAGGAAAGTGTAAGACCGCAGCACAAGCATGAAGAGAAAAGTGAAAGGGTTGAGTTTGAAGCTTTTGATAGACTTAAAGGCCCTGTTTCTTTTATGGAATTCCTGACAGGAATTCCGGTTGTCTGGGAATTCCGGAATTCCTGTCAGAAATCCAGCGTTTCACTTCAAGAATTCCTGGCATTCCAAAATTCCAGCATTTAGAAATGCTAAAAAGCAGGCATTCCCAAAAACCAGGTCTCCACCTGGCATTCCAAAAATCCAGACAATGTGGATGATTAACATGAGTCAAGTATAAGGCCACGTAATAGGACTTCAAGAAGAACTTCTTGGAGATACATGACTTTTAAATACAAGTGTTTGCTTACCTCTTCAAATACGTGTCTCCAAGGCTGTTCTTGTGTGAATCAAATATTTGTGGGGCATGCAAGAATGATATCATCATTCTAGATCATTTGCAAAGCACAAAACACATTATCATTAATGGCCATATTTTGTCTCAAGGAATGCAAATGTTAATCATCTCTTTGTAGATTGTCACTATTCAAGGGTGCTCGATTTTCCGTTACAGTAGTGTTCCCCTCAGTCACTAGTTGCTTTTGTTGTGTTTTGGACTTTAGCTGTTACAGGTAGATGAAATATTTTGTGGCTGCTCAATTTGGTTGGAAAGTAATAACAAAATTTTTGGGAACAAATTCTCCACCCAGTAATGTTTAAAGATTTTGTTTTTAGTCTCACCATAAATGAAATTTGGTTTCAGTGCTTTTCTTCTTGTTGGTTTCTGAATGAATTTAAACTATCTATGTTCCTCTAGTCCAGTGAACTGCTCCTAGTTGTTTATTATTTTGTGGTTGTATTTGAGCTGAAATTGCAATTCAATGACTGCGCTCACCTATTGATATTGTGGTAGTTGCAACTGTTTGGCCATGCATCAGACAGAGCCTTTTGTGGAGACTGTCAAAGCAAATGGCCTTAAAAATTCCAATTCAAGTTCTCAGATGGGAGAAGCTGTAAAGCTCACTGGATTTAAAAACTTGGGCTGGTAGGATTGGGTATTCAGTCAACCCAAGCCCTACCTGAACGGCCACAACCAAGCTTGAACCCAAATTAAAATAATATTAGCCCAAGCCCAGGTGATTGCATAAATAATATAAGATCCCTTGGTTGTTTCCTTTCATTTTCTTAACTTTTCTTTAGATGGTTGGTTGGTTGGGATTCCAGTTTAATGCAGTTCATGTTTTGTAAAATATCTCTCTCTCTCTCTCTCTCTCTCATGGTTTGTAAAATTCTAGTAAGAAATCCTTATAGTTATGAAACAGAGAATTCAAGAAATTCAGAAATTTAGGATTTCTCAGGCGGGAATTCAGGCATAAAAGAAACAGAGAATTCAGAAATGACAGAATTCAGTAGCATTTCAGAATTCCAGCATTTGAAAATCCCAGACAGCCACCAGACATGAATTCCAGAAATTCTAGGAAAGAAACGGGCCCAAAGTCTCAAAAATAAATGTTTGCTGAGGCCCAAAAGGACTTGGTTGATTTCCTTTTTAGTCTCTTGGCCCTCCCTGTCGGCTCTGTGATTAGGCTCCTGAAGTATCATCCCATGGCAGGATCCATAGGAAACCTCTACCGGAGCATTGGATATCTGAGCAGCACCTACGTCCAACCCGGCCTAGACAAGAACACGCTTCTGAACCCTAAGGTACCATATCTTCCTTTTGGCCAAGGCACTCGCCCTCTTCTTCTGCTTCAAAACGCGCAGAAAACACCAAAGTTCTACACATGCAGCAGCTGTGATTACGGGCTGTATGGGACTCAAGACCATGGATATGTTACTGATGAACGTGGCGTCGCTTGCCCACGTTGCAAGAATGCAATGACAGCTGAGAAAACTTATGTTGCAAATAACGCTGCGGGTTCGTCTTCGGTAGTAAATGGGGGATTTGTCAAGGGTCTCGTTACCTATACTGTGATGGATGATTTGGTGGTGAAGCCCATGTCCACAATCTCCAGCATCGCTCTTTTCAACGAGTTCAAAGTAAAAGATGTGGGTGACGTGGAAGAGCGTGTAGTTCAAGTCGGAATGAATGAGGTATGACATTTCCTCATGAACCTGCACATAGATGCGCAAGTAAGCAGAACTGGACTTTAATGTGTGGAACTTGAATCACTGCATATTACTTTTCATCTCTTTAAGTAAACGATTTGTTTTATTTTCATTAGGGATTGGCTATCTTGGAGGCATCGTTCAAGTCCAACACAGTGCTAACAGATACATTCCTTGGGAACGAGGTGAAGAAGGCGTGCTTTTTTCCTAGCTGATGATAGTAGTGGTATACTGGTATTTTAAGAATCATCTATAGTTGTGTTCTTCTATGTAATGGGCATATTTCTGGTGCAGGGCCTCCAAGAGAGCAATGAACCGTTTAATTTGAAGAAGCTGAAGCGGTCTTCTTTGCGCTAACTGTGGATACAAGTAGAAGATTTATCCAAATGGACATTTTGATGGATGCTATTTGTAGTGTTGAATGCTGTAGAAAGGGCAGGGGAGTGGGATATTGAATCTGTGCTTGTAGACATTACTGATCTCTAGATGTTTTGACAGGGTCGAGTTTAGCTCATCGTCTAGCCAAGGTAGGCCTCTTTTGGGACGATGAGAGGGTGTGATTTGATAACTTGTTTTACTGGTTTTCTATGCTGTTAAAGCTTGTGCAGCTGGTTTTACTACAGTTATTTTCTCTTGCAAAAGGATTTCTTTTGGTTCGATCCCTCTTAAATTTGGATTCCATGAGATAATGACAAAAGGCTTCAAAAATAAAATGAAAGTTGCTGAACTTTGCTTAAAAAGACACATTTTGATAATTATATCCAAAACCAGTCGAGAAATCATTGGATTTGTCAGTTTTTTAAAAGATATAAGAACTCAAAATAGCAAGGAGGAGAAAATAAAAAATTTACATTTGGTAATCAGTTAATGGGAGCTATAAACTTGTGAAATCTTCTTCTTCTTCTTCTTCTTCTTTTTTTTTTTATTTATAAATTCTGCAAAAAGGAACCTGATATTGTGATGCATGGATTTCTCCCCTGGATCTCCTAGGGGCAAATAAATGTGAAAAATATTATTTTTTATTATTATTTGGATGGTGTTTTGAAGGGCTTCAATCAAGTGTTGATTCTGTGACGAAGAAGATCAAATTTATAGGGGCTTATTGGGTGTCGATCAGGCATCACTTTCATGGAATTTCGATGGACCGGTTTATGTTGAGTGGGAAGGAGGTTGCTTACTCATGATAAATTTGAAGTCTTCTTGTTGTTTATGGGTGGCTGGGTGGCTTTCATGGCCATTTCGATGGACCAATTTATGTTGAGTTGGAAGGCGGTTGCTTACTCATGGTAAATTTGAAGTCTTCTTGTTGTTTTTGGGGGGCTGGTGGGCTTTCTTATTTTTTTGTGTTTGATGTTTTGTTCGATCTAATTTTTTTTCCCTTTTTTGGGTGGTTGAAATTTGAAGCTTGTTAGTATAGTTCCTTTCTCTTTTTTTTCCGTTTTTGCGTTAGTATCGTTCTTTTGAACCGCTAAATTTTTCAATGAATGCTCGACACATGATACTGTCATTGGATTTTGGGCAAAAGAGAAAAAAGGTTTTTACCCCGGTTATGTGACTTTTTCCTCTCCCTTTCCAACATTCTAATTTTTTCCATACCTTTTCCCTGTTAGGGCAAATGATAAAACTGCCCCGAGTTTCTTTTCTGGAGGCACTTCCATTACTTAATTTTTACATTTTTTTTTTTTTTCCTCTTGGTATGATTTCTTATCATCTTTTTTCGTACCCAAGTCTTTGATCATTGTGACGTGTGTGGCCTGCCTTTATGTGAACCATTCACATTTACATGTTAAAGTGAAATCAAATACAATGAATATATTGGGAATGATTGTTCATAGGATCAATTTTAAATAATAAAAGGTGGGAGCAGAATGTGATAAATTAATTATTTATTCATTTCTTTTTTAAGATTGGTCTTTTTGTCAGTCAAAATACCAAAATCCACATTGATTGATAGATGGTGGGATGGAAAACTCATGAGATTTTAGTTTTTCGTCTTGCCTCGGTTCAAATTTATTGGATGAAAATATTTCTTACAAATTATAAGGAACCACTCTATCATTAATTTCTTATTCTGAATATATAACATCACTGTAATTGAATTTTCAGGGATTTAAAGAAATGAATTCATTACCATAAAAATATGATTGGGCGGTCAATTAGTATGGATTTGAATTTCTAAGAATTCAAAGAATACTTTATGCCGCGAAAGATGAGACCTATTTGTTTACATGAGATTGAATTCTAACAAATTCAAGGCAACTTATTTTACCATGAATTTCCTTATCTTGAAATTTATAATGTGTTTGTTTGATTTTTAGAAAATCAAAGAAACCCGCTTTACCTTGAGTTCCTAATTTTGAAGATATAATTGTATATTTTTATTTACATAGAATTGAGTTTCTAATTTTTTTTTCCTTGTCATTTTAAGAAAATACTAAAATAAAATCATAAAGTTATTGACATTTTTTTATTTAAAAATCAAGTTCAGTCTTGAATTTAATGCATATTATAATATGGGCTAGATGGCAAACAATTTAATTCAAAATTTATTGAGTTTTTTTTTTTTTTGGAAATTGCCAACTACCACAATATTGTAATAGATTTTATATATTCTCCTAGTATATATATAAATATACAAATATTTTATTCTGTACATGTCCAAATATGTCCTAAAATCCAAAACAATATAAAAAGATCGCATGTTAGATCTCTATTTTTTAATTTCATAATAATGCTATAGCTTTTTTTCTAAGCTCATTTACACATGCATTCTCAATCAGCAAATGCAAAAATATAAATTTGCCAAAATTCTAAACTCATTTACAAAATGCATTTCCCTTTAGTCATACCTCACTCTGTGGGTATTTTAGTATATAAAAGTTGTAATTTTAGGTGTGGGGGAATATTCGAACTTTGGGTAGGAGAGAAAAATCATCTTTCGGGAGCCCTTTCTGCAGAGAGAACATGCTGTTGAAAACCAGTCGACAAGACGCTGGAAAATCCGTTTCCTTCAATCTGTTCGGTGCAGCGAAGTCTTCATGGATCTGTGATTTCCGGCGCGACTTGATTCTCGGTTTTCCCCTCCCAGTGATTATCCATGTTTTTCATCTCCACCCGTTGGAAAGAAGTGCTGCGGAAGAGGAAATATGAGTTTCTTCTTCCGTGGCATGAAACGACCGAAGCCATACCACTCTGCTGTCGTTTTGGGGCCTTATTATCTCGTAGAATTCAAGTTTTAGAGGGACTAACTTTCAAAATCTTGGAAAAAACTAAAAGCTAGTAGGGGCCTGTCTCTTATTTACTCTACCCGTTGCCATCCATAGACTGATTGAGTTAAATGAGTTATCCTGACGATTGCAACCTGTTGTACAAACTATGCATGGTTGCTGGAACCCATTGATTGTAGATTCGTAACGTTTAAGACTTTTAGTTTTGATAATAGAAGCTTGAAACCCCATTGATTATCTCTGGAGCAATTTATGGACAGGGCCGGAGCTATAGATTTCAGATCATGTTTTGTGTGCTTGAGGGCAAGTTTTCAGAGACATAGTCCACATCTTCTACACATTGAAGGTAATGATGTACTCACCCCTATCAAGATATCATGGTCTACAAGTCCTTTGCCTTTAGCAAGTTCTCTATAAAATGACAAAATGATGAGAATCGCAAAGGCATGCAGAAGCTCTAGCCATTTATATAATTACGTTGTCAGAACTGATTCCATCCCTTCTCAACCATGAGAGGAAGCATGAAAAAAACTTATGTTTGTGGGCCCTATAATGCTTTACAATTGCAGTTATGTCAATTGAAAGGATAAGACAATGTGTTGAGGAATATAACACGCTAAAACTTAATATGAAAAGCTCACTTGCACAAGATCCCTAGTCACGGACTTGATTTTGCTTGATGCGAAGGAGGATTCCTCTACCTAGAGAAGGACTGTTCCATCCGCATCCTCTGTACTGAATCTGAGTGCCAGTGATGGTGATGCTGCTTCTGTGATATGTATGCCCCTTCTATTTAGAGACTTTAAAATAAAAGAAATTCTGTCTAGATATTCTATGAATGAACCCAACTAAGGAGTCTCATATCCAGCTCTACTTTGACATCAAATCATTATCACCATTGACCTTATTAAATTCTTTGCTGGAATTCCATGAATTCTTGTGTACTAGGAATTCCTAAATTTCCAGACATAGTGGAATTTCTCGTTTCTCTTTGGATTTTAGCATCCAAGAATTCAATCAAAATGCAAAGAGTGGAATTCTTAGATTCCTAAAGGTCAAAAGAAAACTTTTAAGTGACTGGAATTCAGAAATGCTATTGAAGAAATATGGGATTCAGAAATTCCAGGGGACAACTTGTCACATCATGTCCATAGATTCTTAGACAAAGTGAATTCCTAGCAGAAATTCCACTAAAGAAACAAGGCCTAGGAGAGATTTTGAATCTATTTATCTACTTGGACATCACATCATTATCACCAACAATAAAGTAATATCCTTGCTTACAAGAACTCAGACCATTAAAGCCCTCATCACCAAAGCCAAACAAGCTACTTGTTCCAACTCTCCCTAGAACCCATCCTCGTCATCACCTTCCATCCATCTTTATCTCTGCTGCATCTCTCTTCTTGAACCCTTCACCCATCTTCATCTTCACTATAATTGCAACCTCCATACCAAGTCGTCCAAAGCCCCACTCAATCTCAACCCGCTGCATTTTTAACCCAGCCAATCATCTTCCCATCTCATGTTCCTAGAAATCCATCACACATCAACGTCCATCTTCTGCTGAACCCAACCTGCAAACCTGCAGTTTACAAGCCATAGCCAACACCTCTCTTCCTCACCACCTGTGCTTGCTGAAACAAATCCACATCCCTATAGCTTCAGCAACACCACTGCCTCATCTCTCAAAACCAACATAGCCCATTTTCCCATGCTCACCAGTGACCACAGCCTGCATAACATCACCCCCAAACCCAGAATAACCAAACCGGTCCAACTCACACGGGCAAGGAACGAGTCCACTTGTTGCCACCCAATTTGCCTCCAAATGACCACCCACCCAATTAACCCAAAACCATAGTCAACCTGAACCCACTGCTCAAACAAACATTCACTAGAAGCAGCAGCAGCAGCAGCACCGAACGGCCCTATTGATTTTGTTTGTGAGTAAAGGGAAAAAAAAAAAAAACGAAAAAAGAGGCAGGAGGGCCTTTTATCATCTGAATTAAAATTTGAGAGCCTTCATTCATTGTCTTCACAATCTCTCTGGGGATTTTTTCCGTAAAATTCTCTAAAAAAAGAGAAATTTTCAAAAAATATCCCAGTGATTGGTTTAAAAATGAAAGCATTTTCATTGGGCCCCTTGAAAGAATGGAATCGTATAAAATAGTGGAGATTTTCACTTACAAAAACATTAAAAATTATGCAAATGGTTCGACAGTGCTAATGCTAGATTATTTACTTATAAAAATCATCCAATGTCGGCATCATAAGTTCATTAAGGAACATCATTTCTAAGAGTTAAGCCACTTGAAATGAGGATTCTTCTCATATTGTTATTGTGAAAAATCTCAACTATGAGTGTGTTGGCCACTAATAGAACACACTTTATTCGTGCATAGTTTGTCCCTACAAATCCATTAATGCGTCACCTCTGTAATCCAAATTACTCAAATCCACTTTTCCACACTGTTCTATCACTAAAAAAAAAACCAATCTAATTAGTCTTTTTTTCATTGATATTCCAATTAGTCTTATAGCTCACAAAAGATGATTGCATCTAAACTAAGCTAGTGAAATAAGGAGAAAGAATCAATCTAAATGATGATAATAACTTCGATTGGAGTAAGACTTTCCCTAATAATATAGTAAGGTGGCACATCATCACTACAATCATCATCGTCAACATCATGATCATTGGCACTGCCATTGCCACCACCACCACCAAAACCATCATCGTTATAATCACCACAATCGTCAACCACCATCAACACTACTGTCTTAACCAGCACATAAGAAAGGCAAGACTTAACGATTCTTTTACTTAAATTCCAAGTTTTGGGAGATTTTATATTGTAGAAAGTTTTCTAACGGGGAAGATGCATAAGAAAATATTCAACTTTTTAAAAAGAATCTTTTCTTCTTGCTTTCTTGGATTGCCAAACAAGCTTCTGAAGTTAAGAAAATGGAAGATTATATTTTCCTTATTTTATTCCTATTTTCATCCAGATAACCCTCATTTCAATGAATTAGCATTTGCCGCAATTTTCTATCAGTTTATCATATATAGCTAGCAAAGCAGGCCTGTGCCAAGCCTGGGCCCTGATAGATACAGTACTAGTGGTTAATTTCAAAATTCCATGAGAATCAATCAATAGGCTCATCACATTTTCAGATATTTGCAATCCAAGGCGCCACTACTGCTCTCTGTCCTGTATTCAGCTGGTACAGACAAATGTAGAACGTAGGTCTGGTCCAGGCCCCAATGGGAAACCAGTCTCCTATGCAAACCCCAGTAGCACACAGTTTGAGAAGAAAATGCACAAGCAACCAGAGGAAAAAAATGCCCAAGAACAAAGGATTTGAGATTTCCAATATCTGTACCCCCTCATCCAGTGGGCTCTCCATCAAATCAATAGCTTGGTATTGGATCACCAAACCATGGGCTCCTCAAATGCATCAAGAAATGAGGCCGCGGGAAATATTAATCATTTCCCCAATATCTTAGTGGATGCCTATATTTTTCAGCACAGTCACCGAGAAGAGATTCAAATATTCAATACGCTCAATACGCATAGCCGATCATGACAGAAAAAAATGAAATACAGATCAATGGCTTATATTAGCAGCATGTCAGCATGTAATAAATAACAGAAGTCCCAACAGTCTACAACTCACCAACCAAAACCATATATGATATATCCTACCACCATGAATTAATTGCTTTACGGTGAATGCCCTTCGTTAGCCACCTCATAACTGCACAAAATTTAGAACATATAATTACTATGATATAATTACTATGATAATGACAGTGGAGTGCCGGAATCTGCCAGTACTGTGGTCTAATAAGCCAGCTGAAAAAAGGCAATAAAGCACAAGGTGTCCTCTGTTTAGAACCATAAGTTGAGGTGTCCTCTGTTTAGAACCACGGTCTTGCACTATTGCTAGATGCTAGATGACTGATAACATACCTGCAGATTGAAACCAACTGATGTTGCTAGATCGCCATAAAATTGCTTTAGGATAAACAGCTTCATTCCTTGTTTATGACTTTGGGGACTTTGATATATGGCCCCTCATAGCATGGAACGGCAGCTAATATTGCCTCCCTATGTTTAGAAGGAAAACAAAAGGTGTTATTTTGTTATTGAACACAAGAATGTGCACAAAACCCAGAGAAAGAAAAGGTTCAAGTTTATAAAGTATGGGAAAGAGAAAAAATAACCCTCACCTGTTTTCAAATATTTCAGGTGAATCAAGTCGAGAGTTGTCATCAACTTCAGTGTCTGCAACCAAAAAGCTGCAGTTAGCAGACACGTTTACCACTCCATGTCCATATCTAATTCCCCAGGGATATGAAAAAAAAGTAACGACATGGTAAGGAAAAAAGAAAAAACGGAAGAAAAAGAAATCATCCCACGTTTTTTTTTGGATGGAAGTTTCCATGCTGTTGGCTTTATATCACATGTCACACATTAAATAGTCAGGGGCCAATGCATATTCAACTCATTATGAAATTATGAATGGGCTCGCTTTTTGAAAGCGTGCCCCACATCGGTTGACTGCTCATGATCATGGAAACACCCAATGGTTGGGTTGGGTGACGTCTGCAAGTACCGACTCGTTCGATGGGCAGGCTATCCAGCACATGGACAATGGCACTCTGCCGTGGTCGGTCTCACCTTCTCTGTCTCTCTCTCGTTCTGGGTTCTGTAACATCCCCTTTTCCTATGCAGCGTCCCAACCAATGGAACCCACCACTCTGGAACCAATGCAGCTGACTCAACCCAACGACGAAGCAACAATCTAACTCTTCATAGAACCCGACCCTGTGCCTGGTTCACTGCAACAAAGTTCAGAGAAGTCCGGATCCTTCTTTCTCCAGCAAACCAAAAACGAAAAAAAATAAATAATAATAATAAAAATCCAAGCGCAGTATTCTATCTTCCAATCCAAATAATCGACCTCCTGTTGCAACCAAAGAGTGATCAATGTGGCCCACCTCTAATCGGTGACAGCAGGGGAAGGGTTTTGATCCAACCCTTCTGCCTCCTCGGCATGGATGAAAATAGCGGCCGCTACGCTACATCAGCCGTAGCGGCCGCCACCGCCACGCTAATTGGCCGTCGCACCCGTAGCGGCCGCTACGTCCGCTACGGGGCCGCTACAAGGCCGCTACGGGCCGCTACGACCGCTACGGGGCCGCTACTGGGTGAGAAAAATTCCTACTTTTCAAGTTTTTTTAAAATGCATAATAAGACTTATTTCTTTTCTTCTTCTCTCCAAATAATATTTCTACACAACTCTTCTACCCTTTTATGTTTAAAAGAACACCAAAAAGCATATGATCTCGCTGAATTACAGTCGATACAGAGAGTTCTTCTCAATGATTCTTCTCTAAGTACATCCTATTAGACACCCCTTTTGGTAGATGTATTTTTTTCTCTAGATACTCTTAAGTCTTGACTTCAATACATAGTTTTTTCTTTTATGAGCCTTTCATTAGTTTCTAAGTTAGCATAACTAAGCAACATGAACACATGCGAAAAAAATGATCATTACTATTATTTTCTATTTATACAGTGATACAGGACCTCATACAGTGAAGGGACCGCTACGCCCCCTTACCTTAGTTACTTTTGCAAAAAAAAAAAAAAAATGCATTTTCTCTCATTTTCAGATATTCTAGATTTTCTAGAATTTTTTCATATTTTTTTGACGATTTTTCCAAATCACACCGCTACGCCGCTACGTAGCGTTTTGGCGGTAGGCCGCTATGCCCGTCGCTACAGCTATTTTCATCCTTGCTCCTCAGTCTTCTGATTTGAGACAGAAACTCGAGACTATGTTTTCCCTTTGCAGCAATCGATCTAGTCGTTAGCTGTGCCGCACCTGAGATCCGGGATCCAAATCCCTCTCTTTGTTCTGGCACTCATTCAAGGAATCCACTGACTCTTCTCTTTGGAACCCAGGTACCAAACCAAACCCTAAGCCTTGCATCCAAACCCAAAAACCAACCGGTGGTCCAGTGGTTCAACTGTGACAAGTGGCCTTCACAACAAATACCTCTCTGCCCCTCCTCCATGCATCTTCATTGCACAAGAAACAGAGTCCGAAACCCCTTCCTTCTCCAGAAGCAGCAGCGAGAAGTCGAAAAGTGGACCTAATCCTATTCTCCTTGATTCCACAACCAGCTATGCAGTGTCCAGCGGCTGCAGCCACTCTTCCGTGCGTCTGAACCAAACTAACCAGTTCGGGACTGTTTCAATCTCTGCAGTTGGAAGATGAATCCGGGCAGACTGCCAATCCTTTTTTTTCTCTCTGATCTAAGATAACTCTCCATCGATTCGTGAAATCTGAGCGAACCAAACCTGGATGCTCTAATATCAACAGGTGCAAACTAGATTGCTTGAAGCAATCGTTGCAACAAAATCCAACATGTTCACAGGTTCAATGTCTTTTTTATTTCCTTCAAATCTCCAAGAAAAAAAAGAAAAAAAAAAATCTTCTCTCTCACATTGCTTATATAGGCTCCACAAACAAGCGAACAACACTAAGACACATCTCAGCCATTGAGATAAGGCTTGGGATCTAATTTTGACCAATGACAAAACACAGGAAAAAACTATACTGCCCTCGACAATGGGCAACAAAACACAGCTGAAGATGAAAATAAAAAGAATACAAACTCAATAATGGGCCAGGGCCATACAGGCAGATGTCTAACTATGATCTACATCAAATCTATGTCATATGCCCTTCCTCAACTGAGAAAAGCCACAAGGACTTATCAATGGTTAGGAATCAAGCCGCTCTCTTGTTTGTTTGCCAGTACTCACCTCTTGTACTGCTTGTTTTTG
The DNA here is from genome assembly GCA_029852735.1 of Persea americana. NCBI lineage: Eukaryota > Viridiplantae > Streptophyta > Magnoliopsida > Laurales > Lauraceae > Persea > Persea americana. The sequence continues at coordinate 21,747,488 of CM056811.1, forward strand.
TTTAATGAAAGTAGCCATTCAAAATAAAAAAATAAGGTTGGGAATCAAGCCGAAACCTACATTGCACGCACAAGAATTTCTTTCGATTCTAAGCATATATTGGTCGTTAGTCTTAATCATGTGGTAAGAGCAGGTGGATAATCTAACTGATCATGTATGCGTAATTTCTTACTCGTCTCTTTAATTGCTTTTCTTGCTTTTGATTATTCTATATTGGATCTATGATGCATGGTTCAAAATAGCGGCCGCTATGCACATTATCGGCCGTGGCGGTTGAGGCCACTACGCTATTTTGAAAATAACGACGCTATGGTCTAAAACTTAGTAGAGTCAACCATTTTTTATTTAGAACACTGTTTTTTCCATTTCTTCTCCCCAATAGCCTTTCCTAAGTTGTCTCTATTCTTGTATGGTTCCAAATCACTAAAAAAAAAAATTTACAAGATTGGCTGCTACACAACATTCAAATTTTTTTGACCATTTAAAAATTTCACGTCGCTACGCCCCACCGCAACTGCTACGTAGCGTTTAGGCCACTAACTGCTACATACTGTTTAAGACATTGACCGCTACGCCGGCTGCGACCGCTATTTTGATCCTTGCTATGCTGCTACCATTCTCTTCAACTAAAAAGTATTGTAATATGAGAACTAGACGGGGATTTTGATTAAATAAAAACAGAAATTCAGCAATGAGTGCTGGTCAACACCCTTGAACAGGTTATATACAATTGCCGATTGTGGTATATACCCAGTCGACCGTTGTCCTCCCTCTTTTTCTAACCTATCATATGCAAGGGTTGGATGATGATGATTTCTGTTTTGTATGGATCTTAATCACAACATACTCAGAATCATAGAATGGTGCCAGGAAAAAGCAAACAGAGCACAAAAGGTTGCTGCAGGACCTTTATTAACTTAGAAAATTTCAATCGAACATGCACTAGTTCATAACAGTTGATTGCTAAAGCCACAAAATCCTAATAAAATCTAATTACACTTGTAATCCAGCCATGCCAATCACTAATTGCAATATTAGAAAGCCCACATTGAAAGAAACAACAAGTAGATTTAGAGGAAATCACAGAAATTTGCATTTTCCAGGAATACTAGGTCACGTAGACCTCTCTGGACATGTATGTGGGACCCCCTTTCCCACTGAATAGTCACATGTTCCCCCATTTTAATGTGAGTTGAATTGAAATAAGTAGTTTTGCAAATTACATCCTGTGGTGTATTTAACTACTAAAACAGGCCCTGGAATAGCAAAATCATAGTGAAAGTGGGGTGGTTTGGTGCTGTGGCACTAGTGGGGTTTAGGTAGAGATGTCAAATGGGCTGGCCAGCCCAAATCTCTGCCCGAGCGGGCCACCAGCTGGGCCGGCACAGTCTGCCGGGGATTTACCCTGGCACGGCACAGCCCACAACAGGCCGTGCCTCGGCATGCCTCTTTAATTTCTTTTTTCGACTAATTTTTTTTGGGGTGGGGATGTGTCTTGGATTTGGTTTTCCACCGAATGCATAAAAGGTTGTTAGCAATTTCTTTTCTTTTTTTTTACTGCTACACAAATGTAACCCTTACGCAGTTACGTGATATAAAAAATAAAAAGATAATGTATTTTCCCTTGAATCCTATGAATGCCCAGTGTCCGTGTCAAGGCAAAATTCGAATTTTAAGTTTTTGCCCCTCAGCTTTCTTTCTAAAATTGGGATCATGGTAATTGTCAATTTTTTCATTGTTCGGTATAAAAATCAAGGTCATATACATTGTCCATGCATCATACGGACTTCACGATCTCATCATCTGCATCAATGTTCATCAAGTGACAGTGATGGACTCTAGCAGACAAATATTAGGTGAGAAATTTGAATTTTAAGTTTCTCCTTCAGTTTCCTTCATATAAATTGGGATTTAGGATGATTGGGATAAAAAGATAAAAAAATTGTAGGATGTCTATTGGTACATTACTCAACTGAATTGTGAAAATTTAGATTAGAAAAGAGGAAGTGCCTGTGGGCAAGGAGGGCAGTGCTTGCGGGCCGACCGTGGGGCGGGCCAAGCGGGCCGACCGTGGGGCGGGCCAAGCGGGCCGACCGTGGGGCGGGCCAAGCGGGCCGACTGTTGTTGACAGGTCGGCCCATCGCGTGCCGTGCTGAAACGGGCTAGTCGTGCCACATCCCTCGGCCCAGCACGGCCCATGGCACAGGCTGTGCCTAGTGGGCCGTGCCGTTGACCGGCTGTGCCGTGTTGTGGCCATTGACTGGTGGGCCGGCCCGGTCCATTTGACATCTCTAGGTTTAGGTGAGATCTATGTATAAAATAAATCATAAATATGCCCGTCATATACTACTAACCGCACACATGTTTTACTTATAAAAATATTATGAAGAAAGTCTAGATTTGAAGTCCTGATGAACCTTCTATCAGGCCTGTATGTGACGACAGACAATGCATGTGGGCTGTAAACTATATCCTAATTTTATCTGAGATGTTGTACAGGATTACAGCCCAAGTATATGGATTATATATAGTTATAAAATCCGACAACCTTTCGCTTTCCTCTATGACCTCGACATTGTAAGAGACTTGCAAGGGCGAGTTTTGATGCAGGCCAGATTCATGAATGGTCGACCAGGCTATAGGTCCATAGGCCCAACAGTACAAGCACATTGATTAGGAGTCTGAAATAATTACAATTTCTTAAATTTAGTTTGGTTTTGACTTGTTTGAGCAGTTTTTTAGAGATTTAGTATCTTTATTTAGTTTCCTTTAAATCAAAGAAGATTTAGCAATTAGAGTCCTATTAGGAAAGGGATGTCTAACCCTTCCTATATATATATATATATATATATAACTCCTCCATTAGGAGATCAACCTTTGATTATTGAATAAAGAATTTTCTTTGGTTGATTCTGGTCGAGTATTTTTCTTGGTTTGAGAATGCTCGCGTTACTGAATTCCGAGAGGAATTCGGCCAACCCCCATAAGTGGAGTTTGTCCTCACTAGAATCCGTCCAAGATTTGAAAAACTCACTCGTGGAGTTTGTCTACATTCTTTCCGTACTCATTCCACCATCGTTTGCGGATCTGGAGTAGCATCACGTTCTTCTTCATTTTAATAAAAATTACATGTTACTGATAAGAACTAACAATAATAATAATAAGGATTCCTAATGCCATTTTTGGTGAATTTATTTTATGTAACTTGTGCTCCGGCAATGGACTAAAGCTTTTTTTTTTTAGAGCAGTTGAATAAACCATTTTTTATCGGTAACAGAAAATTTTCATTAAAGAGAAAGAAGGAACAACTCAGAAAAGTCAAACAAAAAAAAAAGTATCATAGGTGCACTGGTACAAGAGAAATATACCAGCCATGAACCACAACTGCATTAAAGGAGCACTAAGAATACAAGATCGATCTACCCCTTGCTTAGCTAAACAAACTGCCATTTCATTTGCGATCTACTAACGTGCTGAAACGAAACCTGTAAGCTTGAAACTAGAAGATTAATTTCGTTGCAACTAGAAGATTAAGTTCGTTGAAAAGGAATTGCATTTTCCAAGGTCCTTTCATAGATTTCACCCAGGAAATGGCATTAGCTGAGTCGCTCTCAATTAAATTTTGTTGATATATGGTATGAGTTGAATAAACCATATAATTTAGAAGCCACAACTGACAATAGACTGATAACTATATAAAAATAGTTTTCATAATAACTTGTAAAGACTAATAATAATAATAATAATATACAAAGGTATTAAAATCACCAGCTCGAAGTGCAGGCTCAATACTGTCGAGGTCAACAGCTTGAAGTTGCCCAAACCTGCCATGAGAAAAACAAAGCTAATGAAGACCATTATTAACAATATAAAAATAACATAACAGTATATGGAAGTCACCAAAACAGAATTCAAGAAAGACAACTTTAACGAGTGACCAAAGAGAATGGCACATTTCTAGAAATAACATCTGCTAGAAACAAGAGAACGCGTGTGAGGAATACAAATCGGTAGTTGGCATCTATACTGTACCGGTATGGGCCCTATGGTGTTGTTTGTTTAGTTCAGGCAATGTGATTAGTAATTTCTCTTATAGAAATCGATTTGAAGATCAAATCTCTTGTTAGTGGGAAGAGAATTTAATGTCTCATTACCCACTGTGTGTGGTCTTAGTAACCGCAGTTGTGTTAGAATAGGACTTTCTTAGCTTTAGTTGGTTTAGTTGCGAGGTTTGATCGAGGATTTTCAACCATTTTGAGGCTTATCCAGTTCGCTGAAGAAGTTTTTGTAGCAGATCTTGTTGAAGATTAGAGTTGTTCTTGATGTTAAATCTTACAACAGTGTCAGAGATTCAGAGTTTTCTCAGGTTTGCAGGATACAGTAGATGACTCGTTCAAGGTTTTCTTCTGTTGCAGCTTCGTTGACGAAGTTGACCAGGTGAGTTGTTCTTTTGTGTGGTTAGAGAAGTGTGAGACCAGTTTTGAACAGCTGAAGAAGAGATTGACTACAGACATTACCAACAGGAAATGGCAGTTTTGTGATCTTTATTGATGTTTCTGGAGTTGGATTATACCGAATTACAGATGCAGGACGGGAGTCTATGGGTCCAGACAGCTAAAGCTAGGCAATATGACTTTGCATGACTATGACTTGGAGTTCACCAAGTTGTCCAGATAAGCAGCTGCTTTGGTCACACCCGAGTCTGAGAGGGTGAGAAGATTTCTTCAGGGTCTTTGTCCAGAGATTTTCCTGTAGAATCGAAAAGATAAGAAAGATATTTATGAAGATAATGTGAAGGATGCTTTCTGAGCCGAGGTATTGAAAATGCTACAGGAACCGCTGCAGTAATTCCCATACCAGGTTCCACAGCAGCAGCCACAGCAACAACACCAGAGACAATATGTCCAGCAGCCTCAGGTTAAGACGCAGAGAACGGTACTAGTTCTTAACAGCAACAGCAAGAGAGATGCGGGAAGAACCAGAACCACCCCACTGCTGAGTGCAGGTGGATGACAGGAGCATACTTCCAGTGTGGCCAGGTGGGGCATAGAGTTCGTGATTGTCCATCGAAGAGAGGTAATCAGCCCTCGTCTACACAGGCCCCAGCCACAAAAGTTTTACCTTCATCTCAACCTTTGAGGCAGCCAGTATAGAGTAGGCCAAAGAGGCCTTATAAACAGCAGCCTTGGGCTGTGCAGCAACAGCAGTATAGAGCTCCAGCACCCCAGCAGTAGCAGCGCGAGTGAATGTATGATGGTGGAGTGGTCTTGGGTTGATAAAATCAGAAATTTAGATGTAGAATGCCAGCCACATAGTGCTAGAGTGATGGTTGATAGCATGTCATCGTGGGAGTCAGATATTTTGGGCAAGATCAATGACAGTCAGAGGAATGACCCAGAGTTGGTCAAGGTGATTAAGAGAATTGCAGATAGACCAGAGTTCAGACTCACGGAGGGCGTGTTGTATTGTCAAGGCAGATTATGTGTGTCAGATGTATAGAATTTGAGAAATGAGATAATGATGGAAGCAAATTATTCTTGTTATGCCACTAACCCAAGGAGTACCAAGATGTAATGGAACTTATGGAGTCACTACTGGTGGAATAATATGAAGAGAGAGATACTAGGGCTGTATCGAGATGTTGGTGGTGTCAGCAGGTGAAGGTAAGAGTATCAAAAATCTCCAAGATTACTAACTCAATTAAAGATTTCTGAATGGAAGTGGGAACATATTGCCATAGACTTCGATTTTTGGATTGCGGCCTACTAAAGACAATGTTAGTATTTGCTTTATTTTTTCTTTTGAAAAGCTGACTCTATTCATTTCACTGAATTTACAGTATAGGAAAAGTATACTGAAAACAACAACAACAAAAATATCCCAAAAGTATGGTTAGACCTTTCATCCCAAAAAGGGTTGACAACCCCAAAAATTTGGGCATCAAACTGAAGAGACAGGAAAATATTAACAGTTGGTAACAACAAGCAAATCAGGTTTGGATACTCCTTTCGCTAGACAATCTGCTTCCGAGTTTGCACAACGCTTGATTAGATGGAAAGAGATGTTTACTTTCTTCGAGTTTTCTACCTCTTCCATGACGTCTGTTAGGTACCAGGGAGCGGAAGATGGTTGAGATGTCCACTTCATCGTGTCAAAACCACGATGGGAAAATGTTTTGGAATACTCTTGAGAATGTAATATTTCTGTGTGTCTTTCTCTGGAGATTGTACATCATTATATAGGTATTTACATGCCTTAAATCTAGGCTCTAAGAAAGGAAAACCATCTAATAGTATCAATCACTAATCTAAGTTAAGAAAGCAACTAATTACAACAATTGTTATTCTAAGAAAGGAAAGCTAAATCTGTCTCAATATTGACCAAATCAATTCCACGTGAGATATGATTACTGATGGGCTTTGGGCCTTGGGCCTTGGGCCTGTTTAACACCCCCCTCAAATTGATGCGGGAGAATCAACAAGCAGCAATTTGTCAACCAAGAACTGATGGCGTAGTCGTGGAAGGCCTTTGGTGAGAATATCAGTAAGTTGAAGTTCAGTGGAGACATGTGGCAGGCTGATGACATCACGTTTAAACTCATCACGGATGAAGTGACAATCAACCTCGATGTGTTTAGTACGTTCATGAAAAATCGGATTTTCAGTAATCCGAATAGCACAGGTATTATCCGCATAGAGTGGGGTAGCTCCAGCTGCCGGAAAACCAATGTCAGAAAGCAAACCACGGAGCCAAATAATTTCGGAGCATGCAGCAGACATGGCTCGGTACTCTGCCTCGGTAGAGGATTTGGAAACTTTTTCATGTTTCTTGCATTTCTAAGAAACGAGACTATCACCCAAAAACATGCACCATCCAGTCGTCAATCTGCGAGTATCCGGACAACCAGCCCAATCAGCATCTGAATAAGCTTTGAGAGTCAGAGGATTGTTGGATGGAAAAAACAACCCACGAGTCGGTGTGTGAATAAGGTACCGAATGATACGGCGAACAGCAGCCAGATGAAGGTGACAAGAAGCAGTCCTAAACTGACTCATCAGGTTGACCGCATAAGAGATATCAGGTCGAGTGATCGTGAGGTAGATCAAGCTACCAACCAACTGGCGATAGGCAGTAGGATCGGGAAGAAGATCACCTTCTTCGCGACTGAGTTTGACATTCAGTTCAACTGGCGTATCAACAGGAGCAGAAGCAGCAAGACCGGCCAAGGCAATGAGATCAATAGTGTATTTGTGCTGATTGAGAACTATACCTTTAGGCAAGGCAATGAGATCAATAGTATATTTGTGCTGATTGAGAACTATACCTTTAGGCGATTGATGAACTTCAAGACCAAGGAAATAATGGAGAGGGCCAAGATCCTTCATTTGAAATGATGCACGAAGAGACGCTTGGAGCCTCTGAATCATTCCGGCATTAGGACCAGTAATGACGATGTCATCAACATAGACAAGGAGTATAGTGATCCCGGATGGAGCATGATGTAAAAACATAGAAGGATCATATGTGCTTGGATGAAAATCCAAGCGGAGAAGAGCAGCTTGAAATTTCTCAAACCATGCGCGAGGAGCTTGTTTCAGACCATAGAGGGAGCGGCGAAGTTTAGCAACCATACCGGTGCCGGCTGAGCATCCTTGAGGCAAACGCATATAAATATCTTCTTTGAGATCACCATGGAGAAACGCATTTTTTACATCCATTTGATAGAGAGGCCAAGATTGAGACGCAGCAACAGCAAGAATAGTGCGGACGGTGGTCATCTTGGCAACCGGAGCAAAAGTCTCATCATAATCAATGCCATATTCCTGCCGATTTCCAAGAGCAACAAGACGCGCCTTATATCAATCTAAAGAGCCATCAAATTTTAACTTAAGAGAAAAAACCCACTTACAGCCAATAGGTTTGACACCCACAGGAGATGGTACAATATCCCACGTATGATTTTGCGCTAACGCAGCCAATTCATCTTGCATAGCCTTGTTCCAACACGGATCCTGCACAGCCTGAGAATAGGATTGTGGAATGGAAGAAGAAGACAAAGTGGCCATTAAGGAAGTATGTGAGAACCCGTAATGGTCTGGCGGTACCGAAATCCGAGTGGAGCGACGCAATGAAGTATGGCCGGAACCGGATGCCGGAGGAAGAGCAGGAGGGGGATCCCTAGTATGCGCTGTGCTGTTCCGTCTGTGATACACAAAGTTCGGATTAAAACGAACAACTGACGTGTCTTCGGAAAAACCAGGCAATGACACAAAAGAGGAGTCTGGAGGATCAATGTGTTTTTGAAAAAAATACTGATGTTCAAAGAAGACGACATTCCTAGAGGTACGGAACCGACGAATGTGAGGATCATAGTAAAGGAACCCTTTCTGAAAGGGTGCATAACCTAAAAACACACACTGAGCTGATTGTGCCGTGAGTTTTGTCCTTTCAGAAGGAGGCAGGTGTACAAAACAAATGGAGCCAAAAACATGAAGATCATCATAGGATGGAGCAGTCTTGTACAAACGGTAATATGGGCTTTGATTCTCAATGGAGGTTGATGGCATACGATTGATAAGATGAGCTGCTGTAGCCAGTGCCTCAACCCAAAAACGAGTAGGAACTGATGATTCCAGAAGAAGGGAACGAGTGACATCAAGAAGATGTCTATTTTTCCTTTCAGCGACTCCATTCTGCTGGGGAGTATAAGAACAAGATCTTTGAGAAATAATGCCTTTGGTTTGCAAAAACTGTTGAAAATCAGAGGACATATATTCCCCGCCTGAATCAGATCTCAAGATTTTAATGTAGGTGGAAAATTGATTTTCAACATAAGCCAAAAAAATTTTAAAAACATTAAAAACATCAGATTTTGAATGCAGAAAGTAGACCCATGTGAACCGACTGAAATCATCAATAAAGGTCACAAAATATTTATAGTGAGCGTGGGAGAGAGCTGGAGCAATTCCCCATACATCACTATGAACTAAATCAAAACACTGAGAAGTGTGAGAAGTGGATGGATGAAACGGAAGAGTTTTGCTCTTTCCCATTTTACAAGTAGCACAATCAAAGGGCACACAAGAAGATAAACCAAGAGAGTTATTTAATAAACCAGAATTTAACATAAGGGACAAAGCCTTGGAATTAGGATGTCCGAGTCTATTATGCCACAACCGGCAATTATCTCTAAGAGAAAAACAAAACATATTATTGTCGAATTGGTTCCTAGAAATGTGAGAAAGATCCAGCGGAAATAAGCGTCCACACTTAGGCCCCCTCGCGATCTCCTTCCCGGACATCTGGTCCTGCACAACACAACCAGAAGAAGAAAAAGATATGTTACAATTATTTTCAACAAGCTGTCCGACTGACAATAGATTGGAAGTTAAATTAGGACAAAGATAAACATTTCTCAATGGGATGGGACCAGGGATATCGCCAATGGCAGTAATGGGAACATGGCCGCCGTCAGCAGTTTGTATTTGAAGATGGCCAGTGTAAGTTGTCATATTGGAGAGAGGAGTGTGGGAATACGTCATATGATTAGACACCCCGGAATCAAGAAACCAAGTGGAAGAGGAAAGAGACTTACCTGATTAACCAAAAGCAGATAGGGCATTGATAATCATCTGTTGAACCAATTCGGGAGTGAGAGATGAGGACAACCCATGCTGTAGGGATGCAGATGTAGGAACAGGCATAACCGAAGAAGCCACATAAGCATGCGGAGTCTGAGACTGTGGAGTAGGATACTGTGATGCTGGAGACTGTGGAGTCTGATACTGTGTTGACTGACGCGGAGGACGTCGACGACATTCAGAGATGATATGTCCCGACTTTTTACAGTAACTGCAGACTTTCTGTTTGCATTGAGATGCAAGATGCCCAAATTTCTGACAACTGTAGCATTGGGTTTTGCTCAAATCTCGAGGCGGAGGCCGAGAAGTTTTATTTGCCGAGAACGCGACTAAATAGGTTTCAGTCTTCTGTTGAGCAATATGAGCCAAGGTCGTGAGACGCTGTTCTTCGCGTAAGAGCTCATTCAAGCATACATCCAATGAAGGTAGGGGCGTCCGATTCATCAGAGCAGATTGGACACTTTCAAATTCATGCCGCAGTTTCATCAAAAATTGATCTCTCTGACTAGATGCCTGAAGGTCTTGAATTACTGCCAACACATTGTCAGCCACATCCGCATACTTAATACTATCGTATTCCGACCACAGTGTACGGAAACCTGAATAGTAATCTTGAACCGACAAAGTCCCTTGGGTATATTCAGCAATAGCACATTCAAGATGGAACTGTCGTGCGGAGTTATCTTGATGGTATACTTTCTTCAAATACTCCCACATGGCTTTAGAAGTGGGGTAAGGCTTGAGATTCATTATCAGATGAGGCTCAACGGATCCCAGAATCCAGGATTTGATTTTGTCATCTTTAGTAGACCAAGAGGAGATCTTTTTCTCATCCTCAGTGGGTTTAGTGTCCGTGCCAGAAACAAATCCCCATAATTCCTTTGCTTCTAGATATGTTTGAAATTGGAAAGACCAGGCAGGGTAATTCCTTCCCGTAAATTTAATCAACGTGACCTCAGATTTTTCCATCGTTAAATAAGAGTGTCCAAAGAACTGTGTGAACAGTAAAATAGGAAAAAAAAAATCCAGCAGCAGAGAATTTTTCCAGCAACAGAGAATTTTTCCAGCAACAGAGGAGTGGAAGTCCCACTATTTAAGAACAAACTATGAGTGTGCAGTAGACAAGATCTGACCAATCCAGTGAAGAGAAAATAGCAGAGAACAGTAAAAAACAGCCCAAAATAGCCAAAAACAACCCCAGACGACCAAAAAATTTGGTGATGATCTTCTTCATGGACCCCACTGAGAGATTTGAACCAGGATCAGATCACTGATCTGAGGAAACACACAAGTCTGGCTCCTAATGGAAGAAGAATGAACCAATTCTACCACAGATCCAAGATTCTGGACGGTCTAGATGAAAACAATATTAAAAGTATGGAAAATCTCTAGAATGTGTAAAACACCAACCTGGAAGTTCTGAAAAAATTTGAAAAAATCCCCAATAATCCCAGAATAAACAGGCAACTATGACTGGGTTGATCTGTGATGGTGTTTTGATGATCAGGCGTGGCCCACCATGAAGATGGGATTGCTGCAGCGTCTAGACACCTTGAAACAGGTCTTGGATCTGTCGATCTTCACAAGAGAGATTAATTTCTCTCTATCCTTAATGCCTTAATGCTATATAAGATCACAAAACAAGATTTTCTTGGACAGGGCTCTGATACCATGTCAAAACCACGATGGGAAAAAGTTTTGGAACACTCTTGAGAATGTAATATTTCTGTGTGTCTTTCTCTGGAGATTGTACATCATTATATAGGTATTTACATGCCTTAAATCTAGGCTCTAAGAAAGGAAAACCATCTAATAGTATCAATCACTAATCTAAGTTAAGAAAGCAACTAATTACAACAATTGTTATTCTAAGAAAGGAAAGCTAAATCTGTCAAAATATTGACCAAATCAATTCCACGTGAGATATGATTACTGATGGGCTTTGGGCCTTGGGCCTTGGGCCTGTTTAACACATCGCACATGAAGAGTACCCTTCAATCACCAATAACTGAGGATTGAATCTCAAAGCTTCTCTCAGCACGATGTTCAAGGATAATACTTCAGCATTGTTGATTGAGCAAAAGCCAATCGGTCCTGAGTATGATAAGGTAGCTCCTTCATCATTATGGATAACACCCCCTACGTCCGCCATTCCCGGATTACCATGAGCACTTCCATCAAAATTCAGCTTCAATGCACCACTAGGTGTGCATGTTTTTTTTTTTTTTTTTTTGGGGGGGTGGGGGTGCACCTATAATCTATAGAGGATTTATGCGGACGTGAAGATGACACTTCCTTCCAATGTTGTATGATGATATTTGCTGAAATGCCCTTGAAGAGTGGCAATGAGGATGCCCAAATGGCCACCATCCATCTTATTTGGGTGCGTGATTGTTGACGGGCTCACCAAGTCAGCATGCTTCATGAAGGTTGACATTGGTGAGCCTGAATGACCATGATCGGGGGCCACCTTGTGTGGTTTATTATAGAAAATTTTTAATTGGCCTAATCTCATGTAGACCCCAAGCCCATTTCTGGGGACGTGACAAAAGCATCCCAGAAATGGGCTAGGGATTATACATGAGATTAGGGGCCAATTAAAAATCTTTCATAATAAACCACACAATGCCAAACAATGTGGCCCCCAATCATGGTCCTTCAGGATTGAAGTCTGCAGTTAGGTGTAAATACTTCCTCGGTTAACCATAAAATCCAGCGGAACTTCATATAAATACAAAAGGTACGAAATAACATTTCAGAGTTTGCAAATCTTTATTTCCCTACTATAGTGTAAGTTTATAAAAAATAACAGAAGTAGTTTAATTAGATGGCTTCTATAAAAACCTATGCCAATAAAAAAAAAATACAAACTATCCCGAATATATATATGAATACACTCGTGCGTTGGTCACGATCACTGAGATAATGTCATAGGCACATCCCTTGATATCAGGCTGAGTAGCCCGGGGTGCCTCCTCTTCTTCCTCCTCAAGATATAGACAAGCTCTGTAACTATTTACTAAGCATAGTATCATCAACCACAAGTAGCTGGCAAGTGAATATACATAAACAGTAATAGATATACAATGGAAAGCGATAAAGAACAATAAAAGCTTATGAAATACGATAAAGGAACGATCAATAGTATTAGGGTCCTGCCACAAACTCTAACTGCAAAGGCTAACCATATGAGCCATCACCATGACATGAAAAGTCAAGGTATTCAGGGAATTTAACCCTATTCGAAATAATATTCAATATTCAATAATCAACGGCTGATTAGTCCAGCCAAAGTTCAAATTCACATTCATATCAAGGGATAATCAGTCCCCGTTCAAAACAATAAATGAAGTACAGTCGTTTCACATTCACATTCAATACAGTATGCGCAGTCGTTCACATTCGATAGACAATGAAAAGGAAAAAGCCTAGTGGTGCCCAATAAAAACATTCGAAATCATATAAAGGTGAAGGACTTGGTTTATCTTGTGTCAACAGGTTCATAGAACGAAGAGATAGATTATTGCTCAAAATACCATAATCCATATTCATTGCTCAAATTCCATAATTCATATTCTATATCAATCTCAAACCGGAACAATAATCTTCTCAAAGCCATAGATCAAGGCCACCAAGTCCCAACACTTAAATCGATGAAATCCATACCCTAACTTCGAAATCAAATGGAGAATGTAAGTTCCATCAAAAGATGTAAAAGGTCCTCCAATCTAAGATTCAAAGGAATCCCTTTTAAGTCACAACAATCCTAAGGCAAAGAACCAAGTTTACTTAGAAAATGGGTCTCCATGGTTAGCGTTATGGCTAGCCGTGGATTTACACTACAGTTGGCTCACGGCTAGCCGTAAGGTAACCGTGAGCTGACCGTAAGTCAATCTATCAATAATTAAGCCCCAGGTTCTATTCCAAACAGAACCTCACTCTGTTCTACAGTTAGACCAATTCAGGTACAGGTTCAATAAGTCCGTCAGTTAAAAGAATTCTGCCGGGGGGTTTACGATTAGCCGTAAGGGACCTACAGCTAGCCTTAGCTTCCCAGAAATCACATCCGGAGTTCTGTTTTGAACTTCAATTCAGGGAATCAAATCCCATACTCCTGCACACCTGAATTCATATATATTTCAGGGCCAAACCCTCTCCAATCCCTATAAACATCCTCCATCAATTTCATTCATCCCATCCATTCTATAAATTCTATTTAATCAAACACATAGTTTAACAATTGAAATTCTTAAATTAAATTAAAATATCACGTTAAATTCATAAAAACAGACATATCAATTTCAATTTAATAACATCCACTTGCCTTGGGTTTAGACAAGCTCCAAATCTCAGACCTAACCCGAAAATCCCAAAACCTAAGTATAAAACGAAAACAACTCAATTAAACTACACAAACTAAAACAATAGAAACTAATTAGCGCATCGATGACAATTCTATGAAGAAAACCCAATTACTCTAACCTTAGCTAAGAAAAAAACTCGCCTCAAAGAAAAGAGATGGGGAAAACCCAAGAAAATGGTGTGGGAAGGAAGGTTGGACCCTTGTGTTGATGATGGTGGTGATTATGGTTGGATGATCCATTGGCAACAAGGTTGTATGAAGTGAAATGAAGAAAAAGAAAGAAAAGGAAGTTGCAGAGAAAGAAAGAAAAAATGAAGATAAGGACTGATATTTGGGGCGGTTTATATAAAGGTAGGTGGATTTTTGTGGAATTTTCATTTTGGTCCAAATTGAGTGAAATGAACTTCAAGTCACTATTTGATAGTCTTCGATGGTCCATATCAAAATAATGCAGCAGAAAAAGTTCATGAAATTAAAACATCTACCCAACGGCGCCAAAATCTCAAAAATCTAAAATTACGGAAAAAAAAACCCCAAACTTCCCAAAAATTATGAACTACGCCCTTACTATATACCCAAACAAACTCAGACCTGGCCGAAGCTTCGCACACACGATCTTAATAATTAACCGGCCCTGTTTGGTTTTTAAACGAGCTTAATTAACTAACAATGCAATTAACTACACTAATTAGACACTAGAGTTCTAGGACTTTCCATTCCCTCCCTCTTATAGAACATTTGGTCCTTCAAAGGCCTAAACCTATCTCGGTAAAAGATCTGGGTACTCTTCTTGACCTGATCTCGCAACTCCCACAAAGCTTTTTGTTCACTATGGTGCTCCCACTGCACTTTCACCAAGTGAATGACTTCGGTTCTCAGTCTGAGGGTGATAAGTTGTGTTGAAACTCAAGGTAGTGCCCATAACTGCTTGTAAACTGGCCCAAAATTTGTCCAAAAAGCCTCATCTCTGTCAGCATTATCGAGACCGGCGTACATTGCAATTTGATTACCTTTTCAATGTACTTCTGAGCCAAAACATCCATACGAGTTCTCATCTTCATCCGTATGAAGTGTGTTGTCTTGGTGAGCCTGTCAACAATCACCCAAATACTATCATTATCTTTCGTAGGTGGCAATCCAAAAATGAAGTCCATGGTAATGTATTCCCACTTCCATTTAGAAATCTTTAACTAAGTGGTCCTGAAGATTTCTGATGCTCAACCTTCACCTGTTGTCACCACAAACATCTCGACACAAACCCTACTATCTCTCTTTGTAGGTTCCAATACATCTTGGTACTCCTGGGGTGAATGTTATAACGAGAATGGTGCACTTCTGTCATTATCTCAATTCTCAAATTTTGTACATCTGAGTATCTGACATACATAATCTGTCTTGACAATACAACACACCCTTCAAGAGTTTGAACTCCGGCTCATCCCTCTGGATGTACTTGATCTTGCCCAAAATGTCCTGCACTCACGATGACAAGCTAGCAATCATCACTCTAGCGCTATGTGGTTGGCATTCTACATCTAGATCTCGGAATATCTCAACCCAAGACCACTCTGTTATCATACATTCACTAGCTACTATCTTTCTGCTCAATGCATCTGCCTTTTTTTTTAAATGTATTCCATCCACCTCTGGTGTCTCATATTCAAGTCCTTGAAAAACAGGTACTATAGGCTTCTATGATCTAAGTGCACTTCAAATTTTCCACCATTGTTGGAAACTAAGATCATGGATAGCGCATCTTTTCTCGTGCTCCTTCAACTGTTTGGACCCCTAGAACACCACTTTCCCGTCCTGCATCAGTACACATACCAATCCAACTCTGAAAACATCGTGAAAAATCAGAAAACTATCGTTTCCTGTCAGTATTATCTATCGTCAATCTCTTCTTCAGCTCCTCAATACTGGCCTCACACATGTCTAACCACGCAAAAGCACAACTTACCTGATCAACTTCGTCAACGAATCTTCAATCGAAGAAAAACCCTAAACGAATCATCTACTATAGCCAGCAAATGAAAGAAAACTTTGAATCTCTGACACTGTTCTAGGATTGAACACCAAGAACTCTAATCTCCAACGAAATTTGTTATGAAATCTTCTTCAGTGAACTGGAAAAGTTCCAAGATGGTTGAAAACCCATGAACAATCCTATGAACGAAGCCAACTAAAGCCAAGAAACTCCTACTCTAGCACAACTGTGGTACTAACACCACACACAATGGGTAATGAGACATTAAATTCTCTCCCCACTAACAAGAAATTTGATCTCCAAATTCCCTTCTATAAGAGAAATTACTAATCGCATTGCCTGTGCTAAACAAACACCGCTATAGGATCCGTACCGATACATATAGATGCCAACTACCGATTCATATTCCTCACAAGCGTCCTCTTGCTTCTAGCATATGTTATTTCTAGAAACGTGCCCGCTCTGACACCTTTACTGTTAGGATCGTGTGTGTGCAAAGCTTCGTTCAGGTCTGAGTTCGTTTGGGTATAGTAGGGGTTAGTTAGCAATTTCCACGAAGTATAGGGGGGCTTTTTCATAGTTTCAGATTTTCGAGGTTTTAGTACCGTTGGGTAGATATTTTAATTTCTTAAACTATATTCTTCTGCATCCCCTCAAAGATCATTAAATATTGACCCAAAGATCAATTGACTCAATTTGGGCCTAAATGCAACTCTCCCAAAATGTCCACTTTTTACAAACCACTCATTCATTTCCCCTTATCTTCATCCTCTGCATACTATACACCTCTCTTTCATTTCTTCCTTTCATTTTCTTTCTTTCTTTCTTCTCTTCCCACCTCTTGCCCAGACAGAGTATCAAACCATCATCTTCATCACAAGGGCCCAACCTTCCTTCCCATACCATTTCTTGGATTTTCTCCATCTCCACTTTCCTAGGTAAGTTCTTTTGGTGATTAAGGTTTGGATATTTGGGTTTTCCTCAAAGAATTGTGATAGATGGGTTTAATAGTTTCTATTTTCTAAGCTTGTGTAGTAATTTGAGTTGTTTCTATTCATAGGTTCTGGGGATTTCTTGAGTTTCTACCCAAGTTAAGGCAAGTGGGTATCTATCTTATGGAATTGATATGCATGTGTTATTTTGATTCTTAGCTTTGACTTATGCAAATGTTTGTCTTTGAATTCAATTGGTTTCTAATTTCTATTATGTTAAATGATTTCTAAATTGAATGGATGGATTGGATTTATGGAGATGTTGGAGGATGTTTATGGTGATTGGAGAGGGCATGGCCCTAGATTTTGTTACAGGTCTTGTGTTGAGAAAAGGGATTCGAATCTTTGAATCTGGAGCTCAAAACAACGCTTTGGATTTAATATTCTGGGAAGCTACGGCTAGCCGTACAGCCAACAGTAGAAAAGAATCAGACATTGTCTAGGGCTGAACCTGGGACTACTTGACTGACAGAATGACTTACTTGGGACTACCTGACTGACAAAATGACTTATGGTCAGCTCACGGTTCCCTTACGGCTAGCCGTGACCCAACCATAGTGCAATTCCATGGTTAGCCATAAGGCCAACCATAGGAGGCATGTTTCAATTTGAAATATGGTCTTTTACCATAGGATTTGTTGATTTAAATGAGACCCTTTGAACCTTATATTGGAGGACCTTTCGCACCTTTTAATGGAACTATTATTCTCCCTTTGATTTCGTACTTATTGTATTGATTTCATCGAATTGAGTGATTGAGACTTGGTGGCCTTGATCTATGGCTTTGAGAAGACTATTGTATCAGTTTGAAATTGATATAGATTATGAGTTATGAAATTTTGAGCAATGAATATGGATAATGGAATTTTGAGCAATAGTCTATCTCTTCGTTTTACGAACCTCTTCACACAGGTTAAATCAAGTCCTTCACTATCCGTTTATGATTTCGAATCTTTTATCAAGCACCAATAGGCTCTTTACTTTTCATTGTGTATTGAATGTCAACAACTGCGCATACCGTATAGAATGTGAATGTGAAATGGTTAATCTTACATCCCTGTCAATAAATGGCTACACTAAGCAAAAGAACACAGAAATGGAAAAGACAGTCCTTACCACATTTCCTCTTGCCATAGCTTGTCTGCAATTATAAATAACAAAACAATGAACATGTGTCATTGTCGTCATCATCATCAAAGCCTTGTCCCAACTATGTTGGAGTCAACTACACTAATTCTGTTTCTCCATTCCGATTTATCTAGAGCTAAATCCTCATATAAGAGTTACACTTCTTCAGATCTATTTTTACTACCTCCATCCACGTCCTCTTTGGCCTACTCTCTCCTTGGTGGGCATCAACCTTCATATCCAAACTTTTTCTTACCAACGCCGTTGTCGGCCTACGTTGGATATGCCCAAACCATGTCAAATGGGTTTCTCTAAATTTATCCCCTATTGCTGCTACCTCTAAATGCTCTTGAAAGCATTCATTTCTAATTTTATCCTTCCTAGTTTTACCACACATCTACCTCAACATTCTCTTCTATGTTATATCCATTTTGTGCATATGTTGCTTCTTGATTAGCCAACATTCTGCGCTATAGGTCATAGCTAGTCTATTCACTATCCTATAAAATTTTCCCTTCAAACTTATTGATATTCATCGGTCACAAAGAACTATAGAAGAAAGTCTTTACTTCAATCATCCCGCTTTTATCCTATGTCCAACATCTTCATCAATCTCCCCATCCTTACTAGTTATAGAGCCAAGACAACGGAAAGAAACTCTTTGTGCTATCTCATAATCTTCAATTCTCACAGTAGTTTCAGCTCTTTCTATATGCCCACTAAAGTTACAATCCATATATTTCGTCTTTGTACAGCTTATTTTAAAGCCTTTGGATTCTAAAGCCTCCCGTCATCTCTTCAGTTTTGCATTCACACCATCTCTTAATTTATCTACCAACACTATATCATTTGCAAATAACATACACCAAGGTACCTCTTCTTGAATATAAGCAGTTAATTCATCCATAATTAGTGCTATGAGATAAGGGCTTAGGGCTGACCCTTGATGCAAACCTATGGTCACTGGGAACTCATATGTCTCTCCACAAGTAGTTGTCACACTCGTTACTGCTCCTCCATACATGTCTTTAATAATTTAAATATAACCTCTTGCAACATTCCGTTTATTTAAAACCCACCAAATTAAATCTCTAGATACCCTGTTGTATGCTTTATCTAGATCAATAAAGACCATATGCTGATTTTTTCTTTGTACTTGATATTTTTCCATTAATTGCCTAAGCGAGAAGATAGCTTCCATTGTTGACCTCCCTAACATAAAACCAAATTGATTTTCAGATATCTTGGTCTTCTGTCTAAGTCTTTTCTCCATTACTCTCTTCATTGCTTTATAGTATGATTGATAAGTATAATCCCACGATAGTCGATGTAATTTGTATATCTCCCTTGTTCTTATATATATATATATATATATATATATAGATACTACAACACTTTTTCATTCATCCGGCATTTTCTTTGTCAACTTTGTTTTAGCATTTGACCTTGTAATAGCAAACACTTGCTTTAAAAAAGAGAGAGGAGCATTTAATTACTTATAAATGGGGAACTAGCAGGAGCCACATAGACTTTATTCTAGTTAGAAAACATGACCGGTTGACTTGTAAAGACCGTAAGGTTATTCCAGGAGAGAGTTTGAGTACACAACACAGGTTAGTAGTTTTAGATACTTGCATAAGTAGAAAAATAGTAGTAGTAAATCAAATGTACCCTAAAACAAGGTGGAGGGATTTGAAAGGAAAAAGAGCAACAAATTTAAGGTTAAAGTGACTGAGGGTTGAGATTCAAAATTTGAGGGAGAAACAACAGCGATGTGGAAACAAATGGCTAATTGTATTTGGAAGGCTGCAAAAGAGGAGCTTGGAGAGTTGAACGGGAAAAAACACTATAATAAAGAAACCTGCTGGTGGAGTGTAGAGGTTCATGAAGCTGTTCGAGAGAAGAAATGTTGTTACAAAGTTTGGTAGTGGATTAGGAATATAGAAAACTATGAGATGTATAAGAAGGCAAAGAAAAAAGCTAAGATAGCAGTAAGTGATGCAAAGTGTAAAGCATGAATAAATAAAAAAAGCATAATATATAAAGGGAATGCTTTTATGGGAAAAAATTATCATGAACTCGAGTGTGTTTGGACCCCAATGTTAGGGAACATTATAATAGTAATATACAACAACAATGGTAGCCTTCATAATGATACGAGAAATAGCAGAGTTTGGTATGCCATCAACCACTATTTTGGATAAGCAAGACTCTTTGCTGATATTCACTATTGATTACATCATTTAAATTATACGGTCAGCAGGATTCACTATTGAATTGCACTAATTACTACAATATTTGAATACACACTTCTCTAAAATGAATGTACAAACTTTCTACAAGCAAAATGATTTAGTTTTATATTTGGCATGAGGTGAAACAAACTACCAATTTAGCCTTTCGCCTATGAATCATGCAACTATAAAACCTATTGGAACAATTATACTGCAAAATTCATTACTATGAATTCTAGTAGGACACTGCAATGCATGCCCAAGACAGACAGACAGAACATGAGGTGCACACAAATGTTTGGATAATTTAATTAGCATGCGGAATTTCCTGTTAGAAGCAATAACTAATGCTCTAGAAATTATAGGAACAAGGCAAACAACCTGCAGCTGTGCTTCCTCACGCAAAGTTGATCATTGGATCACGAGGGCTGAAGGATGCATGTAAGACCACACATGCAAGAGAGAACATATTCACATGGTCCATTATGTTGTGTGACTATACCCACGCAAGTAGAAAGATAATTGGAGAGTTTTCCTACTGTGTCTAGGTCTCTAAGACTCTAAAGTCTAAAAACAGGTAATGATGCAAGAAGACCTCCAAACAAGGTTATTTGGCTAACAGTGTCATTCTGACCAAACAAGGAAAGCCATAATTTTCCATGCCCAAGTTGGGAGCACTGAACCAGAGTCTCCAGCCCATAGATGAAAATAGCGGCCGCTACGTAGCGTAGCGGCCGCTATATCGGCCGTAGCGGCCGCCACCGCTACGCTACGGCCGATTTATCGGCCGCCGCACCCGTAGCGGCCGCTACGTCCGCTACGGGGCCGCTACGGCCGCTACAGGCCCGCTACGGGCCGCTACGACCGCTACGGGACCGCTACGGGGCCGCTACGGGGTGAGAAAAATTCCTATTTTTCAATTTTTTTAAAAATACATAATAAGAATTATTTCTTTTCTTCTTCTCTTCAAATAACATTTCTATACAACTCTTTCACCCTTTTATGTTTAAAAGAACACCAAAAAGCACGTAATCTCGCCGAATTACAGTCGATTCAAAGAGTTCTTCTCTAAGTACATCCTATTAGACACCCCCTTTGGTAGATGTATTTTTTTCTCTAGGTACTCTTAAGTCTTGATTTCATGATATAATTTTTTCTTTTCTGAGCCTTTCATTAGTTTCTAAGTTAGCATAATCAAGCAACATGAACACATGGATCATTACTATTATTTTCTATTTATACAGCGATACAGGACCTCATATAGTGAGGGGACCGCTACGCCCCCTTACCTTAGTTACTTTTGCAAAAAAAAAATACATTTTCTCTCATTTTCCAATATTCTAGATTTTCTAGAATTTTTTCATATTTTTTTGACGATTTTTCCAAATCGCACCGCTACGCCGCTACGTAGAGCCGCTACGCTACGTATCGCCCGCTACGTAGCGTTTTGGCGGCAGGCCGCTACGCCCGCCGCTACCGCTATTTTCATCCTTGCTCCAGCCTCTACCCCCCAAGAAACACAACAGTGGCTGAGGATATAGTGGGTCCAGGAATCAAATAGACAACAATTTACAGAATATTGGAATTGTTATGCAGGATAATGGGGGAGTTTTCCAGAATATAGTGGGTCCAGGATATAGTGTTGTTTTCATATGCAAACAACAACAATTTCCAGAGTGCTACAATAGACATGCAATTACTAAATTCAGACACTGTCTCAAGCGATCCTTTCAAAAGCTTCAAATCCTTACCCCGGTAGTCACATTTGATACCCTCCACATAAGAAGGATATTGTAAATTTTCTTTTATTACTTTTAAAGTCACATTATGAGAATGTATCAATGAGTTCAGTAAATACCAGTCTATCACCTGTCTAATTTTGGGAGCAAAATCCTCAACCTGAATTAACAAGAAAGACAATCTCATGAATAATCAGCATCTCATAAATAAAGAAGGCATAATGGTCTAAAGTAGATCGTCATAAGAATTTAACAGACAGAATAGATAAAATTCCATTTTCTGGTTGATAGAGTGAAAAGAAGCAGTAATGCACAAGAAAATAAAAGATAATAAATCTAGAATCAATATGTCAAGTATAATCACACCATCAACAACATCAAAACCTTGTCTCAATTATGTTGGGTCAGCTACATGAATTCTAGCACTCCATTCCAATCTATCCTAGGCCAAATCCTAGGATAGGTTGCACTTCTTCAAATCTATCCTTATTATTTCCATCCAGGTACTCTTCGGCCTAGCCCTTCTCCTTGAGGGGCCATCAACCGGTGTAGAAAAACTTTTCCCCACTGGCATTGTTGTTGGCCTGCATTGGACATGTCCAAAAATTGAGAGAGTTTCAGTGTTTATAGAGTAGCTTCAAATTGTATTTCTGTCTTTTGGGCAGGATGTTATGTGTTATGTGCAAAAACACAACACACTCGTTCTATAGTCTAAAGTTTTTTATGTTCTTTCATCACTTGTACGTTTTACAATCTTCATTGAAGTTTCTATGTTAGCAATCAATACGTATGCTCATGTGTGACTGAAGATTTTTTTCCCAAGGAATCACATTTTGCATGCGGTCAATGGGATAGACATAGTGGAAAGTGCTCACCATTTTAAGATTGTGGGTTCAAGTCATGTTACCAATTGAAGAAAAAAAAAAGGAGTGAAAAAGGTAAGAATGTGTTTAAGTTACATCAAAACTTTCAAAAATCAAAACAACGGACGTGGTATTGCAAAAACCAATGTGTATATCATTTTTCCTTGCTAGTGGTATACGACCAGGCCAAGTTGACATGAGTGATTTGCGAGTTGACCTACAAGAGTTCCAAACTATGGATTTTTCGAAACAAAGTCAATGCAACGGTAATTGTGATTTACAAAGCATATCCACAACAAATAGAAAATGAATTTATATGAAGTATCCTTTCTTCCCTTTGTCGGTGACTTTTAATTTTTATTGAAGAAAGGATAAGAGCTACAACAATAGAACTATTGGCAATGAAGAAAAGAAAGCGAAGGTATCAGAGTATTACACACTACACAAACAACAGTCAATCAAAGACCCACAAAGCCTACATTAAAAAAGATTCACTACAATCCGCATCAGATCCTTCCTTGCCAACATATCAGCCACCGCATTGGCTAAACAAAGAATCTGAATGAAACGAAATATCTTATACTTATAGGGCAGAAAGAAGAAGCAATAAGATTTCCACAACTTTTTTTTTTTTTCTTTTTTCGTGCGGGGAGGGGAGTAACATAAATTTCATATACCAATCATAAACGATGCCCATTACAATAAATCAGAAATTGTTTTAGCATGAAACTTAAACCACACAAATAATCTCAACTTTTGACAACCATGTGACTGGGGCAACATACGTTACAGCAAAAAAAATGAACTTTCAATCCTATTCAAGCCCGTGAACTTCATTTAACCACAGGTTTTTATTTTAGCTAAATAATCTCAACTTTTAATCCTACTCAACCTGGCAACATTCTACCAACCATTCTTCCTTCTATACTTACAAAAACATCAACTTCCCCCTAAATAAAATATTACATAAAACTATCATTAAATTCATGATAATATAAAAGACTCAATTGCTCAAGCCTAAATGATGTATATCAACATAAGCAATACCTTAGCTATTGAAGACAATGTCAAGACAAGTTTTGGATCAATTGAAATGGAGAAGCAAGCACAATTAGGGCTCATCTCCCTAATTCCCACTATCTTCCAAGGATTTCCTAGGAAGTGGTTCCATCCAAGGGCCTAAGAGAGAACGTCAAGGTGAAGATCTACAAGGGACTGTCAAAACATACTCCTTCAATAGAATTAGAAACTGCCTATCCTTAACAGAAATTAAACTCCAGGAGTTTGATGGCCCCTTGAGTACATCTGAAAAAATTCCTATTGAGTCCCTGGGATTGGGCTATTATGAGTGAGGGATCAAGATTGGAGATCTAGAAAGGACCTACAAAATTACTGCCCCTCTCCCTATGAAAATGAATCCAAGGAATTTGACAGTCTACTCGAATCTTCACGCTTGATCCCTTCTGAGATATGCCTCGAGTCCTGGGAATTCCTAATATATAAATAGGAATTTTCCAAACAAGCGCTTGAAAACATCTGACCATAACCAACCCCTTTTATCCATTCAAGTGATTCAACAAAAGCCTCTTTCCAATGAACTCCTAGATATTTGCTAGGATTTTGCCAAGCATACCTTCAGAAGCCATACTTGTAAGAATTCCTTCTGCACCTTTAGCACCCATTTGTTCAACCAGTACTAAAATCCAATGAATTTCCAAGAAACGCCTTTGTACCAAAGGGAGCGAAAAGTGAAGAATTAGAGGTGAAGATCCGCAAAGGACCATCAAATAATCTCCTTCTTTTAATAAGATATGACTACCCACCCATTACCTTAGTAAAGTAGTACAAGGAAAAGCTATGGTCCCACTAAATGGGACACTTGCCTACTGAAATGTGTGGAATGAAGGATCTAAGATGGAGATCCAAATGAGACCATCAGTTTCTAGGATTTATTTTACTTGAGTGATGGGTGGGCAATCATTTCCAATCAAACATGAGATTAATTGATATCTCCTTGTGCATCATCACTTTCAATCAATCAATTTCAGTCCTTTCCCACAGAAAGGCATTGCTTAGAAATGCTGGATATTTTAATACCCAATTAGAGAACCGTTTGCTTGCATGGAATTGAGTTCCTAGGAATTTTAAGACATGCATTCCTATTAAAGTGGCCAAAATTGAAAAAACAAGACTAAACGTTCAAAAAAGGGCCATCGAATAAACTCCTCTTTGGTGGAAAACAAATAACCAGCCATGACCCTAGTAAATGAAATCCCCCATCTAAATCTCCATCAGACCACCTTCTATCCTTCATTCATCTCCTCTTTAACTCTCCTTCATTAGAACCCATTTTATCATGAATTCTTAGGAATTCAATTCCTAGCAAACAAACACACCTAGCCCACTTGTGTGAGCAGTAATTCAGTATTGAATTTCCAGGTGTTTCTAAGAAAAATGACTCGCTATCAAATGGGGTAATATTGAAGGAGGAAAGGAGAAGATCATTATCAAATTTCTCCCCTTTGGAAGGAACTGATTACACAGCCACTACTCTGGTGTACCCTCTGCATCTCACGTCTTTAATACTCTCCTTGCTTGAACGTATTGGTTTATGTGGACCCAAGTAGGGCACCATATGCGACCATTAGACCACCATTCGGTTCATCTAGATCGACATTTTCACCAGGATTGACATGGAATCCGACAGACTATGAGCCCTATAAAGAAGATAAGCCTCATGTAGGGAAGGATACACATAGAAAATCCTGTGATAAGATTGACAGTGTGGCTTATCGCTCAACCCGGAGACCACCAGCCTCACGGCATTTCTCTATCCAGTTTTACCCTTCCAGTTTCTCCTCGTCCCACATTCATCAGACCCCACTGCCCTCTGAATTTCTGTGAGTTCAATTCAATACAAATTAGGCAAAAATCTCCACCTACGACCATTCACTCCTCACCTCTTTATCCAAGGAAAACTCCCCATTTCCTATGAATTACTAGGATTTCATTACAAAGGGGCCAAATGGGGGGTTTCAACTTTCAATATTCAATCACCCACATCTGTTTCATTTGCATTTCTTCCAATTTTGATCCCTGTATGGACTCCAATGCGCTAGTTTTACTAAATATATTGTCTTCAGTGAAAGGTTTCGACACGTCTATGAAGCCTACATACAACAGATGACAGATACGAATAGCATCATATGATGGTGATGGTTTTCTAATACCTCTTTTGGGGTGAGAGAGATGCGAGCGGACTCAGCTAAAAGATTCACATCAGGTGGTTGGAGAGAGCAGCGAGGAGCAGAAGGAGAACAAGAGTAGCCACGACGTAGGAAGGAGCAGAGCTTAACTCTAAACCAGGAGTTTGTGAAAGTAGCCATGAAATCACTCTGTCTGTCTCTCTCTCTCTCTCTCTCTCCTGTTTTTATTT
Organism: Persea americana; assembly: GCA_029852735.1. NCBI lineage: Eukaryota > Viridiplantae > Streptophyta > Magnoliopsida > Laurales > Lauraceae > Persea > Persea americana. Next base: position 21,773,871 of record CM056811.1, read on the forward strand.
TATCCCACTTTCTGGAAACATGGGTAGGAAACCTGACCCAATGGGTTATTTTGCTGAAGGGCCGATCCACATCCACATGTAATGGGTATTCGTTTCTCTCATTACCCAGGGGTTCCCACCCACCCATTTGAAACCAGATTTGGAACTTTCTATTTTTCTCTCATTAATAAACTAGCATAAAAACCCGCACTAAGCACATACATACACATTCAAATCAAATTAAACAATAATAGATTAAAAATAATCTTTACTACAAATTAAGCATTCATAAATTTAAACATCACTTCACATAGAACAATTAAATATTAATAAGTTTATAAAAATACAAATGATGAATGAGTTTGGGATTAACATCATAATAAAGTCTTAACTACAAAAGAGACAAGATATCAGAGAGAGGGAATGGATATCATACATTCAAATTTATAATTAATTTTGCTTTTTTTGAATAATTAAATAAGAAAAAAGAGTGTATACCGTATATGTGGAGGATGTAAATCAAATATATTGTAAATAGAAAAACAAATAGTGCACTTCCTGCTTTCAACTTCCTCTTTGAACCTCCAACATCATTTATGCAACTCAGCAAAATGAACAACCAAATAAAGAGGTAGAACGAGAGTTTAAATGAGTGGTTGATGAGATAGGAGGGAGTGCATATATGAGTTGGTTGCATGTTCGTTAGAAGTGGTGGGGTAGATGGGAGTCGTATGCGTGGGGAGTCCATGAGAGAAACATGCTACAATTGTAAAAACTAAACGTAACTTTTAATCTAAATAGAAAATACAGTCAAAATTAGATAAAAAACCTTCCACTTTAATAAATTATAATGGATCCGGTTTTGGAACCCGTTTTTGGACTAGATAGCTAGACGTGTCATATTTTGAAACCACAATGGTCCGACTCATGAACCTATGCACCTGGCCTATTTTCAAAACGTGTCAAGTTTATAAACATAGTTGTCAATTCCATTTCGTTCTGGATACAATTGGCCCGAAAGTTCCATATTTGGCTTGAGGCAAAAGGGAATGCCCACAAAAGATTTCAGTCCCACTTGCCGCCCATTGTAGTTGTTCCAAGACTAACACTGCCCCTAATTCTAGCACAATTCTTGCTCATTAGATGAGATGAAATGCCCACCAAAGTCTCATTTTATATGTTTAATAAGTGATTTTAATAAGTTTACATGTTTCATACTTTCATTTATATGTAGTAAAAACTAAAAAATAGTCAATTCTAAAATGTAGCTTAAATTAACTATGATGTATATAATCATTTTTAGTATTATTTGTGCGTTCTATAGCTATTCATTTTTCAACTTTAGGTTCCTTTTAGTTATTTCATTTCTCACACGTCTTTTATTTTTTTTAATAAAGCGCCAGAATCAATTAGAACGTCAGGGTGTTCCACTACAATGCAATCGGAAAAAAGACGGGAATGGAATCAATAATAGTGGTTAAAAATGCTAGCTCCTAATCTTTAAAATGACTACAAGCCTTTGCCCATTGCTTCTCTGAGTGATGTCTTCCTCCCTCCCGCTCTTCCTCCCTCTAAAGCTCTTTCTCTCCCTCGTAGCACAAACCCTCTCCCTCTCATCTCTCTCCCTTCCAGCACAACCCCCCCTTTGGTATTTGTGATGGGTCCACTCGTGTTTACATGTGGGTAGACCCCACTCACAAAAAGACACCCCTCACAAGGAGTCTTAATTGTGATAGGGACAAAAATAGTTTGAGTTTAATCCAACTCTCTATCCTTATCATATCTCCATTCAAATCCAGATTAAGGGAGTTTGATCCAACTCTCTATCCTTATCTTCTCTCCATTTGAGTTTGAATAGAAATCTTATCATCCATTAGCCAAAAGCTTATGTATAGACATGGGAGATAGCAGTTGCAAATGATCCAAACATATCATCTCTAACACTAGATCACCCTCTTCCTTCCACTAGATCTAAACTATACAACATCATCTTCTACGTCAAGGGTGTCCATCCATGCTCTTGGATCTTGAAGAGTGAATCATATGTGACTGATCTCTTATAGACAGTTACAAGTCTCCACAACTAGTGCCCAATTCAAGCCGTCGCAATCCTTATCGCATTTGTAGTGGCCAACTCCTTCAAATTCGTGCTTCCGCAACTTCTACGGCCTTCACCCCCAATCTGTCTCTTGTGTTCTCCCTCTCTTTACCTCTATCTCGATGGCGTGACTTGGCCACTTAAGAAAACCCTCATTGCTTTTCTAGGTCTTTGAGTATCACATTATCGCATTTGTCTCTCGCTCTCTCCCCATCTTCTTACATCAGAAAACATGAGTATGCAGGGTACTCTCTCTCTCTCTCTCTTTCTCTCTCTCTCTCTTGTTCTCCCTCTATATCTCCCTCTTTCTCTCCATTTCTCTCCCTTCAATCAGAATAGGAACCAAAACCCGATCCTTTATCAGAAACTGATTTTGAAATAAGTTTCCCAATTCTGAATCGAAACTGTCATTTATGGTTTTGAACCAAAATCAGAACCATCATTTAGGAAACTATTTTCGTTCTGGTCCCAATATGGAACCAGTTCAGACTTGACCCACTAGAAAGTCCGAGTTATTCCGAATAACTTTCATGTTCAACTCGTGACCATTTGAGGTCCAAAAACCCTTCATTTCTTAACTTCCCATTTGACTAGTGGCATAGTCATCTTTTTATAGAAGTTGAGTTTTCCCTAGAAGTCTCTAGAAATTGTGATTTTGGGCTTATCGGAAAGCTAATTTAATTTGGAGAAACTTTCGGTAAGACTATATATCCTTCCGAGGTTCGGAAGACCCTCGTTTAGGTCGTTTGCTTTACACTTAAGTCATGGTTTAAAGTAGCACTTTTGAAAGAGTTAACTTTTTTTAATAAAATTTCGGAATTTGACGCACATGGGCTTGTTGGAAAGAAGAAATTGTTCAGCGAAACTTTCATGTATAATATGACTAGTTTTGATGGGTAAAACATATGTTTAGAGGCCGAGTTTACTGTGTCCAAAACTGATGCCAAACTAGTAAAATAGTTCATAAGCACACGTATATAAGCAGAGCCGGCTCAACCCTTAGGCCACAAGGCGACTGCCTTGGGCCCCCAAAAATCTCAGGCCCCAAAAAATTTCAGCCTCCAAACCAGTCTCCTAAAAATTCAGTCTCCAAGGGCTGCGATTGCTGTATAAGTATCAACAAAAGTACTTTTTTTCTCCAAAAAATGGCATGCCCATCCCAAGTTGCCACCTGCTCAAGTATTATTAAAGGTGCAGAGAGAGTTGTTGGTTACAAGATATGCATGCTCATCCCTAGTTGCCACCTTTTCATATATCATTAAAGGTGAGAGAGCCGTTGGACGTTGGTTACAAAATTAAGTCAATTAATGGGCACGGCATTTGAGGGCCTTACATCTTGTTTTTAAGTATTTTTTACTCTGGGCATTGCCTATCCAATTTGCCATCACTCATTTTCTCTCTTTCGAACAAGAAGCCATCTCAACCGTTTCTGCTACTTATTATTCCAACATTTTCTTTTGGTTCTTCTGGGGATAACACTGGTCTCAGGTTCTATTGTTTTATACTTTTATGATTTTTTAAATCCTAAGCTCATATTGTATGTGTGTTTATTATAGTTAGTTTTCTTTTTATTTACAGAAATTGTTAGTTATAATTTATAGATAATAACTATTGCAACTAGAAAATATGAATCCGGGTACTCAAAACTTAAAAAAAGATAGGAGAATAGATGATTTAATTCAATCTAAGAAGGAGCTATTGATAAATTTGTTATAAGCAATAAACAAAATATAGCAATAAATGAACAAGTAATTGATCTAAATGAGTTAGAAGATAATGAAATTGTATAACAAAAAGAGATCAATGAAAAATTCATAATGACGAGGAACATGAAATTATTAATGAAACAATTGATTATATTCCTACAAATATTTATGATCCAAGTCAGTGGACAAATATTGATACAAAATCAAGAGATTTATTAGAAGAAAAGGATCCAATTAGATCGAGATAATGATCTAGATTTTCCCAAAGATGAACTCTCTAGACATTTTTCTACTACATATTATATTCGAAAATTACCAAATGGGGAGAAGCATGATAGAAAATGGCTAGTATATTCAAAAGATTTGGATAGAGTGTTTTGTTTTTGTTGTAAGTTGTTTAATTCGAATTCTAAAACAAGTAAACTAGCTAATGAAGGAACTAGAGACCGGAAAAATCTTTCTCTTAAGCTTAAGAGTCATGAGACAACTAATGAGAATATTACTAACATGAATACTTGGATTGATTTAGAAATAAGATTTGTTAAAAAAATAAAACAATTGATAAAAATATCCAAGAACAAATTGACAAAGAGAAAGATCATTGGAAAAAAGTATTATTAAGAATTATAGCCGCCGTAAAACTTCTTGGTAAAAATAATTTGGCATTGCAAGGAAAAAATGAAAAGATCTATCAAAAAAATAATGGAAATTTTTTTAAGTCTAATTGAAATGATTGCAAGATTTGATCCAATAATGGGGGAACATATTCGACGTATTCAACATGATGAGATTCATAATCATTACCTTAGACATAATATAAAAAATGAATTGATAATTTTTTTAGCAAATGAAATTAGAAGTAAAATTATTAAAAAACTTAAAGATGCAAAATATTTTTCAGTTTTTTACTTGATTGCACTCCAGATGCAAGTCATCAAGAACAAATGTCTCTCACATTACGATGTGTGGATATTTCAGTAAGTCCAATAAAAATAGAAGAATATTTTTTAGAATTTCTAAAAGTAGACAATACCACAAAAGTCCTTTTTAACGTAATTATAGATGAAATAAGAAATCTTGAGCTTGAAATTAATGATGTACGAGGACGGGGATATGATAATGGATCTAATATGAAAGGAAAATACAAAGGGATACAAAAAAGACTCCGAGATATAAATCCTCAAGCATTTTACAAACCATGTGGTTGCCATAATCTAAATCTAGTAATTTGCGATATAGCTAACTCTTGTTGCAAAACTATATCTTTTTTTAGTGCGGTACAACGTATATATTCATTATTTTCTTCTTCTACTAAACGATGGAAGATTTTATAAGATAATGTACCCGATTTAACTCTTAAGTCATTGTCACAAAACACATGAAAAACATCTAGAGAATTTGCAGCTAAAATGGAAATAAAACATATATTCCGTGAAAAACGTATAATTTGTAGAAAGAAGCAGTTTGATGAGAATGTCGATGATGAGACAACACAAGCTACTGAGGAATCATTTAGAGTTGATTATTTTAAACACATAGTAGATCAAGCTATTTCCTCAATTCATAATAGGTTTAAGCAATTTAAAATATATGAACATATTTTTGGCTTTCTATTTAATTTTCAAATTTTAAAATCACTAGACAATGATAGTTTGAAAAAAAAAAAAAAAAAAACTATCTTAATCTCGAATGTTCCTTGAAACATGATAGTTTTTCTGACGGTGATGGTTTAGATTTATTTTCAGAATCGAGAATTTTAAAAGAAATTTTACAATCAGAAGAAAATAATCCAATTGATGTACATAATTATATAAAAAGACTAGATTCTTTTCCAAATGCATACATTGATAATAAAATATTATTGACAATACCTATAACTGTTGCTTCTGGAGAAAGAAGTTTTTCAAAATTAAAATTGATAAAATCCTACCTACGATCAACAATGTCACAAGAAAGACTAAGTGGATTAGCCATACTATCAATTGAAAAAGATATGTTAGCAAAACTTGAATATAAAAACTTAATTAGTAGTTTTACATTACAAAAAGCAAGAAAAATAGATTTTAAATAAAATATTTATAATAATATTAAAAAATAGAAAAAACCCTCATTTAGGATTTTCGATTTAGGCCTTACATTGGCTCGGGCCGGCCTTGTATATAAGCAACAAGAATCCCAACACAATTCTTTCTTCTTCCTTCTCTCTTAAGTTACTGTTCCAGCAGCCACTTTGATCCCTTATTTCATCTTCTTTTCTTTGGCGAATTGAGACTCAGTTCCATAGAGTTTACTAGCATCGTCAATGCGTACGCATGTGTATTTTCATCTATTTTCATGGTGGGCCGCCTCTCCCTTCATCAAACACAACGTTATTGGAGTACTTAGAGGATTTTTGGCCTTTGGATTGTGTGCACGAGGCCCACATTGGATTGAGGAGTTTCTTTTTCTTTTCTTGAGGTTTGAGAAGCACAAAGAAAGTGATCAATTTAAGCCTCATAAGCTTGTATGCATTGATTTGATGATTCCACATTTCTAGTCTGTTAGGCTTAGAAAACCATGTTAAAGCTCATACTTTTTAGTAAGTTTTGTTAATGATTTAAGACAATGTAGAGGCTTAATTTTGTGTTAAATGGATCCCCGATACGGTTCCAAAAAGTCCTCAAAAGAAGGCCAAGGATGGGAGGAAAAGGACCAAGAAAAGCTAGCCCAGACAACCATACCCGATTAGGGACCTGACTATCTACGGCTAGCCGTGAACCATTGTCCGACCGTGTAATCTGTCCCTAGGAGAGTTTTTTTCTTTTTTTTTTTCAGGGAGGGAATGGATTTATAGACTCAAACCCTATTCACGTTCAAGGGTGGATCTTGGCTGTTCTGTCCTCTCTGGTCACATATATCATGATTTTAGATATTTATTTATTTGATAGCGATACAGCATGACTTGAACCTACAACCCCAAAGTTGTAATAATGGGCATCACTGCCTATTTTAATATTGTCTACTTTAGATATCCACTGTAAGATCTTCATATACAAAGTACTTCGTCCCTCGGCAATGCGCATGGATAGAGGTAAAAAATAGATCACCGTAGTTTCAACATTTTAAAAGACAAAAACACCATTAAAGACAATTCGCAGCTGACCCGACCCGAGGCAGGTGTCATCTCCTTACCCAATGTCATTAATTCAATGACCTATGAGTAGGTTGTGTATAGAATGGGAAAGTGTGAGCCCAACAAAAAATTTAAGAGAAGCAAGTTGTTTTGTGTTATGGGAAGATGAAAGATGGAAAGCTTAAATTAAATAGTAAGGTTATCGAATGAAGTCCCATCAGATAGCAAATGAGAAGTTTTATTGAGAGTTAGGGGAAAGTATAAGAGGATCCTAAATTTACTTGAGCAATGAGAGGATTCCAATCTCCATAGATTTTTATTTTCATATACGAGGAATCCTGCATTCCTACCCAGAAAATTAATTTATTTTTATTCTTTTCTGCTTTTTTCGCTCCATGCCAACACATACCATCCAAGTCCCTATCCAACAAACCAAGGGATTGATCCTCGGTTGTATGCATGGATAATGGAATGCTCACCACTTGAGCTATAAGCGAATTCGCCTAAATGAGCTGCACTTTGTTGTTATTGTTTTCCAGAACAAAATTTATTTTACTAAATAAAGAGATAATGAGCTGTACAAAAAATTAGAACAATTTTCTCTCTATTGAAGAATATTTATCATTGCACAAAGGCTCCTAAATTGAGTGAAGGAGGTGGATTTTTGGAGTTTACAAAAATTGCCCTTTTGTTTTATGTATGCCTTTTTTTTTTTTTTATGACAAAACAATGTACAAGTTTTTTGGTAAATAAAACAATGTCCAAGTTAAAAGTTCCTTTATGCTATGCTATAAAAAGAGTATAGTCAAAATTGAGAGCCTTAGACTATATCTGGACTCGCTATTAAAGACAGTGACATAAAAAGCAAGCCTTCGCCATCCTTGTGCTATTTTATGGGAAGTGCAAGTTTAGGGCTCACAGGATCCAAACTCCAAAAGAAAAATTAGAATCATAGACTCATTTGCCAAGTCAAATGTGGATCCCGCAGCTGTCAGGTATTACTTTATTTAGGCCTCATACGGCAGGGTCAGATGGCCTGTTAGGCTTTATTAGCAACTAAACTCCCCTTTGATTAAATGTTACTAGCCACACTTATAGAGCCTGTATGGGCCACAATTGATATTGGACACAGGCCTCAGTGGGTCTGACTCATGATGCACCATTAACAAGTGCAACATACAATATGCTGCTTGTTGGACTTTGCCACAACAAAGAACTCCCAGAACTAAGTTCAAAGGCCTGATCATTCCAAATCATATGGCGAGAATTTAAAGATATAAGATCTCAACAATTATCATCTGTTGATTTTCACTATGGATCCTGAAAAGCTGAATCTGTATTCAATTTGTTGCACATCAAATTCAAGGAAGATGAATCCGTCACAGTACCAATACCTATTTACAGAATATACATGCATCAAATTCATGTACTTCTATAAGAAATCCAAGTCTTCCTAATAATGAAATATGCAGTAGGGCACGAGAAACTGATCATACAACACAGAATTGTGACATGAGGGCAGCACAGATTTCTAAGAAGAGAAAAGGAGGACCAGTAATTCTCAGCAGATCAACTTGATACCCTGAATCCAGACCCCTGTAAAGCTGTCAACAAAACAGATTGTACCAGTCAGAATCATCAGCATCAACCAAAAAAAAAAAAAAAAAAAGCCTAATTCCATCAATCTAGGGGATTTAAAATATTAGTAGAAATTACTGAAAAGTCATTATCCAAAATAGGGAGCAAAATAGGACGCTCACTACTTTTTTTAGTGCATGAATCTGTTAATTTCAAATTAGAAACTGAATATAGCAACCAAAAATAAATATATAGAAAATCATGTTACTTCCACTTAGCAATGTAAGTTTCTGTAACTTAGTTGTTCTAGGCCTTGAAAACGTTCTTCCCAGAAAAATAGTTTAGTTTAGTTCTATGGTCAGGCCCGGATTTGAACAAGTGCAAGCCAAGATGTGGTGTGATTGAGACAATTAATTTCATAGTCTCACCATCAATAAACCAAGACAAAAAGTAAACCTAATTGGAAGATCCTCCAGAAGCAACCATATATATGGTTTGGGCATATGCAAGTTATAAATTTTTAGGGAATGGCCTATCCACAGTCAGACTTGTTCAAGATGTGAGACCCTTGCAACCTGCACACGCATAGACACGTGCACAATCTGAGGCTTGATGATGATGTGCACATCCTGGAGTCAACGGTGTATAGGTCCACGTTGGACCTTTTCACTGTCATTAATGTCAAACCTGTTCTCTTGTTAAAAACTCATTAAGTCTTGACTTGGCCAACCTGACTCAACCAATCAGATTCCAGAATACACGGCAGGGAAATCAAAACTGATAAGCATTGGTCAATACTAGGCTGATTTCACCTAGACACAAGGAATCAGTGAAATATCAAGCAACAATTCTTAATACTTAAGTCATTTTTCTTGTTTAATTTACTAGTTATCATTTACAATTCAAGACCCAAATTTTTTAACACTCAGTGAAAATGTTGAGTTGAACACTGATCAGAAATCAGAACAGAACTATGAAAGAGGAACAACATATTACCTGCATTTCAAACTTGAGAGCATTATCTGAAGATGAACTAGCGCCATAGTTTGCTAGAGCAGCAGGTTCATCACTGGAGGTTCCATTCATCTGTGTTGGGGAAATGGGTAACCACCTGCATCTCACGCTAAAGGGTCCAAAAAATTTCCAGCACACATTCATCCTCTGGAAGGCCCTCAGAACTTCTGTCATAATCTCTTTGGGTGTGCCTTGAAACTGAAGTCAGTCAAGCATCAAGTAATGAGTCAGATAGTTTAACATTGATGCCTAACCCAACTACAACGAAGAGTCACATTGAACAACCATATTACAAGAAGAATGAGAAAACCTGGAGACCAAGCATCCATTTCCTATTATCCATGGAATCCTGCCTTCTTGGAAACACTTGTTGACCCATATACCTCTCTTTCTGCAAATTGTGCACTGTGATTGATGACATTGGGTCACCCATATGGGGACTAGCATACATGCATTCCTGTATATATTGATAGAGAGCAGTGTTCATTACCGATAAGTGCAAATTCCTAGAGATGAAAGACACAGAATTTGTAGAATACAAACTATCTATCTTGTGACTGTATTCAAAATTCCAAAAATGCAAGTGAAACTTCTACAATCATGAATGCAGAAATCTGTGCTCCTTTATGGGGGCAAGGAATGTAAGAAAAACTATTATTAGCCATCGAAAGTGAGTTCGTCGAACTAGAGTGTTTAATTCATAGGTCATACAACTCTTTTTTTTTATCAATGACAATGAAATTCATATAAGGAAATAACAGTTCTATGATAAGATTCTAATCTTTCAATATCACCACGTTTGGCTGTACTCCTGCTCAAGTCAACCAACCAACACCATACTTAGTTCGTATTAATGTGCTCTAGACAACCTGGACTTATATTAAATAAAAGGCCCTGTTCAAACACTGGGGCCCTGATATCATAACTCCAAACCTCCACCCCCCAGCCCACACCCCCCCAGGACCACCCCCACACCACACCGCGCCCCCCGCCCCCCCCCCCCCCCCGCAACACACACACACACACACTCCCCAATACACCCACCCACCAGGAAAGGGGGGGAAAGCAAATTTAGGTGCTTCTACATTCATTTTGATAGAGTGACAGTTCTCTAATGGAATTTTATACATTTAGAAGAATGAACACCTCCGGAATGAGCTAGTGCAAATTACCTAGTATCTCATAATTCATAAATCATAACTTGAGTGGACTTTTAGCATATCATAGCATGCACCATATCCCCGGGATCCTAATTAGGCTTTAATAATCATAATCAGGGCATTAATTACACAAGAAAGTTGTATATAGAGTGCCATGCTAAGTGAATGCTCACAAATTCATTCCAAGCTCTCCAAATTCTCAGATTCTCTCAGTTGACCTTAAGATTAATATGTTATCAGAGAAACACAGCTCTGTATCCTATCAAGTCCTTTGAAGACGTTCAAGATCTGGCAACCCTCTAATCTGAGTCCATGAGATCAACTTCTTTTGGTGTGACCAACTTTGAAACATTTTGCTGGGCTGTTTTGGGAACTGTTTTAACTATTTCCGGGGAAGATTTTGCCCATAAAGTTAGTGATTTTCCCAATCTACTAATTCAGCAGTTTTAGTATGTATATTCATCCAATCCATTGATATTTTCATCGCAGGACTACCAGCAACCAAGAGACACAGTGATGGCATATGGGTGATTGTAGATCGACTGACTAAGTCAGCTCATTTCTTGCCAGTTTCGATGAGAGCAGGACTTGATGTCTTAGCTAAGCTATATGTGGATAGGATTGTTTCTTTGCACGGAGTTCCGAAGTCGATTGTATCAAACAGAGACCCGCGTTTCACTTCACATTTCTGGGAGTGCTTACAGCAGGCTTTGGCCACTCAGTTGAGCTTCAACACCACATCTCATCCTCAGACAGATAGACTGATAGAGCGCATGAACCGGAAACTAGAGGATTTGTTGAGAGCTTGTGTCCTAGACTACAAGAGGAATTGGGAAGATTGCTTGCCGCTTTGTGAGTTTGCCTACAACAACAGCTACCATTCGAGTATCAAGATGGCACTTTTTGAGGCTTTGTATGGCAGGAGATGTAGGACCCTGTGTGTTGGAAAGAAGTTGGTGTCAGGAGTTTCCATGGACTGTCTATTGTCAGTGACACCATCGAGAAGATCCGACAGATAGTTGAGAATTTAAAGATCAGCTGCAGCCCTCAGAAGAGCTACGCAGACAACACATGCAAACCTCTCGAGTTCCAGAAGGGAGACAAGGTGTTCTTGAAGGTTTGGTGAAAAAGATAAGCTAGCACAGAGATACGTCGGGCCGTTTGAGATCAGGACCAGGATCGGTGACGTCGCTTACAAGCTTCAGCTACCACTAGAGTTGTCAGGAGTGCATTATGTCTTCCATGTTTCTATGCTGAAGAAGTACGTGGAGGATCCTACTCACGTTCTACATTATCAGCCATTCAAGATTCAGCCAGACGCCTCATACATTACCAGAAATTATGGTTAGTGCTACCTAATTATACTATTTAGTAGGGATTAGTAAAGGTAGATAGGTATTTTCCTAGGCTCTTAGCCTATTTTCTCGGATTTATCCTCGTTTTGTGTTTCATAGGTTCGATAGGGTGCCAATAGTAATTGTATGAGCTTGTTAGTTAGTTAGAGGCCCTAGCTAGTAAATAGAGATAATAGGAGGGGTTTCCACTTAAGAATATTTCAATTTTTCCAAAAAGACTCAACTACCCATGTACTTATCCTCATTTTATATTAAACTAGGAAGGACTATATGGTAATTAGCCACCTAACACAAACTGTAAAACAACCCTGTCCCCTCCCAAATGAACTCCATGTTCTCTCTCTCATTTCCCTCTCTTTTCTCTCTTCTCTCTCTCATTTTCCCTCCAGTGCCCTCATTTCCCTCCCTTTCTCTCTCTAGGAACCCTAGATCTAGAACCCTAGCTACAAGGAGAAGATCTACTACAGGTTCAACTACTATCATCTCTAAGGATCTCTTCTATCTTATATATCTTTCATCTCTCTTCTAATCAAGGTACTTATCTTCTTCTAGATCAATTTCCTTAGTAATCTCTCTTTCTCTCTCTAGATTTCCTTGTAATTCTCTTCTAGTTTTGGGATTAGGTGTTAGAGATCTCTTCAGGTCTGTGTTTTTGGGCTAATTGAGTGATTGGAAGACCTTAGTTGCTTGTTTTCTATCTTGGAGCTTGGATCTCTCTATTTTCTTCTAATTTCATTGCAATTTGGGTTAAGGCAAGTGCAATATACCTATTTAGCATAGAATGCATGTTTTCCTATAGTTGATTCTGAAATTTCAATTCAATTGATGATTGATTGCTTAGATCTACCTTTTGAGCTTGTTTTCATGGTTTTTGGCCATTGATGGATGGGATTCTCTCATTTGGAAGATCAATGGCCCAATTGTGGATGGTTGGATGAGGATTGAAGTGTTTTGATGTTTGATGATGTTTCTATGATGGATGGACCTGACTAGATGTGATTTTGATGGAAATTGGGTTGGATGGTAGAAGTTTTAGATTTCTGGAATTTTGGAATTCCAGTGTACTTGGTCGACCTGCCCTACTGGGTGTCAATAGGATACAAAGGAACTCTAGAGAATTAACTGGAAGCTGTTTTCTCTCTCAGTCCCAGAAATTTAGTGTACTCGATCGACCAACCCTACTGGCTGTTGACCGGATACAAAGGATTTTCAGGAGAATAACTGGGACTGGAATTCTCTCTCATACTCATAATTCCAATGTACCCGGTCGACATCCAGGCCATGATGTCGACCGGACACACTGCAGAATGTCAGAGTCCAGCTCTCTACCTGCGAAGTGATTGTCCAGGGATTTCAGTGTGCACGGTTGACCGACCAGACCAGGAGGTCGACCGGACACACTGCATTGGATGTCAACCTGGGAGTCAGAATCCTGATTTCCCCAGTGTACCCGGTTGACCGGCCCTTGGGGATGTCGACCGGATACATTGCAGACTAAGGTTTTCAGTTTTACAGTTTCTGAGAGTTTGATCTGTTGTGGGGCCTATTGACCATCCAAATGGACTTTATTGATGTGCCAAGCATGAGTCAATGGTGTGGCTAAACCTTGACTCATGAGGGCCACTAAGTAGGGTCTAATGTATTGATTAGACGTTGATTCAATCCTTAAACGTTGTCAAAGATGCCCATAACTTCTGGAGCTCCAAACACAGTATCCTTGGCATCTGAAACTTCATTTAGGACTGACATGGACTGACATGGACCTGAACTTGAAAAGGGGGCCATTGCTTAGGTTGGACCTTTGCTATTTCCCTTTGATTTGCTTGGTTTTGGAGATTTATTATACCTGATTCTTTACTATCACTCTTGCATCCTTTCTATTATTAATACCTGTTAATTAAATTGAAATTGGATGACCTGAACCTAGGATTACCTAGTGGTGACCTGATGTTGTGGATTGGTAATGAATGATCCGTGTCTGTGGCTAGGTGAGCCATCATATGGACTAAGAATGGATGGTTGTGATACCTTAGAATGAAGAGGTTGGATATTGTGGGCTTGTGACCCATTGATGGGTGAGAATGGACTGAATACTATTGGACTGAACTTGGATGTTATAGACGGACTGTTTAGGAATAAGGCAATGGCATTGGTGGACCTTAGCATGGATTCGATGATGGACTTGACTTAGATTTTATTTATGGATTGCACTTATACTTGGACCTCTTATGGACTTGATAGGACCTTGCTCACGCAATGCAAGCCTAGACAGACATAGACCCTTACCTGTTTCCTTGAGTCAGCATTAACATTCACTCAGTTGTTATAAGCTTAGCCTTTGGACTGATCATCACTGGTGAGATCTATATTGGTTACTGTTGAGAGCTATCATGATGAGCTATGGCTAGACAGACAATGTGATACCGGTTCCGGTCTATTGAGTGTGAGGGTGTTGATATTGAGATGGATGTTGTTATTATTGGCAGGGCTTGTCATTTTTTTTAACTATTACTTTATTTCCATGCTGCGACTGTTTACAGTATGGGAGGGCCGCGACATAATATCCTGCAGTGTCCAACTTGGTGAATGTGCCACATTGTTGTATGGTTAGAATAGATACTTAACCTTCATTCTGATCCTACTTGTTTTATCTTGCTCCATTGCCTAGTATTGTACCGTTGTTAATCTTATGATAATATGATCGTCTTTGTTCCCATTGATGCATACATCCTATGTTACTTATATATTGTGCCTTGCTAGATCTTTGGATTTGACCCATTATTGGTGCTTAGGTATTGACGCCGATCCCGTGGACGAAGCGATCGTCGAGGTGCCCATAGCTGGAGGCTACAGGTGGGGACCAACTGACCAGGAGGTCTAGTTGGAGTATGGAGCGCCTGCATTTGGGGCTTGAGTGCACTCATTTTGGGGTTTTGAGTGATTCGTGTTGTGAGCAGGGGGTTTCATTCATCTGATATGCACAAACTATATTTCTTACTTTGAGATTAGTAGAAAGATGCCCTGCTACATTTGATATATGATTTCAATACCTTATTGCTTCCATTATTATATGATTTTGCTTCCACTATCTTTCTTATACTTCCGCAATTAACCGTTGATCAATAGATTGTTTCAAAAATTTTAAATTGGACCTCATTGCGGACTATGATCTTGGAAGTTCTCGGATTTTTCGGGAAGTAGCGCGCCAATTTCGGGTACCTTGGCGGAAACCTCGGCATTCGGAATTGGGGCGTTACAGTCATCTTTGCATGCATTCTTCCAACACCATGAACCTTCACTTCCATTAGTTCAGACAAAAGAGACCTTCCTGAATTTGGATCTCATTGGCCCCTTGTGAATCCTTCCTTCTTTGTCTCCATACCGGTGTTATTCCAATCGATCTTGCAACTGTCGCTTTTCCAGCTTTGTGACAAATCGAAACCCAAATGGCCTTTCGTATTTGTCATGCGCTTCATGACAAATCGGAACCCAAATGGCATTCCTTTTCCGATGAAATCTTCTCTGTTTGGGTCTTCCTAGATTACCGCTAGATGATATCTTAAAAGAACCTGTCAATCCGTCTTTTGATTATTTCGTTGCATCTAACTCTACCTGAACAATGTGTTTCCCCCTAGTGTTATTTGATGTCTTCTTCACTGCTCCACTTGGAATTGCATGCCCTATCAACCTATAGAGATTTCCAAGCTTCTCACCCTTCATGATGAATGCTTCCTTTAAGACCTTCATAACTCCACCTACTACACTACACTTACAGCCCTGGGAGTCTAAGGCACCCAAAGAAACCAAATTTCTTTTCAAATCCGAAACATGCATCACATCCGTTAGGGTCCGAACATTCCCAACAAACATCCGGATCTTTACCGTTCCTATCCCAATGCTCATCAATTTTGCACTGTCTCCCATAAGAACGCATGGGATTTATATGCATCAAACAAATCTCTACTCGAACACGTGATTGGAAGAACTAGAATCCAAATACCATGAATCATTAACCCGATCCATACCTGTAGTGACTAAAAATGATTCTCCGTCGCCCGAATTCGATCTTTCTGGACACGTACTCCTTCTCATTCTAATTATTTTGTAATTCTCTCCAAATCCTCACTCCGTTTTCTGCAATTCCTTTTTAGGTGTCCATCTTTCTTGCACTGATAGCATAAGAACTTGTATTTTCCATTCACTTTGGTGGGTCCGCTCCTTGATCCCTTCGACACAGATCTTTGCTTTTCATGACTCGAATTGGCCATAAGGTTTAAAACATCACACCCAGGACCTGACTTGGTCATGGCCGAGTCCGAGTCAACTCGGCCGAGTCAAACCGAGTCCCAATTTCTAATAAAATTATTGGAGAGCCGAGTCCCATTAGGACTTGGCCGAGTCGCATGAGACTGGCCAAGTCGCATGGCCGAGTCACATGATTTAAGTCTAAGTCGACTCGGACTCGGCCGATTTTTTAAACCATGATTGGTTGTCATGTACATGATTTCGAGCTTCCGATTTTTTAAACCATGATTGGCTGTCATGTACATGATTTTGAGCTTAGCCCAAAGTCCCGGAGCAGCTTCCTCATCTATGACATCAACACCATGTAACACTTCGTCCGAGGGGTTGAATCATATGAAACTCATTGCATTCTCTTCCATGTCTTCCCATCCGCCGGGATCCTTCGTATGGTTTTTCGACGACCCACACAGATTTTTTTCCAATCATTGTTGTGTCAAGGAGTCAAGGACTTTCCCCTGCCATATCCTAAAGTTAGCTTTTCTATCAAACACTTCAGCTTGGCCCATGACGCTAGAATCTACCTTTGTCATAATGAAACACCTTGTTTTTCTAACATCCAGTTTCTACCTGTCCAACTACCAATCTCCTCCGACTACCTTGTAGATCTCATCAATACAAGTTCACTGGAAAAAAAACAAGAGTGCGATTCTGAGTTTGGATAACTGTAAAAATCGCAAATGAACTTGAGCCTTCAATTAGATCAAACTTGGCTATTTGACTATTCTACTGATGTCAATGATGATGCTGGCTTTTTCACGGGGCAACCAAACTTCTTCTATGGGTCAGGTTGGACCTGACCCAAACCTGAACCAGGACTACCTCTGTGCCTGGGTTCCCCTAAGTGGGAGGCTCATGGGTTGGGCCTAACCTAACCCAACTTGAACCAAATCCAACCCAACCTGGGCCTTCTTCCTGCAGAAGAAGGAACCCAACCAAACTGAGCCTCCTCCTTCCTCTTTTGATCTCTAGTGACAATGAGTGAAACTGATAGCAGGAGCGAATCCGGTCCATCTGTAGTTTGCAAAATCTCCAAACACAATCCCAAATCGGAATCCTCTTTGCTCGCCTCTGTCACAGTCTTCACCATTGACTCTTCTTCCTCCTCTAGATCTTCTATTTTATGCACCAAACAACAAGATGTGAACCCCTTTCATTTACTCTACAAATTGGTTCTATCCAGTGTCATTTTCTCTGCAAACCTAGAGTTCAAACCCTGTCTGTCAGACCCCAACCCAGATTAGCTCGATTAGTGTTTATTAAGCGAGTGTTTAGTCTTAAGTGAGTTTAGTGATCGTTGGGCTAGAATAGTTTGATTTAATCCCGGTATTTGTTTTGGGAATTTTGAGAGCGTTGGTTGAGTCAGACACGTTTAGGGGCGCCCTGAGTGCATGTGTTAGCATGGGAAGATGTTTCTAGACTTCTGATTCAATTGTGATTTTGATGTGTTTTGAATGTTTTATTATTTGCTACAACTTTCGTTTTTAGTTTGTCTCTGTTCGGAGCCCAAAAACCTATGTTTTGGCCAAAAAGGGGTAAAACTGTCATTTCAACCCAAATTTGGACACGATGTTCAATAGCCCGGAACTATTTCAAAAATATACTTTTTGGAAACTAGATTTTTCGAGGATCGTTTTATCCTTCTTCGTCGATCTCGTCCGGAGCCCGCAAAACCATGTTTTAAGCCTTTGAAGTTCCAGACCTGTTGGGACACACACTCACCTCAAGACAAATACCCTCTTTTCTCCCTCACTTTCATTCATTCTTGCACACGTCGTGGGTTTTCAACGTCCAAGGCCTTGAGAGCTTCTCTTCTTCTCCATATTTTTCTCTTCCTTGCACGTCAGCCATTTCAACTTGGATTGAAGATTTGGCTTCATCACCTTCTTCCTCTCTCTCCAGGCTTCCCGTTGGATCCATTCATTGGGCGTTTTCAGCTGGAGAAGTTCTTATTCTTCCTCTTTTCTTCTTGTTGGACTTTTCTAGGTAAGAGCTTCAAACAATTTCTTTTATGGAGTCTTTTAGCTCCTAATGATCTTGTTTTTCATGTTTACAAACCCTCTTTCAAAATGGGTTCTCTTGTTTTCAAATGTATGGATTTTGAGGTTATGTTTGGGGCTTTTGTAGATATTGGCTCCTCTTGAGTAAAACCTTTGAGGAAGTTGGGATTTTCATTTCTTGAATCTAAGGCAAGTAATCCTTTTAGCTTTTCTAATGTTTGATTTGGAATGTATGTCATTTTAGCCTCAAATGTGTTTTCTAGGTTTGTTCTTGGGTTCATGACAAATATGGTTATTTGTACAAGAAATCTACTTTTAAGCTTTCATGCATATGATCTAGTATGGTTGGAATGCCTTCTTTCAGCTCAGGTTTTGTTTTACTTAGAATCTGTATTGTTTTGGGGAAGAAATGGCTTGAAATCTGATTTGTTGTGTTGTTCCTGCAGCTGGTGGTCAGTTGACGATCACCTCGGCGGCTAGCCGAATGATGACTGGCGGCTAACCGACCTAGTTTCGGTCACGAATACAGAATGCTGCAAGTCGTCTGGGACCAGCGGTCAGCTGGCGGCTAGCCGCAATGCACCTCAGCGGCTAGCCGACAGGTGATCCTTTTCGGTTAGCTTTCCAGAATGCACCCATTTTCTATCTGGGATCCGCGGTCAACTAACGGTCAGCTGGCGGCTAGCCGAATTGCACCTCCGCGGCTAGCCGAAAGGTGACCGAATCCAGACGGTTACATATCCAGAATGTTACAACTTTCTGAGCAGGACCCGCGGTTAGCTAGCGGTCAACTGGCAGTTAGCTGAATTGCACCTCCGTGGCTAGCCGACAAGTGACCGCGAGCCAACCGAATTTCAAGACTTGGCCTGTTTTGTTAGATTTTCTTGAGGAATGAAAACCAGAATATGTTTAAAGGCTTTTAGGCTGATATCGTGCATATGGAACTTGAAATGTCTTCTAGCCTCAGGAGCACCAATTCATTATACCCCGACATTTGAGTTTTCAATTACACGGGGGTCAGATGAAAGGCCTTAACATATACTTGATAATTTTACTTTGAATTCTCAATTTTTGGCACAATGTTTATTGTTTGCACATGTTTCGGATTACAAGCTTCAGACTTGTCTTATCTGTTTTTAAGAACTTTTAAGGGAATCACTTTTAAGCTTTGTTTTGCTATAGCTTATGCTATTCCTGATTCGTCTTGGTTTGTCCTGTTTTGATAAGTGATTTCCCTTATTTTCGACCTGCCTTGTATATGTTTCGTCCTGTTTTGTGCATTCATGATGTCTGATGAACACCACTGAGCTTGGATTGCCCTTTCAGTCTGATCCACTGTCTGGGGGTCCTTAAAACACTTGGACTTTCTGCAGATTAGTCGTACATTATATATGTACATCCTGTTCTGACCGGTAACGCGGCCGGTACCTGTTTATCTTTTATGGTACGAGATCCTGTTTTGTCTTGTTTTGTTCTGCTTACTCTTTTCATCATGTATGATAGAGGAAGGATGGGCTCAATGTGGGTTATCTATTCATGATATTATAAGTACTCATGCTAGTTTTGTTTATCTGAATTAAATCTTAGCACTGTTTTGCTTTAAATTCAGTAAACTGTTTTAGTAACGTTCTTTCGAGTTTTATCACTTTATACTCTTGTCTAAATTGATTTCTTGCCAAACCGTCTTGTTTGATCCTCGTATTTTGGTGCTCAGGTGCAGACGGCGCTGCCTTTGTCGAGGAGTACCCGGAGGAGACTGTTGAGCCACCCCTAGCTCGTGAGTGGCAACCCGATGCCGTCATCTAGACATTAGGCGGGATCTTGAGACGCATAACCTTTGGGTTAGGATTAACCATTTTGATTATTTTGGGGATGTATTGGCCTTTGTTGGCCTCTTTTTGGATTGTACCGAACTAATATACTTTTCTTAACCTTGAACTTGAATATAATGGGAAACGTCTTTTTTATGTTTCTCTCTGAATCTCATGTCTTAATGATTTTTAATTTATGCAAGTGTGATTTTTATATCACATGTTTTGTATTGACGTGATTTGCTACACGCTTCCGCAGAACCATTGGTTGTGTGAGTTTTGTCCCGCATGTTTTTGTTGGGATCCTCACCGCGGGAACCTGTGGGATAATCATTTATCATTGTAGGTAATCACATCAGTCGCTGGCCCGGGTCCGGGAATCTCGGTCCTGGGTCGCGACACTGTGTTTCCGAAAAACCACTTGGGTCCTATGATGAAGCAAGAGGTGCGGCCCAGATTTGTCCCTCTCCTTCCTATGTTTTATAAAAACCGAAAGAACCCTATTTGGTTCCTTGTTCCTCCCACACAGTGGCCCACCTAGGAAATCTGAATTAATCAAAGATTTTCATCAGCTTCTCTGTGTCCAACCACCGACCGAGTTGCTGCCCTTCTTGGGTTTGCCTTCTGCAAACAACACTAGCGTCGGAGGCTTTTCGTCTTAAGAGCCAAAGGGTGGCTTTCCGAAGAAGCCCACTGTTCCAGCTTCTTCCATGGCACCTAATCAGGCACAATTGATCCTCTTCTTCCCCTCCTATCTGAGATTGAATTCGTGAACAATCTCCACCTGCTCTTATATCACTTATTGGGAAAAGTGGCGCAATGGAAAATACCCATGAATGGTTAACCATGATGCACAAACACAATTAAACCATCAAGCAATCACACACAAGAACATAATAAGATTTACGTGGTTTGGACAAGATTGTGTACGTCCCTGGGGAAAGAAACTTGACTTCTTTACTCAATGCCCCTATGGTTCGAGCAATCGCCAACACCCACAGAAGAGAGCTCTTCTATATAATCCTCGCTTTCATGGCCTCCAAGAAAGCCTTTCTTATCCCCCAAGAAAATCCGGTACAATTACCGATACACCCCTGACCTTGAACTCAATCCTAGCAAACCTTGATGAACCAACCCAGCTAAACTAGAATACAAGACAATAATCCAATAGATATATCCCCCCCTGCTTAGTGAAAGAATCAGTTGGCCCATTGGCCGACCTAACCACATGGCAACATTCCAAATGAATGTCAGACACCAAAAGCCGATCTCATTGAAGCAAAAACTGAAGCTTCCATGACTTAAACTTACGACATGTCACCCACAAGATAGCATACTGCGAGTCCCTCTCCACAGTAAGATTATCCTAAACCGATCGAAAGAAAATCCTCAGAGCCTCCAAAATAGCCAAGAAAATCCTTAAAGCCTTCAAAATAGCCAAGACCTCAGCTTCATTGGAGTCCTTAATCCTTACCCTTTTGGAAAATATGCCAACAATATCATCCTTGTCGTTGTGTAATACTCCTCAAATACCTGCCGGGTTCGCCTCTAGCTGTTCCATCCTCATTCAATTTCAACAAACTGGAGGGGGGAATACGCCAAAGGACCTTCCAATTCTCTTTACCACAGTACATACAAGCCTCCCAATTAGACATAATATCTGTCAAGCTAATTTTGGAAAATTCCTTCCTAATCAACGCTCATTTATGTACTCCTTTTATCATGGCAAGAATCAACTAGCAGCATATCTATTTGCAAAAGCACCACCTCTAAATCAGAAGCAAATATTGTTGGTGAGCATATTCTGATAGGAAACTCTGCTTGAGCTTGAGAGCGACTATCATAGATAGTATTATTTTATTTTATTATGTAAGTTAGCATTTCGTTATCTTTTCATTTTGCCGTTAATTCTTCCCATCTTTCCCTTCACTTAAAAGGATACTTTCATATGAGACATGATAATGAATAAAATAACAACAAATCATTAGGTTTGTAATGTTTCAACTAAAATAACCTTGAAACATACATCACTCTACACAAGAGAACAATGAACAGTAAGAATTTTACATATGAGAAAAACAAAAAGTAAGAAATATGCATGAGACTAACTGATGAACAGACCAATCTAATTTCAATTCAAGGAATGTACTGGTGGACCTCACAGCTTGCTGCTTGGGTCTTTCCCTCATCTCACTGAATGGGATCTTTCTCTTAGTCAAAGAGTAAGGAGATGCAAGAACTCTATCTCGATATCACATAGTTAACATTATTTCATTTGGGAAAAAAAAGTGAGAATTAGAAACGAGGATGTTTTAGAATAGTACATGCCTTTGTTTCTCCTTCAATTGCTTCAACTGCTGGTGTCACCAAGTGGCGCGGAAGATGATTCTGAAACCATGGATGTCTACATATCTCAGCAATAGTTATCCGCTTCATGGGATCAACAACGAGGATTCGATGAATCATATCTCTCGCTCCGAAAGACAAATGATTAGGAAGAGTATATACTCCATTCTAATCACCAAACATAGTTGACGCATAAGCAACTAATTTTGAATAAAACCAGCAGTATACTAATGACAAAGACAGCTAACTTAATATATGTGGCACACTATCACTAAAACATATTTCTGAAAATTCAAGCTCTTGTTGGTCTTTACCCGTATCCTCTTAAACAGAGTAAAAATATTATCTGCATCAAAAGGAAGTTCTCCACATAGAAGGGCATAGAGAATGACCCCACAGCTCCAAACATCAACCTCCGGGCCAGCATATGGCTGACCTGAAACTATCTGTACAGTAGAAAGAAGATACAATCAGCCACCTTAATAAGTAAATAGAACAAAATAAACAAAATTCAGCCACCCTATAACACTAACACAAGATCATGGTTTGTTTTATACCTCAGGAGCAGCATAGTTTGGGCTTCCACAGGATGTCTTGAGAAAATGACCATCACGCATGAAATTGCTGAAGCCAAAGTCTGCAATCTTAATGTTGTGATTGGAATCCAGTAGTAGGTTCTCTGGCTTAAGGTCTCGATGGACCACCATATTGAGGTGGCAGAATTCAATACCAGAAATAATCTGTTTTTAACAACCAAGGAAAAATGTGACAACATAATGTGGAAGTAGACAAAAGCAGCAGCCTCTGTAGGTGCATTCTAAAACAATGATTAGTTTTTGGATATATTTGATCAGAAGTCCTTGATGAATGTGTAGCTCTCTGAGGCATCTAATACTACATGTAGGATCTCTACTTATGTTATTCGGAATGTTGATAAGATTGGCCCACCATGGATGGATGATGGTTCCAAAAGAAGTCCTTGGTTTTTTAGATCCTAGCAAGCCATTCTGGAATGGATTTTCTCATGAAAGATATCCCTTGCATAAATGCCTATGAAACATCTGAAACATTGTCATCGATAAATAGATCAGCATCAGTCTAATTACATTATTGAGGCACCACGCCCCCCACCCCACCAAGCCATGCACCATCAGGCACATAGGTTCAACACTATGCATAACAAATCAGGGTAACACATTTAGTAAATTAGACATCTCAGTGAAAAACTTTTTCAATGAATAAGTCTTTCATCAACAGGAAAAGTATTAAAAGTCAAGATATAAAGTGGAAAGATAGGCTCGAGAAAATAGTTGATCCAATGCTTTTACTATCCAAGATTACTTGGCACAGAAAAAGGAAAGGATTTAAATTGGTGGAGTTTCTACAAGACATTCCTGTATCTACCTGTTGAAAGAAGAGACGAGCCTGGTTCTCTTCAATTTTCCGCTTTTGCATTATGTAGTCGAATAGTTCACCATGGTCCATATACTCCATAACGACATAGATTCTCGATTTGGTCTCTATAGCCTCTAAAAGTCGAATGATGTGAGGATGAACCAAACGCCTCAGAATTTTGACCTCTCGCATCACTGAAAAAGAGTTATTAAGAGAACAGCATGCCATCAGAAATCATATTTATTCTCAGAATAAAGAATAATTCAGTTGCAGCAGAATCATTTATGAAGAGAATATTAGTAGCAAATATGAGTTGATCAATGATCATTTCAAATGGAAAATCTGGAAAGCAATAAGCAGCACAAGATAATTATTAACTCATGAAAAAGCAAGAGACATAATCCCTGTAATAATTACAAGCGCAAAAGTGTATAAAAATCTAATGTATAAATAGGGGTGCAACTTTGGCAAGTATGCAAAGGTCCTTGCTCCAACTGGAGTTATTTGAATTTTAGAACGGCCAACATGAACCTGACTTGATTCAAACCAAACCAGAAACCGATACCTATAAGGTCAACCAGAACCAGACTTGAACCATGTTGAACTCATAGTTTATATTGAATTTTAAAATCACCAGTCAGGTTCGTCTGAGAAATAGTAACCTGATTTGCAGTTTGACTGACTCACATGCGAGTTTGCAGCTCATCGTTCAGTACTTAACCCTATTCGGAAATTCAATGGAGCAGGCCCATTCAATTCTTTCTCAATTTGCTTAATTCGTAGTTTGAGTTCTATGATTTTGACACACTAATCCAAATATATAATTTAATGCAGTTGGAGATAGTCAAAGGTCTGAGTCAACATATACACATACAAATATTGAGATGAGAACTATCTGCATGGTTCTTATGTACATCAATTTAGCCACCTCCCCCCTGCTACCCACACCCCAACCCCCCACCAACCACCCCCCCACCAACCCTACCACACCCCCCCACCACAAAACCACCACCACCACACACAACTCTCCAAAAGCCTACATTACGACACTCATCCAACCATTACTCACCTTGGATTAAAACCCAAAAGAAAATTATGCTCTCTAAAAACCATTAAAATTGAGGGCCATAGATCAAGGAATTAGGAAGATCTAATGGGGTTGATATCTTGCTCAGGTCTAGTTCTAATTGGGATCTTTCGACCCCGACCTCCCAGTATTGGCATAGACCTAGGCTGGCCCCATAGTCAAGTAAAAAGTACAATGTGAGGATGGTTCTCACCAAAATAAGACTCTTCCTCTGCATATAGGGTGGTTCTCACCAAAATAAAACTCTCCCTCTATTTTGGCGAGAACCATTCTATATATAGAGGGAGAGTCTTATTTTGGTGAGAACCATCCTCACACTGTACTTCATACTTGACTGAGGGGCCAAATGATATTTCATGAAAAACTTTAAAAAAAGATAAATATTTAAAGAAATTCAGAAAGAATGCCTACTGTAAGCTAACAAACTTCAGCCATTTGACTATCAACACAAAATAAATTGAACTCTAAAATCCTAGCATTCACTATTTTCAATGGGGTTGCCTCACATTTGATTGGCCTGATTTTTCGTAGACATTTAATTTAACAATTTTTTCTCATATGATGGGCCCACTAGTCCCACCAAGTTAGTCTTTTACCATATTTATCATCATCATCATCATCATCACAGTGGTGGTTGTGGTGGTGGAAGAGGAGGATTATAAAAAATAAAATAATTGACTATATTTTTTATAAACAGAAATGAAGTAAAAGGGTGTTCCCTTCTCATCTAGAGCCCTGATTACTTACAGTTATTACCATAGTTACTTAATTCGCTCTAAGAGGTCACAAATTACAATTCATTTCATTGAAAAACTTTGTAGTTCAGATTCATTTTGTTTCGGACTTCAAAAGTGCCTAGTTTGGTGGAAACTGCAATAGCGTCACTGCACTTTCTGCCCTTCTTGAGTTATTCTCTCTTCACTCAATCTGTATTTAATTTGACATTACAATCTTCTCTTTGGCTTTAGAATAAAAATATATTTCAATTTGACATGACAATCTTCTCCCTCTTTATAATAAAAATATAGTATTTCATTCGCGTTCCCTTTTTTCTCTCTTGAGACCATCAATGTACTATTGATATGATAAGTATGGGCTTTGCATTTCCTCCTTTGAGAATTATATCCAATGAGAAATAAATGTGAACAATGATCCAGGCCCATTAGGCCAATTTAACCCATAACTGGAGCTCCAATAATCGGAAGTAAAT
Source organism: Persea americana (assembly GCA_029852735.1). Classification (NCBI taxonomy): domain Eukaryota; kingdom Viridiplantae; phylum Streptophyta; class Magnoliopsida; order Laurales; family Lauraceae; genus Persea; species Persea americana. Next base: position 21,800,024 of record CM056811.1, read on the forward strand.
AAATGGGTACTCCTTAAAGGTGAGATTTGCTGGCAGCCTGGATAGAAACAAGGCATGTCTAGTTGTGCAGGGGAACAAGCAAGAGTATGGCATTGACCGTAACAAGACTTTTGCACCTGTTGCCAAGATGACCACCATTTGGACCTTGCTCACGATTGCTGCCATTTGAGGTTGGCCTCTTTGGCAAATGGATATTAAGAAAGCATTTTTAGATTGCGATCCCCAAGAGACTGTGTTCGTGAAGCCACCACTGGGATATGCCTGTCTGCTAGGACTTATCTGTCGCCTACGCAAATCCCTCTACGGTATAAAGCAAGCTCCCCATGCTTGGTTCAGAAATTTCGGGGGTGCCATTTCAAAGCTTGATTCTACCAGAGTACAAATGATAATTCATTGTTTGTTGGGCACACTACTCAGGGCTGCACTCTGTTACTTTTATATGTTGATGATATCATCATTAGTGGAAATGATGTTTGTGGCATTACTACTCTTAAGACATACTTGATGGGCTCTTTAAAAATGAAGGATCCGGGAAGTCTCACATACTTCCTCAGATTGGAGATTTCTTGCTCCAACATTAGTATTCATATTTGTCAAAAGAAGTAGGCCGAAGATTCACTCTCCCTGGCTCATTTGACAAATACCAAAATCTCGGAAACCATACTAGAATCAAATGCTAAAATTAGCATGGACGGTCCATCCTCTTCAAGATCCAACCATATATCATCATCTTGTAAGGAGTTTAATATACCTTACTATGACTCATCTAGATTTCTCCCATACAACTCAGGTTACTAGCCAGTTTTTCAGTAATCCTCACAAACCCAATCTTACAGTGGTTCATCACATTCTTCGTTATATTTGAGTAACTCTTAACCGAGCACTTTTTTACTCTTCTACCTCCTCTATGGATCTTTGGAGCAATGCTGATGCTGATTGGGCTAGTTACTCAGATACAAGACAATCTACTACTAGTAGGTGTATGTTCCTAGGAATCTATCTTATTTCCTAGAAATGTAAAAAGCAGCCAACTGTCTCCAAATCCTCTACAGACGCTGAGTACAGTTCAACGTCGTCCACAAGTAGTGAATTGATTTGGCTTCGTCGACTTCTTCAAGAACTTCAAATTCCAGTACTTGACCGTACTCCACTCAATGCCAAAAATATCAGTGCTATCCAAGTCACCAACAATCTTGGATTTCATGAATGGACCAAGCGTAATGAAGTTGATTGTAATTTTGTTCGAAAACATTTTCTATCTAGAGCCATAAGCTGCTTCATGTCTCTTCTCAGAACCAGTTTTTGCACGTATCTTCACCAAATCATTGCCCCGGCCACATCATGATTTTCTCACTTCCAAATTGATGCTTTTCCCACACCAGCATCAATTTGAAAGGGTGTGGGGAGGGTGTGAATAGTGACCCAAGCCCATTCGGCCAATAAAACCCATAAAGATCTTTTAGATACGTACAGATATACTCACGTGGGTAGTATATATTGCTGCTACACTTAAAGAATCTTTATTTATTTTTCTTAGTTGTAACTCCATAAATGTAGCCATCAATATGAAAACTTGTGCATACAAATATGTGATCAATCAAAAGGATCGATAGACTTCCTTTGAAATTCTACTCTTGGTATTATTATTACATTCAGTTCTCTCAAATTTCGATAAAGATTAAAGATTTTTTTGTGAGATGTTCCCTCTAAATGAATTTTTTAATGTTCCATCTTATTTTTATTGAAAATGCTTTCATCTTTAATTGTAGATTTAAAGAATTGCTAACTTCCTTTATTAGGCAATGTTTGAGAAGTCAGAAATGAGAAGGAAAATCAAAATACAAGGGTTCCCTTCGGGTCAATGGTGCAAGTCCTTCAACAGCATCCTATGAAAGATAAACTACTCAAAGTGATTGTCCAGCTTGAAGAAACTCTAAGTCAAATTTAACTCCTATGATAATTATACGCACAAATAAAAATTTTGAAAAAATTCGATTGACCATAAATAGAGAAGGTAAGGAAATTAAGAAAAACAAAAAAAATTATGCCATCAATCTAACATTTGGCATAACTTGAATAGATTGAAATTTCAGCCATAAAGGTGGAACAAATCAATGGTTTTTACTGGTTTGGATTTCATCGGTGAGACCCACTTACTAATTTTTATAGCATGATAGATGGCATGCCTTAAAAGGATTTGGACCGAGATGAAATCTCATTAATAACAAATTAAAGTAGAGTTCCCTACAAAATTCTGGGTCATTTTTAACTCAAAAAGGATGCCAAGTTGACGTGGGGCCCACCTAATTTCTTGATAACCAAAAGCATAATGATGGATGGATTTGGAAGAGAACAAGGTGTAAGCCCCATATCAGTATGATCAAGTGGTCCTAACTATCAGTTTTACACGCTCAAATTCAAAATCTCTATAGTGTGCAAATATTTCAATGTAATCCGACTATTAAAGTAAGATCATTCCTAAGTTGGGAATTGTTATAACACAATGAGTGTTAAAGTGTATGAAAGGATTGGATTGATCTTAGGTTTTCCACTTATGTAAAAGCTTAAAAGGTAGAATCAATTTATGAAACAAAAGAATTATGCGGGTCTAATCAATCAGGTGGGCATTCTGCCGTAATCAGTGCAAACCTTGTCTAACTATATATCCGAATCATTTCATCGAATTTATAGAACTAGAACCACAAATTGAGTGAATTAAACAACAAATTGAATGAACCTACTCAATGAATCTTTGAATCAAGATAAGCAGCCAATTGCAAATTGCAAACTGAAAATTTGAATTAGAATTTATCAAACTAAGAATTAGGTAACTATGGTCATTATAGTGATGAGAATTAAATACAAGACACTTTGGATGAAGATGGCCTAGCATCCACAGATTAAAGAAAAAAAAATACACACAGTGGTGACCCCCCACATACCTCTGTGGGAATAGGACTGGGCAGGATCGAAAGTTTTGGCCAGGCCTTACAGGTGTATGGAATTGGGGGCTCTCCTGATCATCCTAACCTTTGATTGACTGCCCACACATTTCACCCCTTAAAAAGTGTGCAGTCAATCCAATGCTCCAGTCCATCTGGAGTGTGCAAACCTAGTGGGGCCCACCGTATACAATGCACATCTCCAGTGGGACCGACCTAAATGACCCATCCAAATGGATCATACACACGTTACTAGTAACTGATCCCCTTTTTTACACCCAGCCCAATGGACTGCATCGTTGGATCAATGGGTCAATTTTTTAAGGAGGTGATACTGTGGCCTTTGGTCAAGGGGTTAGAGTGAAATTTGGCTCATAGATAATACTTATGGTGATGGTAAGCAACTTGGATTTTAGATGAAGGCCCTACTAAGAAGCTCAAAATATTCTCTAGGACCTCACAAAAGAGGATTTAAAATCAAGAGGGATATAAAACCCCAATGTAATCACTTCTTGTCATGCGTACACAAATATCCAACCACCATCTTACCTAAAGGCATCCAATATCAGCACTTGGCAATAGGTGAGATGGTGTCATGTCGCATGGGGGAGTAACCCAACATTCTTGCCATACAAAGGAAGCTTGATGGATTAGGCATATATAAATAACAGGCCTCATTGAATATTTCTGGCCATTCAATCAAACACAATAATTCTCAGTTTTTCAATGCTTTTATAGCCATTTCCATTTTATTGCCTTTGATAAATAGCTACTAACATTTAATGAGACTGATCTTTTACTAATAGTTAATGTAACATGCCATTTTCTGGTGGGGCCAGTAGGCAGGCTTTAGGCTATGCAGTTTCTATTGCACCACTGTCACAGTAACATAGAAGTTCCATCTCATGCTAGCTAGATTCCTTTCCAATATTTCATTGGCGCTAAGATTGCAACAAACTTCTACTTTGTGGCAATCTACATCGAGATGAAGAGTTTAAGATTGTCAAACCTTGGACTGATCATGAATTGTTTGAACCGGATTATTCGTAATTCACCACCCATTAGAGCAAATTAGGTAACTGTGATGTAACCCAAACACAACCAATTCAAACTCATCTTGAGTTCAAACTGGTTTACAAATTTAGGCCCCAGTTCAACCGAAACCCCAAACTCCACATATCCTGGGTCAAGTTCGTTTTGGGGTTGGTTCTATAGCATTTAGGTTGGAACCAACCCAAGTTGCATCAATGCCAAGGATTGAAAATTGGCCAAGTCATTGTCGAATTGCATCATATGACCCTTGAGTTCAATTTTGACACCGGAAAAAAGTTGGTTAGCCTCGGTCAACAAACAATAGATGCAATCGAGTCAATCAAGTCCTAACAACATCTATGTGGGGATCATCTTATAGTCGAACTTGGAATGCTTTATGAGTATGGTGTCAATGGCTAGATTCAAGCATGAATCAGTCAATTTAAGATTTAGCAATCCAAGTCTAGGTTAGAAATGGAACCCTACAATTCAGATCCAAGTCTGCTCATTAGGGAAATGGGCAAGCCCAAGTCTGCACATTTAAAGCTTCTTAATACATTTGGACTAGGGATGTAAACCGGTCTGTTCTGGGTTGGAACCATACTAGACCCATAATCGGATCTGTCTGTAAATGATGGTTCCGGTTCTAGATTTGGTTTCGACTCAGTTACTGTTTTGTTGGGTCCAAACTCGATTCCTACAAGAGGACCTAAATCCGGTTCAAACTTCAAACTAGGTCCAACTAGAGGACTGAGCTCCAGTTCCAAAATAGGATCTAACTTATTTTTCATTTATATATGTGTAAACCGGATTTGTTCAGGTGAGACATTTCTCATGGAGTCACTGTGAGAACCTTTTTGTGGGTCCCATCCTGGGATGGGACCATGGGGGATGGAAAGATCTACGTGGGACCACCCCACTTGTCAAGTTTGACCCTAATCTCACGCCCCTTCATCCGTGGCCCACAAGTTTAATGGCTTCATATTAAAAAGAAAAATCAACCCTCCATCCAACAGTCCAGTCCATTTAGATGGGTGCCAAACCTCGGGATTAGTGACTATCAGGGGGTCCCTATTTGTGCACAATTTGGATGGGTTGCTAGATGGGCCCCACCAATAGTTCTCACGGAAGTACAATGAGAACTAGTTCTCAACTGAATATTTCCATTATATTGTCTTTGTTCACGTGAGAACTTTCTTTGGGGCCCAACTATAGATGGGACCAAATAAAGTTATCATTCGACTTATAACAGTGCATCAAGTCTACTGCCTCCAAGATTAAACACAAAAATGACCAACTAAAGTTGATTTTGAGTTATAATCTCCAATATTAAATACTCATATGTCAGGTCTCGTGTCCATCGGTTGAAACCTATACGGATCCGGAACTAGACCTATTTATCAATCGGAACCCAAATTTGGTGTTGGACCCATGCCTGTGTTTGAATTGGAACCTAAACTAGGTTCCAAACCTGGTTTTTTTATGGATTGGAACCAAGAATCGGATACCCATTTACATCTCTAATTTGGACCCGGATATGGGCTTTAGAACTATGTATCATAAAAATTACTTTATTAATGGTTTGTGCATGTTTAATGTTAATATTACTTTATTAGGTACTAGCAATAAAGGCCCGTGCTAAGTCTGGGCCCAAACAATTAAAATTTATTAAAATTCGGAAATATATTATTGGAAAGAAAAAAAATCTAAAAGACTCTAGAAAAGTTTTAGATTCAAATTTTTATCAAACAGAGATTATTGAACATTACTAATTAATCAAGGGTATGAGGAATTACCTTATACTTTTGGAGATAGACCTAGAGAGATTTCGAGATAGAAACTGACTGAGATTCGTAGCCGAGAAGAAAAATGGAGAAAGAAATCGAATTTGATTTGAATGATAGGATTAATGATCGAGTCAAAAGAAACAAAACAAAATGTAGTATAAATAAATAATAATCAGTAAAAAAAATCTGTCTAAGTAAACAGTTCAAATTAATCAAGGCTCTTAGGAATCACCTTAAACTTTTGGAAGTTGAAATTGAAAGATTTGGAGATAGAATCGATTAGAATGATAGTTGGAGATAGAAGGGCTGAATAGTAGAGGCCGTGTAGATATTGGAATTTTAGAAATGTTTTGTTTTTCATTGAGAGATTTTAGGATTTGGATTAGAGTCATACAATAGGATTGGATGGATTTGACCAAGAGATTTTAGGAGATTCTAGGGTTTACAATTGGATTGGATGGAGCCTAAATTTTAGGGTCGCATAGATCTTGGGATTTTAGAAACCTAACATAGAAAAGAAATCCTAGTGTAGGAAGTTGACATGAGAAAATATGAAGGTTTATGGAAACCATAATCTTAATTGAGTTTTAAATGGAGAGATTTAGGGAAGTTGACATGAGAAATTATGGAGGTTTATTTAAACCTTAATCTTAATTGAATTTTAAATGGAGAGATATAGGAGGAGATTTGGAGAGGAGAACTCTATGGCTCCTGACATGGCACCCTTGAGAGCACCCATTTTGATTTTCTTTCATATATATATATATATAATGCATATGGAATGTACATGACATACACATATCAACATAATGGGTGTAATAAGAGGCCAACACAATGGTGACCAATAAATACACTATTAAGGTATGCATATGGTAACCTACTAAGATTTTTGGACCATGGATTAAAATATGATCGAATTTGAATTGGGTAATAGTTGTGCCAATCATGGATCAAAATAGCGGCCGCTATATCGGGCGTAGCAGTCTAAATGGTATTTATTGCTGTTCACATCCATAGCGGCGTAGCAGTCTAAATGGTATTTATTGCTGTTCACATCCATAGCGGCCCTGTAGAAACAGATTCCTACTTTCCAAAAAATTTTAAAATGCATAATTAGACTTATTTCTATTCTTCTTCTGTCTAAATAACATTTCTATGCAACTCTTCTGCCCTTTTATGTTTAAAAGAACACTAAAAAGCACATGATCTCACCGAATTACAATCGATACAGAGAGTTCTTATCAAGGATTCTTCTCTAAGTACATCCTATTAGACACCCCCTTTGGTAGATGTATTCTTTTCTATAGGTACTCTTAAGTCTCAAGTCTTGTCTTCACGACATATTTTTTTTTCATGAGCCTTGCATTAGTTTCTAAGTTAGCATAACTAAGCAACATGAATACATGTGAAAAAAAATGATCATTACTATTATTTTTTATTTATACAGCGATATAGGACCTCATACAATGAGGGGACCGCTACGCCCCCTTATCTTAGTTACTTTTGAAAAAAAAAACATTTTCTCTCATTTTCCCAATATTCCAGATTTTCCACAAAATTTTCAGATTTTTTTGACGATTTTTTCAAATCGCTGGTAGCTGAATGCTACGCCCGCCGCTGCCTCTATTTTCATCCTTAGTACCAATACGCTAATCTGATGTCATGCTTCTATAGGCCTTTATTGTCAATTTATTACCCATTTCAAATTCTTAGACTACAAACTTATATATATTATTTTCTTCCCCCTTTCTTTGCCTGCTTTATTTATTTATTTATTTATTTTTTTTATAACAAAAGAAAGCATCTCTAAGCTCCCCTCTAAGCTCCTTCCCAACTAATGAGGGCATCATTTCTGCAAAAACCACTAAATACGTAATGATTTCATAAGATTGAACATGATATGCTGACTTCGGCTATTTAGAACTTTACAAAAATTATGTCTATGTTCTTTCTTTTCTTTTTTCTTTTTTTTAGATTTTCTTCAAGAAATTAGTTAGAATGGGTTAGTATTTTATTGTTTTGATAAATACATGAAACATTTCTCTATTTGTTTATTAGAAACCAAATCTATGAAGATTTAGTAATTCTTTTATTTATTTATTTATTTTGAATGGTTATTGGTTAAAGATATTTACTTTCTTTGTATAACATATGGATGGAAAAGCAACATTGAATTCTAGCATTACCAATATTCTAGATTTTTTTTTCTGTTCTTTAGACTTTTTGGACAAAAACAAAATCACACTACAACAACTGTGACCCTCAATTTTGAACCGTGTTCTAGGGGTTGATCACGATACCCACCATGACTGCTCACATTCGGGGCCTGAAACATATATCCGAGTCTCCCCCATCAGAGCCAAATGCATGTCAGCCTAAATGGACTAGGATTCAAGCCAAACACACATATAGACAGTTGCCTTAACTGCCATTTACTCTTCAACATTCAGTATTAGTTTCTGCCTTTATGGTATGCATCTAATCTAATAGTCAATCTATGTATTATTATTATTTTTCTTTTTGGACAAAAATACCCAATCTTTTCTTGCCCGCTTCTCCCCTATCTGTCATTTTATTTCAACCACTAGACATAAAAATCCATTATTCTTTCCATCATAACATAATGTTCTTAATTCTAGGGACAAACTGAAAATAGTGCCATTTGAATGTCTTTGATTAATGAAATAAAACCTTTTGCGACAAATTTAACCATGAATCATGTAATTTTATAGTAGATGTAATAGTCACAGCTAACCCAAATGCCCTCACTACTACATTTGGAATTATGTAAACAAACATCAACTACACAACTAACTAATTAGGAATCATAGTCGTCGTCATCAAAGCTTTGTCCTAACGATTTTGAGGTTGGCTATATGAATTCTGTTTTTCCATTCTAATCTTTCATTAGCAAAATCCTTAGACAGGTTGTACTTTTTCAAATCTATCCTTACAACTTCCATCCATATCTTCTTCGGCCTTCCTCTTTTCCTTAGTGGGCCATCAAATGCATAAAGACTTTTCCTCAACATTGCCGTCAGTTGCCCGCATGGAGATGTCTAAGCCATCTCAAAACGAGTTTCTCTTAATTTATCAACTATTGATGTTACCCCTAAATGCTCCTAAAAAACACCCATTTTTTATTCTATGTTTCCTAGTTTTACCCACATCCATCTCAAACATTCACATCTCTGTTGCACTCATTGTGTGCATGTGTTGCTCATTGATTGGACAATATTTGGGTCCATACGGCATAGCTGGTCTAATCGTTGTCGTGTAAAACTTTCTATTTGACCTTGTTGTTAGGCGCTGATAATAAAGCACTCCGTAAGCAAGTCACCACTTCAACCATCCCGCTCTTATCCTATGTTTTACACCTTCCTCAATCTCACCATCCTCATTAATTATCGAGCCAAGTTATCTAAATGAACCTCTTTATGGTATCTCTTGTGCTTCAATTCTCGTATGAGTTTTAGCTCTTTACACATTCCCACTAAAGTAGCAAACTAATTAGGAATATACAATGAATTTGAAATCAAACATATGCGTACAAATTATTAATGGTCCATTATAATCCTTGTTGGTAACTAAAAACATAAAGAAAATAAATACATGTGAAGTTGAAGATATTGCTCGTATTCATTGTGCTACATATCTGTATCCAATCTAATCTAATAATACCTTTTTCTATTTCTTCATTCGTCATTGATTTGCGCTTAAGTATCTTAACAGCAACTCGATGCCCCGTCAAAATATGCTGTGCAAGTTTCACTTTCGCAAACGTCCCAGAGCCAAGTGTCCGCCCGAATATATAATTTGACAAGATTCTTTCAGAATCATCGCTTTCTTTTGTGGCCCACTCCATTCACAAACTGTTAAAAGAGAAAGGGAAAAACCAAAAAGCAAGTCATTAGTATTTAAACAAAATTATAAAGCAGAACGGGGAGGTGAAATAGCCTTTTTTCTGCTTTATAGGGAAACAGCACTAAAAAGTGTGGTGGACTGCACCGGCCCAATCCCTGCACCTCCCTACGAAGAAAGCATGCCCTACCCAGTTACCTCACTGCACTATGTGCTGGTTCAGCGGGTGAAACAGCAATTAATTTTTAATAGGTGCATGAGAAATAGATGAATATCAAACCACCAAAATAACATATGGTCTTGTTGTAGCAAAATAACTGATGAATAGGTCCTGTTGTCCAATTAGAGCACTACCAGGAGATGAACAGAAACCGGATAATTTATATGCTCTCTGGGCCTTCCCATGTACAATAAGTTGGGAGGAGTTACACAGTTGTTAGCCAACAAAACAGATACTGAAAAAGATAAGAGAAGCATATCATTTTTTTAACATTTGTTGTGGAATTAATCAGATGTGTGAAAAGAATGGGGCATGTGCTAAATTTTCAAGAAGCAGCAATTTCTGCAATCAACCACTACTATCCTCCATCAATTAGTTTTGAATGAAAAAGGACAAAACATATTGACGTTTAAAACTCTATACAGAGCAAAAGAATTTTGTTTTGATGGTTAAATGAATACAATTCTCAATTTCCAAAGTTGCAAGAAGGTATCTAATGCCAAAGTTGCAAAAAGGTCTCTATTGATGATTGCAAAAAGACAACAGGGTCAGAAGGTAATTAAATCTCAATCATCAATGACTGTTGCATAATATTCATAGCAAGCCAACAGAGATGTAGTCGTTTGGTAAAGATTTATTTCAAAGAAAAGGAAGTTATACACAAAAGGATGCCTACTCATGGTAATGACTAAGATTTAAGCACACCATGTCTTGAAGCATAAGCAAGAATGAATCGGCCAATAATTGAAGAAGTCAAATACAGGTCATAATGATGGAAAATGTTCTCCTATGAGCAACTACAAGTGCAGTCCAGCACTGTGGGGCACCTTTCATTAATGTTGCCCCTTTGATACTCTTTTCATCCCATTATCTAGCACCAGGCTCAATTTTACACTCACCGAACCTTCACAAACCGCTGAATTGAATCTCAATAAAATCTACAGTTAAGATACCATTAAACTTAAGGCTATTAAATCAAGGTCTCGGATAATCTGGTCGGGCTGATTTTCTAGATTCCATCTGCCCTCCTCTCATTGATAAACTTGCATCTAAGTAGACCCAATAAGCTGGACTATAAGCTATATACAGTCTGCTCATAGGAGAATATCTCTCCATAATGCTAGATTAAAGGTAAATGGCCACACAATACTTAGAAAAACAGAAATATTTAGGGTTTGTTTGTGTAAAGTCACAGAAGAGTAAACACGGGTTTCCTCTTTCGCGAAACTGAACACTGACATAATTGTCCGGGAAAATCATCTTTGGCATGTGTGGGAAACATTCTACCCAAACACGCTCTAAAGAGCACATACTACTCTTTAGAAGAAAGTTTCAATATAGAGTAAAGATTCTAATTTAAAATAATCCCATTCGACGTAGAAGACTCATGTGAAAGGAGGCAGTAGCATCATTAGAAGGCTCTTATCATTGCAAGCAACCACAGACACCAAGTCCACGTACATTCAAAAAAGCAAATCATGAGCTTGCAAACCCCCAGCGCCCCCCCCCCCCCCCCCCCCCCCCCCCCCACACACACACACACACAGACAAAACAACTGTGTTAGGCCCATGTGCAAATTGTCTTGCTCTTTAGTTGTCTTGTACTATTGGACTTGTTACTGTTCTGGATTTCCATTATTTGCCCTCCAATTCATCGTTTGTACTGTGTTTCCAAAAGGGTAGGTTGTTTTTTCTTTTCTTTTCTTTTTTTTCTTGTTGTTGTACATATAGATGTTCCCAAAAGTCTTATCTAAACTGCCAGCATCTTGCTCCTCCAGGTCCCCAGAGGCCTCTGTCAAACCAAAATGAAAAGCAAGTATTTTAGGGCTCTGATGCAGACTAATGCAATCCAAGATCAAGTCTGCCCTTGATTGCCACTTCAAACCACACACCACAAAGAAATTAAATTAAAGGGAAATAGCAATTTAACAACAAGGGCCTGTTTGTTTGCATTAGGTTACATAGGAATTCATTGTCAAATGAGCTCCATCGAAGGATTAAGAGGTAAGAGGTGAAGGATATAAGGTGGAGATGTAGATTAGACCTTGACTTTCGTAGGTATTGAATTACTAGGGCGATGGCTGGGTATTCATTTCCCATCTTCCCTTGATTCACTTTCCATTAAAGGGGAGGTAATTTGATATCAATATTGTATATTCACCTTGGATCTTCATTTTTAACTACTTATGGTATGAATTCATATGTATTCCATGGAAACAAACAGGGCCTGAAGGACTTGGTAGTTTCATAAAATAGAAATGAAAATCCAGCTTGCAATACAGTATGGCGGTTTCAACAGAGCAACTGACAGATTTGTTAAGCCTAATTGATGCCTACAGCTGTCAGAAGAGCTCAAATAAATGCATAAGAACTAATACGTAGGTCTTGTCAAATTACAGCAAGTTTAACTGCGGCACAAGAAGACAAGTGGAGAGGGATTTCTTGCTTGTCCCTGTTGATATACATTGTTGTGCCATTCACTAATAGCTCAAGTTTTTGGTGTTTCTGGTTATTAACATGGTATCAGAGAGGGTTCCAATCTCATTGTTCTTGTAGCCCACATGGTCGTCGTTCTTGTGTAGCCCACGTGGCAGGCCCGTCCATGAAATATGTTGGGCCCACATCCCACATCGCCCAAGTCCTGAGTTGTACAGGGCTTCGTACACTTGTTTGGGCCTTGTAGAGTGCAAATGAATGCATAAGACCTAATAAGTAGGTCTTGTCGAATTACAGCAAGTTTAACTGCACTACTGCAGCACAACAAGACAAGTGGAAAGGGATTTCTAGTTTGTCCCATTTAAGAAATTATTATTCTTTGGCCCTCACCATGTATGTCAGGATTTTACACAGTTCCTAGACCAAAAATGGGACGTTAAAATGATAACAGAAGTGTATCATTTTACACAGATGCATGAAAAGAATGTGGTATATGGGATTGTGGGTATTTTCAAGGAAAACAAGTTTCTTGATTCTACCAAAACAATATTCCAACAATTAATTTTGATTAAAAAAAATAATGTCTTTAGAACAAAAAAAAAATTTTGAAAACTTTTATGCGTCAACAAAGGCTAGGAAAGTAAAATGTAGGGAAAGAGCTTATGATAGGATTAGTTTCCTTCATAAGATAGACTAGTTGCCTCCTTTTCATCTAATTCCACTTGTGTAAATCCATATGTATTGTATAAATCCATCATACGTATGAGGAAATCTTCAGAAGCTTCCTTTTAGTCTCCTTTCTTCATTATCAAACAGAAAAGTATAAATTACAGCTATGGGCATGGGCCTTGGGCCTCAAGTCGTGGGCCTGTGGCCTTGGGTTTGGGCCAGTTTTTTTAGTTACATGGGTCAAGTGCCTTGGATCTTGAGATATGGGCCTGTAGGTATTGATCTTGGGCTTCTGGGCCCTGTAGGCCTTTTGTATCTCCACAATAAGGCCATGGAAATAGCTAGCTAGAATTGTCTGATGGGCTGAATTTTCATAGATAGCAAATTTGGAGATAACCATTTATCTCCAAATTCTCTCTGCTTGTGCTGTAGAAGGATCCGGATTCAACCATTCAAAGAAACAAAAGCAAAAAAATAAAATAAAGTCCGGATATGCATAAATTAGATGAGGGGTTCATTTTGTGTCACTCAGACTCTGAGAGTCCACATGCATACATAAACCGTAGGTGGAGTGAGTGTTTATAAAAGCTGACATCAAACACAAACAGATACAGAGCAAGTACAATGGAGATAAACCGCTCAATTGGGTGAATAATTAAATACCCAACTCACATATCCACAACAAGAGAGAGCTCAATGCGGCCCAAATGAAAGAAAGGCGGGTGGGAAATAGGAAGGCCTGTGATTGGATCGGTAGCCCATCAAAACTCCCATCCAAATAATTTCAAATTGACATGATAGACATCTGACCACCCCAAAATCTCACAGCCAAAAAATCTTGATGACCCAAATCAAATGGGCGTCAAATGGTGGGATTTGAAAGTGACCAAAAGAGGAGATGAACTGCAAACCCATTACAATCCCAACCTTCATTTCTTTCAGAGAGAAAGAAGAACAGAAGAGAGCAAAAACAAGGATTCTGATACTTCAATACAGAAAAGAGTGAAAATCAGACCTGGGTTGTCTTCTTTCTTCCTTTCTAGACCGTCTCTGCAGTTCCTTGAGGCAGTGGTGATGTTTGGATGCCTCGAAGAACACATATAAATCCAACTTTTTAAGGCAACTGTAAAGCATGCGTTTAGAGTAACGCATGAGGAGCATTGCAGGTGGAAGAGCATGGAACTGAGGATGGTAATCGTGTCAGTACTTGACAGCAAAGCCAAACAGCTCGAACGGTCTTTGCAACGTGACCAGGGGATGACAAGGCAAAGTAACCAAGGGAGGGTGAAGAATGTGGACAGTGAGTGACGAATCCTCTACTCCTCCCTCCAGGCTCTATTCAAGTTGGGTCTTTAAAACCATTCAAAATAAATGAACACTTGTACGGTTTCCTCGGATTTCTCTCTATAGGAGTGGGGACATTCTCAAATTGATCACTTATAATATGGATAAATGAAATATTACAAAAATCCAAATTAATTGAAATTAAAGTAATGTTGGGCTTAAGTTTTATCGTTACGATATAAAGAAAGTATTTATTTTAAGTAATTTAGATTTTTTGCCGACTTAAAAATCTCACCTCACTTCAGACACGTTTATGCAATATAAAAGCCATGATAAAAGTGCAAAAGACTATGATCTACATTTTCTGGAAGGGCCTGTCTATTTTTTTTTTTTTCCTTTTGTATAAATTGGTTTTTCGTTGAAAATCAATAATTTGCGTTCCTTTCTTTGGTGCCACAAATTTCCAATCCTGACTTAAGTGGTCCGACTCCTTTTGTATGATGAAAGAAACAGCCTTTAGTTAAAAGCTTAACAAATCTCATTAGCTCAAATTTTTTATAATGGGGGCCCACTGGAAAGCATGATGAGCTAGAAAGATAAGGTGATGGAAAGGCTTGAATGTAAATTACGAAAATAAAAAACATCAAGCTATTAAAATAATATTATCCTTGGTTTTAGCTTCAAATTCCAAAGGGCAAAATTATCTTTTTTTTACCTAAAGCCCTTGATCTTAATTAATAAACAATGTAAATCTCAAAAGTGGGCCACTGAGATGGATTCGTGGCACAGATGGAGAGAACATCTGAGTCCGTGCTCTAGAAGAAAATGAACTCTCGGCACGAGTGAGTAGGGAGTGAACTGGAGAAAACATGGGAAGTTGCGATAGAAGACAAAAAGCTTTCTGTTAGCTTCGGAAACGATGGCGCCAAAAGGCACCTGAGAGACACGTGGCAGTGAGATCTTTGGAAAAAGACAAGTGCCGGTTACTTGAAATCGTGATTATATTACAATATTTTACCTATAATCGTGATTAGAGAAGGTTTGTAATAAAATTAGATCTTTTGGTATATATCCCTTAGGGTTTGTGTAGGATTTGCATATATGCCCCTGCGGTTTTAGTATTTGAAAATAGGCCTTCCTTTTCCTTTTTAATACTTTTTATGTCCCTAAAATCAATATTTCTAACAAGAATGGGCAGACACTATGAGATTTGTGTTGGAGTTTTATATAAATGACAGCTTTACCCTTACATCTATAAAACAAAAATGAGTACATTATTATTAACAAAATATCATTATTTTATTTCAAGTCACAATGGTTTCTCTCAATAACTCTCTTATGCACATAACCAGGGGTGGACCCAGGTACAAGGGTTTGGGGACTGGAGCCTCCACCCATATCTAAGAAAAGTTTAACCCCCCCCCCCTCCCTTTTTTAACATTTGACCGTTGCCTCTATATTTATTTTATATAGAGCCAAACAAACCACCCCCCACCCCCCCAAATTCTAAAAACTTTTTTTTTTTTTACATTTGCTAGTTCCCCAATGTGTGAAGTATAATTATGTATTTTGAAACTCTCATCAATCCAATGGTAGGCCATATTTGGATTGGATAAATCATA
The DNA here is from genome assembly GCA_029852735.1 of Persea americana. NCBI lineage: Eukaryota > Viridiplantae > Streptophyta > Magnoliopsida > Laurales > Lauraceae > Persea > Persea americana. Next base: position 21,815,877 of record CM056811.1, read on the forward strand.
ACTGGTTATAAGTACAGGTGTTAATTATTGTCATGATCAATTTGGATTTAATGAAATGAGCCATGCATTGATAAAAAATGAATTTATGTAGGGTTATTCTCTCCCACTAAGTCTGAAGATTTGGTTCAAGATAGATCGGAATGGAGAAACAAAATTCATGTAGCCGACCCCATCATAGTTGGGACAAGGCTTTGATGATGATGATGATTATCTCCCACTAAGTGCAATTATTAATGTTACATGCTTTATGAAAAAAATCGAATCCAAGCTTTTGAAATTATGCACATAAGGATAAAAGAGATGGAACAAAGTGTCATTTCACTCTAAAAACCTATGATCGTTGGAAGACTATTGATTTTAGGGACATGAAATGTATTAAAATGACGATGCAAGGGCCTATTTGCAAATATTAAAACCTCAGGGGCCTATTTACAAATCCTATAAACCTTAGGGGGGTATATACAAAAAACTCATAAAATAAAGAAGCGGGAAAGAGAGCTGCTAACGCCACACCCAAAGCTTCTCTTAACACACCCCTTAAGTTTAAGACTAATACATCCATACGTGAAATTACCAAAATGGATATCACTTATATTTTCATACCTCACGCAATTTCTCTCTAGACTCACCCATCACCCTCCCAACCCACCGCCCCTCCAGAAGCACTGCTAAAGGGCCAAGAGAGGGAGAGGGAGTGGGAGCGGGCAGCGGCGCTGGGCAAAGGCAGCGGCCAGGGAGAGGGAGAGGGAGAGGGAGAGGGAGAGGGCGGTGGGTGGGGAGAGGGATAAAGAGGGAGGGAGAGGGAGAAAGTGGGGAAGGGAGAGATGGGGAGAGGGAGAGAGCGGCAGACAGGGAGAGGGAGAGGAAGTGATATGGATAAGGAGAGAAGGCAGCGGGTAAGGCGGCAGGAGGAGGTGGCAGGGATAGGAAGAGAGGGGGAAGAAGGGGAGTGGACAGAGAAGTGGAGTTTGAAGGGGTTTGAGTATTTTGGGGAAAAATGAGTGTGTTGAGAGAAATTTCGGGAATCTTTTGACTTATTTGGGGTGTGTTGGGAGAATAGGTGTACTCAGAGAAGTCTGGGGTGTGGCTTTAGCAGCTTTCAGTGGGAAATCTTGCAGAGTCATTTTTGGACTTTTTTTTTTTTGTATTTGTGTGGTTTTTAATTATTTAAAGCATTTATTTGTTTTTATTTTTTGGTTGCCCAACTATACGCCGGGTTGGCTCGATTAAAGGGTTATACGGGTAGAGTCAGGTGGGGTTGACCTGCCTCGAATGCAAGTTCAAAAAACCTAACTCGTTCTAAAATCAGGTCAAGTAAAGTTGAGCCCAAATCATAGCTGCACCAATTGACCCAACCAGACCCATTTCCTACCTAAGCTTGATTGATGGGATGTGCCGATTTAGGGCCTACCACTGAACCACCAAAAGACCTTACAATCCTCTCCCAGCCCCCTAGATTTCCGATGGACCTCACACTAGAATTTCTAAGAAGAATTTGTCATGTTGGAGTCTTTTAGAAATGATGTGACATCTTGTCCTCTAATATTGGTAAATGTCATGTTTCTTTAAAGCATTTCAAAACTTCAGTCAGCTAAAAGGTCTCAAATGACCTTTTGGTATTATAGGAATACCACTAGTGGAAATTCTGAATGCCCGAGTACAAGGGAGTATTCAGGAAATACCGCAAAGTCATTTTTGGAGGGTTTTGTTGTTGTTGTTGTTGTATCTGTGTGTGTGTGTTTTGTTCTTTTTTTGTTATCTAGATATAAGGGGCTAGCCTGATTGGAGGGTTGTGTGAGTAGAGTCGGGTGGAGTTGACCTACCTCGAGTGCAAGTTGGAAAAACCTAACCCATTCTAAAAACCATGTAGAGTAAAGTTGGGGCCCAAATCATAGCCGAACCAATTGACCTCACCCATTTTAACCCAATTAGATCCATTTCCTACTGAAGCTTGATCAATGGAATGTGGCCATGTAGGTAGGGCCTAGCATTGAACCATGAAAAAACTTTCCAATCATCTCCTAGCCCTTAGATTTTTGGCGGACCTCACACTAGAATTTCTGACAAGAACATGCCATGTTGGGGATTTTTAGATATGATGTGACATCTTGTTCTGTTGCATTTGCAAATGCCATGTTTCTTCACAAGCATTTCAAAACTTCAGCCACCTAAAAGGTCTTAAATGACCTTTGGAATTCCAGGAATTCCAACCCATTTGCTTTTTGGTGAAAATTTATAAATGGCTTGTTTCTTTACTGAAATTCAGAGAATTCTTATCTCCAGAATTTTTAAATTCTAAGACACAATGGAATTCTTGGATGCTCATTATATTTCAACATCTAGGGCATGTTTCTTTACTAGAATATTTTACAAGAATTTGCCATATTAGGGTTTTTTGGACATGATGTGGAGTTCCTGGATGCTAATTGTATTTCAGCATCTAGGGCATGTTTCTTTACTAGAATATTTTACAAGAATTTGCCATATTAGGGTTTTTTGGACATGATGTGACATCTTGTGCTAGGGTCTTTACGAATGTCAAGTTTCTTTACAAGCATTTCAAAATTCCAACCCACCTCAAAGGTCTCAAATGACCTTTGTTATTCTAGGAATTCCAGCCCCTTTGCTTTTTGCTGGAACTTCTGAGGCGTGTTTCTTTGCTGGAATTCATGAAATTCTTGTCTAGAGAATTTTGAAGTTCTCAGACATATTGGAATTTCTGAATACTCTCTCGTACTTGAGAATCCAGACATTCCAGCAAAAAGCAAAGGGGTTGGAATTCCTTCAATCCCAAAGGTCATTTTTTTTAGAGAAATCCCAAAGGTCATTTAAGACCTTTTTAGTTTGCTAGAATTTTAAAATGCTTGTACAAAAATATGGCCCTTACAAATGCTAGGGGACAAGATGTCATGTCATGTTAAAAGACCCTAAAATGACAAATTCTTGTAAAAAGTTCTAACAAAGAACGAGCCCTTAGGTGCACAAATCATAAAAAGATGGTTCGTAGCTGAATCTTTTGTTTCATAATTCATGTTCATTAATGCGGGAAGGTAAAAGATTGCAAAATTTTGCATTACTAATTAGGTAGTCAACTAGAATCCATGTCCAACCAAAAAAAAAATATATTAAAAACAAGAAAAACATCACTACCACCAGCTTGAACCTAATATACGGGGTTGGATGTAGGCTAGGTTATTGATAGTAATTACTAGTAAAATGACTTGAACCTCGATCTCATAGTTGTTATAATAAGTTTGCATTGTTAATATTGTTTCAAACATGACTTTAAATGTTTCCTTTGCCAAAAAAGAAATGGTGAACTTTACCTAGTTGTATTGTAATTTCTGTTAGGTTGCATGGCTCAATAAAAGTAATAAGTCTGGTAAACCGGGCCCTTGAATTGTTCATGTTCTACTGTGATTAAAAGGAAGTCCATTATTGTAGGTTTACTGTGATTAGAAGTAGTGTTTGGGTGTAACAGGGTTTTGAGGTTGATATTATAAATAGAGGCTAAGAGCCTTTATGATGTACAACTCTTTTGATTGTATAATGAATTCTCCCGCCTTTCCAGTGGATGTAGGCCAAAAGCCTAATGACGTAAATCTCTTTGTTCTCTTGTGCGTGCTTGATCTCTTCTCATAGGCCCTAGATCACAACAGTTTCAATTTAGCCCAAAATATGGCCTCATTTACCTAACAAAATAAAAAAAAAGGATAACATGATAGGAAGGAAACTCAATGGCTATTGGTTAATTACATCCATTTTCTTTATTGAATATGATTATCATAACCATTGAATCAAGGTAATGTAAACTAGATGATGAAAATAATATTATGGCCTTTTTATTTGGAGATATTGTTATGAGAATTATGGTTGCTGGGCATGGAAATCGGTTTATATCGGCCAATATGAATCGGAATCAGCCAGAACTGGTCCGATATATTGGTGTGATACCGGTATCGGTATCAGTCACCAATATATCCCAAAATATCGGCCTATCTCGGCTGATATACCGATATTTTGAAAATATCAGTTTAGTCGATATATAGGCTGATATTTTGAAAGTATCGGCTGAGTGGCATAAATCCTTTTTTTTGTTTTTGTTTTTGCTTTTTCTCTCATTCCCCCATCCTCTTCCTTTTCCCTCATCTCCTTTGCAGCCGCTCCTCCTTGGCTCCTTCTCTTCCATATTTCCACCACTCTTAACTCTTAATCCTTCAAAAAATCATTTTATGGAGCATATCTTTTTAACCTATATCGAAGAAAAGATGATGATGATGATGATATCGAGCCTGGGCAACACTTCACTTGGAATTAGCCTGTCATCCTCATCAATCTCTCTCTCTCTTTACCCCCCAAATTTCAAGTAAACCATAAACCTTTTTGGTGCCCCAATGCTTTATGATTTACCTATCTCAATATCATGTTTCAGATTTTAAGGGGCTGTTTGTGCAACTCCTTTTTCAACGGAAAGAGGGAGGAAATCCGGCGCCCTGCTCGGTCGTTTGGTGCAGCAAAGAAAAGGGGAGGGTTTCCTCCCCTTTTGAACTATTTTCTTCCCTAAGCGCAGATCCGGTATTCTCACCTCCCCTGATCGGAAACGGTTGCCGCAGAAGAGGAAAACTCAATTTCCTCTTCCGCGGCATCATCCAAACAAACCCTAATATGTTATCTACATGGTCTTGAATTTCACAACTTATTTGATGATTGAGTGCCTGATAAAAGATGATTGATATGTTATCTTTATTTTCTTATATTTTACACTAATAAATTGATCATGAGCTAAAATAATGGTTGCATTATATGAAATATTGGAGAAGACAACGAGTCAACGATACGACATGACTCATGACTTAAGGTGGCCGATATTTTTATTTATTGTTATTACTAATGGAAAAAAAAACATTGTTTTCAAGCATTTTCTAATATTCTAGACTTTTGGGATGTTTTTGCTAATTTTTTTGGATTAAAAAAATTTTCACACCGTAACGAGTCAATAACCGCCACTGATACCGATACCATATTGGTTTTTGTCTTGGCCGATACTACAGTCTTGAACCATGGTGCTGGAGATTTCTAATATTAGTATTAAGAGATCATCTACTTATGCTGATACTCACCATAAGTGCTGGTGGGCCCCACTTGCAGCCCGTGTAAGTGATGGAAGCTCCGATCATCACCGACCCCACTTGATCAATAGCCAAAAAGTTTTCACTGTCTAAAACGAGTGAACAATCAATCCAATGGTCCAGTTCATTTAAATAGATGCTAAACCCTAGGACCCATGGCTATCAAGGGGGTCCCTATTTTTTGGTCCACTCGGATGGATCAAAACGTGGGCCGCGCTCAGCTGAGGCTGGCCCATTAGTATTAAATCATGTCCCCTAAGAGCTTCAAATTATACGCTTGGCTGTTAGAATTTTTGAAAACCAACCTTTCTGAGAAGGAGATGTTTCTGATGAGAATTGTGGCTGTTGTAGGTTTTTAATATTAGTGTTAGATCTTGTCCCCTAAGCATTTGAGATTCTTCCTTGGCTACTAGAATTTTGAAAATCAACTTTCATGAAAATGTCAATTTTAACCTTTTGAATTCAAAGGATTAGAGTTCCAGCCCTAATACATGTGTCATCACAATACAAGAAAAGTGACAATTAGCGGCGGTTTATTTTGAATTCAATGATCATGAATGTTTTTTGTTCTTTAAAATATTCCACATTTTCTCCTAAAACATTTGCCTTTGCCCGATGAGCCTCTTCCATGCAAGTTCTTACTACTCGAAGGTTTTTTTGATCATTCATACCTTAATTTAATATTGGATCTGTCTCCATCATCCAATCAAGTCTCTTTTAAAAATGGTAGATTCTTAAAAAAGAAAAGGAAAAAGAAAATCATAGGCTTAAGCCCCTACCCCGACGTCAAACCTTCGAGAGCATGCTATGATCGGTATTTTTTTGAGACATATTTATGAAAAACCTTTTGTGTCAAGAGCTAAAAATGAATGTATCAAACTTTTTTATCTTTTGATTTTTGTTTTTCAATATTGTTGTTCAGATGTGTCCTAAGGTGATTATAAATGTCTATTTCTTTCTATTGAGAAGGGGTTTTCTTTTTAATCATATTGCAAATTTTCCATTATAGCAAGCATGGGAGGAGAGATACTAAGAGCATGAGGCTCCTGCTAGTCCTAGATGTGATGTCTATCCAGAATTTGTCACAAAACTCTGTGTACTCTGATGGTGGAAGACCTCAAAATCTCACTGCAAATGCTTGGGTCTTTGAATGATCTGCAAAGGATTTCCTTCTCCTTTAATAAGCAATCCCTGAGTCACACATTCTATAAAAGTCTTTTCCTGCCTAAGAGTCCACATCTCTTCACTAGAGGGGAACAATGCTATAAGAGTTTTATGCCGATCAAACTATGATGCTCATTAACAGAGTTCAATCTCAATTAAGACTCAACAAATTAAGATTTTTATTGGGAGATAACATTGACACCAAGCCAATTGCCTAATCTAATGTGGGTCTACGTGGCAACGAGCCACATGATTCTTTTCGCTTCCACAGTCTATTTTTTGTACTAAAGTTGTCATGGGCATAATGCTCTCCTAACTGGACCAGTCCATTGTGCCCCTTGGTTTTCCAAAATACGGGCCCATTCATGAAAAATCCAATCTATTGAAAATAAGTTTCTTCCTCTCACATGAAACCTAGTTAAATTTCATTGCAACAAGAACGACACGTCAAGAATTCCAATTGTCTGGGAATTCTGTAATTCCTGTCAGAAATCCAGCATTTCTTAAGAGGAATTCCTGGCATTTAGAAATTCGAGCATTTACAAATGCCAAAAAGCAGGCATTTCCAAAACCCACCTCTCCATCGGGCATTCCAAAAACCCACCATCGCAGGAATTCCAGGAGAGCTTGCATTCAAACTCTGGCACTCAATGGTCGTGATGGATCTTAGTTTTTCGGCCACGGCAAGGAGAAAGAAGGTCAGTTTTTGCTTCTTCTACACTTTAAGATAGTTGTCGTGAATTTTTTCTTCCCTCTTTTCTCTTGCTGTTTTTATAGTTTTTTTTAAGCGGGTTTGAACTTTGGAGATGAAAATGGAGAATGATGACTGTGATGGAAACCAGATCTAGTTTTTTTTCCTACTTCATTCCATCTAAAAAAAATCTCTAGATCTAGAATAGATCTAACCAGATCTGTTTTTATAGATGGATCTGACAATATGCAGATTGGGCCTCAGAGATTTTTTTGATATGCTTCTAGTTATCTATTTTGACAATATGCAAAGTGGGTCTTGAGATTTTTGCAGAGTGTTCTGGTTTTTGTTCATCGTCTAGGCATTATGCTCCGTGCGTTTTTTTTCTTGTTATCTATTTTCTAACATGACGAGGGTTTGGATCTAAGATGATAACAGGAGGGGATTTTTGTATGAGGCAAACCAATGCAAGAGCAGAGCTCTGGAAGAGGGCTGTTGTATCTTTTTTTGTGAGGGTTTTTTGGTTGTTTATGCATTTTTTTTTCTTTTGCCTACTTCTTTGATATTAATGTGATGAGATGTTCTGTAGTAAAGATTATAATGTAATATGAGAAGTTTGTCTAATGTCTTTAGATCTAGTTTTAGTGGATTTAGGGGCTTGTTGTAGAGGAAGTCAAGTGTTTGATAAAATGCCCATAACTAGTTAGTCAAGTGTTTGATGAATTGCCCATAACAAAGCATCAAAACCCCTAAGGGTGTGTTTGGATGTTAACTTCTATAAAGTAAAGTAGGGTGAAGTATCACATCAAGGTAAAGTTGTGGAAGGTTGAAAGTAGATTTGACCTTTGGGTATATGAAAAGGGTGTTTGGATTCTTGTGGTAAAGGGGAGGCCCTCTACCTCACCATGTTTGGATCAATCTTTGTGAAGTAAGTTGTTTAACATCTTATAAATTTTTTTTTACAGTTATATCTTAAAACAATGTGCACGGATTCCTATGAGAATTGTTCCTTTTTTTCAGTTAATTTGGAGATTGGCCATCGATTTGCTTCCTCAATGGTCTTCCTATGCATTATTTTCTAACACCAAATCCAAACCTCATACCCTTGTTCCACTAAGAAATGAAGCGGGCTAAAAAACCATTGTATCCATACTGATAGGATTAAGGACATGGGATGTGTTCGACGTGTTGGGACGTGGGCCAATCAGTTAAAGCATGGGAGATGTTTTGCTCATGTTGGAGTGGGCATATATTCAAACTTCCATTTCCCTTGTAGTATAATGCTTATTAAGATGAAAAATGAAAGGTGAAGAAGATTGCACATAACTCTGGAAGTGTGCATGACCCAATATGCATCTTAGGATAGAAACAGGTAATAATACAGCGGCTGATTCTTCGATTTTATTTTCACAAACGAGACAGTGACAACAGTACAATAGTTGTTAAGAGTACATCAAGAGTTGGATACTGATTGAAACTACTAACAGTATTTCAAGATAAATACAACTCATACATTGGAATGGAACCTCAAAACATTAGCACGATCGCAAAATAATGTTCATATAAGTGGATACAAGGTGCAGAGCAACAGCAGCTATACATGTTAGGGTCGACCGCTGCAAGGTCTTCATTGAGTGAGGTCCCAACAGTCGGATATAGATTGAAACTATCATCAGTATCTCAAGATAAATACAACCGATACATTGGAATGGAACTTCAAAACATTAACACAGTCGTGTCTACAGTGTTTATCACGAATGGATACAAGGTGAGGAACAGCCTCTCGGATATGCATGCTAGGGTCGACTGCTGCAAGCTCTTCATTCAGTGAGGTTGGTCCCAAGATACATCTAGTGGAGTCAAAGGGTGTTCATCAGCAATAGCTCTATAAAAAAGATTCAAGCACATATCATCTAGGACTTTAAAAAAAAAGTTAACATTGGGGTGATTTCAAAGAAGTAATCGTCATAGGACTAGAAGAGAAGTACCTTCTGTTAAAACAATCCATTCCCATATTGTGTACCTATTGGGGATTGAGATCGGAGCAGTCTGCAATAGAGAAAGCACATACTTCTTCTGTAGCTGCATTCTATCTATATACCCTGCACGACCTAAAAACACAACAAAAATCATAATTTACATAAATAAACCCAACTTATTCAGGAAAGAAGATACAGTAGGTGAATGGTACAGTACCTGAATGTTGGGTATCTTTAGACAATGAAAGGGTATTCCCTGTACATTTCCAATAATTCAATACAAGAGATAGGTATTTTGATAGAAACCTACCATGTTTGACTTGAAGATTTTACTTCCATCTGCTATTGAGACCAGAGAGGGTAGAACCAAGCTGCGATTGATATTCTGTCATAATAAAACAAAAGTAGTCCTACATTCACATACCACTGTGTGCACATTATGGACTGAATATTAGTAGATATTGAAATAGGAGTCCAAACTGTCCAAATATCGATCATGGGAAAGACAATTCAAACTCCTAGAGTTCATACATGAGTTCTTGGATACCAAAGAAATACACATTGTAACCATCCCCTGAATTAGATATCGGCAATGGGCTACCATACAAAATATACACATTTTAACCATCCCCTGCAGCACAGTTGTAGACTTAAAACAGAGCCCTACATGATAGCATTCATATAGAATACCATACAAAAGCACATTTACAATAGGCACTCTAATGATAGTCCACCATAGCAAGGTAAATAGCAAAGCAGCTTAAAAGGCATATGAAAACAAGAAGGCCGATAATGATCCAAAGCAGAGTCTCTATTCGAACCGAAATTCACTCCGACCTGCCACTTGTCGTCGGGGTGAGTACACTTGCAGATTCTAGTTTCAGTTTTACCTAACCATTGTAGTTCATAAAACTTGCCCTAGCCTCCTCCATATTGCTAAAGCCCTTGAATTCAACATTCGGATATCCAAGGACCTGTGCTTTGCATTCATTCCATGTTTGATAAATCCCTAGATGGCGTCCCCTATATACCACAAAACAATGAAAATGAGCCATTTAAGGCGGCATCAACCTAGAGACGGTATCAGCATAGATTAAAACATGTATAAGACAAAATAATAAGATAAGATATTAAACAAATAGAAGTATAGGTAAGTTATTAAAAGTGCATATCACAACAACTACACTAACCACAGCAGCTTAAATAGATATGTAATAAAGACCATTATAGCTTAATTAGATAGTTCGGCTGCATGTTCACTATCAGTTGAGAACACAACCACTAAAGTAAGCATAAGCAATAAGGATAGTTTTAAGGTGGCCCATACAGTAGGACCGAGCATAAACATTCAACACAAAAGGGAAATGGTCACTGGGCCTCCCATCAAGAAGTGGCCAGCCAAAATATAATGTTTGCATCCATTCCGGAACACAACAAAGCATTCCAAATCCCTTCACCAACCATACAACTTATGAGTTACATGCGCTCCTGACGAATTCTAGGCATCTGCCTCAGAATCCATTCTCCCTTGTTGTTAGCAGTAATGAAGACAGTTGCACAATCAACCTCTTATGAGCTATTTCGACATCCAGCCCACTCAGCAAGGGGATTCCATGAAGCTCCGTCAGTATCAAACTGGAGTGCAGCCTTTTGGGCAACCGAATGGTATCAACTACATCACGAGTGGCTGTTGTTAGACCTTCAGACGATCTTTCGATGCAGTGGATAATTTCAAGTAGTTCAGAGTTCCTTTTACGCGGATTCGTCCTCCCTGAGGAGGTTTCCACACTCGAAGACTGGATTCTACAACCCCCTAGTCGGTCAATCAAACCCACATCAGAATCGTCCTGCAATGGGCTGAAATTGGCATCACTTGATTTAGTCGACGGTGACTTGGAGCTATAGTAGCAGATCTCGCGTACTGTCCTATCACCACATCCTTACCAAAACAGATACTGAGCTTATCATAATCAATCGTGGAACTCTTGTATGGTAGCGCCTTCGGATGGCCCTATGTGAAATTCAGCCACAGAAACCAACAGTATTTATATTTGATAAAAAAAATAGTATGAAATTCAAGCATTTATTTTAGATGTAGCTGACCTGGAGCCAAGTAGTCCACACATCGTCTAACGAGATGATTCGCTTCGTCATATTATCATACCCGAATCTAAAGGCATTGACCATCTTAGTCACTATGGGATAGTTTTTTTTCAAATGCTTGCATCGATTTTGGATGGCTTGACTTGTCAGTATGCAGGCTCCATCACTGTGCTCGGTCATTGTCTTAGCCACGTGCTTATAAACATCCATCTTAAAACCGCGGTCAGCCTTCCGACTTAGCAGCACTTGTTGGTACATCAAGTCCAGCAACTCCTCGTCCATCAGTGCATTGGATGCAATATTCTTCTTCTTTGGCGACATTGCTACTTGAAAAGAAAAGAAAGAATATAAGATAAAGTGAGCAGAGTGTCAATCGATGACCAATTTAGATTTGAAGTGATGGATTATAATTGCATTGCATTTTATTTATACGAGTAAAGTAGGTGATAACAGGCATACAACAACTGATTACATATTCCATAAAAGACGTTAAATTCTACTGCCTATTTAGATTGTTACAGTACTCATCCCACAGACGTCTAGCAATGCCGTCCCTAAATCTGTGCCACTCATCCCTCTCACTTTGTGAGTAAAGCATCAGAGGCCTTGAGTGGGTTCCATCTGCTACAGCTGTATCTTCTGATGGGTCATTATCACATTTAGTTGACCCCATGTTGATTTCATCTTGATCCTCTAAACTGTTATCTAATCAATCTACTGAATCGACACAGTCTGCTCTGATGAAATTGTGCATGACACAACAAGCAACTACAATGGACACTTGGTCTTTGTACTGATACTACGTAGCTGTCTTCAAAACACAAACGATTCTTTAATACCCCAAATGTCCGCTCTATGACATTGCGGGCTTGTGAGTGCCACTTGTTAAATAGTTCCTTTTCATTTTGGGGATTCATACCCCTGAATTCACTCAGATGGTATCTTACTGCACAATATGGAGCTAAAAAATCAGGTGCATTCGCGTAATCGGCATCTGCTAAGTAATACTTTCCTAGTGGCTCGAAATGAAAATGAAAACCTTGTTAAAATATATACACATTGAGCAAAATGTGTTAAGAATAATACAGAGCATTGATTGCCTTGTGGCACAATTAATGGATCTTCTCCCAACAATGCATTTTACAAGGCCCCTGCATCAATAGTAGATCCCTCCCATCCAGGCAGAACATAACGAAAATTCATATCAAAGCCACATGCACCCAGAACATTTTGGGATAAAACACCTTTCTTGTTCCAAAATGCCCCATGTGTTTCTGTTAGAACGTATACCAGAACATGAGTTCCGTCAAGAGCTCCAATGCAATCCTATTGGGGTATTTGGGATTAATGATATCTTGATTGAAATTAAACAAGGAATTGAAAACAATAGTAAATTTTTATAGAAAGTATACCTCGAATCCATATGGCCCTTTGGTCATGTGAGATCCAGATTGGACAAAATAATCAGGTGCCAATCTATTAATTGCGTAAAGAATTTCTTGGAAGTGTGGGCTAATGGCTTCCCCATACCTAAAAAATCTAAAACTATTGGTCATGTTTCTAACACTGTGTGCAATAGTGTACTTGAATTCTGCTATAGCCTCCTCTACAGAAACTTGATGAGTGTCTCTTAGTAGCTTCTTGGTCACGCAATCTTTGACATAGCAATCTAAATGTGCTAGTATCCATCCTTAGTTGGCTAATACATTCATTGTCCCTCCCATTAATTAAGGTCGAGATGAATTTTGTTCTGGTAAGGTCCCTATTTCTTTTCTTAAACTTACGCTTGGACGAAGCAAATTTAGAACCCAACACCAACATTTGTTCCCTCCATGCTAATACACTGCCCCACAGTGTACTTAAAATAACATCATTATGATTCTCCTTCTCCTCCTAGTAATTGCAGATTTCTATATGAAGATGGTGCGCCCTCCATGCTTCTTACTAGGTTATTTGTTACAAAGTGCATCGGCTACTTTGAATACCTGGCCACATTAGCTATGTCTTATTTTATTTTCAGCCATGGTGCAGCTATACATTAACATTGGGTAACTGACTTTACCCACAATAAAAAAACAACGCCAAAAGAAGACAATCCATCATTTTTTCTAATCACGTGCAGTCAATTAGAATGTATAACATGTAAAACATAAATAAGCATGTGAAACAAACAGACTTAGGATTGCAGAAAAACAAACTCCATGAACATTTTTTGCATAGAATTTGAGATAGGTAAAAGCAAGGGAGATGATAGTAGTATGAAGTAAACTTCAAACAGAAAAGGTGCGGAGTAACTAATGCTGTAGAGATTGACCTTCAGCTTGAGTGCCTGAGGCTGGAAAAAGAACTCGTGCTTGTCACTGTGGTCAGTAGTCAATATAAAAGTAAAAACAAAATCTCTCAATGTAAAATAATTGTAAATTGCTAATCCTAAAAAATATAATCAAACCCAATGTGAGAAATAGCATGTCAACATGGTTATATAATAAAATGAGAAATAAATTTTTTTCAAAAATTAAGAAGTTGCAAAACAACCACATACGAGGGGTGATTGGTAAGACGAAAAACTTCTTTAAGAATCATCAGTCCAACCAAATTGGTTAAGTTTGGAAGTCCGGTCCAAATATCTATTGCCTCTTTATAGGACCGTCTGCAGCTTCCTTAGGATGACTACGAGAAGCATGTTACTACTTCCATAGTCCATAGTGCCACTAGATTTCTTGAGCACCTACTTGCCTCCTAAATCTAATTTCTTGATTTTAGTGTTCGCAACAGATTTAGGATCCAGTGATTTCTAACCAGCATGCTAGCCTTCACAACAAAATTCATCTATAACCCACAGTGGCAGTTATGCCCAAATTTGCACCATGGGTCGAGAATCTGGGGTTGAAAAAATGTCTCAGGAAGTAGACATGCATGTTTGGTTGGGTTACTCCAAACCATTTGATCCACTGTGTGCAAGAAGGGAGAAAAGGGGAAGGATTAGTAGGGTTCGGACGTACCTCTGTAAATCAGGTTCCCTAAGACTTCTCTCCCTGCTGCGAAGATAATGAAAACAAACCCTCTTACCCTAGCCTTTATAATGGCACCTCGTTTGCTTTCACCATTCAAGAGGGTTGGTAGGTCTTTTATTCCTTCACCAAATCTGCGAAGGGTTTTTACCGGTTCTAATCAAGAAACATAAGTTTCCAGCAGGAAGAAACCTGGAGAATGCTTCTAGAGAAAGACTTGATTTGAAAGATGGATGAATGGTTTCTTCATATAGCATGTGTTGCAGATCGCCACAGAAGCAAGAGATGTGATCGCGTCCGTTACTTACCTCGTTTCTGTCTGCGATATACGTTCACGATTTGCAGACGCAACCAAAACCTGTTAAATGGGATCAAAACGAAGATTTGGAGGACTCTACAAGAAGATATTGGGGGATTTTTTCGTTGGAAAGGGGAGACTGAGCAAGCGAAGAGCGTGTTAGGAGGTCGCCTTGACCTTTACTCCTCTTCATGATGCCAGCGGTGAATAGCGCTTTCCAAGAAGCGAAGACTTAGAAACCGCATTTCGCCTCGAAATGTGTGCGGATAACCTTCAATATGCTCTTAACTTTGCCCACCAAACATGGTGCTTATTAAATTGTATTCGTTGGGATACAGAAACAATTCACTTCACCACAAGGTAAGATATCCAAACACGCCCTAAAGAGGAAGAACCCAGAACTATAGACAAAGCATCCAATGGCGATGAAACCAAGGACCCACAAAATGAAGAGATCAAGAAATTGAAGTAGGAAATTGAAAATGAAAACCACAACCTAGAAAAGGAAGCTCTCTATAAGGCAGAATCAAACAACCAATCTGCCCCAATACAAAGCATAATAAAAGATCTAAGAATATGGAAAAGAAATACCAAAATGAGGAAGCCTTGCTAGTTGCTGCTGCTCTAAAACCCATCAATGGAAACAAATAAAGCACCCCATTTCAAGGAGGGAAAAAAAGGAAACTTTCATCAAGTCTCAGACTAGAAAGAGAAAGAAATCTTCTTACTTCTCTCATTCAAACATGAAATTTGGGTTTTTTCTTTGCTGTGAGGAAAACCCAACCTTCCAATTGATCTGGTTACTTCTCACATCCATGTGGCTAGGTTGATTTCTTTAGGTTGTTAAGTATATATTACTCATAACTCATATGCATGGGTAGACATTTGTTCCTTTCCTTTTTTTTTTTTTTTTGTTTGTTTGTTGAAAATACATTTCTCTCATCAAAGGTGGGTTTGCTCATGTAGTCTTGTGGATGCTAATGTTATTGACTGTCCTTATTAAATTGATTACTTTTCATTTCAACTTTGCCTAGTAAGAGGGAAATGTCTATAATGAAGCTTTGTAGACATCCATATGTAGTTCACCTACATGTGGCATTGCTTCTTTTTTTTTTTTTTTCTCTTTTTTAAAGTTCAGTAACAACTTGCTCGATATTAATAACATTTAGATTTTAAAGTCACATGCCATTACTGCTTATGCGATAACTCGTTTGATTCATTTTCTTGAAATGTAAGTAACTTTTACGTTAGAGGATGTACACCAAATTTGGAGTGAGTCCAGTATATTGCCAAAATGAATATGGCTCTATATTTTGCTTGACATTTTGGGTGCAGGTATTTGAGGAAATCTATATGTAAATAGTGGGTGTTTCTTGTGGGTTGGCTGATTAGATTGAATATAAGCTTCAAGCTAGATTGGTTTAATTTTCTGCACATATAGAAACTCTAAACATAATTATTTAAATTTGAGACTATAGAAACTCAGTGGCATATAGAAACTCTGAACATAATTATCTAAAGTCGCATGTTTGTGATGAAAGTTATTGCATAAAATAAATATATTGGTGTTTTCCCATTTCAGGATTGGTCATAAGAAAGTCAGGGACTATTAGTGAGATTTCTGCACTTAACACTCAATGGAAGGTATTATTTCTTCCCCAAACCTGAATCTAATATGATGTTAGTGATTCCTTGATCATTGGTGGTTGTAATGTCATTTTATTCTTGCATCACTTTATTGTATTTATGCATAAGTATTGCATTGCAACAGAATCATTTAAAAGACGATTTATACCTGCTGTTGTCACCACCATGGTAGCATGTCATTAGTTGGTTGCATTGTGGCTATCCTTAGAAGAGGAACGACCTAAGAAGCAACGACTTGTTTCATATTTGTTGGGCGAAGAGTGGGTAAAGGAGCTATTATCCAGTGGTGGGCCTCGGTGTCATGAGAACTTGCGTATGACTCCCGGGTGTTTTATAAAATTACGTGATACACTTATGCAACGAGGATTACTTAAAAACACACGAACAATGACTGTGGATGAGCAGTTAGCAATGTTTATCCATATATTGGTCCATAATTATTACTAACAGAGTCATTTCTAATCGATTCAACCATTCAGGTGCCACTATTAGTCAATATTTTCATATAGTATTAAATGCAATCTGCAAGCTCTATCCAGATTATGTTCAAGTTCCGGATAATTTCCCAACTCCACTGCAAATTAGGACAAATACTAGATTCTCTTCATATTTTAAGGTTAGTTCTAATAGCTTTGCTTTTTTTTTATTTTTATAACTAAGTATGAATAAGTATTTGAAATTTTTTTTATTATACACAATTTGTTTGTTCGATCAATAGGGTTGCATAGGTGCAATAGATGGTACACATGTGCCCGCTCATGCACCATTTTTGTTGCAAGCTAAATATCGAAATAGGCATGGCCAACTATCGCAAAATTGTCTTATGGCATGCAGATTTGACATGTTATTTCATTATGTGCTTATAGGATGGGAAGGATCTGTAAGTGATGCTACTGTGCTTTTCTCCACATTAAATAGAGGTGATAGACTAGCAGTGCCAGATGGTAATGAAACTTTACAAATATTTATATGCACATGTTAGATGTATATGCACACTTAAGTCAAGTTTAATTTAGTCATACTTAATTAATTTGCATGTGTTGGTAAGATTTATTTAATGGATGCAGGTTTTGGTAATGTGCCCCGATTTTTAATTCTAAGGAACTTTTAAATTTATAGTACTCCTCATTATGTACAACCATAAAACGAATGTTTGGAGTTGTTAAAAATTGCTTTTCAATTTTACGTATGCCGCACGGTTATTTATTGACCACCTAGCGTGATATTGTCATTGCTTCTAATGTTCTCCACAACCACATAATTATGCACAATGCAGGAGACCCAATGCTTGAAACAATTTCCATGGCGAGAACATCTAGAGCCGATCCTCCCTTGAGGAGTAGAAATTCAGAAACAGTCCCAAGTTCCAGTAGAGAAACTTGGTAAGCATTTTGGGACTGAATAGCTGAGCAAATGTGGCATGATTATGAGCATCAATAAGAAGAAAGTGACCAATGATAAAGGTTGCAAGGAAGATATCTTTTTGCATGGCTCTTTGGATATTACAAAAATGGAATAGAGTGTTGATACAATGTATGGTCAATGAAGTGGGATTTATTTTGTTCTACTAATTTGATGATGTAAAGAGGTCCTTTAACAATCAATGTGCAATTATTTTTTGGCATTGTTTATATGTTTATGAAAATGTATAGTTGTGGTTGCATATTTTATAGTTGCTAATCAGAATGATAACTTTCTTTCATCAAATCTAAAGAGTTTTTTTTTTTATGATATATTAAGTTGGCAGTAGTTAGTTCATTTTCATGATAAAAGAGTTAAACGATTACCTATGATCACATCTCATTAGGTGCGCAGAAAAAAGATAATTTCAAATGGAATCCAAGGGCAGAGAGAGTTTAATGGATATGCTTCTAGAAATGAAGCTTGCAGGAAAAGTTGAGAAAAACTTCAATAATGCTTGTTGGAGGAAGCTATAGCAAAGGTAAAAGAAAAAACTGGATTGGAACCCACTGCAAGCAATGCTAAGAATAAGTACAAAAATTGGCGGACAGGATATAGAGAAGTGAAATAACTTCTTAGCATGTTTGGTTTCGGATGGGACGATACCCTCAAGATGGTAACAGGCGAAGAGGATGTTTGGAACAACTTGGAGCAAGTAAATTTAGTATAGAAGTTGTATTTGATGCTCGTATTTTCTTCATGTCTTTATATTCAATGAATTACATTCTAACTAAATGAACTTAATACAGGCAAGTAGCAAGTTGGCGAAGTACAGACGCAATGCAGTAAAGATCTATGAGGAGATCCATTATCTCATCGCTGATGATATTGCCGAAGGTGAGATAGCCCTTACTGGAACTGAAAGGAGCTAGATAAATGCTCCAGAAATGGAGATGGACGAAGAAAACATCAATGAGAGGCTTGGGACCCTGCTACATGGATTGAATGATATGGATGAGCCTAATCTGCCTCAACCTAGCTTAAATTCACTAAGGCGTACATCCATCCCATTAGGACAAACTGGCACAAGTAGGGCAAGCAAGAGGCGTAAGTCCAAGACGAGCGATGAAGTAAAAGAAACATTGGAGAGGGTTGCAAATGTTGTTTATACTCTTGCGGACC
Source organism: Persea americana (assembly GCA_029852735.1). Lineage (NCBI taxonomy): Eukaryota > Viridiplantae > Streptophyta > Magnoliopsida > Laurales > Lauraceae > Persea > Persea americana. The sequence goes on from CM056811.1 coordinate 21,834,482, forward strand.
AAATAAATCTGCATGACAACATAATTCCAAAGATTACATCAGCTGTTACTTCGCTTGCAAGTATACCACGACATATGAAAATGCCTGTAATTAACTTCTTTGCTCGTGATCGCATAACTGCAGTGACAGTCATGAATTTGGATGATGACATGAAGTTGGAATGGTTGGAGATGAATTTTAATCCAAGTTCATCTAGTTGACATCCCATGAATTTTGTTAAGAACTGAAAAGAGGTTTGCATTTTAATGAAAATGGATGGTATTATCTTTTGATGATTATGAATGAATTACTACTTATTTTGTTGTGATGGATAGATGTAGGAAAAATATTTACTTCTAGATTATTGTAATTACCACATTATGTTGTGTGGATGGATATAAAGACCTTTGGTATCTATAGATGACTTCATTTGATCTATATTATGTTTGACGGGTTTGATGTGGTTCTATGTGTACATTTGATCTATATTATGTTTGGCATGTTTGATGTGGTTTGCATGTACAACTCATTCAACCATTTAGTTGTTTGCCTGCTGAATTTCATTCACAAGATTCAATGTTTGGTTGTTGGCATTTCAGGAAAGGGACCCACTCTTTGGCTCAGGGACATGTGATTAGTTTTTGCATTGTTATGGTTTTTGCATGGATTATGTTTTTTATTTTTATTTTTTACTATTTGAATTGTAAAAGTGGGCCCAACATTGAGTCCTACATTTTATCATTAGTATTAAACACATGCATATTGAGTTGTAAAAATACATTGGTGGATTAAATTGGTATATAAACACTGCATAAACGAGTAAAATTCTAGTCAGAAATCCTTACAGTTATGATTAAGGAAATTCAGGAATTCAGGATTTCTCAGACAAGAATTTAGGCATAAAAGGATTAGGGAATTCAGAAATGACAAAATTCAGTAGCATTTCAAAATTCCAGTATTTGAAAATCCCAGATAGCCACCAGACATGAATGATGGCATAAAAAAAAAAATTCTTCCTAAGATTTTCCTATGTGGATTGAGCTGGGGTTATGATCAAATGGACTCGATCCCCATAATTCTTTTGAGCTCGTTTATGCACAAATTGGACCCAAGTCCTATTGACAAGAAAAAATATGAAGGCTTCACCTTTGAGCCATGAGAATATGTCAAGGTGGAGTAAATCCTCATTAAAAAATATTTTAAGCCGATTTTATATAATCAATGGCATTAGGTGAATTAGTTAATGGTTCTTGTAATATATGAAATGGTGGGGGTTTGAATCCCTACATAAACTATTTTGGGTAAATTAAACTATTTTGGGTAAATTAACCTAAAGTCCCCCATATTGGTCTTGTAAGGCATCCAGTCCAACAACTTTTCTTCTAATGCCTATGGTCCATACAGCTGTACATAGTTTGGCGAAAGGTCCCTGAGTATGCCAGATCATACATTTGCATGACCGATTTACCTTCTTGCCGTTTGAAGTTATGGTACAAATTTAATCCCTAGTTTTAAGCTCCTTAACTTGATATTTAATGACTGATTTGGCCCTGTAAACACATCAAGCTGTCTAACGGATTTTATTTCTTAGTCTTATATTAATTTTTAAAATTCAAATGGGAGAGAATATAAATTTATCTGAGTTTGAAGTGAATTTATTTGACTTTTTGTCACAAACTCAGATAAATTTATAAACAATGAAATAAACTTAGATAAATTTATCCAACTTTCTGACACAAACTCAGATAAATTTATGAGTAACGAAAAATTTATCTAAGTTTGCTATAGAATATTGATAAATTTACATGACTTTGTTTGACCTAGACATAATTTTATTTGAGTTTGATATAAAGTTATCTGTGTTTCCTATGATATACAAATTGCTACGGTTTGAAGATGATCATTGTTCATAAATGTTGTAATATTCAGCTTACTTCTTGTTTGGATTGAGCAAAAATGAACTAGAGGAAGAAGAAGATGACTCAGACAATGAAGAAGATGAATCAGAAGAAAAGGAAGGAGGAGGAGGAGGAGAAGAAGAAATCAGATAAACCCTATAGATAAATTTATATACAGATTGTCAAGGTTTGAAGAGCGCTTCTTTCCTTCTTTGATAAGATTCCGCGATTTAGTCTGGGATAAGGGATTAAGAGGGGCATTATGGACTTTTCAAGCATATAAAACTTGAGAAGAGACCTTTGCCTCTACGAAAATAAAACCTGGGCCATTCACAATAGAATGCAATGTTGAGGGACGTTCAACCAAACACCCCAACTATTTTTGTTCCTCAAAATTATCTAATGAAAGAAGCCATTTGACCCATTCAAACATTTAAAAGAGATCGTTGTGGGAAGTTTTTGAAACTCCCTACCCATTTCCACGATCTCATCATGTTTGGAAGTTTACATAACTTCTCAAACAGAGGAAATAAAAGGAGAAGTAAAGAGAGAAGGAGGTTGGTTTTCTGGTTGAGAGAGGAGAACAACAAGGAAAGAGACGTGAAAGAGAGAAGAGAAGGAAAGAAGCAGAAGAAGGTAATGAAGCTGTTGTCTTTTTCTTCGTGTCTGTCATATCCCCACTCCATTTTCCCATCTCATCTTTTCCATGCATGTCATCCATTTCATCTTCCCTACTACCATATATTGGAGATTCGGAGCCCTCTTTAGAGGGATTCTGCCCTCCAGCCACCATATTACCTCCATTCCATCTCCTTTATCTCATCTTCGTCACTTCATTATCCCCTAGTGCAACTTTCCCCCCATTAAAATGGAGATTCGAATCCTTAAGGTTTCCGCCCTCCAACCAAATGGGTGCCCACTTCATCTTCCATGCCACTCCACCTTCTATACTTCATCATCTTCTTCATTTCATTTCGCCATCTTCATTTTTCACACCTCTTCTTTTCTATTAAAATGGAGATTCGGATCCTTGTTTTGAAAGGTTTCCGCCCTACGACAAACTCTCATGTGTAATGCAACATTGCCACCATTAAAATGGAGATTCGGAGCCTCTTTTGAGGAGGATTAAGCCCTCCAGCCCAAGCAAAGATCTAGATCCTTGTCTTGCAAGGACTCTGTTCTTTAAAAGCACTCCATTGAAGACCATAGTTTAAGGTCTCAAATGGTTGCAAAACCTGGTCACAAATGGACTCATATGTGCTGACGATGAGGAAGGTCTGAAATGCCATAAGCATGGTTTGTTTCTATACTTAAAACGCCAAACTGTCGTTAGAATGAATGTTGGTGATGTGGGAAATCAGAGCAAAGAGCTTGCAAATGAACTGTTTAAGGTTGACGACATCTCGGCATGCTCAATGTTGTTATACAATGTTGCTGAAAATGCCTTAATATTTGTCAGTTGGTATGACCTATAATGGGTGCTGGAGTAACCCATAAAGCTGACTCTTCTACTCCACCATTGGATTCTAGTGGAACAAACAAAACTTCTCTGAAAACTGAAAGTCAAGGTGATGGCCAACATGTGTCATCTCATTACAAACCCAAATCCCAGAGTTATGTTCAAGAGATGCATACAGGGGGGGGGGGGGGGGGGGGGGGGGGCCCAAAATGCTACATTTCAAGTGGAAAACTCCTAAAAAGGAATTACCTCTGGTGAAAATGACAACCTTCAAAAAAAAAAAAAAAAAATGAATGAGAACCAAATCCAGCATCAGTCTAATCAACCAAAGTCATATTTGCAAGTGGGTTGAAAATCAGGCCAATAGCAACTATGAAAATCCCAAACAAAGGATCCGTATAATCAAAGAAACTCCACAAACAAACAGCCCACAAACCCGAATTATCCCAAACAAACAGCCTACAAGCAGCCCACAAGCACCCTGCGCATCCATCCAAACCAACATAAAGGACTTTCCTGAACAAGCTGTCCTAGGAATAGGTTCTGAATGGGAAAAGAGACAACCCAGTCAGTGACTGGAATTAGGCTGGGTTTAACCCAAATATTCAATGAATTAGACTAGAGTTATGGCCCAAGTATTGGGTTGGATCATGGTCCAAACAATGATCAGAATTGGACTGATTGATTATAGTAAAGGTGGCTGTAACATGGGCATCAACAAGTCACTACATAGTCCATAGCTATTCAGAAAATAAGCCCCAGTACCATTTTCAAAGAGATCATGCATGGGCCGTAACGGGCTCTAAAAAAAATGCATAAAACAATTTTAAAGAATGGGCCATGGTCTGAACCCATTTCAAATAAGAATCCAGTTCATGAAATGAACCTCATGTATGAACATATTTTATGGAATTACCTAATATTGGGCTATATATGTATGTATGGCTTTCAGATTCCTTTTAAATATGGGTTTGACATGTGGGCCATTGTTTTCTATGAGCCTAATGTGCAAGTTGCTCCATGCTTGACATGTGGTTTGCGAGCCCAATATATGAGCTAGTTTGACATTTGGGCAGCTTTGGGCCATATACATGATCTGTAGATAGGTTTAATATGTTGGCTTTGGGAAGTATTTTGGACATAGGTCTTAAATAACACACTATGACCTCTCATGAGTTTGGGCTACCCATTCAAATTCTTTCCCATATTTGTTAAAGAATCATGAGTTCTTACCAGCTCACCAAGCCTCAAAATACTACATTAAATTATGTTGCTAATTTGAGGCAAGGGAAGCAATGGAATGATTTACTTCTTCATGAACTTTTCAGCCCAATGGAGATAGCCGCAATAAAAAATGTTCTAGTCAGAGAAGCACCGTGTCATGACAGATGGATATGACGGTATACAAATAGAGGCACGTTTTCGGTCAAATTGGCATACCATTCTTAAATTCAAGAGGCCCATTCATCCTCGACCATTATTTCTATGAAGACATGGAAAAACCTATGGATTACCCCTTTCATGCTAAAGGTTAGAAACTTCTTATGGGGGGCTCTACACAACAAAATACCAGTTGGAGAAAACTTATTGAAGAAAAAAGTTTGTGTGGGGAGCGAAGTGAGACCATTGAACATCTTTTTTTAAAATATCACTTTGCTAGAGCCATTTGGTATGGCACATCATTGTCCTTTATCATGGATAATGGCGATCAAACCTCATTCATATCTTGGTGAGAATATTGGCTAGAGAAGCGGAATGAAGGCATAATTGATCGAGACTATATTATCTATTTTCGCTTCGTGCTATGGTGGATATGGGGAGCAAGAAATGCAAAAATCTTTCATCAGGAAGATCCAAATGGAGAGAATGTGGTTCAAAGCATCAACCTTGCACACACTAAATGGATAAGGTACTAGAGAAAAAACGGGGAGATCAGAATCGTGTTGATGGTCAGCTGGATACTTCCACTAATAATCAAGATCTGGATATAGTTGTTCGCATTTTTTGTGATGGAGCTGTGAATAAAGAGGCTAACAAATTAGGAGTTGGATGCATTGCTTATAGCAAAGATGGTAGCATATTGACAAGGCTATCCAAAGAAATTGAAGGCGATTCAGCTATCATGGCAGAAATTTTGGCCATCGAAAAAGCTTTGGATTTGGCAATTCAGCATGGGTGGAGGAAAGTAGGTTTCTTTAGTGACTCCAAGATTGCTATTGATTCAATAACAAAGTCTCAATATCCTTTCCCTTGGGAAATTTATACCCCGTTACAGAAGATCCTAGAAAAAAAAAGACGTCTTTACTAGAGTGCACTTTACGGTGATTAGTAGAAGCATTAATAGTGAAGCATATAGTCTAGCGAGGGCGGGGCTTTTTATAGGCACTGATGCCTACATTAGTAATTATACTGTATCTTTCTCCAATGATTAATGAATAGAATGCCATCTTCCCCACAAAAAAAGAAGAAGAAATATTTCTATCATGACATGCATTAATGATGGATCCTTGGTTCAATAGTGGAGGCACCTCTTATTATTGATCCAATGAAAAAAGATGTGAGGATTATTGATCTAATGAAAAAAATATCAAAGACAAGATATCATGATGTAAATTTGTCATTTATAAAGTTCCTTCCATTTTTCTTACAAAGAAAGAAGCAGGTCAAGAACCAAAAGCAAGCTCTTTCTCGGATTAGGATATTGTATTTTTAATTTTGAGCATTATAATCCACTCCAAAAGTAAAAAAAGGGATTTTCTTGTAATATTGATTTAACGATATTCAACGCAAGAGTTTATTTCCGTTTTTGTTCATACAATGAATTGGAGAAATTCTAGAAAAGAAGCGGCCCTAAGAGTAACGTTCATCATACTATTTATAACTTAAAAATTACATGGATGGAACATTATGAAAATTACTGTTGTGTCCATTTTGGATCAAAGAGCGGTTTGGGCCCACAAACTTGCTTGTTCGGTTTCAAGGGGGCCCACAAAACATAGCCATTAAAAAAACTCCTCCTTCCGAAAATGGTCATGCAATAGAGTGCCAACTCAGCAGCATTCAGGGGCAGTTAAGTCATTTTGAAATTCAGGAGTTCATATTCAGGCCATCCCCCATTCGACTCAACCCCGAACTGTCTCCGTTATCCATCCCCATGGCGACTGGAACCTTCTCCTTGCCGCCTCCGCCCCCGGCCCCGCCCCTCCCGCGCTCGTTGGCCTTTCGGGGTTCGCGCTCGGCGCATTTTAGCGTCTGCCACTGTTTTCGACAGCCTTCTTTGTCTCCTCTCTCGAGGACACTCTCCCAGATTGAGAACTCGGGCGTCATCGCCTGTCTTCGGGCGGAGAGGTAACTAGACTAACCCATCTGAAGATTTCCCATTGGAAGTAGTGAAAGTTGATTCTTCAGCCCCTCCCTTTTGTGTAAATCTCCATCAATCCTGCCTCCTGCTCTTTGAATGAGTGCCAAATCTGGCCTTGTGGACTTCAATCATATAAATATTTCTTGGGGTTTAATATTTTGATCCATCCAATCAGTTGACACAATGGACACCCTTGTATTGACACTGATCATGAGTTGGCATTGTTTCAGGAGCTTTTTAAATTTTTTTTTCAGGAATTAGTAACTGTTGGATTTATCCCAATAAATTTACAGTGTGTATGACTATGAATAGCTATTATCCTCCTTTGGATTGTTATCTACTTCTTCACCTGTAAAGTGCCAAAGAATGTGTCAGCTTTACGAAAACCTAGCATGTAAGCACTTCAAAATATTCCATACAATCACAAATAGAATAAGGACGAGAATTGATTACAAGAGATCATAGGCAAAGATGTACAAATGCTAGATTGTGATAAACAAGAATCATCATCATGACAAATGCCAATACAATAACAAACTTCTAAACAAAATGGCGATCTACACGAGTTAAGTTTATATATATATATATATATATATTTGAAAAAGTACGAGCTAAGTTAATATAAACATGGTTTTTTGGAGAGAACAAGAGTCGCCAAAAAATAACAAGAGTTGTACCAAAATATTCCCTTTGGGTAAACAAGAGCCATTGAAGGAGTACTAATTAGTTTAAAACAAGACTAAACTGCAGCTAGTAAATATATCAAGGCTAGAAGCCCCTACACAAGCAAGCATCCCCACTGTGCTAGTTGATAGACAGCTTAATGGTGCCTACTCATCAAGAGCCAAAGGTTTTTGATGAGACATAACACTAGACAAGTACATTACCATGTAGGGAACTATTCCAAATGCGAGCAAATATCCTCAAATTTAATACATCAATTTAGTAGCCCTACAAGTACCAAATATCAAAACATCTCACCAAACTTCTAAGCAAAACTAGTTGGGTGTCTAGATTTGGTCCATTGTGACTCTAATAGTTCTTCAAAATTAATTGAGAATATAGGTTGCATGTATCAACTCAAACTACATCAAATTTGTCCATTTGCATATTCTAGGCAAAGGGTTAGGGACAAATTACAGAATTTACAGAATTAGGCTGAATTTATTGGTGACGTTGTGTCACTTATAACTCTTGTTACGATGTTCAATTTTAATGATCTATATATGGATCTTGTAATAATTGACGAGGCGAAGCCATTGAGTCATTGATCTCCAAAATCCGACATTGTTTGGCCCTCGAAAAAGTGGGCTGAAAGCTTGCTGCCTTTTTCTGAAAATCACAGTTTTGCCCCTTTTGAACACTCAATTATCCCAATTATCTTCTAAGTAAATATTTAATGAAAACCCTATCAAAAAGTAGGGTTTAATAGATAAATTCTAGGGTTGAGACAATCCTACACTCAAAGATGGAATAATTTTCTGATTTGACATCAAGACACAATTGATATCATGTAAGACAAGAGATCCTAGACAAGCGTACTAAGACAATATCAACTTGAATTACAAGTCAAATGTAGGAAGCAAACATAGAAACCCTAGGTCTTAGAACTACCTTTCACATGCGAGGACCAATATAAATACAAACCCTATGAAACAATAAAACCCTAGACACAACATGATTGTCCAATGCCATGTTAGATGACCACGAGGATCTCCAAATTAGGTTTTGGCCAATCTATCTTGACTTTTTCTGAAGTTTAAGTGTTGGCATCAATGATTTTTTGGATTCAAGCTAAATGGATTTATAAGGGCTATACATGGTTTTTGCTTTTAAATGGTGAATGGTATTGAGGTTTTAAGATTTTCCCTACGTAGTTCATCATGATTTGTGGTGTTATGGTTGGTATTGAAATTTCAGTGTTTTGAGGTTCTAGGTCATTTCTAGAATAAAGGATGTGCAGGAGGTACCTTGTATTTTATAATGGTTTCTTGTTGATGGTTAGTTTTGTAGTTGTAATGGGGTTAGCATGACTCTGGTAGGCTATTTTTGGTGCTTGTGGGGGTGTATTAGGGTTTAGGGTTTTGTGGTGGATTGGAGGAAGAGGGGCTTAGGGTTTTTATGGGTGTGGATGTCACGCCCCCGCTTTAGTAAACAAGGATTATGCATGAGATTAGGGGCCAATTATAAATTTTCTCAGTAGACCACACAACGTGGCACCCAATCGAGGCCCTACACAAGGTTGAAGCCTGCGGTGAGGTATAAACATTTCCTCGGTCCACCAATAACATAGCAGAAGCTTCAAATGAAACAAATGGTATGATAAAACCTTTTAGAGTAAGTGCATTTTAAGATTACTGAGGTTAAAGCTTAATAAAAGATAACAAAATTAGTTTAATTACATGGCCACCATACAACAAAAGAAACTATCCCAAAAGTGTACGTGTGCTAGTCATGATGACTCAGTAGATGTCATCTGCACACCACTTATGGTCATCAGGCCAATCTGCCTGAAGCACCTCCTTCGTGCCCTTGGTATAGACGGGCTCGGTACCTATGCATCAAGCGCATCATTATCAAAGTACAAGTAGTCGACAGGTAGATATACATAAACAACAATAGATATGCAATACCAAAGCGCTTTAAAGACAATATGAAATCCAATGATAGGAGTTTGAGCATAAAGCTCGAATAACAATAAATAATGATCAATTGAGACAATGTCCTATCACAATTCTCTAATAATATGGGCTGTCCACATTGGCTAATCACCGCAGGATATTATGTCGCTGCCCTCCCGTCTCCAACAAAGTGTGGTAGATATTTTTTCATGGGAGGATAGCCCGGCCAATCAATATTCAATGTTCAAAGTCGGCACCCGAGGTGGGAAAACATCAAAACCTCACCTTTTTTGGGTTACCCAATGGTGTACATCCATTTCAAGTTCAATAATCAATCTACAGTCACCCAAAAGTTCAAAATCAACATTCCATGGTCCTCCCATAGAGGTGCCCCTACTGTGTTGGACGTTAACAACTGAGTGTTGCCTGGGCTTATCCTTTGTGAACAGGATTCGTCGAAACGAAAAAGGAATTTCCTCTTAATGAATTGTTCAATCCAATTCAATCAATACCGTACAAGGTCAAAGTCAATTTCAAAGGTTCAATCCCAATTCCAACACGAAAACCAAGTAGTCCTCCCAGAGCCTTTACAATCAAGCCTCCTAGCCTCAACCCCTCGATTAGTACTGAAGACCAAATAGGGGATCCTAAATCCAATCAATCTAAGCTTTCAATGTGATTCCGTCAATACAAAACAATAACCAAAACTATAAAACATGCCTTCAATGCCAAGAAAATACAATACAATTTCGATCGATCAGTATTCAAGGAAGAGTTACAATCCAATTCTAGGCCAAGAATTGCCTTTCATAAGAAACATCTCTACTCGGTCCAAGGAAGAGGCGAGGTCATGAATCATGATATCCTGTCAATAAACCTTGCTGCATAACCAATTGTTGTATATCTTCTTGCCTCACTTCGTCCCGGGCCAGTGTAGGTTATACCCTCTTACATTATTCGGACAATTTGTGAGGGTATGTACCTCGTACATTATTCGGACAATTTGTGAGGGTATGCCAATAATTGCCCTTTTATGTTCCAAGGGTGGTGCCATGGGTCCCAATACTAATTACTAAGCCTCAAAGTCCTAAGGAAAAGCCCTTTCCAAAAGGAACTTGCGTTTCCTTGGTCAACAGTGGGATATCCACGGTCGATTGTGGGTTCTTCTACGGTTAGCTCACGACGAAAAGTGAGCCTCACTGAGATCCCAGAGTAGAGTTTTGAAAATGGAAGGGCTCAGTCATCTCCCAAAATAGAACCTAACTTCAATTTCACGGTGGACTCACGGTTGACCATGAGTTCCACCAAGCCCTAAAAGTAGAACTTTAAAATAGAAATGGCTCAATCATTAGGGCCTTCAAAACCTCTCTTGGGATTCCACGATCGATCGTGAAACCTCTCATGGCCGATCGTGAGGCTTCTGGAAAAGGAACCCCGGAATTTGTTTTAGATAGAAATAGGGGGAAGTCACACCTTCCTCCATTCCACCTGATAACAACATAAAAGTAAGGCTTAGCCCTCTCCATTTTAACAATAAACAACCTCCAATCTACTCATTTCCATTCCAATCCGTTAAAAATTTAAAACCCTATTCTAGCATGTTAATTCTAAATTTACATCAAATGAGCTCAAAGGTAAACTAATAGTCAATTAAAGCTAGAATCAAACAACAGAGCATACATATCTTAAACATTCTTGTGTATCCACTTGCCTTAGGGGTTGAAACACTTAAAATAGTGAAACCCTAGCTCAAGAAAGCCACCGACGAGCTCAATCTCAGGGAAACTCCAACTCGATCAAAATCAACCTACATAAATAAAAAAGGAAAGACGCGCTCGAGCTTACAAATCATAATTCTAACCTAATTATCCCAAAACCCTAACTTCTGCGAAGTAAAACACTTACCTAGTGTTGAGGGGATTGGGGAAACTCCTCGAAAAAGGGATGGTTGAGATGAGTAAGGCTTGATGACGATGACAGTGATGGTGATGATGACAGCATAGGGAGGCCCTTGGATCTTCAAAGTAGCAAAGGAGATGGCAACTGAAGACAAGAAAAGAAGAGGGGAAAGAAAAGAAATGGAAAAAGTGAAGCAAAGTGGAGGGTCATTCGTTGCTAAAAGGTGGAGATGGGGTTTTCCATAAATTCAGTTTAGTCCTCGGACAATTGGGGTGGGATTTAGAGGGTATTCCAGGTATCAGATCGAGATGAGGTAGAAGGGTAAAGTTTGGGAAATTAGGTCATCTACCCAGCGGATTCAAAATTTTGAAAAATATTAAGTTATGAAAAAGCCCTCCAATCTTTTCTAAAATTGCAAACTACCCCCTACTACCCAGATGGACTCAACTACTCCCTACTACCCAGATGGACTCGGATCTTAATGAAACTTCACACACACGATCCTACTAGTAAACCGGACTTGCTTAGCATCTAATCGAGCTTAATTAACTAACACAATTAATTAGCACTAATTACACTATTAGGGTCCGGGACCTTTTAGTGGATTGGGGGTTTTGATGGATGTGGTTTTGGGGTTTTGAAAGGCACTTGGAAGAAGAAGAAGAAAAAGAAGTAGAAGAATAAGACTTGCCCGAGTCAGGTAGGACCTGGCTCGTTCATGGCCAAGTCCTAGTCGACTTGAATTTGGCTAAGTTTTCAAACCCTGCTTATGTCCCATGTGTTGAGGATTACATCCCATGCTGTGGACAATTGGAATGGCGCCCCTCATGGCCCAACATTTGAAAATTTTCCATCTAATGCATCCTTAAATTTCAAAATTTTGGTTTTCTAAACAGTTTTGTTCCAAAAAGTGTATAAAATAGCTGACTGACATATCAACTGCTATGTAATGGTTTTGACCGAATGACCGTCTCCAACATATTTTTGATTGGTATAATTTTTAGGGGGGAGCTTGCAGTGGAAGCTGCACGCGCTGCACTCAGAGGTGGCATCTCAGTTGTGAGTCCCTTCATACAGCTTATTCATCTAAGGGGAGGGAGAGGAAGTTCTCCAATTCTGTGTGTTCATTCATTAACTTAGCATGCTTTTTTGGATGTGAAATCTTTAGCCATTTTGCACATTTCTAATGTTGGTTACATTTTTTACTGTAGCTGGAGGTTGTGATGTCTACTCCAGGTGTGTTTGAGGTTTGTTCAACCCATGCAATTCTCCTGGATGTCTCAATTCAATTGGTTGCTCTTATGAGAACTTCCATGATACTTCATCTTTTCAGGTGATACAAGCTCTTGTTAGTGACCATCCTACATCAATCATTGGGGTAATTATGTGCTAAAGCAGTAAATTTATAGTTTTATAGTTGATTGTTCAGTTTCATCATAAATCTTATGGCTGATCAATGTTGTAACTAAAATATTGATACGATTGTGCTGGATTGGATTTGAGGTGTCAAGCAAAGGGTGACTATGGGAATGATGAACTTGCAATACAAATATACAAATATTTAATGTTACTTACTGTATGTATAAGTCCCAGCTCGAATGGTTGCAATCTCCTGATGTAACTGATGATTTCGTGCTTATCATTTTCATCTGATTACAGTTCAACAATTGCATACTTGCATCCCATATATCCTTGGCATAGGCAACACGTATAAAGCCCTCTCCCATGGGAAAATAGGGATGGCCTGTTGGTAAGGCATCCTGCTCCCATCCCTTCCACCAGGGATCGATCCCTGGTGGGAGGTTTGAATCTCCTTCCTCCTGGCCAGTGAGCCACAACAACAACAACAAAAAAAGAAAAAAAAAAAAAAAAAGAGCCCTTGCCCACATATCCAATTGCATGGAAGCCAAGAAATTATTAAACTATTATTAGCTTTCTTCTCTGGAAGTTTCGGATCTTCCTTGTTCGGCTCATATCGATCCATCAATATGTCTCTATTTTTATTTGCTAGAAATTTACATCTCAATTGCCGTGGACCATTGTAAACAATATGGCCTCTTCAGGATATCAGATCATGTTTTGCTAGACACCTGGATAGGAGACATCATTAGCTATCAAATTTTCTTACTTATATCATTGCGCCCACGTGCGGAAGGGAACCTAGTGGTTTGGGGCCCAGTCTTCAGAAGGAACCTTACAGTGATGTAGGAGGGTTAACTGTTCTTTCTTTTTGAGGTGGTTGGCTGCAATTTACATCTTGGAAGATAGATAGCAGAGTTTGGACAGGCAAAACTGATGGCTCATTTGTAGTTGCTTCATTTTTATGACTATTATGGGCGATCATAAAGCTCCACATCCACTGCATTGGTTGTGGCATATCAAGGCTTCCTCTGAGGATTCTTGCATTTGGCTGGGTGGCTCTCTTAAGTGGCACCCTTTCCTTGGATAACCTTCAGAGGCGTAAGAAGATCATAGTTAATGCCTAACCGATGTGTCTAGTTGAGGAGGAAAACGCGGACTGACCATTTACAGATGTGAATGTTACATGTGTGTAACGTTTATGCGTACGCATGCTTGTTTGCACTCATTTTGGTATCACATGTGTAAATTTTGGTGTGTAAATGGGGCCATTTTCACACCTCCGAGGTTATGAAAATGTTTCAAGCCTAACACCTCAACAGAGGTGCTGGTACATGGTAGTCTCGATTTCGCCTGCAACAGGTTGCGGGTTCAAATACTATCAAATGCCGTCTATTTCTTCAGAGTCCCATGGGACCCTAATTTTTAACCCTTGTTTTAAGTGTGAAGTCTCATATCTTACATCCTCATAGATTTTGAGAAATATGTGAAAAACGCACAAAAAAACCCAACCTATAGATCTGATGTTTTTGCACTTTGGTAGGCCCTGAGCCTAGACATTGAATATTCTCATATCAATGATAAACCTTTAGACGTGAATTCTCATATCTTAGATCCTCATGGATTTTGTGAAAAAAAAAAAAACACCAAACAAAGCAATTTGATCCGACTTACTATTTTTTTTTTTTGGCAATTTTCCGGTCCCTAATGCATGATCAGAGCTGTTCACTGGGTTTGAGATCCACTATTTCCTCTTTTGAAAACTTTTGGGGTTTTAGAGCCCACTACATTGTACAGAATTTGATATAGATCCTTTCTGGATCTTTCTCTTTTTGCCTTATATTATTTACTGAGATGAAAATGGTGCTTCCAAACAACCATGATAATATGTTGTATGTATTTAACTTTTATATGCGCAAAATTACATATGTAAAGAGATGAAAATGGTGCTTCCAAACAACCATGATAATATGTTGTATGTATTTAACTTTTATATGCGCAAAATTACATATGTAAATTTTATTTTCATATTCCATGCGTAACATACAAATATGAAATAACTATCAAGTGTTTTGTGTGTATATGGGATTTCCCTAATACTTTCTTTAATATGTTAATTGTTATGGCTTGAAAAATTGCTGTGGATTCCTCAAGTGTTTTAATAATAATAATAATTATTATTATTTTTTGATTGGTAATTTTGAAAATGCATTAGAAAGGAGTACATAGTTGAAAAGAAACAGGACCACAACATAGTGTTCCGGTATAAGAGTTCTATACCAGACACCCACCACACCTACGTTACAAAAGCACTTAAATTACATGAATGGTCAACCCCTTGTTTAGCTAAGCAATCTACGAAACCATTTGCGGACCTACTTATATGATGAAAAGACACCTGAGATTTTGAAGAAAGGTGACAAATCTCTTTGAAATAAAACTGCATCTTCCAAGGGCCCTTAAAAGAATTCACCCAAGATATGGCATTAGATGAATCACTCTCCACTATAAGATAATTCTGTAATGAGAAAGTAAAAATGTGAAGAGCTTCCAGAATAGAAAGGACTTCGGCTTCATAAGAGTCTTTGATTCCAACATGCTAGTAGAACATGTACAACACTTTGCCTTTGTGATTTCTCAATGCACCCCCAATACCAGCTAACCCCAGTTTACTTTGAGCTGCCCCATCCACATTAAACTTTAGGACTCCTATTGGGGGAGAACACCAAGAAACTTTCTTTTTCTTCTTTGAAATGCCCATAGTTAAACAAACCCTCCAATTATGCATAATATCATTTATCTTAAGGTTTGCAAATCTAACACAAGCCCATTTTGCAATCCTCAAAACCATAGTCTGAATAATAGTTCCCACTACTAAAGACACGGTCATTCCTCTCTTTCCAAATAGACCACAAAACCGAATAGGGAATGAGTCTCCATAGCAACAGTCCGCACCCAACGAGAGGACAACTCCTCCAGGCTTCGAACAACCCCGCTAGAGAACTTGGGAGGCACCATTCCACGCCGTATTCTTTAAGGAATGCCCCCAAATAGTCGAAGCCATCTCGTAGTGAATAAATAAATGATCCATTGACTCCCTCTTCCTCTTGCAAAGGCAACATATATCTGAAATAGATTCACTCAGCAACCCCCTTCTTAAATTGTCTGCTGTTGAGATTTTTCCAGATATAGCTAACCAACAAAAAGCTTCCACCCTTGGAGGAGCAAGACCCATCCAAACCAAAGCACAAGAACGCTCCTCACCAATAGGGTCTAACTCCCTATAGAAAGACTTGGAAGAAAATAATCCCGAACAGTCCGGCTTCCAAATGCAACAATCTACTACATCCCTACATAAAAAGATGTTAGAAAGAAGACTCTACCAACTCTGATTGATGTAGAGCCCTTCTGACACCCACATCCCATGATACATTATCCCCAACCCAACAATAACAATCTTTGACAGATGACTCTTTATTAGCAACAACCCTAAACACTCTTGGGAACAAACGACACAACGGACCAACCCCCATCCAATCATCTAACCAAAACCGAATATCACTCCCTTCCCCCACCTTAAAAGCCAGACTCTTGTCAAACACTTCCCCTTTACTATTTGACACATCCTCAAAACTCAAAATGACTGCCCAAATCCCAGACAACCTATACCTAGGGACTCTTTAATTATGTGGAGATCGTCCTTCATTCCCATCTTATGGGTCATTTGGAAGGAATGTAATGATCCGTGTGAGGGGAGCCCTTAAATGAAGTGTTCTAGGCTGATGAGGTACCGTATACTGTTGCTTCTTGGCTCACAATCCTTCCCCAATTCCAAGATATCCCCATAACAACCATAATGATGAGCTAGAATGAATGAGGTGGCAAGTTTCTTTGACATCCCATCCCAGCTTGCCCAGATGGTCCCCTCCTCCATTAGGAACTTTTAAGGTGAATTTTGATGGGAGCATGCTGGCAATCCAAGTATAGGAGGAGTTTTCCAGTGACAGTTCAATAGCGACCATCATTTCTTTCTCAGGCCCAGCTGGTTTTTATTCTGTCATTAAGACGGAATTATTGGCTTTGAGGAATGAGGACTGTTTCGAGGAAGCAGATCAACTTGATTTTCAGAAGATAATGCTGAAAGGTGATTCTTTACGTGCTATTCGATGGGCTTAGGGCTATGTTCACCTAGTGGAGCTCTGTAGATGTGGTTGAAGAGGTGAAGGATTTGGTGAGATTTGTTGATGCCTCTTTCTTTCATGTCAATTGTCAAGTGTAGCTCAAACATGGCGACAGATCTTCTAGTGAAGGAGGGTTGGATGTGTCAATTGTTTTGTGTATTTTGGTCACCGACCGGTGTTATCCCAAAACTAACAAGAAAAAAGGAAAAAGAAAAGAAAAGAATTTGAGACAATATTCATTGTTGTGTTCTAGGAAGCACGGACACCTCTTTAGGGTCGGCGTGTCAGTGTCCGACACGTGTTGGACACGGACCCCAGACACGCTGGGGACACGTTGGCTGTTTTAGTTGGAGAAAAGAATTAAAATTATAATAAAGAAAAGAGAAGGGGGCTGTTTGTAAAAAAATCTCTTTTAGTTGGAAGAAAAAAAAGGAAGATAAGGCAAAGGCTAGGGCTTTAAATTAGGGCCTAAATGTTTTTTGTATTTTTGGAATGGACGGGAAATTGATGATCCTCCCTTTTCTTTGTATGGATTTTATGGAACTATGGATATTTCATGTTTAATGATTATGAATTATGTTTCAGTTTTGTATTGCTATTTGATAATTTGATATGTTTGTTAGTTGGTACAGTGGTACACTGGTACTTGAATTTTTATTTATTTGATTGCTAATTTGATTACAAAGTTAAAATGATACCATCTTTTAGTATATGATTAGATATATTATTATTATTAAATATTAATGTGTCCCCGACATGTCCGTGTCCTACTTTTTTGAGACATGCCGTGTCGGCGTGTCCGTTTCATGTTGTGTCTATGTTTCTTTGGTTGTGTTGGTCACCAACCAGTGTTATCCCAAAACTAACCCTAAAAGCAATAGCCAACAATGTGTCCGTCACTGACCAGCATTCATCCCAAAACTAAATCCAAAAAGAAAAAAAAAAAAAGTTAAAAAGTTTGACCATATCCAACGATGTGTTAGTCACCAGCAACAGGTATTCATCCAAAAAAAAAAAAGGAAAAAATAAAAAATAAAATACACACAATCTCAATAGTCGATACTTCCAAACATGAATGAAAACTAGGGATAACACCTTGTTACATAAATGAACTGGTTCTTGGCGTATGTGGAGGTGAACTAAACTTCTTTCATCCATAGGAAACACACTAACCCATCTTGATAGGATCTTCATTCTTCACTCCACAACATGTGCAAAGCCAAGAATGAAATCCTAAGTTCTGGACCTTGATGACAAGAGAGTACAAAGGCTCTAAAGTCTTAACCCTTATCAGCACTTGTTCCTAGCTAGGTAGAATCCATTGGGGCTAACATCAGCATGGACTTAAAACAAAAAATGCATTACTGACCATGCCCTTGATCTTTTGGTTGTTTCTTGACAGAGCTGCCAGCGGGGGTGGGAGTCAAGTCCTTGGATCATGGGCTTTGAGACCATGAAGTAATTTGTTCAATAGTGCCCGTCAGCTAGGTCTTTGAGATTTTATTGCTCAATTTTTACCATGAGACAAAATTACCCCTTCAGTGAGGGGAAAAAATGTAAATTTACATTTTATGAATAAGACAACATGGTAGTGTAGAGGAGAATCATAATTAGAGTTCTTAAACACTTGTCCTTCTATCTTCCATCTGTCTTCTCCATTTCCACAGAATAGATAGGTCTAGGCCTGACAGATGGCAAGCATCTTAGTATGCTCGTTAGATCTCTAGAATGGTTTCTTCATTTGATCTATCTTTCGATCTTCCGCTCATAGATCAAAGCCCTTGGACGGATACAATTCTTTCTCTATTCATTACTTAAATTTTATTGTTAATCCAAATTCTTATCTTAAAGTGTTAGTGGAAAGCCATGGCGAAAGAGTTACTTGCATTAGAGGTCAATGGAATTTGAAATCTTCTTCATATGCCTGCAAATATCTTTATCCTTGGGATCAAGTGGGTGTATTCAATCAAAGTCAAGTCTAATGACACTCGATAATGATACAAGGCTCGACTAGGAGTGCAAGGTGTACATTATGAAAAAAAAAAACATTTGATCCTGTTGTCATGATTGTAACTGTTAGAATGTTATTCGTTGTTTTGGCCATTCAGAGGTGGCCCCCTTTCCAAATGGATGTCAAACATGCCTTCCTATATGGCAATTTGTAAGAGAGTATTTATGCCCCCTCTTGGTTTTTGCCATGCACCCCAAACCGGATTCCCTACAGAGCATGGAAGTCCAAATCTCAGGGCATGATCATTTGAAAAATTTCTGTCACCAGGATCGTAGTTCGCATTGTGAGGATATTTAACATCACATCATTAACCAATTTAACAAAATGTGGAAGCTGTAAATGTAAATCTCCAGATGGTTTATCCATCATGATTTAGAGCTAAGCAGGTCATCAAATCTACCACAATATTCAAGTTGTACAGAGAAATATAAGTGTTTTAGTTACAACCCAACCATAGCATTGCACTAATAAGTCTATGAAAGAAACTCTAAACAAGGTCTAAGTCCCAAGTAGTTAAAGGCTCTCATGTGCAGCCAAGACGGCACTATACTATGTCATCTGCGCTCCATTCCCACTACTCCTCATGCGGTGCCTCAGGGATTGCTTCACTTTCCAGGATAGAGGAAGGGGATCCAATGCCTACAGCATCAAGTGAACGAACATCAAGTTTGGATAAATCCGATAAAATACAATATACAAGTAATAGTATGGCTGTATCAAATAGAATATAGTACAATGAAAATGATTAAATGATCAACAAAGATAGAGGTATGAGGTAATTAAGCATGAATAAGATACTATCAAGAATCAAGATGATGAATGGTAATCTACAACAAAATAAACATCCTAGCAAAATAGGCAAATCCACATAAGCTAAATCACCACGGGGTATTATGTCGTAGCCCTCCCCTACTTGAACTAAGTCGTGGTAGGGATGCACGAGTTAACAAGTCCGGCCAAAACTAAAGTTGCATGCGAAAAGCCTGGCCAAAGTTGGTACCTAACGCATCGAAGTAGTAGCCAGTGGCGTACATCCACCTCACATTGCATGGGAAATGCATGGCCAAAGTTGGTACTCAAAGTGTCGAAGTAGTAGCCAGTGGCGTACGTCCAACTCAAAAACAATCTGTAGATTGTAAAATAATAAGTAGTCTAGCCATAGCTGATCCAGTCTGTGATTGACGCAAATAGCCGAGTGGTGCCTAACTTGAAGAATCACAATAATCAGTGTCTGGCCAGGCTCCCTCTCGCGTGAGCAAAATAACCATCAAGTAGGGAAACTACTCCAAAGTCACCAAATCCATCCAAAACAAAGGTATCAATATTCCAAAGTCATTTCCAAAAGTAGTCCCTTCCAAACAAGCCACTGAATAGCCACCTAACCGTAGACACAGGTCATCTACATCTAACATCAAATACAAGTATAGATGCTAGGTCCACTCTAAGTCTTTAACATATTAATATTATCCATAATATTAAGACAACAAATGACAAAGGATAAATGCACAAGTCATGTAATAAGAGGTCAATCGAATATGCAAGACAATATCGATTATTAAGTACAGGTCAAAGGACAAATCAAAGTAGCCAATCCTGGGTCAATAGTTGCCGTTCAGGTGTGGACACTAAGCCAATCAACACAATGGACTAATGGGGTTCCGGATGCCATAAATATTAATCTTGGTGCTTTGATGGTCAAGGGCATCCAAAGGTCCCACATTCAGCATCCTCTGTACTTGACTTTTCTTCTTGACACATCACTTCGAACAACTCGTAAGCGAATGCTAAGCTCACTCATCCGCTTACTCAAGGTCACATATTCTAAGGTCAATGGATAGGTGTAAAGGTCCCACACATAGTCCAAAGATCCAAATTCTACACTATGGAAAACCTAGGCTTACGGTTAGCCAGAGGTCAGCCAGAGGTCAGTCAAGGCTTGCCGCGAGTGTGCAATGATTACCTTTACGACTAGCCGTGGGTAGCCCTATGGCTAGCCTTAAGGTAGCCATAGAACAAAACCCTAAAGTTGCATTGTTCTAGAATTGTAACAGTAGTACATTCATGGTTAGCTACCTAGAAGCTTATGGCAAGCCGTAAATGATTTGGTTCGAATCTGTGGGAAATGATCTTCCCTTCCACTCAAACATCGGGAATACATCAATTAAGGCATTCCAAACCCTCTACCATCATCAAATTACCTAGATCTAAGGCCATCCATCTCAGAGGGGTTCCAAATTGCATGCATTAGATTCAATTACATCAAAAGAGCTTAGAATTGGGATCTAGAGCAATTTATTAGATCTAGAGTAATTCCACTGCAATAATTAAAAAATTTAACATGCTTGCTATTTAACTCATATATTAGCACTTGCCTTGATTTGAATTTGGGGGAAAACACCTCAATAGCCATGATCCCAAGCCAAAACTCCTACAAACAACTCAAATCTCCCAATCCACCTAGATCTAGGGATCCTACACGTAAATCCAAGGCAGAAAAGGGATTAAGGAATGAATTCTACAATAGATTTCAAAGGAAAAGCTATAAGGAAGTTAGGGTTCGAAATTCACCTCAATTAAGGAAAAGAGAAGGAAATCCAATGAGAGATGAGGAAGGAGATGATGGGGATCGCGATCTACAAGAGTGGCCACAACGAGGAAGGAAGATCTTGTTGCTTGAAGTGATGAGAGAGAGAGAGAGAGAGAGAGAGAGAGAGAGGAACTATAGGAATTTAGAGATGGTTGGTTTTTTTTTGTAAAGAACGAAAGTGAAAATTACCAGAATGCCCTTATTACTAAAAGGGTCAAAGAAGGCTTCCTAAGGGTATTTCTTGGTTTCCAAAAGATCTCATCCCTTCTCCAAGGACTTCTACTACAGCAATCTCTACACCAAAGGGTCCACTGCTAAATTTCTAAAATTACATCTCCCCGTCACAATCTCCCAAAATCACAAACAACTTCTCCTCAATACCCAACTGGGTCCAAAAGCTGCCAAAACACTTAAATAGGGATGGTAATGCCTAAACCTAGTTAATTAAATTATCATCTAATTACCACTAACAGCCATTAAGTACCATTATTACTATTAATAAGCACTGGGACCTTACAGTTTCTCTTGGAAACCTGGACTATTTTGTTAGCTCAGGAAATCTCTCTATGGTTTGGAACTGGCTTATTGGGTGTGGTTTGAAAAATTCAAACAACTATTCTCAAGGCCAATCTTATACAAATCTTTTTCTATTTTGATGAATTTTTATACATGGTCAAATGATTGTTCTCTTTCTATCCCACAATTCACGAGGACATGTCTTTCTTCTTTTTTAACTGTTCATGGGGACAACTCTGTCAGTCTGTTGGTGTCAAGAAAGTCAAGGAACATTTGATGTGTGCATTCAAGATGAAAGATCAATGCCTGTTCACTTATTTTTGGGACTCGAAGTAAACATGACATGTGCGAGGTTATTTTTTAATCAATGAAAATATAGAGGATCCAAGATCCTTACCACATTGTAGTGAATTTTGTTTTGTGAATACCTCAATGGAACTAAATATCAAGTTCTTTAAAGATTAACTCTGTTGATTATGAGACCCAACTCTGTAACGTTGTCCTGTTGGAAGCGTAATATATTTGACTATGACAGACCTTTATATTGCTTATGCAGTACATACTATGACTCGCATTGTTTTGACTCTCAGCTGCCTCACCTCACTACAGTTCAAGTATTACATGGTATCTTCATCGGTCTACAAATCAAGGCCTATTACATTCGTCTGTCTTATCTTCAACTACCTGTGTATATTGATGCTCATTTGGCAGGTTGCCTTGACTCCAGCCACTCAACTACATGATTGCACATGTGCTTAGGCTCTGTTCATTGCAAAACGCAATACGTTAATTCCAAATCTTTTGCTGATTCTGCTAGTAAATTTATCTTGTCGTATGTTCTTGATCGTGCTGCACCATTACATTCTGATAATACTTTGTGGTGTTCAAATAACATCCAATTTGGTGTTTTATGAGTGTACCGAGCATATTGAAATTGATTGTCACTTCATTCTTTAGTAGTATTCAATCAGAGATATAAGTCTCCTGCAAGTCTTCTCCATACAAACTTGTAGATATCTTTATCGAATCGAGTGACCATGTCTCAACAAGAATCTCCTCCCCACCAGTTTGAGGGGGAGTGTAGAGAATTACCAGACAGAGATGAGAGAACTCTTGTAGGACAGTATCATAGAGTGCTGGTTATGTATTTGGGTGATCCTTAGTGGTACCATACATGTACTTCATCTCTAAGGCAATTCAAAGGATAGATCTTGATTATATGATACTGTTAAATAGAGGGATTATTATAAGCTGTATGCATTGACCTCATTCTGTGGTGTGAATACTTTCTCACAGGCATGCGTCGTTTCTTTTATATCTTGGAATCTTTTCCAGATCTGTCATGGGAACTTACCGCTAAGAAGAGATGAGTGGAGATAGGAGAAGTAGAAATCACAAACCTCACCCAGGTAGATGGGATAAAGTTTAGGAGGTGGTGGCGATGAACTTATGATGATATAAAATCACAAAACTGACCCCAGGTAGATGGGATAATGGGTAATGACGATGATGGCGATATATTATAAAACTACAATGACATTGAATATATGGTAGGTTATGAAATTCATGTTATAAATGCCTGCCATAAATAAAGTAGTGTACATTTCTAGAAGTAAATTAGAATTATATAATCTGGTACCTGTTTAGGATGCCAGTCAAACAGAATAACTTTTCAAAAGCAAAGTCTTCATCATTAGTGCATGCAACTGTAATTTTACAGTTATATACACCAACTTTTGTTCATGTCTTCTTATTTATTTATTTATTTTTGCCTTTCCTTCTGACCTATATTACTGAAAGGATCTACTTATTGAAACGAACTGTATGCATCTTTTCATTGACATAGAATCTATATGTATTGATTGATTTAAGCTTGCTATGTTCATGATCCTTTAGGCTGGGACTGTTTTAAATGCCAAGGATGCAAGAAAAGCCATTCAAGCTGGGGCCAAGTTTCTTATGAGTCCTGTTTCTGTCAAGGTATGTGCTAGCAATTTTGACAGTAGTTAAACCCCCACCTCCTCCTTCTTCTGTGTGCAGTTAGGTATTGTCCTAGACTGTTGGTCAGCGAGTTAGGGACACCAATGCCCACCTGCAGGAGGCGAGAGTACGTGGATTCAAGTGTCTTCTAAAGGAAAAAAAAGTTATGATTTAATTGTATTTGAAAAATAAAAACAGTTCCCAGCAAAAAAATAAAAGTAAAAAAAAATAAAAACAGTTATATATTATAATAAATATAAATATGGCGGGTGAAAATAGACAGCACAAGTTTTGGGAACTTTTGACATGCCTTTCTTACAGTCAACATATTTACTGATGAAATTATTTACAAGTCATAATTCACAGGTTTGAGTTGTAAATGGTGCAAATAAGTTGAGAAAAATGTCATGCTATGGCCAATAGGGGTGTACACGGATTGGATTGGTGCGGATTGGGCCAAATCCGTCACCAATCCATTACCTACGGATTGATGGATTTGGAATCCGTCATCAATTTGTGATTGTTAAAAACCGATCCGATCCGATCCGTGGAGGACCGGATCAAATTGGATTAATCCGTTCAATCTAATGTTAAAAGAAAGATATCAAACATGTTGTAAAAAATTTCATATTTGACCCCTTAAATTTTTTTTCTTATTTTATATTTAGACATCTTAACTTATATTTAGACCCCTTAATTTTTTTTAATTTATATTTAATGTCAACGGATCGGATTGGATTGAATCTGCGGTTTGAGGGTGAAATCCGTCACCGATCCGTTGCTAACGGATTACAAGATTTTCAATCCGTCACCAATCCGTTTACCTTCGAATCGGTTAAAAATCCGCGGATCGGATCGGTTTTACGAACCGGTGGATTTTTTTGCACCCCTAATGGCCAAATAACTTCTTTTACTTCTATGATGAGGAAGGAAGATCTGGAGTCTGAAGATTATACATCAGGCCTAAACCCGTATGTGCAGGTTTCGTCATTCCAGGAGGTGCAACTTCTGTAAGCGAATGTGGTATGGTTGGATACCGTCCACAGGTTGGGATCCGCTGGAGCATAATGATTATGCATCTGGGGATTGGATTTCCAAGTCTAGGCAGTAGTTACTCTATATATTTGGGTTTTTTGGTTTATTACCTTTGTTTTTATGCTATTTTCATGAGAACTTAGGTTTTGGGGGTAGACAAGAGCACGTGGCACAGTGGAAGGTGCTCACTGTTGCAACCTTGAAGTTGTGGGGCGATTTGGTTAATATTTCCAATTCAAAACGCTCCCCCCACACAACCCTTCTTTCAAAAAATAAAATAAAATAAAAATAAATAAATAAATAAATAAATAAAAGAACAACTACTTAGGTTTGGGGGTATATTAGTTACTTCATGTTGCTTTGCTTTTATGTTAATTGAATTTTGGCTAACTTCTTAGGTTATGGGGTATATTATATATATATATATATTTTATGTTGAATTGATTATTTTATGGCTGCGCTAAACAATTTGTTACTGTTTAGCGTTAGATCAATAGCATTGATGATTTCTAGGGCTGCAAACTACATTTTCATTCAATACATTTATATGCAATTAGATGCCAGTTGACCAGCAGTTCTGGGCATGTTCTCTATCAAAATATAATGAATGCCTCCAGTGTGAGTGATCATCCCCTTTTATGAAGTAAATTAGCTTGATTTATGCCCAAGGTTTTCTACCTCATTGCCTGATTTTAGTAGAAGTACTCTCCAACAGATTATGAAAAATTTCCCTCTTATTTTCTCTAATCTGCTGATCAATGAGGTGCCTTTGTTGAAGGATGACACATTCTGTTTTTCCCCTTCAAATTGTGGAATCTTCGATGAACATTTGATTTAGTTGTAATATTTTACAGTGATGAAGAACATGTACTTTGATTCAAATGAAGAAATCTCTGAAAATCTATATTTAAGCATTTTGCCTTGTGGACGAGTCAGTATATGAACCTTTGGCTCACTTGTATGGATGCTATTATGGCACTGCATTTCTCAATGAGAAGTTTAATTTGATCCCTTGACACTACAATAATTTTCAAATATGTGGCTGTCCTGCCTGTCCTTGCACAGGGGTGCATGACAGTGAATTAGACGAGAAGTAGGGAGCCCTTGTGCTTTTGGGTTATATCATACTGGATATGGGTTTTCATTGATTATTACTAAAATGTGACCCTCTGCAGAAGTTATTTCACAAGCAGTAGCGCTTAAAATCAGAATGAACTATATTGATAATTAATTTTGAGAAGACTATTCAATCTCATTGCTACAATATTCTATCCAAAGAATTCAAGTGTCAATTGAAGCTATGTACTGCAATAATTTGCATAAAGACTAGACTGAATAGTTTCTTTGCATCATGAGATCCTGGCTTTTCATTAGACAGGCACTTTATGAATGTTTTCTTTCCCAAACATCAGAATGGTTGGCTCATCCTGTGAATCTGTTGTTTGCTAAACACTGATCATTTATCTTTTTGTAACCAACCAATTTTCTCATAAATTTATAACATATGTTTGCCAGATTGGCTGATTGACGTGTCATGAGAACCTCTTTTGTCTGTGTGAATATCTTGAGCATTTTTCATTTCTAAAATGTTGGATAATGTCAATATAAGAATGGTCTATGGTTGCAGTTGTTGATGTATATTTAATGCATTGTGGCTGATAGGAAATTTTGGATGATCCATTATGCAGCAGTGAAGTTCTCTATATTCCTGGAGTAATGACCCCGACAGAAGTAGGGATCAATTTTTTCTTTTATTGTGATGTTGTAATGTAATTTTTCCTTTTCAATAAACAATGACAACAATTCATTTGAATTAACTGATTTTTCTTTTATGATGGTGACTGCAAATCTTAGTGTTTTCAATTGAAGTTCTCGACCGTTTTATTTTAATGGAAACATAGATTTCCTCTCCCTAATCCTTCACTCAAGCCAGTTGCTTTAATGATTTCTACAGGTAATGAATGCATATAATGCTGGTGCAAAAATAGTCAAGGTGAGTCATTTATTTTAATATTGCCTGAAAATTGGATTTAATATGCAGAAAAAGTAGTGTCAGAAAGTTATGCATGTGCCTTCTCCTGTGTCGCACACCCAATTAATTGAAAGAATGAAGTTTTGTTTCTTTTCTCTTTTGTTGTTTGGTTGGTAGGTATAGTGTTCTTATGCTGATGCAATCTAAAGGGGAAAGCCCAATTGATGAAGGAACCAAATCAAGTCCCTAACCTTAAATCAACAGCACCTTAATCAACCAAGGAGAACTAGCAGAAAGCTTACCGAAATTGCTAATCCACCACCGATGAATCTTCAATCCTTGGGAGAATCCATTTCAAAACCAATAGGGGAAGAGAACTATTATCGAAGAGAGAAACCATATAAAAAGCATAGGGTTGGATGCCCCGTTACATAATGTCTTTTATAAGGTTCTTAACAAAAATCACAGCCCTAATCTACGTCTAAATCCATCAAGTATTCAAATAAGAAAGAACAAAAATATCCTTACTTCAATCCGTAATATTAAGCTTTCTAAAAGTCAAAGATTGCAAGAATCCAAAATGGGGAGATTGTGGTTGGGGTATTCGAAGGTTGCAAGAATTCAAATTACCCTAAGGGCACGTTTGGTAAAAAGAGTGGAATCCTCTACGTAGCAGATTCCTTTGTTCTCCTAGATCCAACACATCCTCAGAGAATTTGTGAAGAGGGTTCTAGGTTTGGTAAACATAGAGGATTCCTACCATCCATGGAATATGTGATCCAACAGTTAATGGTTTTTTGAAATCTTCTCAATATCCATGAACAATAAAGGGCCAAGCATTCGCCCTATAGCTGACCTTGGATTTCTAGAGAATTTGAACAGTTCGGATCTTGTAAATGGGGCCCACAGGAATAAAAAATTAATATTTTAGTCTAAACTTATTCATAAATATCTCAAAATTCGTGAAGGATCAGTGGCTGAAATTTGACTTAGTAGCCGTTTTTACCTTCTAATCATGATTACAAGTTCAGATCTTGATTGTGGGACCTAAAAGTTGGGTTCCAAAGCGAAAACGGTGACCTCTGTGTTACCAGTTCTGTAACTGTACAATGCTTCTCTAGTTTGTTGATTTGAAAATATGTTCAATGGCTAATCTGTTTTTGCTATTTTTCTCATGATTCATGATCAATCATGCTTCCAAATTTGACCTTGTAGGCATGTTAGGCCTTTTGAAGAGATCTAATGGTTTGGATTTTGGAAAAGGGACCCACAGAAGTCCAGGAATTGAGATCCAATGGTCTGGAGCTTTTTACGAATATCTCAAAATATAGGAAGGATTGACGGCTGATATTTGATCACATGGCCGTTTCGGGCCTTTTAAGCATGATTAATGGTTTGCATCTTAATTATGGGACCTAAAAAAATATAGGTTTCCAAACATAAAACCACACCCTAGATATTCATGCCATTGTTACTATTCATCTGCACTCTGTCACTATTCATCCACAATTCCACCAATGCGTGGATTTGCTAATCAGATGGGGGTGGTTTGACATTGAAAATATTTGGAAATAAAGAAGCAGGGACTCCTCGCTGCCATTTTCCGCGCGTAACCAAACATGGATTTTCCACGGGATCGTGGAAAAGCTTGAGGAATCCCCTCTACGGATGGTTCCAACTGTGCCCTAAAAGGCTTTGGGGATTGGGTGGGGGGATTTGGAGATTAAAAATTGGGCTTTGTTATCTAAATGGCAGTGGAGATTTGAGGAAGAGAGGGTGGCTCTTTGTTTGGTGAAAAAGTATGGGGAGGATAGGTCGGGGTGTGTGTTTAATTTGCCCCTAAGTAATGTCTGGTCTTTTGGGGTGCTATTTCTAGTGTGGGAAATGAGTCTAATATGCATGCGGCAATGGCAGTTTCGGGGGTGTGGGGTGGGTGGGTTGTTTCTTTGGCAAAGGGGGGTGTTACCTTGTTGGGGAAGGGAAGAGTCGGGAGAGTGCATTTTTTATTTGATGATTGGGCGGGGTTGGCTCTTTTGTGTCATCTTTTTCCTTGGGTGTTTAGGGTGGTGTCTGATAAAGAGGCTTCAGTGAGTGTTATAGCACGAGGGCTAATGTCCTCTCTTGGGTGTTGTCTTTCAGGAGAGGTCTGTGTTAGTTTAAGGAGCTCTAGCATGCCTAGTTGTCAAATGTCTTTTGCTAACATTTTTATATGTAGCAATGAGGAGGATGTACGCATTTGGAAACCTTCACCTTTTGAAATCTTTTCAGTGAAGAGGTTCTGTGCAGCTGTAGAGGGGTTTACTCATTCTGCTGCGGCTTTTGCTATAGCTTGGATGGGTCTAGCTCCATCTTGAGTGGATGCCTTTTGCTGGCTGGTGATTGCAGAGAGGGTTTCCACCGCTGACTTCTTGGGGAGAGGCGTGATGTTAGAGACTATTTCAGACACGTGTCTTGTGCAAGAGGAAAGAGGAGTCGCCTAATCACCTTTTTATACATTGTGATGCTGCCTCATACATTTGTAGCGATTGTTAGGAATCTCTAAACACAGATTTTTTTGGCTGCAATAAACAAGTTTTTGTCTTGCTTATGGTGGTTGAGTTGCCATAAAGTTTCTCTTGGTGCAAGATGCAAATATTAGCCTAGCCTTTACAGTTTCACAACGCCTTTACTAATTGGTGTTTTTTGAATTCTTTCTATTAGGTGTATCCAATCTCTGCATTAGGTGGTGCTCAATATATATCAGCAATTAAGAAACCATTTTCTCATGTTCCAATGGTTGCTTCCCAAGGAATAACAATAGGTGATAGTGATGCTGGAAATTGCACTCTTGTTCTAATATCACCTGAATATTTTCCTTCATTTTTGCATAATTTCCTAAGAGAAATAAGCATTATCATGGAATGGAGATATCTTTTGCCATTAGTTTTTAGTTTCTTGACAATTACATTCCCGGCCAAACATATGTATCTTTTAGTTTACTTGGATTGTCAATTTGTCACATGCATTGAGAACCTCACACAATATATGATCCTATCTATTCATTATTTTTTTTTCTTTTCTTTAGAATCGAACACACTGCTTTATTTTTGTTATTAACGGTTTGTTTGCTGGCCCTGAGTTGAGGTGTTAGGATTCTCTCAGCTGAGATTTTTGGTCCAAGTTGCTTTAGTAAGGGTACATCTATTGCAATCTAACATTGGTACAAGCAGGATGATGCAGATGGACCTCAGGCCACATATGTAGGGCCCAAGTAGATTTAGGAGTTTTTCTATTTATTTAATTGTTACTAGTTTTGTAATTAGGATTAGGTTTCCAATATAATTTAGTTTCCTAGTTTAATTCGGTTTCTTAGGGCTTAAGTTATGTTTTCCTATTTATATGGCATTGTAGAGAAGAATTTCTCAGACAGTTGATTAATAGAATTGTGGGTTTTCCAATTGAGGTGCATCCTTGTTTATCGTCTCTGCGCCCAGTTCAGCGTAGATTGTGCTTCGGCACTTCCATGCCCTAACTCTAGGGCCTCCATTAGTTAGTATTAGAGCGAAGATCCAAATTGCTCTGAGCGTATCCATCATTCGTCACCATCCATCCATCCTTGACACGCCCCACTGCCATCACGCCCATCCTAAAACTGTTACCATTGTTCACCTTCCCGGCCCTTCCCAATTGCAAAAAATATATATATATATATTTCGTCAAACCGTCTGCCCGAACCTCTGCCAATACCCTCAATCCAGGAACTCCTGCGCCAAAACCAACCCAAACACTCGAACCCCTTCCTTTGGTCAGACCCAAGCACCATCTCCATCTCAAATCCCTTCATCCTTTCTGTTTCTTGAAAACCCTACCCTTGCCAAACCCAGCCCTTCCCTTGTAAACCGAGACCCTCCCAGCCTTTACCGCAATACTACCAGCAACAACAGTTCGCCTGCCCTCTTCCACCAACCCAGCCCCACGAGGATCCCATTTCCGAGAGAAAAAAAAAACCAGAGAAGTAAGCAGAGAAGAAGTGTACCAGAGGAGAGAGAAAGGCGAGAGAAGAGATGCCTGGTAGTTGCACCTTCTGCTTTGTCCCCATCACCGTCGCCAAGCTCCGACCATCTGCACCATCTTCCACTGTCGAGGCCTCTGTTTGTTGCAGAGCCACCTTCAGTCATCGTCAGTGCTGCCACCATCCACCAACCACCATTTACATCGTTGTCGCTCGAGAGGAAGAAAGCTCCACTCTCTTCAGTCTCCTAGTCTCCTTCATAAAAAAAGAGCAGAGAAGAATAATAGGAAGCAGGCTGTCTCCTTGACTTTTGTCATCATCTTCCTCTCTCTCTCCACTGAGTTGAGAATGCAGCAAAACTAGAGGTTGGAGAAGTTTCTCTCTCCATCTCTGTTTTTTTTTTTTTCCGTTTACGTCCAAAATAGTAAGAGGACGATTCCTCTTTTCTTTTTGTTCTGAGTCTGCACAAAGCCTGAGAAAGAGGAAAGGCCTCACCTGTACATTCCTGTGACACGTAATGGGCTATCAGATAGGCCTGAGTTCAGGTCCAGGCAAACCCAGGTCAGGCGGAACAACCTGTTTTGAAGAATCCAGGCCAGATTTCCGTTGGGCCAAGTCTGCTAGGACAATCCAGGTTAGGGGGACCTGATTGCCAGTGAAGACCAGCAACAATACTGAGCGGACGTCATCTCTGCATCAGCAGAATTCAGTCAAGCAGCAGATTTGACCAAATCCAACGATCCACATTATTTCTGTGATTACAGAGCCACCAGAAGTCAGATTTGGAATCTGTTTTTGCCAGTGTATTCCTGGAGCACAGATCTAAAGAAAAGGCCAATCCATTCATACATCCAATATGAAATTTCATATCAGTAAATTCTACAATGCACTTCAAAAAGCCAAATATCCATTTAAATGGAATATGGTATGTTGAGATTGAAGACAATTTTCTGCAATTTCTTGATTTGAAACAAGAAGAATTGTCTGTTCTTGAACACTCTGACCAATTTTCAAGGCTCCAAGATGCATGTGGAATGGAGGATGATGAAGAACATGATTTCATTAGTTTTGTAAGAGGCTTGAGGCCGGATATAGTGGAGAGAATGACTGATTGCACGAACATTCATGAGGCATATTGGGAAGCAATTCTTGTGGAGCGGATGCTTAAAAGGTCTCCTCTGGAAAAAGTTACACCTCCATTGACAGTAGATCATGTTGAAAAACCAGTGGCAGAAGATATTCATACTGTGAAGCCAGAGCAAGACACTTCTATGGGTAATGGTGATATATAGGCGGCTAGAGAAGATGCATCAATTATTGAAATTCCCCACACTAATTCTCACATTGGTTTTGTGATCGGGGATCAACAATGGAAATTGGGAGATGAACAGCGGCTAGTCAGATATTGTGATTGGATGGTGCATATTTATCAATTGAAGCATCCAACGGTTCGCTCACACATCGGCTCAAATTATGGCTATCGATAGAAGTTATACTTGAAGCTGTGCCCACCCCAAAAACTACAGTTCAACCAATGAATCGGTAGTTTTTCCGATTGATCTTCGACTCAGGCGGACATTTACCGAACTGGAGGTCAAGTTCTTTCCAAGCAAGGGAGGATGATGCAGATGTTCCTCAGGCCACATGTGTAGGGCCCAAGTAGATTTAGGAATTTTAAATTATATGTCATTAGTTTCTACTTTTATTGTAATTAGGATTAGGTTTGCAATATAATTTAGTTTGATAGTTTAATTAGGTTTCTTGGGGCTTAAGTTATGTTTTCCTATTTATATGGTATTGTAGAGAAGAATTTCTCAGAGAATTGATTAATAGAATTGTGGGCTTTCCCATTGAGGTTCGTCCTCGTTTATCGTCTCTGCGCGCGCTTCGGTGTAGATTGTGCTTCGGCACTTCCATGCAAACCCTAACCCTAGGGCCTCCATCACCGGGGCAAACCCATGTACTGGGACCTGGGTGCGGTTGCCCCAGTTAGATTTGAAAAGTTCTCATAAGACCGGTGTGTGAGTACTTTATACTTAGGTTACCAAATATGTAGGTGTGTATACACACGCGCACACATATATATGTCAAAAACCATGTCTTTAAACCATGCTATAAGTGGAGATTATTGTAACTGGCATTGATTTTTCTACTGACTATAGTTCGCCCCACTCAAATGAAAATTCTAGGTCCACCACTGGGTAGAAGGTATTGAATAAAAAGAACATTAAATTTTCTTTTTTCATTAATATTATAATAAATGAAATTAATTAGAGAAGAAGATGGAGAGAGAGAGAGAGAGAGAGAGAGAGAGAGAGAGAGAGAGAGAGAGAGAGAGAGAGAACTCCAACTTATTTCATTCATTGATTTTTATATCAAATTAGAATGCCCCTTAGGCAATACAAAGTAACAAGTATGCCATTGCCTAAGTAACAAGTATGCCATCTCTAGTAAAAATCATCATCATCATCATCATCAAAGCCTTGTCCCAACTCTGTTGGGGTTAGCTACATGAATTCTTTTTTGCATTTCTAGTCTATCATGGGCCAAGAGAATTCATGTTGTCACATCTAAACAACATCACTAGGAAAAATAACAAATAAATAATTTTCTAATAGTAATAATGTGGATCTCCATTGCTTCCTCCTCAAGCTGGCACATAGGTGTTGATCATACCCAACTTGTCATGAACATGGCGGAACACTTAAAATACCAAGAGAAAGAGCTGGATTCTTCTCTTTCTGTAGGTTTTTCTCATGTGATTAGATTGGCTAATGGGCTGGCGGACTACTCTAACGTCGTCTCCTTGGGAGGTTGTTCTTGTGTAATTTTGTCTTGGGTATAAGTCTCTTATACTCGTGTTATTGTACTATGATGGTTTTTCAATATAATTTACCGTTACTTTTCAAAAAAAAAAAAAAAAAGAAAAAACTTCCAAGAGACATAGTAAAGACATCTGATGGTTCTTTGAATCTCTCTTACGATTTACAAAACAAAAATGATATACCAATAAAAGAAATATGATTTACATATAACCTTTAATTTTATTTATTTTTGGTATGATTTACAAATGACCCCTGAAGGCTCATTCTTCAGAATGAGTTGCAGTTAACTTCAATGTGTTAGATTCTGTCATGTAGAATTGGATTCTTAACAATATGAAGGTTGCCTGATTATCATCATATATACATGTAGGAAGCCTGATTGAAACTTCCAAATCAACTGAGACTTGATCCGTAGCATCTCACAAGCACCATGATTCGTCACTCTATACTCAGCCTCTGCTCTGACCTAGCCGTCAAATGTTGCTTTTATTTCCTGGTTAACTAGTTTGCAGCCCACAAAAGTTGGCACCCTACAGTTGACCTCCAATCCATTCAGCGACCTGCCCAATCACCAGTCAATGTCTTCGTACAAAATTTAATAGAGAATTGTTATGCGGATGTTGCTTATAGTAATCCTCACTGGAATGACATTTTTTTAACAGGTCGGCCTGTTCTTTATTAGAAATCTATTGTAACGGTCCCAATTTGGTTTTTATGATATATTGTAAGGGACCATAGGGGTTTATGTCTTTTGCTTGTAAAAGGGCAGTCTTGTGATTTTGGCCATTCATCCCTTTAATATAAACAAAGAGGCGGTTGTGTGCAAGTAAGATGCACTACTACTCTCTTCTTTCAGCCACAAGATTTCTGTCCTCCTTTCTTCTGCTCTCTCTTCTTGTAAAACCCTATCTTCCTCCTCTCTGTTCTCATACTTCTCTCTAAAATTCAATTGGCTTGATATGTAGGCCCATGGGCCTGGCCAGGCCTAAATCTGTGCCCCAGTGACAAATGGGCTGGGCTTGAACATTGAAAAGACCCGAGCCCGATCTGAGCACCACCCAATGACACTCTTCTCATCCCATGAATGCATCTATTAGCAACCAGTGTGGATGCTGTTTAAACAGCTTAACTAAAATTGACACTATTTTCTGTGGGAAATCTATAATATCATTTTCCTTTCTGCAGATTTATTAGAAACCTACATTATCCAAGGCGCATCGGCAGTTGTATTATCTGATGCTATATTTAGCAAAGAAGCAATGAATCAAAGTAATTTTGATGCAATACAACAACTTGCTTATCTGTCTGCTCTCCGTGGTGGTGAAGCTGTAGAAAGGTGAGGGTTCGTGACTTGTTTTTGTTTTTCTTCTCTCTTGTTTTGATGAATCAAAGTTTATCAATTATCACTTAAGACTCATTATGTCGGTGTCCATTATTGAGTATCAAATCCTGAGCAATTAACTTCATACACTGGGTTCGCAATGCAGGAAAAGAGGGAAGAATCATTTGCATGGTGTGTAGTGAAGATTTTTTCATTATTATTATTTCACCACAAAAGTACACAGAACAAAGTGGAGATGCAGTGCAGTCTGGGGGCGATGTTGATCAAAGACCTACTTCAGCGCTATCGAAACCGTGTTTAGTTACAACTGCTACTACAACTAACGTTATAATTGGCTCGGCTTGCATCATATTTTTGCATTTTTAAGTTGTCAATTTTCTTTTTGCTTTTTTTTTTTTTAAATGGAATCTGTCAACTTTTTTTTTGGGAAATTACATAATTATATTTCAAATCAACCATAGTTCAAAAGGTAAGGTGTTCTTGAGTGAGTGAATATTTGATTCATGAATTATCAAATGATGCATAAACTATATTGGTGTTGGTATTATGAGTAATTGTTTTACCTATGTTTTTAAGGCAGCATTACTACTACTCATCCCTGACACCCACCAGATGACTCTTGAAGCGAAACACATTGGTAGATATCATAGCTGTTACTATCTTTCAATTTTGTAGAAATTTAGTATGGCAGTGTAGCAGTGTTATAATTCTCTGTCCTGTGTTGTAAAAAAAAGTGCATTGGTGAGAGATTTATCATTTATAGTAGTACAAAGGAGGAGGAAAAGGAAGGTTTCTTTTTCGTTTTGGGGTGGGGGTGGGGGTGGGTGGTGTTATTGATAGACTCTTATGGCTTGTTTGGTTGCAAGCATGCCCGACGAGCTTTCTCTCGGCTATAATTTTTGACAACATTAAAAGTTCTTGTCTCCCTGTAATTCCAAATGACAGTTTTTACATGTAGAATTCTTAGATAGCCACTTTTTGGAATGCTACTCAGCCATTGGCATTCTAGAAATCCACTTGGGGGGACATCATTTAGAATGCTTGCAACCAAACGAGCCTTTAAGCTTTAGCTGCTATGTAACTGGGACTTGGTACTTCACTTCAGGTCATTTGTATGGTTCTGGAAAGGATACATGTAGGACCCTCTAAATGAATGCCAATCTTATGGGGATGGGGGATGACAAGGATGTTGTGGATTTGGAGTGGCCCAAATATCAACCATGTAAAATTTATCCTGACCCTCAAAAGTTTAGAGCCTCCTGGTCTGGTTTTACAAGTGCAAATCTTGTGTTCAAGTTTAATGGTAGATAATGGGCCACTCACTGTCAACTTGGTGTGATCCAATTCATGGCTTTTTTTTTTTGTGCGTGTGCATGTGGAGGGGGAGTAGGGCTTCGTAACTGTGAGGGTCTGATAGATCATAGGTGGCCCATTATACAAACTGGCATTGATGTTGGTCTTATTCCACATGTATCTAGCTTTAGTTTATCATTTCACTAGTATAGTTGTCGTTTATGAGAAAATGCTCAAATCTAAATTTCCTTGATTGTTGATTTTCAACAGATTATTTGACATGTATAGTCCATCTCCATTCCATTCTCCGAATCTACAGATGCACCGAGTCGGAGGAGTTGATGCATATGAATGTGTGCTTGTGGTTGATATGGTACTTAGCTTTCTGTTCTTGTTTAATATCAGCAGATTCATGTATGTAAGATTCTGTCTTTTGGATATTCATGCACTGGAAAATGAAGCATTATTGAATGTTGGGAATTATATAGCTTTTAATTCTGAAAATCATGCATTCCAATAACATGAAATCATTGTGAATACAGTCAAAACTTAACTGCTTTGATATCTTCAAATAGTTATTAAGATATTTATGTTCTTTCCATTGAACAAAAAATGATAGAAACCCATGACACCAGCGAGTTGGATGCCTTGGGTTTGTTCATGCTTTAGCTGTTGCCAGCGCTGATGACACAGGATCATTTCTAGTTTATAACTACGCTCCTCTTTTGATTTCTTCTCTCATAATCTCTATTTATGAAATATGTTATAGTCATACCAAGAAACAGATATTTCCAGTAGGGGCAGTTCAATCATAAGGTGGGTCATTCATATGAGAGAAATGGACCAACATTCATGAGTGGATCTTATTGGGCCAGCAGAGCATGTGCACAGTAGGCCTCGCCTGACATTTGAGTTTGGGTCTTGAGCTCAAGGAGTGACACTCCAATGGTGCCCACCTGTTGAAAATCCAAGCCACTTAAAATAAAATCCCTTCATGCGTGGGTGTCTGCTGATTTTAACCCCAATAGGAGTTGGTCCTACCGTAGAGTGACTGTTTGATGAAGACTGATACTGAATGATGCATAAGATTGTGTTCATCACATTTTTTTTTTAATCAAATGGTCAATCTTATGATGGGATTGACTACAGAGAATGTTTATTTTTTAGCAACTTGAAATTTCAGTAGGTAGGCTCCACACCCACCGTGGAGTCTGACTCCTTCAACTCAGAATTAGCCTCAGAGGATCCATTGTGCTGACATTGGGCTTGACCTCATGGAGTGTGCCATGTT
This sequence comes from Persea americana, assembly GCA_029852735.1. Classification (NCBI taxonomy): domain Eukaryota; kingdom Viridiplantae; phylum Streptophyta; class Magnoliopsida; order Laurales; family Lauraceae; genus Persea; species Persea americana. The sequence goes on from CM056811.1 coordinate 21,872,082, forward strand.
GGCACTTGTTACAGTACACTATATAGTTGCTTCTTGAAGGAATATTCCCTTCAATGATGTACAATTCTTAATGTGTCAAGTCAAGTACAAACTGCTGTAAAATTTTTTCACAGGTGCCGCTGGTAATTGTGGTGATGAAGATGATGATAACGAGGTGAGATTTTTTTTTCCTGAAATTTGAATTTCTTTCTGACATATCAGGGTGCTATTGTTTGACAGAGGCGGCTCTAGGTTTGCTTGGGATCTGTCAACTTGCTCTGATGATTGATGATTCTAAGCTTGGCTTAAGGCCTTGCAAAGTGGGCAATTCAATCAAAACTGTGATGCAGGTCCTAGGGTAAGGGCTTACATGGAAGTGCCGAAGCACATGTCCGCACACACTATATGAGATCTTCATAGAGATTTCAACACGAGGACGCACCTCAATGGATTAAACACTCACTCAAAATTCTATTAATTATCAAAGTTTGCGAATCTTAAGAATTCCTTAATAGAGAATTTATGAATTCTCCGAGAGTGGAGGAATTCTTGAACTCCCCTTAAGGGTGAAGCACTTGAAAATGCCAAGAAGGCTAGAACTTGGAGAATTCTAAATAGCATTTGGGACTTTTCAGGTAGTTGAATCTCAAAATTCTTGTGGAGAAACAGGGCATCTAGAAATGTGGGACAACCCCCACACATCATGGTCAAGAAGTCTCAACAGAACGGGTTGTGTTCCACTAAAAGAATAGGCCCTAGGGGGCATACACAAAAATCTCTTGGTTCAAAATTTCTAAACTTGGTCAAATTCAATGTAAAAACTAGGATGGGGGCATTTGTCTTCTCATTTAGCTCCTTCCATGAGGATATTTTGGTCATGAGAAAATTACCGAAAAATCACCTTAGATGTCTGGGGCACTAAAAAGGGCCTCATAGTTTCTCTGTAACAGTAAAAAGGCCTCCCTCCAATTTTCTCTTTTGTTTGTTTGATTGGGCGATGATATCGGTGCTTGTCTCTTCTTCTTCCTCCATTAAAATGAGCAACGACATTGTCACTCAGACAAAAGTGAAAAATACGGAATGGTCTTTACTGTTATAGAGAGACTATGACATCTAAGATTATTTTTCGGGTAATTTACGCATTGGTCTTCCTGCCTCCAATTGTAGGTTTGGATGAGCCTCTTACTCATGCTTGGTGAGGTAGTGGAACTACATAATGGAGCTCACATATTAAAAACTCAAATTGCTTAAAATGAATATTCTCCACTTAAGTGGGATATCCTCGCAACCTTTACCTCAATAGGAGTTGATTCCATTGTAAGATTAAGTATATAATTAATGGGGATCACTCAGGTGTGCAAACATGCATACCTTATTGTGCGCGGGATTCACAGCCGATGTTGGGACATGTGTCATTACGTCCCATCCAATGGTCGGTAGTGCCTTGAGACGTGCTCATTCACACACTTGAGCGAGTCCGGTATTTAATAATGTATGCTCAATCTTACTGTGGGGCCTACTCGTATTGTGGCATAAATTGGGGACAACCAATTGAAGGGAAGGGCATTCATGGTAAGTGACTTGACTTTCAAATTTGTGGGCCTCATTGTGTAGGTCCACTCCTCTCACTCCATGCTGCTTGAGCTTCCATTATAATATCATTTACACCTTCATTGTTCACCTTATTACGACTTATAAATGACCTCAAGCTACCCTCTCAACCATGATGTGTGCATATAGGCATTGTAACCAATGAAAAGATCGCAAATGATCCATCAATGAACTTTTATATTTGATTGTTTTATTGAAAGAAAAAAGCCTAGCCCAGCCCAATCCGTCTTGAATAAGGAGCACATAAATTATTGATTAACTTGTCCAAACAAATTCTAGAAAGCGGAACAGGCAATAAAAAGCCCAACTTTGACAAAATAAGGGGGTTCGGGGTTGAGACTTGTGGCCCGTTTCAGGCTTGGGCTGGATACGAGCTTGTATTTCTGAAGGCTGGCCAGGCTTGGGATCTCCCTCTGCCCGTTCTGACCCAGCCCAATAACACCTTTCGAATAAGAAAAATAGAAGAAATAAAACACGACAATTTACTATTAGAGAATTCTTAGGTTTGAAAATTTCCCATCCTTCTAAAGAAGACGGAGCTGAACTTTTCATAGGGGATGACTTTTACACATGGGATTTATATTTGCAAAAGTTATACATATGTGAAACAAAACACCATGTCAACCTCTAAGAGAGATTTTCACATGATTAAACATTGCACGACTCAATTACATATGAACAAAACTCTTCACATATCTCAAATATATATATATATATATTTATGATATGAAACTATATTTTTTTCGGGTTTGATGGGCCAATAAAAAGTCTGAATAATTCAAATTAAAACTTTGGAGTTTAAAAGAGCCTTAAAAAAATAAAAAGGTGATGACTGATATGATGACCTTTCTCAGCCTCCTCTAAATTGGCGTCCTCTTAGAAATAGAGGTGCGAAATAAATTCAGGTGTAAAAGCTTTTATATAAAAAAGGTCTTATTTATACATTATTTTTGTACATAAACGAGTACAAAGAAACACCGTAATAATATTTACATGCGTAAATGGGTGCAAATAAAATAACGACTTAAATTTTCACTGAGTGCAAATAAAATAACGACTTAGATTTTCACTGAGTGACAAATGGGTAATGGATCTTCTTGTCTAAGCTCTCTCTATTTATCTAATCAATGCTGCCTTTAAACTTGTAAGAAAGGCCTTTTTATATTCATTGGATATATGATATGGGTTTAATCGGTTTCATTTCTATCTATCTTCTATTTTATTGTGCGATGTCTTTCATCATTTGTTGTTGATGGCGACACATCGCATTGCAATGAAAGCAGAGTTTACAGACTTCTTGACTCGCCATGACCAGGCCGAGTCAATTTAGCTCAGCGGGTCACCTGGCGAGGCTTGCCCGAGTTACTGGGCTCTCTGATCTTTCTAGTCAGTCGACTTTCGTGTTTATAAAGTGAAACCTCTAAGATGTAATGGGTTAAGTTCAACCCATGACCCAGATGGACCCAACCTTAAAAAAAAGAAGGAACGTTGGGTCATTTCCAAGTTTACTGCAGGTCCGTGTCTAGGGTTCAAGGCATTAGAGACCAACTCGAATGATTGTGACAAAAGCTCAACCTGACTATTATAATAATCATGATTATTTTATTTGAGCTATAACCATCAACCTGACAAAGACCTACAGCATATTTCTGGTTAATTTGGTCTTAACCATGCCCAGTAACGTAATTTAGTATTAAAGTAAAAGTGATGTAAAGGATTAAATTTAGAGAAAACAAAATATAAGAGGGCTATAATGGTATTTTGTCTTTAGCATATTGATAGAGAATCTTTTTAACTTTTTTTTTTAATAAAAAGTGGGTGTTTCTTTATCATTGTGGAGAAATGATGTTGCTTTTTTACCTTTTTTTTCTCAAAAACTGAGGAGAGAATATTGAAAATGTATATTTCTGATGTGATCATTCTCTGAAAAATGGAGACTTTACATTACTTTTACTAGTCTAATAAATTGTGGAACAGGCAGGAGACCTAGTCAAAGAATTGGGCCATGTAAATTTACAGTGAACAACCTATGCCAAAAAATTTGGCAACCATCAATTTACTGTGTCATCTAAATGAACAACAATCACTCTTTGCCAAAAATTCATTTCGAAGAATGAAAACCATGTGATGAGATCACTATCTACCAGTGGCACATCACATGTCCATCCACTTAAGAAAATGGTAGTGATCGGTCACCTCTGTCTTGTTCCATTTTCTGGGCCATGAGAATTATCAGATCAAATTGTCATCTGGGCCGTAGAAAAAATTTGTGCGGTTAAATAAAAAAAATATTTGGACCATTTCTCGATTTGTGCGTGTCATCCTTGCGCAGGGGCCATGCTAATCTTCTCTGTATCGTTCCAATTTTATCAGATGTCTCCGAAGAGACAACCATACGACAACAGTTGTTCCTTACAAAGCAAACATTGCTCTTATTCTCTGCTGATGTGGGATAAGAGTAAGAACATACAAGGCCGTACTACACTCTCTCTTGACTCGAGTAATACTGTAAATTAATTTGTTGGACTGCCATGGCAACAGGCCATGATAATCTAAATGTAACTGCTGTCACCTGATGATAGTGGATGTAATGTACCTCAAGCGCCAAACACAATGTGGGACCCCATCTTTGATTGATTCCAAGCGCGCCCACCTACTTATATACAAGTTTCTGTTAAGAGATAATTGATAATTAACATGCAAGAACTTTGCATGAGGTCATTGATAAAATAATTGTGATCTCTTAACTGGAGAAAGTCTTAAAAAATATTGATAGCAATCTTGAGTTGATCCAACCCAGCCTGATCTGGGTCGTGCTTGGATTAATTTACAGAAAGCCTAAAGCCCGGCTTGGCCTGACTAATGAATGCTTATAATTTAGTGTATTTTATCCAAACAATTGGTGAAAATCCCAGTTCGGCCAGGCCCATCCCGGCCAACTGACTAATTGAAGGGCATGCCTGGGATTGATTTTTCAGGCTTGAGTTGGGATTGGGCTGAGCCTGGGCCTATGTGTCTAAAGTTGGGCCGGGCATGATATCCCTAGGCCCGATCGGCCCATGAACACCTTAATTACCCTCTCTTGGTTTACCAACTGGGCGAAAGAAGAAAAAAGAACAAAAACCAAAGATGTCTTTTGTCCTAGGCTTTTGTACTTGGTAAGTATTTATTTTTATTTGAGTCCGGCTAATCTTGCACTCAGAAAGAGAGAAATCCAAAAAGAAGCCCACCCAATTAGATCCGAGCCAATGAATGCATGCTATCAATCATATTCTTTAATAAAGGCCGAAGAGAGATCATGTCAAACCGGAGGAGAAAGTAAAAAAAAAAACCGACCACAAATAAATATAAACAGAGCTTTACGCGTCCCGACCGGAGTTGACAGTCGTGTTTCACAACACTGCAGTCTTCCGCATCTCTTCTTGACATCCAAGTTTTCCATACGCGGAGGTCTAGAAACTTCCATACGCGGAGTTTTGGATACTTCCTAACCTCCTTCCTTCTCTTTCTTAACATCTTAAGCTCCAAGTTTCCTGCAGACAACCGAATCACTCTCTCTCTACTATAAATTCCACTGTAGTTGGCAAGTTGCACTAACGGAAGAAGTTTGAAAAATCTGACTAGACACATGAAGCTCCACTGACCGATCTCTCACCCTAGCCACCCCCAACACAAGCTCAAATGGAAGCATACCAAAAACCCATTCTCGTGCAATGGGTGCAAGGAGGGCGGCATTGGCAACAAATACACATGCAGCGAGTGCGATTTCGACCTTCACGAGAAATGCGCCTCGCCTTATCTCACCATGGAGCACGCCTTCTACAAGAAATGTGAATTCTTCTTCCACGACAAAATCCCCTTCAACATGAAATGCGACGCATGCAACAAACTCGTTCAGGGGTTTGGCTTTCAGTGCAGGAACTGCGATTACGTCCTGCACCCATGTTGTGCCAACCTCCCATGGTTACTGCACGACGGAAGCCTCGACCTTCACCTGCGTTGGAAGAAGCTCTCGCGGCCGTGTGATAAGTGCCAAAAGAAGGGGCCTGGTTGGTCTTACAGGTCCGACTGCAAGAAATACAACCTTCATGTGGCGTGTGCAAAGGAGCTGCTGATGGAGGCCTGGGATGCTATATATAGGAACGAGGATGAGAACAAGGTGAGGGAGATACAGACTAGGATTCCGAAGATGGCAGTGGCGGCGAAGAATCATCACCATGATAAAGGAAAGGGAGGAGGAGGAGGAGGGAAGATCCTCAAGTGGGCTCGTACCTTTGCTGTGGCCGTGCGTGTAGTTGTATCGGCCCTTCTTGGAGATCCTACGGCTATAATAGCAGCTGTGGCAAGTTCAATCTTTCCATCTCCGACTAGGGAAAAGTTGGGTACCTAGACTAGCTGAAAGGAAAATTAGTTGTGGGGTCTAGAGTAATAGCAATTTTTCATTCATTGACTTATTTTTTAGGAAATGGTGTGTGGAGTCTGTATATTTGTAATGGGTGAATTTTTTCATATGATTGAAATGAATTGTAGTCTGTACATTTGTAATGTGTTGAACTGTTTTTCAAACTGATTGAACTTTTTTTTACTAAACATGTCCAAAACACTTAAAAGCAAACTACTTTTAAAAGTGTATTCATTGCACAAAAGACAATCTCATTGCAATATAGAATTTCAAGTTAAAATAGATGAATACACTGTGTGATAATTCCAACACACAATTGTTACAAGAGATAATTTGAAAATCAATTACTTGGCCTCTACGAAGTCAATCTCCATATGTAGAAGAGTGTAACTTGGTCCCTAAGAAACAAAAATCCATGTGTAACAAAAATGAGTAACTTGTTGACCAAGTACCCTGGTTACTTGAGGCGGCACATATAATGCTAGTAGCCGCCTTATTGCACTTCCTTTTAATTAACAATAACTAAAATGAAAGTCAATTTATTTTTCTTATAATTAATGTGTCAATTGAATTTTGTTAAGGAGGGAAAATTGAAGACTCAAAAAAACAAGTGATAGACCATAAAAGAGAAAGAGAGAGAGAGAAAAAAAAAAAAAAACAAGTTATATGAATATATGTAGCTGCAAATCATTGATAAAAGAGAACTCCCTCTAAGAAGTCATTTCTTAGTTCCAATTTAGATTTTTTTTTTATTTCTATTTTGATTAAAGTGAGATACAAGTTTGTGTCCCAAAAGAAAGGGTAAATGATTATTTTGAGCAGTTTGAATTTAGTGAGACCTACTATTTTTGTAAATAAGTTGTCTCCAAAGTTTTAATATATTGTGTCTTAGAAACATTGAAGTATTTTTAAATTTAGGATTTTTCTTTAATTACTAGTAAAAATTGAGTGGCAGAAAGGAAAAATTGAACAATTGTGGAAAAGGCCCGAAGATGCTTAAAGGAAAAGGTATCCCAAATGACTATTGGGAAGAATCTGTAAATATGAAAATTTACATCTTCAGTAAATCACCAACCAAAAGCAGTAAGAAACATGACTCCTTATCAAGCATGGCATAAAAGAAAGCTAGAGGTAAATTATTGTTGAAGTTTTTGTTTGCATAGCATATATTCACATACCTTCTAAGAAGGGTAAAGGGAAATTTCATGAAAAAGGTGAAAATGCATTTTTATTAAATATAGTGAAGAATCAAAGGCCTATCACATGCAATCTCAATTCTTGTAAATTGGTGAATCCTAGAGATGTAATATTTGATGAAATGCAAGCATGGAAATGGGATGACGAACAAATCCAAGTGCCAAAAATAATTGATGACACTGAGTTTATACCAAGGAGAACACTCGCGCCAGGTCCTACTCCACCGGGACCAACTACGAGCATAGGCACTTTTAGTGGTTCTTCATCATATTCTGATTTCCTTTCAAGGAGGGTACGTTCGAGAAATTTATGAGACGTGATGTTGCATTTTATGCATGTGAGCCACAAAAAATAGAGAAAGCTATTGAAAAAGTTGCCTGGATTAAGGCAATGAATAAAGAAATGACAGTTATTGAAAAGAACTACACATAAGAACTTTTTGATCAACCAAAAGAAAATGATAGAATTGGCCTAAAATGGATTTTTAAAATCAAATATAATAAAGAAGACTCAACTCGAAAGCAAAAAGTTTGATTGGTTGCAAAAGGTTAATTTTGAGTAGATTTTAATGAATGATTTGCTCTAGTCACTTGACTGGAAAAGAATGTTTTAGCTCTTGTAAATCAGTTAAAATCGCAAGTTTCTCGATTTGATGTAAAATCAATATTCTAAATGGAGAAATTGAAGAGGAAGATGTGGATTCGAAATTTACGAAAAAGGTAAACTGTTTGATGTACTCTTTTTTTTTTTCTTTTTTTTTTGCCAAAATTGCAAATTGAATTAAGAAGGGGAAAAAAAGGAAAGAACAACAGCCTAAGAAGGCAAAACAGAGAAAGGAGAAGCCTAAAATAAAGAGGAGCAAAGCACTATCTCAAAAAGGGTAGGGCTGCTTACATAAGAGGAAGAAAGAGACTAAAGTAGAAACGTTAAAAGATGAAGTCATATTGCTCTGAGAAACAGAAGCATCCATAAAGAAGAAGTTAATAGCAAAGTCTAAAAAGGGAGACTTATTGTTGAAGACAGCTTGATTCCTAACCTTCCATATGCTGAAAATAGCGATAATGAAGAGAGCTCCCAAACCCTTCTTAGCTTTATGGCAAGAGTTGGCAGAAAAGGAGTCTCATTTTGAAGAGACAGAGCAGGAAGGGAGAAACTTGAAATTCCCTTTAACCTCAAGCTAGGCCCAAAAAGAGAAAGCAAAGGGGCGGAGGAAGAACATGGAGTACGTAGATTCTTGATGAGAGCCGCAGGGTAGCATGAGGATGCCAACTGCACTCCGATAGATTGAGCACATGCATTGGTGGGGAGTATGTTGTGGAATAGTTTGGGGAAACTATTCTAGGCAAACTTGGACTAGGGGCTGGGGAGGCGTCTAGACTTGATGGACTCCCATGCAGCAACGAAGGAGAGATGGGAGGAGTTGGAGCTAGACCAGATCAGTACATCTGGCTCTTCAACAAGGGAGAAGGATGCAATGAGAGAGGAGGAGAACGAGATCACCTGCTGAGGGAGAGAGAGACTAGGAAGCCTTTGGCTGTTAGAGAAAAAATCGTGAATAGAGCCATCCAGGGGGAATTGGATCTCAGGAAAGATTTGCACCAAGGAGAGGGGACCGTGTCATTTGTCATGTTAGAAGCTAGAGCTTTTCCCATCTCCCAAAATCTAGTGGTTGTTATGAAAAAGGAATTGCAAGCCTCTCTTTATAGGCCTCCAGATATAAGAGCCAGAGATAAGGGAGATAGGGTGCTAAGGAGAAAAACCTTTGAAGTACTTTGCTCTGAACCAGCTAGCCCACAAGGAAGAAGAGGAGAAAGCAGCCCAGCCTAGCCTAACTGAATTAGCATGGATTAGGTCCTTGACGCGACGAAAGCCCAACCCTCCTTCAGACTTTGGCTGACAAACAGAATTCCAATTAAGGAGGCTCCTCTTAGATTGATTAGACCCCCAGACCAGGGAAAGTTCCTCATCCATTTCTCAAAAAAGTGACAATTAAACCAAGCTAGGAATGGGGAGAACAAGAAGGATGTGGATAGAGAGACTTTGGAGCACTTGTTTAACAAGGATGACTCTCCCTACAAAGGAAAACAAATTCTTTTTCTAGTTAGAAAGTCTTTGCCTAAAGGAATCCTTTATACTCTTAAAGTAGTGAGCTTTGGGGTTGCCAATGAAGAGAGGAACTCCTAGGTATTTAGCAGGAAAGAAAGCCTAAGGAATGCCTAAGGATCTCGAGACTCTGACTTTGAAGGACTGCCTGCTGTTGCCAAATAGAGCATGACTTTTCCTGAGATTGAAATGCTTGCCAGCAGCCAATTGGTAAGCTTCCAAGACTTCCTTGATGGCTTTGATACTCCGAGGGAAAGCTTTGAAGAAGAGAAGAATGTAATTAGCAAACATCAGGTGGCAGATAGAGAGAGAAGCTGGGGCTCTATAGATCGGAGTCACTTGATTTTGAGAAATCAGATTATCAATGTTCAAGCTGAGGATCTCTTCCGCTAGGATGAATAGGTATGGCGAAAGAGGATCACCCTAAGCCTACTCCCAACTGCAAAGAAACTAGCAGGCTCTCTGTTGGTAATGACAGAGCCTTTAAAAGAAAACACACATTCATGGATAGGGGAGGACCAAGCTTTCCTAAACCCAAAGAAGTCCAAAGCTTTGAATAAAAATTCCCAACTCAATTTGTCAAAGGCTTTGGAGATATCTAACTTCATGCAGATACCTTTGCCTTTGGCACCCTTTTGAAGGTTATGAGTAAGCTCATGAGCCAAAGCAATATGGTCTTGAATTTTCCTGCCTTTGATAAAGGCCACTTGGTGAGGCGAAATGAGGTCTAGAAGGACAGCATCCATTCTGGAAGCTAAGATCTTCGAAATAACTTTATAAGAGAAGTTGAGAAGGACGATAGGATGGCAGTCACCAAAGGAAGAGGAAGCTGCAACTTTAGGAATGAGAGATGAAGAAAGAGTTTGAAGCCTTAAGGAGCTTTTTGGACATTAAAAAACTCTTAACTGCAGCAATTACAGAAATGCCAACAATGTCCTAGCAGCTACAGAAGAAACTATCTGAGAACCCATTAGGACCAGGGGAGCTAGATTTTTTAAGGCTGAAGACAGAAGTTCTGATTTCTTCATTGGAGGGGATAGCTTGCAGAATGGAGTTTTGGGCAGGAGAGACTCTTACTATGCACTTGGAAAAGCTGAGAAGCCATCTGGACAGGGGAAGGCTTGTCGATGTCTGAGAAGAATTCAACAACAGCTGCTTTGATCTGGGGATGACTTTCAAGGGAGTTGCCTTTGAATTCCACTTTATCAATCTGATTCTTGGAGCCTATAATTTTAGCATCAAGGTGAAAAAATATATGTTGTTTCTATCTCCTTCCTAAAGCCAATCAGCCTTAGATTTTTGTTTCCAATGAGTTTCTTCAGCTTGAAGCAAGTTTTGAAGAGGGCAGACTTGGTGGACTCCAGGGGATTTGAGTCCATGCTTTCTTGCAATTGGAGAATGTTGTTTTCAACAGTTGAAATGTTTGTCTTGAGGTGGCCAAAACTTCCTTGTTCCAGGCCTTCAGCTTGAGCTTAATGGACTTGAGCTTCTTGTTAAGGATGAACTGAGGATTTCCTTCACCAGGGAGGTTCCAAATAGTAGCCACCAGGTCTTTGAAGGAGGGGTAGCCTATCCACATTTCCTCAAACTTGAAGGGAATGTATCTAGCTGCTAAAGGAGGGCGACTAGACAACAAGATAGGGCTATGGTCTATGTTTTGCCTGACCAGGTGTTGGAGAAGACCATCAGGGAAGGAGAGGGACAAAGCTTGATTGGTGAGGGAGTGGTCTAGCTTGGTAGCAACATAGGACTTTCCTTGCCTATTGTTTGACCAGGTGAAACTGCTACCAGAGAAGCCACTGTCCAGAAGACCAGAGGAAACCATCATGTTATTGAATTCCAAAGTAGCTGGGGATTTGACTGGGTGGATATTGAGTTTCTCAGCAGCAGAGGAGACCGCATTAAAGTCCCCAATAACTACTCAGGGGTGGTGGTTAGAAAAGGGAGGGGAGCACATGTATTGCCATAGGGATCTCCTTAGAATGGATGAGGTAGAAGCATAAATGCTAGTGATGAAAGTGGTATGGCAATTTAAGGAGGAGAAAAGGATATGGTGAGGTGTTGGGTGAAGTAGTCTACCAAGTTGTAGGAGTAGGAAGGGAAGGCTTTGGTGATGCACTAGATGGAGAGGTTAGGAGAGGGGTGAGGAGAGTTAGAGAAAAAGGAGGAGAATCCAAGCCTTTCTAGGTTCTGGGACAGGGGAGTGGCATTGGAAGTTTTAGGCTCTAAAAGGAAGATAATATCAGGAGAATGAGATTTGGCCAAGAAGAAGAGGGTCCTTGAAGTTGGGGAGTTCGCAATTCCCCTACAGTTCCAAAACAAGGTTTTAAACATGGAGATAAGGAGATGGAAGGAGGCCAATTGGGGATTTCAGGGTGGGGTCACCTCTATAGTCCTGGATTTCTTTTTCCTTTCATGTTTCTTTTTCTTCGTAGTAGGCTGAACGGTTGAGGCAAGGTCTGCAGAGGAGGGGGACCAAATCAAAGTTAGGGGAGCCGCTCTAGTGGCTTGGTTGGTTGACTTGTTGGTAGGGGAAGGAGGTTCTTCCTGGATACAGAAGTCTATTGAGAGGTTTTTGGAGATATCTGGCCGGAAGCAATTGCTTAGGGGGTTTTGGGGACTAGAGTTAAGGGGGTGAGAGACTAGGGTGTCGGATGGGGTGGAGGGAGCCTCCTGGGCTACTTTTTCCAAGACTGAAAAGGGGTTGTGAAGCTCTACTGATGAAGCGGATGGGGAGAGGGAATCCTCAAAGGGAATGGGATCAACTGTTGTGTGAGAGGCTCCTGCATCTGGACGAATAAGAAGAGCTACTGGGTGGGAACTATTTGATGTACTCAACTTCTCATGTGACGTAAAAATGACATACAATGGGACATAGAAATGACAATGGACCTCTAAGTATCCACATTTTCATAGAAAGGTGTCTTCTACATTTTCATGGCTTTTGGTGAAAGTTGAAGGCGAGACCATGAGGTCTTTGGTCTTCATTTTTCTATGTTGTTAGGATCACTTTTGATCTTTTAAGGTGGTCTTTTGTATACTTGTTCAGATCGTTTAAAAAATATGTTGCAAAGTTTCCACCCAAGTGCCCATTTCTATAACTCCCATGGCTCATGCACATCTATGGCATATACTTTCACCTACTTCCCATTTATTCATTGTTAATATTTAGCTTTAGGCCCAAGTACCATCTTAAAAGATGCTAACACTTTAAATGACACTCAGCCACTGCACATAATAGTAGACCAACCCAACACTTATTCTATTAGTTATATTTACCTTGCTCCCTTCATTTTTCTCACAAGTGCACACTACATCTATCTGATTTTGATCCTAGCCAATCAAAGTACAAGTTCTTTCCCTAAATAGGCACTCCCCAAAATTTCAATTTATTCGCCTATATCCCACGATTGGATTGGTTGTAAGATAGAAGTGGGACTTAGGTCAATACTTAACCTGTTGGTGACATGCATTTGGAACAATAGTCATTTTTTTTATCAATAAAACCCAATGGTTAGTGGATACAAGTTCATCATTAGCCATCTACGAAATTCAAATCCATCAGATTCAACCACCAGAGGAGGTGAATGCAACCCGTCAACAGGGCGCACTTCGGGCTGGGTGCGGCAAGAGCTAGCCATGTTCCATCGTAGTGGGTGCAATTGTATACCTTTCAACAAGGTATGGGTGAAATGGAGACATTATCGTGTATCTTTAAAGTGACTCGAGATTAATGGAATTGAAGCCAAGGTAGAGACTGTTGGGTATATCTTGTATTCTAGGCTAACTGGATTGATGTATGGATTAGACAAGAAGTCTAGGTTTGAGGGTATTTTGTACCAGGATATATATTATCGATATAGCTTGTAACCCTAAGTCTATGAAAGACAAAAAGAGGAATAGACAAAGATTGCCTTTCCGTATACATAGGCACTCTTGCCGAATCACATAAATCTTGTTGTGTTCATTGTGTGTAATTGCTTGATGGTTTCTACATCGTGGTAGTGTTAGATCATAGGTGTATTCCACTACACCGCAACATATATTATATTAAACTATGAAAGTGGATTATGTACATCTAAAACAAAAGAGAAGTTGTAAAATACAAGACAAAAGTTAAAAAAGAATGTTCAAAGTAGGATCTTCGTTTGAGATGCCATAGAAGCCGAGCTTGGAACCCGTAGCAGGGCCTTCATAGTGGAGTGGACGGTTGGATTGGCCCAAAGGGTGGGGATCAAGCAGCATGGATGGTGCACCTACATGAAGTTCAACAGTTGAGTCAAGCGGCATGAGCAAACACCCAAATCCTATAGCTCTTTAAGTGGATGGCAAAGTCTAGAGAATTCTTGAGTTATTTTTACTTTGACATAGAGAATATGATCTTGAGTTGAAGGTGTGGAAATCCACACAATAAAACCGACATTCTAAGTCGTTCAAAATGAATGCCCTCATCATTTATGGGATGTCCACCAACTCCTTTTGGAAATTTTTTTTTTGGAATATCACATAAGTGGTGACGGCATTTAATTTTTTAGTAACTTGGGATTTAATAGGCAGGCCCCACTGTAGAGCTTCACTTCTTTAGCTCTTGTTTGTTTGTAGGGTCGAGTAAAATGAAATGATTGATTGGCAAATCAAGAGAGAGAAAAAAAAGCCGAGGGAGTTGGGAGTAGAAACACTTTCTTGTCATTTTTTTTTGCCTTTTAAGAATACTTTTTTGTCATTCTGTGCCTTTTAAAAATACTCTCTTTGTCATTTTGTGCAACTAAAATTACTTCTTTCTTGTCATTTTATGCTTTTACTCCAAACTCTCTCAACTTTTTTTCCTTGAAGTAAGAGCAACAGTTAGTTTTGTTTCATTTTACTCCACCCTTCAAACAAAGAGGGAAGTTAAAAGAAGTACAAAATTTAAGACACAAGTAGCTGAGTCAAATACTTGGCACAAGTTCACTTCTGAGTTTTCACACTCAGCCCAATTCAAACAAAAAACTTAGAAAATGGATTTTCTCCAGATGGCTTGCGTGTATGACTTTTGGCCCGCCCCTGTAAGGTTCCGGGCAATTGCAATAGATAAAAGAAATAAAGCTACCTCGGTCGACTTGCATCTGCGGCACCAGCCCCCTGGCACTTTCTTACTGGCTTCCCTTCTTGAGAAACCTGTCCATCTAGAAATTTCCCCACCTAGTCGATTTCCCTTCTAGCCTTCCGCATTGGAGTTTCTCACACGCAGATAACCAAAATTATAGATGAGGCTTGCAATTGCAAACCAACAGAGGCTCTCAAGTCTAAACCCTAAAACAGAAATGAAAAAAAAAAAAAAAAAACCATGAAGCCCCATCCACCCATCTCTCACCCCAGCCACCCCCAACACAAGCTTGAGAGATGGCTAACCGGGAGCCAAATCGAGTGCAATGGGTGCATGGAGGACAGCATAGGCCATGTATACAAATGCCATCCATGTGTCTTCGACTTTCATGAGATTTGTGCCTTGCAACCTCTCACCATAAAGCCCCTGCTCTACGAGAATTGCGAATTCCTCTTCCACAGCAAGCCCCCGGCAACGTCGAGAGGAAATGTGAAGCATGCCTCAAAGACGTTCGTGAGTTTGTGTTTCAATACAAGGGCTGCGGTCCTGACCTGCACCCACTTTGTGCACAGCTGCCATTGTTGGTGCATGATGGAAACATCGAACTTCGCCTGCATAGGAAGAAGTTGAAGCGGCCTTGCTATAGGTGCCAAAACAAGGAGCCTGATTGCTCTTACAAGTCCTACTGCAAGAATTACATCCTTCATGTAGCGTGCGCAAAAGAGATGATGATAGAGACGAGAAAAAGGTGAGGGAGAGTTACAAAGGCAGATTCCAAAATTGCAAATGATGCCCAAGAAACAGCAGCAAGGAGGGGGAGGAGGAAAGTACCCAAAGCGGGTTCGTATCATTTGTGAAAAGGCATAGTAAGGCATAGTATATTGGGGGAGCACTATTATAATTTACTTGTACCTTAGAGCACCATACATATAACTCTCGGATAAGATAAGACCAAATCTGATCAGTTGTAATGTTCCTCGTTAAGAGGGTTCTAGTTACCAAATACAGTGTATATCAAGGAGATTAGATGACGACAGAGAACTACTCCATTATTCCCACTTCTATTGTTTATGTCATGGTATCAGAGCCCACTACGACCTAGGGCGGCATTTTTTTCTTCATCGACACTATATGCCATCTTGGCTTTTGGATCAGGTGATCATCTGTGGTGTTGCATTCCAAGTCTGTGAACTTCAGCTACAAGTTCGCCTGACTATTCAGAGATTGTGGTGTTTTTTTATCTCCATCTTTGCATGCTATTTTAAAAGCATTTCTATTATTCAGAGATTGTTTTGGTTGTTTCTAGGATAGAGATTGTTTTGGTTGTTTCTAGGAGTGGTTTTCATCACACATCGTTTCTGCTTTGATTTCAATCACTGAGATATTCTGCAATAGGGCATCACACGCCTACTCATCAATATCTTCCGATTTGGGAATCAGACAGTTTTTTGTTCCTTTCTAGATAGGGCTTCTGTAGTTTGTCAGCAGCCCCATCTCGATTGTTTTTTTTTTTTTTTCAAATTCTGTTAAATTATGAAGATGGCTAAGACAGACCCACTAGCAGTCAAATTAGATGGGAAAAATTATTTTCTATGGGAATTTCAGTTCTGAAATTTTGTTCAAGGAAAGGAACTTTGGGGCTTTATTGATGGAACTACAGCAAAACCATCCTCTGATAAAGGTGATGAGTTGGCCAAATGGACTACGAAAAATGCTCGGGTCATAATCTAGATATTGAATTCTGTGGAGCCATCCATTGCTTTAAATCTACGTCTCTATCACACTGCCTTTGAGATGTGGCAGTATTTGGGGCGTTTATATACTCAAGAGAGTATGGCCTGTCAATATCAGTTGGAGTATGAACTTGCTGAATATAATCAAGGGGGCAAACAAATTCAAGACTATTGTTCTGGGTTTATGTCTTTATGGATTGCATATGATTCCTTGGCTTATGTTACGATGCCTGAAGCATCATTAGATGTGGTTCAAAAGATACATCAACCTACTCAACTTTATCGGTTTTTAATGTAATTGAGAAGAGAATATGAACCCATTCGGGTTGGTTTGTTGAATCGGACCCCATTACCTACACTAGATACCTGTCTCCAAGAGCTCCTACAGGAGAAACAACGTTGCAAGTCACAGGTATTGTTGGATCTCCAACAATCCACCACTTCTGCAAACCCCAATATCATAGCTTTTGTTGCCAAAGTGTCACGACCCGGGCCCGAGAGTAGGATTACCACGGCCAAACCCCGAGTCGCGATTGCCATACTTACTCCCGTAAACCTCGCATCGCCGAAGCTAATACGAGATTCACAAGGGATCTTACATATACCTGTCAAATTTACATTTTTACGGAAATATATACATACATTGACATTCAACTTTAATATGTACAAGTCATTTACATACAGTAAAGTTTACTTACACATCTCATTTCTATCCTATTGAAATCAACCATGCATATTCAAATACAATGCATGTGATCTCTATTTACGCCAAAATATATCTATTCAAAATGTTTCCAAAACTCGCTAAACCCGCCTCCGATTTACATCCATTCATTCAATCCTCCTTGAGGAACCGGATTGGTCTCCTCCGTTGGCGGCGCGGTCTCGGAACCACTGGAACGGGCAACTTGGCCTGTAATGTCATCAATAACACTGTGAACACGACGATTCAACAATGTATACACAATTCTATGATAATCATATATTTAGCACTTTGGTTCCAAAGTATAACAATTCTATGCAATTCAATTCAATTCATATAGTTCTTCCCTGAAGGAAGCATTTAATTCATGTAATTATTCAATTCATGTAGTTCTCCCCTGTAGAGAGCATTCAATTCATTATATACACTTTATTAAGTGTCTTTTCGTTGTCCTCTAGCATAGGCGGAAGGCGCACCATTCACAACCCAGCCTTTCAAGAACTCATTTCATTTCAATACTTCTCACTTTATTAAGTGGCTTTTCAAATGTGTGGGATTTACCAGTGTCTTGATCAGAGATCACCGGCATCACCACGGAGCTCCGGAACGCTCCATCTACTGCAGCAGACTTAATCTTTTATACATTACAATGTTTGTTCATTTCAGTTCTTTTCGTTTCATTTCATTGCATTTCATTGTATTAATTCAATACATTATTCAATGATAGCTCAACAAGGAGCACAACAGTAGTAGACGAGAGAGGACAAGCCAACTCAAGTCATAAACAATTAAATTTCCTAAAACAACATTCGAGTGAAACATTCATTATGCAATGTAGGTGTTATTTTAGATGACATCACTTTTTAGTAAAATTTACATTCACATAAGTTTAGCTAACACCCATGAAGGTTTAGGAAATTATCAGAAATCAATTCTGATATTCCCTCAATTTCGGTCACCTCGTCGGTTACCTAGCGGTTAGCCGCATTAGGGATTTCGGCTGACCGAACCACATTCGGTCAGCTTTCCAGAATCTCTCAATTTCTAGGACAATTTGCTCAATTCGGTCACCTATTCGGTCACCCACTCGGCTGACCGAAATTCAAATTTCGGTTAGCCGAATTTCTTCGGTCAGCTCACGGTTCGTTTTCCAGAAGCTCAACTTCTGATGGGAAAACCCTGACAAGATTTTCGGTCACCTTGCGGTCAACCCTCGGCTAGCCGAACTCACAATTTCGGCTACCCGACCTATGTCGGTCAGCTCTCGGTCAGGTGTCGGTCAGCCTGGCGGCTGACTGAATTGTGCCCAGAAGTTCAGAAAATTCTGAACCGAATTTTCTGTAACTGAACTCTTTGAGTTCTAATAAGTCCCTTAACATTTGAAATCAATATAATTGAGTATACTTGCCTTGTTTGGAAACTAATCAGCAAGAATTCCCTTGTCTAGCTTGAATCCAAGATGAAATCTCAAGCCAAACCTTCTTTTGACCTAAGGACCAATCAATCCATTCAAGAAAAGTCTAATGAGTTTCTTATGTAAGAAACCATTCCAAATCACCAAAGTGAACTCAGAAATCCTAAAACCAATACAATTCACTTACTTGTAACCTCTTTGGTGGAAATCTTGAGATCTTCTCAAGTTTAAACTCCAAGAAAGTAAGAAAAGAGGTGAAGAAGATGATGATGAAGATGGAATCCCTCTTCACACACTTGTCAATTCTCTAAATCACCACTCAATGAAGAGAACTTGGAAGAAAGAAGAAGAAGAGAAAGAAAGAGAAGAAGAGAGATCGGCTGGGATGAAGGAATGAACTCAAATGAGTTCTTCCACATCTTATAATCCCAATTTTTACATTTTACCCCCCTCCTATTTCTCTAATTACAATTCAAGTCACATGAATGGTCATTTGACCCAATTCACGCTGAATGGATTCACTATAATTACGAAAGTTAACGTACTCCTCGAGATACACGTGTGAGTATCAAGAGTTTCCGTATTCGACGAAATACGCGTAAATTCGTATTTACGAAAAAGTCCTTACATTACTTGATTTCGCCTAAAACCATTTCAATTCATTCATACTATTCACTACTCTTTTCCATCAAGCTCAATTTGTCCATTTGAGCCACATTCTACATCAATTTAGCCATTAATCAACATTAATTCAATCTAACATGTTGAATTAGCATTAATCCCGATTAATTAGAGTTAATCTTAATTAACTCGGAACAGGGTGTTACACAAAGATAAGAGAGACGTCACCAAAATCCAGTGTTTCTGGTGCAAAGAATTTGGGCATCTCGGTAATACATGCAAAAGTGGAAAAATCTGCAACTACTGTAAAAAGCTTGGACATGTGATATCTGAGTGCAGAAAGCGTCTCCAGAATCGAACAACACATGCTTATCAAGTCAATTCTAGTACTCCTGCTTCCTCCAGCACTGCTTCTAACAACTCTCTTACTACAGAAATGGTGTAGCAGCTGTCCAAAATTCCCTTGTTTCTGCCTTCTCCACCATGGGTCTTTCAGGTAACAATAAATCCTATTGGTTGTAAATGGGTATATACGGTGATGCTCAAATTAGATGGCTCGCTTGATCGCTATAAAGTGAGACTTGTGGCATTAGGGAATAATCAGGAATATGGATTAGATTGTGAGGAAACATTTGCACCGTTAGCTAAAATGACAACTGTGCAAACCCTTATTGCAATTGGAGCTACTCAGTCATGGCCAATTCTTCAAGTGGATGTTAAAAATGCCTTTGCACAGTGATCTGAAAGAAACCATTTATATGCGTCCTCCTGAGGGTTTGGGTAACCCCAACTCCCATGTATGTCAGTTACGTATATCCCTCTATGGTCTCAAACAAGTGCTGCGACCATGGTTTGAAAAATTTCGCACTACTGTCATCAAGTCTAGATTCAAACAAAGTTCCTTGGATCATTCTCTATTTTTTCGACGGTCATCGGCTGGCATTACTCTCATGTTGGTGTATGTAGATGACATTCTTATCTCGGGAGATGATGCTCTTAGGAGTAGACAGTTGCAACAATGTTGTTGGTCACATTTTAAGATGAAAGATCTTGGCCCAATGACTTATTTTCTTGGGTTGGAGGTGGCACGTTCCACACATGGGATTTTCCTTACTCAAACAAAATACACCAAGGAATTAATTGACTTGTAAAGGCCACTGGGCTCTATGTGAATAAATAAAATTAATGGTGAGGGCAAATAATATGTTTTACACTGTAACTCATCCAAAATAATCAAAGGAAACTACTATTAAAACCGTGTTCAAGAACATGCCCAAAGACATTTTAAAGATAACCCTACATCCACCACCAATAGTCAGCTAATTTTGTACTGGTTGTTATTTTTATTGATGGATCAATTAACTTCAAGGCTTCGGCGACTGTACTGAGCTAGTTTCCTGGTCTAATTGAATCTATGCAAGAGACAAGTTTGATCAACTTGTGCTGCTCAATTCTTCAATCCATTGGATGTTTTTCACCCCTTTCATGGCTTTTGGTGAAAATGGAAGACGACCCAATCACTCTCCATTATCTCGGACACATTTTTTGCCCGGGAGAGAATCTCCTTCACCTTTCCTCTCCAAGTGCCCATTTCTAACTACTATAGCTTGTGCATCTCTATACAGCATATGCCTTCACCTACATTCCATCTCAATTGTCATTATTTAGCTCTAGGCACCATTACAATCTTAAAAGATGCTACCAATTATCAATAGACCAACCTAAGACAATTCTCTTGGTTGCGTCTCACTCAGGCTCTTCATTTTGGACACAGTAAACCACTACATCTATCTGATTCTAATCCAAGCCAATCGAGCACAAGTACTTTCACTAAATTTGCACTATCCATAATCTAACTTTATTCGTGTATATCACACCATTGAATCGGTAAAAGTGGGACTTGGATCAATACCAACCCGGTGTGGAACCCAACGGTTGATTATGCAGGCCCAGTAGATAAGTTCATCATAAGCCATGTACCAAATTCAGATCCATTAGACTCAGCTACCTGCAAAGGTGATCACAACCCGTCCCCTGGTTGATCTTTACTCTGACCGTCCATCTTCTTGAACTTACATCAGATGACTAACCAACCAGGAAGATGATTATTAATAGATCCAGGTTCATTGTATCTGATGGGGCCCACTGATCCCAGAATCACATGCAACCATGTTTTCATTACTACAGACTCTGCACCAACTGCATTTATGCATTAGTGTTCCAACCATCTACCCCTACTTTTGGACCAATCACAATAACATGGCAGTCCACATGATGAACGGATCAGATGTTAGCATAGCCACTTGTTAATGACACCCACCCATTAAACTAAAGACCATAGCCATTAGTGCTCATGCCAAAAAGGCCATCACCAAAGCAGATAACAGGGGTGATCAAGGCGCATCAACATGTGCATGGGTATTTTTGGTGACCCGGCATGTTTTTTTTTTTTAATTTAATTTTATTTATTATATATTTATATATATATATATATGTGGGGGACATTTATGTGCATCTATGTACTTGAAAACATAGGGTGAGGGCACTTTTCCTTTTTGCACATGAGGCCAAGGAAGTGTACCTCATCCTATGTACTTGAAAAGTCACTTTGTACTGAAAATTCCCCATTATGGAAGTGTCCCTCATCATATGGTGATGGATAGATGCACTTGAATATTTCCCTATGTGTGTGTGAGAGAGAGAGAGTGGCCCTAGGTATGGTTATAGAAATCATTATAAGACTAGCTTGTGACAAGCTGAGCACAGGGGTATAAAGGTATGCAAATGGGTACACTAGGACCAAACTTTTGAGCCAATTAGCTGGGTTCAAGCTCATTTATTAGGCCTGAGACCTAAACGGGCCATTCTTAAACAAGTTCCAGTCTTCACCAATCAATGAAGGAAAAAAAAAAAAAAAAAAACCCATTCACAACTAATCTAGGTAGATGGCATAAGGCTTTGATTATAATGGTGAAGATGTCAATGATGAGCACCAATAATCCAGCTGCCGTTTTACATTATTATTATTATTATTATTATAATGAAGTACAAAGAGATTGGAAACTTTAACCCAAGGAAAAACCAAACCAGTGTGATCATTGATAACATGAATATATGATCATACTCATACTTGCAAAGGCGTGAGACCCATTTCATCCACAGCCAGGGCCAATACCAGGACCCCTATAAAAGAAATAGGCACCAGGATCTGGGTTGCTCTTCTGTACATCCTCGATATTGTAGCATGCGCTCTTGGTGGCTTCGGCTTTAGCCCAAGTAGGTGCCCAGTTGGTATGTTTAGTATCCTTAACCAACATTTTTGAAAACACAGCTGCTTTGCCTTGTCCTTCTTGAGCAAAATGACCACTTCCCATTGGGGTGTTAGTGTGGCGCCCTCCTGCTGCAGTATTCAAGATTTGCCCCGACCATTCCACGTGAGTGGCTGCGCGAAAATCTGGAAACAAAGCCCTGGGCCAATATCCCACTACTTTGCCATTATACAATAGCCACCATTTGTCCCCTGCATTTTTATCCTCTGGAATGAATACAAAGGTCAGAAAATATGTTTCAATGGATGAAATACATGTTGAGCCTTCAGTGATGTGAAGTTTGAAGTTAATGGATGAACCCGAAAGATAACGATAAAGGATCTATAGCTTAAAACTGAATGGACTATATTTGGACTTGAATATTATTAGTAGTAACAGTAATGATAGCTTTTTATACTATATTTTCATGATATAATTGATTTGAGGTTGAGCTTGCTGCAGTCCTCCATTTAGGACAGGGACCTTCCCTAACCTGAGCACAGTCTCAATTAAAAGAGGGAAGATTCAATAACTTAGGGCCTGTTTGGGGGCTTTACTAATGGAATTGAGTAAAGTAAAAATTATTTTGAATAAAGAATAAAATATAAGTGGGTTATGATGGTACTTTATTTTTAGTTGCTTGTGATGGAATCTTTTTGACCTTTTGTATTGGGAAGTTGAGTTTTTTTTGTCTTTTAGTAGAGAAGGAATTTGGTTTTCTAATTTTTTTTAAACATATGGTGGGAAATTTGAACTGAAGTGCTTTTGATGTGACCTTTTATTGAGAAATGGGGGCTATATTTTATTTGACTCTATTAGTAGAGAGAACCACACCAAAAAAATATGAGCCAGTGGAAGAAAGTGCCAAATTATAAGCGATAATCATAGGAAGAGGAAAAAAAATAGAAGATCATTAGTAAAAAAATGAGTCATCTATGGGTGGGAGAGGGCATTTTAATTCAGCTTTTTTTTATAAGACTAGGACTAGACCATGGGTGGAAGGGGGGGTGGCCCTTGAAATTTTGGAAACCCCTTGCAGTTATGGGAAACTTATACCAGTTTTTACATATGGCCCCCCAAAATGTTTTTTTTACAGTGCCCCTATAAGGAAATTTTTTCGGGTTCTATCACTGGACTAGGCCAATTATCAACGAACATTTTGAGAAATGTTTTTTTCTTCTTTCGCATAGAGGCCCCCAAATTGCATGCAAGATAATAAGAATGATGAACCAACATCCAGCTGAGGCTTGTGACTACTATTGCATGTGAATGGAGCCCAAACATCACTAGCAGTGAAAGAATTTCCAAGAGAAGACATTGGCTATTGTTGTAATCCATTCCCATATATGAGATGCTTGGGAACAATGAGAGAAGCGGTGAAGCATAATTGGAGTGACAGGGTTAGGTCTGAA
The DNA here is from genome assembly GCA_029852735.1 of Persea americana. Taxonomy (NCBI): domain Eukaryota; kingdom Viridiplantae; phylum Streptophyta; class Magnoliopsida; order Laurales; family Lauraceae; genus Persea; species Persea americana. The sequence continues at coordinate 21,895,651 of CM056811.1, forward strand.
TTGTGTTGAATAAAATCATTGCAACAATAAATACATGCTTTCATCAAGTAGTAAGTGGTAGTTTCTCTCTTTCTCGTCTCTTTTTCGACCTTTCTCTCTATCTCACCTCTTCTTGGATATAGCAATTCAGTTCACTCAGAACAGTGTAAACCCCATGAATTCCGGTGACATATGTAGAGAGTGGGGAGGAGGGTGGGGGACAGTTAGATTGTTTTAGATGATGGTAAGATTGATCAGGTGGGCCCCATGGAAAGTCTCACGCGGTGTAAGACGTCTACACATGAACACGGGTTTATATATAATCACACACAAATGGTGGGCCCCCTATAATCAATCCGAATCCAAATGGTCAATCCAAACCTCCACACCCAATATCATGTAATGGAATCTATTAGGTTTACATCGTTCGGAATGACTGGACCTTTAGATCGAGCATGTTGACTTGGAAGTATTAAACTTGTGGGCAACAAGTCAAGGGATTGGGAACATTGGATTGACTTGGACTTTAATATTTCTGGTGGTCCCACCTGCATCTTTCAATCCCCACTTGAAGAGCAAGACATATATATGCGCCCCCCACCCCACCCCCCCCCACCCCCCCGGCCCCGCCCATATTGATTAGTGTCATGTTTTGATAAGAGGCATCTCTCATAAACTACACTTGAGAGGTAAAACTTAATATTCATTATGGGATCTCCTTTGACGCATGTATATCATGGGAGGGCAGTGCGATGGATTGGTTAATTTCATCGTAGATATGATTTTGGGTAAAGATTATCTTAATCAGATTTCACAACCAGTGATTTATAGCTCTTAACGTAGAACAATTTCTCAACTTACATATTTCATGAAATTTAATCCGACGATGAGTATAATTCAAATTAGCATCAAATTAGTGAGTGCCAACTCATGGGGCTTTATTGAGTGTGACAGCGTCGGATTTATCATAAGGGGTCCCATGTGGTGGCAAAAAAAGTTAGCGCTCACCTAATCCACTAGAGATGTTGTTGACAAGGTATATGAGGAGCAATTATGTAAGTTTAATCCTACTGATAACGTTTGTGAGCTCAAGTTATACACAAGTACTTATTGGTCACCTTTTGAAAAAACTAAGTTATTCAAATGATGCATCCACTCTTGTTTATTAATATAATATGCATCAAAGTTTCAATTTGACCATAGCTATTGGATTAGGAACTATAGCTTACCTGGTGCAGTTCAATATCTGAATAATACTGCAAAGAATTATATTCTGAGACAGGAGATATAGTACCACCGAGGACTATGTTCTTATCAATTTGAACAAAAGCCGGACAATCAAGATTGAAGCACCCTGTTTTCTGAGCTCCATCATGCTGTATAAGATTGGAAAACATACATTTAATGAGCATTTTGCATTAATTAAGGTTAAAATTTCTCTACAGATCCTGCGTGCACGGTCTTACCATGCACACTGACTACTGGGGCCCCACAGATCAGAAACATGGGAGATGGAAAGACCCACTTATAATGGAGCCTTTATATGCTTGAACATGGAGAATCAAATGATGCAGGTCCTAACTCATAGCTGATTTTTCAATGCGATAATTGATGTAAATGATGCCATATAACATGTGCCTATTAACACATATAGGGACTTACTTAAGGTCATTTTATACATCCAAGGGTTTTATATATTGTGTGATTATGTTCTATTAGAAAAACATAACTATATTATTTAGTTTTTTTATTAAATACTATATATATTATTTAGTAATAATGTGCTAAAAGCCCTTTTTTTCAATATTATATTCAGAAGAAACTCTCATTGTTACTGCTCTCATTTTTTTACTATATACCTGCACACTGCGCATTAGTGATGTACATCATCACATAGGACCCAGTGAAATTCCGGGGGTTTTGCTTTTGGTGAGTGCTTGGATGTGTGCTCCCACATACGTGAGCACTTGCACCCGAGAAAATTTTTATGGAAATCGTATGAGGTGCATTTGGACAAAGATTCTCCATGTATAATGGTTGTCCTGATCGAGAAGAACTTAGGAAGATTCTCCATGTATATTGTACTTGTTCATGCTTCTACTGATAACAAGGAAGGGATGAAAATGAACATGGCCATTACTTACCGTCCAATATATGCTAAGCCGAGTACGATTGTCTCTGTATTGTTGCTCACTGATCTAAAAATTTCAATTCAAAGATTAGAATAAAAGACAAGTAGGTATAATTATCAACTACAGAGCTAAGCCCTACATATGCAAATGATGATGATAATCCTAGCTATAAGATAGCATGTGGTTCTCTTTGTTTTCTCTACTTAGTTGGAAAATCATGCAAAGTAGAAATCCACATTACTTTACTCTTAATTGTTTCCTTACTTTACTCTTAATTGTTTCCATGGGAGAAAACTGTAGGCTGAGAGGGTGTCCAATGGTTTGAAATTGGGAAAATTATAATTTCAATGTAAGTGGGTTTCTGTCTTTGGGTTACGTAGAATAATCCATAGGAATTGGATATATAGAAATCCATAATTAAATGAGCTTCATCTTCAAAATTATATTTAGAGAGGTGAGCATAAAAGGATATGAGTTAGAAACGTAGATGAGACCTTGATATTTCTAGGAAATGAATTACTATAGCGTTGGCTTGGTATTTATATATGTTCCATCTTGCTTTACTCTACTTTCATAAGAGGAAATGTTATTTGATGCTCATTTCTAAATATTTTCCTTTGACCTTTATTTCTAAGTACTTATGACATCAATTCCTATATATTTTGTGCAAACCAACAAGCTCTATATATTTTTAATTTAGTGTATTATACATATTTATCATTAAGTTTAACATAAGTATCATATAATATTGGAAATTGAACCCCATTTGAATTTAATGCATAAGGTATCCCAGCCTTGGGGGTTGGGACCCAACATAGTGTTATGTGTGGAGCCTGATTACACCCAGATCAAACTGTTAACTCAAGTCCATTGTCGCGGATCCATGTAAGGGTATTTTCGTAATATTACCCTGCGCTATTATGTAACCGTAGCATAGCCGCGAGAGATCTTGTATATTGTATTCTTCTCATCTTTTGCCTTTGAGCATAGTGAAATCGGTGTGATTTAAGGACGTGCCTCAAGATTGAGGGAACCACGTAAATCCGTGTGTCTTCTTTGTCTAGTTTGATTGCATCTTTTGTTCTTTATTTCCTAACACATAGCCCATACAAATAGGATGAGAAAGTCGACAATGTGGGAAGAGAAACGCACACAAGTGGAAAGAAAGTTACACAAGTGGGAAAGGATGCAAATGGGTTAGTTCTAGGCCGTTACAAAACAAATACCAAATCTGGAGCCAAGACTATTTCTAAATGATTATTCCGGTTCTAACTGAGAACATGTTTTGTCGGTTCTAGACCCAATTCCGATAAAAGAATCATGATCCGATTTTGGAAGTGTGTCTCACCAAAGGAATGAGATCTACTTCCAAATTAAAATCAGTTTTGAATTCTTTACATTTTTTTCCCCTTTTGCTTAAATTAAAGAGATCATTCAAGTTATAACAGGTTGGTGAAATTTCGATTTCATGGGCCGACCTGGCAAGGCCCAGGCACACCTGGGCCAAGCTCCAGACGTGCCAACACACCCCGTTTTACAGTCTTAGTCTAGACCTATATATATCTATTGTGGCCCAGCCCTGGTCCTAACAGGCTCAACTCATAAAATCCTGTTTCCTTTGGTATATGTGTTAGGACTATTATTTCATTTAGCATTTCTTCTATTTTAATATTTCGATTCTTGATAGTGTCTAAGTCAATTGAATATAAAGAAATGGAAAGAAGATTCATGTGTCAAAGGAACTTTCCACCTTTAGTTCGAAGAGGCATAGTTAAAGATCTTTATATATTTTAATTTAGTAATCTTCAATGCTCTTCAATGATCTTCATAATTTGTTCTCATTTTAGGAACATCTTAAAAGTAATTAATTGTGCTAGCTTGAAGATGCCTATGATTGAGCGATCAATTCTTCTAGGTCATAGACGCAGACTTGTTTCCTTCATCTCACATGTGTGAGTTGTGTCTTTGTCTTCTTTCCTTAGTGGTAAGGAGTGTCAGTTTTCTTTGGGAGGTCCTGGCTTCGAACCTGGCCTTCTCCCTTTTTGCATATGTGAGGTTTAATTGCCTCACATATATGCATGAGTTGTGCTTATTCTCGACACGTGTGAGTTTCCACCACCTTATATTTGTGAGTGGTATTTATGTCTCCTCTCATGTGTTAGTTTCATTCATCTCGCATGTGTGAGTTGTGTCTTTGTCTCCTCGCATGTGTGAGTTGTGTCTATCTCTCCTCTCATGTGTGAGTTCCTATTATGTGAGTTTCAAAAAAAAAAAAAAAAAAAAGTGAGAAGTAAAGTCGTTACTGTTTGTAAAGTCTTACTCAAAGGAGGTTTTAGTAAAAATACAAAGTACAGGGGCTCTTTGAAATTTAATGAAAATATAGGGGCCTTTCGTAAAAAAAAAAAAAAGAAGAAAGAAAATAAAAAAGAAAAAGAAAACCTTATTATATAATATAGCTACGGATGCTACCCATTCCATGTAAAGTGGTACAATGAGTTGTTCAATGATTTTTATTTGACTACCTTCAATCAAATGATTAGAAATGTCTAATATATTTGATCAGTGCCACAAGCCTAATCCATAAATCGTTCTTGTACGTCGTGTCTGTGTGATGAGGTTTTGCTACCCCACCTACGCATCATGGGAGCTATTGTCTTAACATCAACCGGATGTTTCTATAAAAAAAAAAAAAAAAAAAAAAAAAAAAAAAAAAAAAAAAAAAAAAAATTATTGTGTTTTTTCTAGAGTGTGACCCTATTGAATTGATCATGTGTAACATATGTGAACATTAGTTGCATGACATAAAGCATGAAAGATAGTAGAATGGTGATGGCACTTTCCCTTTTTGCACATGAATTCCCCTTTTGTACTTCACCATATGTACTTGAAACCCCCATTTTGTACTTGAAAATTCCCATTTATGGAAGCATCCCTCACCCTATGATGAGGGATAGATGCACTTGAATATTTTCCATATATATATATATATATATATATAAAGCATGAAAGATTGCGGAAGTCTTACTTTCCATCCAGCAGCGATGTTGTCGTCATGATTCATAAGGATAACTGTAGAGACGCTGAGCTCATTAGGGGCCACATGTACGTTCCACACACTTATGCTTGCAGAGGCTGATTCATATGGTCCTTGATCTTTATTCCAGTCCCAGTCTATGGATGCATAGGCAAACTTGCATACAATACAACAAACCATGTTAGAGAGAGAGAGAGAGAGGGCAGCAGGAGGCATGAGTATTTAGCCCTTGCCATTGTTTGTAAGTTGTAACTGGGATTTTTCTAGGTACTTTTGTGTTACAATTGCAACATTCTCTCAAATATCATCTCTGGGAAATACCACCTCATCTGGAACATGTTAGGATATTTTCAACTTTAAGATTTTTTTTTCGTGGATAGTATTGCAAAGGTTCTGCAAATAATAAAATTCATTTATAATTCTTTTTAATAGTAAATTCAATTATAAATAAAAAACTTGGAATTGGAAATAAATATAACTTGCTTTGTCTCAAGGCACAACCCTGTGAGATCTACATAAACAGTCACAACCCAATGAAGGCTATGTAGATAGGCCCTAAGCACTTTGTCTATTTTATGGCATAGGCAGACTTGCCAGCAACCCTTGTTCATACAATTAACTTTGGAAGGAGCATTTATCTCTAGGGTCTATTTGTTTACATAGAATAAATAAAGAATTGAATCTATAGGAATTCATGGTTAAATGAGCTCTGTATTGATGAATTTTAAAAAGGGAGGGGTGAAGGATATGTCGTACAATTTATATTTCCTAAGATTTGAATTAATAGGGTCATGGTTGGATGTTCATTTTCCGTATTCCATTAATTCTTGTTCCATTAATGAAATGATTACTTTATACTCATTTTTTTTCGGATAGACACCCAATCTTCATTTTTTACCACCTTTGTTTTGATGATGTGGGTATCACTGGGTATTTGACCATGCTAATCCTCCGGGTGGCACCCGCTATATATACCCACACAAATGCACAGGCAAGTTATGTAGCAGTTTTGAACAATGACGTGAAGAGCAAACCTACAACTTATGTCTTATGCCAATCCACCAACTCCAAGTGGGTCTTAGATTTTTGACCACCTGCGGCTTGAATTCCTATGTATCTTATGTAAACAATAAGGATAACATGCGCATAGTGACTCATGCAATAATCTCGAGTAATATTCCAAGCAACCTAATGTGGTTAAATTACATGCAGGTTGGCCTATCATTCAGTAGGTACCAACACTCTGTAGAATTCTTTTTCTTTTTTTTTGGTAAAGGTAACATTGAAGACTAAGAAGATAAGTACTTACTTCAACAAGACTTCTTGGATCTTTTTTATGGTATTCCATTGGATACTGAGCAGGTATGGAACGGAGCAAGTCCCTCTCTAACATCCTGCGAATGGGAACAGTTCCTTCGGGGCATGTTCCGCTCTTCTTCCATAGTTGTTGGGCTTGGAGAAACTGGGAGGAACTCTCCTTAGTTTTGCCTTCTACGTAGTTGGGTATCATCTGTGGCAACATGGAATAGCACACACATTGCATCATCTCTCATGTTTTACTCTAATCAATCGTTCTATGAATAATAGAAGAAGGAAGACGAGAAAACAAAGGCAATGAACCTGAATGGTGTGGTTTTTTAGCAAAGGATTATCCAAAGCAGGTTGCTTGTAAATATCAACACAATCTATGATATCCCCATCTTCACTCTGACATAACAAAACAATAGGAAGAATCACTGAGTTAACAGTTTATATCATAAAAGGTGATAAAGAAGAAAAATATTATGCAGAGTTTGTATGCTTATGATGCAGCATAGAAGATGAAATCAGTTAATCAAGTTGGGCCTTATCATGGATAGGCACGCTCACCTGAAAATTGTTAGAATCAAGCAATTCAAGCCATTCTTAGAGGGAATCCTTAAGGGATGAAAATAGACCTAAAACTGAAGTCAGCCCATACTCTGCAAAGTCTTTTTCCTTTTCCTGATAATTTTTTTGGTGGATGGGCCACATTGTTTGAATAGCATGATAATTTGCACTTAGGCACATTCATGTTGGCCTACTAAGTAAAAGGGGTAAGGATCAAAGTCCCTCTACTTTCAACATGCCCCCAACCGCCAGCATGCCCCCCGCCCCTTTCCAAAGCCAAATCCCTCTCCAATGGCTGACAATCAGGCCTTCCTTCCTAGCTTTTCTGGGTTCTCACTCAATCCCACTCCTCTCCCCCTCTCTCCAACCAAGCTCTCTTCCCCAGCTAGGTGGTGTATCGGCAGTTTCGAGTCCTGCGTCGACATTGGCTCAGCCTCTGGGTCTTCCCCCTGCCCAAGCTCCGTTCCACCTAGGGGATAACGCCCAGCTTCTTCAACTTCAACCATCCTGGAAACCCTTCTTCAAGGAAGGACCCCTCTCTCCCAGCCTCCAGTACCATTCTCAGCCTCCTACCCCTTTTCTAAACCTAACCCAATCTCAGCTTTAGAACCAATTCCTCCGGCAGCAACCCCTCTAGCAACCCCAAACCCTCTGATCCTCCCTCCCTCATCCCAACCCTCTTCCACACCCCTTATTTTACCTAACCCCTCTCCATCCCTGGCAAACCCTCTACCCCTGCCTCCAGTTTCCCACCTCCCTTGGGACTCTGACCAACTTCTCCTTCTCCACAACCACCTCAATCTTCTTCTTCTTAATCCCATAGGCAAACCCACACCGTCCCCTACCCCCTCTCCCAAAACCTATGCCATCTGCCTCTCCCACTCCATTTTCTATCCCCCTCCAGTCATTCCCCCTCCGGTTTTGCTTGACGGCAGGCTTACTGTCAAGATCCCCATCCAAATGGTTGACTCTAGTAAACAATCCTTCTCTCACTCTGCTATTGGGAAATTTGTTGGCCGGAGACCTTCCCTAGAAGCTTTGGAACAACGGGAGATCTCCTCGTGGTGCCTGTCCAGACCTTGTTTGATCTCACTCACAGAAAAAGGGAATTTTATTTTCAGATTCAATACAAAGGAGGATAGGGAAGATCTGGTTGGTCACAGTCCTCTCCTTATGGAGTGGAAAAAACTTCTCCTTCGTCCCTCGTCTCCAAGCCAAGATGAATCCTCATGGCCAATCAGAAGCCCCAGTATGGATAAGGCTCAGAGGCATACCCAACCACTGCTGGAGTAGCGACATTCTTCTGTCGATCGTGGCCTCAATTGGGAAGCCTCTTCGTCTTGATGAAATCACTGCCAAGCAGAGGATGTTCTCCTTTGCTAGAGTTCAGGTGTTGCTCATTGTGGCTAGCTCTTTTCCGAGGACCCTCTCAGTCGATTTGGAAGGTGAAGACTTAGTCGAAGTAGAAGTCCAGTGTGAAGCCATACCTGCTCAGAATGTCTCTCGGCCGGCCATCTCTCCACTAAGTGCCCCTTCAGAATGAAGCCAAGTCTGCTGAAGACCCCAGCACAAGCAGCAGTCTTGATTACCCCTACAATCTCAGAGGACCTTGGTCCAAAGGCAGGAGTCAGCCCTCAGTCCTCCCCTGCCACAGAAGCCATTGCCTTGTCAATCTCAAGGGAGCCGGGGTCTGTTTTAAATCAAGTGGTCAATCCTCCAGATCCGGGCAGCCAAAACGTAGAGGTATTCCATGGCACTTTAACCTCTGTTTCCAACCCCCTTTCCGACCCCCACTTGGACCCCTCTTCAGACCTAACTATTCTAACCCCCACAACCCCCCTTCAGGTCTATCCCCTTCCTCTTCCCTACCTCTCATACCCACCCCAACAGGTCCCTTCTCCCCACACCCCAACCCCCACCACCCCAACCCCCACGCCCCCTCGCGGCCATTACCTTCCGCCATATCACCCCAAATCAGTTTGGTCCCAGTGCGACCTCCGACCAAATATCTCCTTCCAGCAACCTCCCCTGACCTCCTCCCTTCAGACAGTCTTTTCTCAGCTCTCCCTTCGGATGTGGTCTTAGAGATCTTGGAAAAAATTCCGCCTCCAATCTTGGATTGTTCCAACCCATTCTCTATCCTGCAGAACTGCACTTTTGCAAATCCTACCCTCTCCACTGCCAATCTTAAAAATCAGTATGCAACTCAACCCAAAATGAAAAGGATCATTCCTGAGCAAGTGCTAGTCTTAACTCTAATTTCTATTTCTTCCTCCAATCCCCCTCTGGCTTCTTCTCTTCCCAACCCTGCTCCCAATAGTGATTTCTCCCTAGTGCTGACCTTCCTTTTTCAAGGAGAAAAGGCAAAGGTCTTTCCTCTTCAGGGCCCAAGTCAAAGAACCCCCCTGGCCCTTCCCCCAAAATAGTTTCATAATTTTAAAGTCGTATACCGGAACTGTAGAGGCATATGTAACACCCCGACAAAAATCATGGTTTCTCATCTCATTGCAGCTTATTCCCCTGAAATCCTTTTCCTCACGGAGCCTAAGTCCAATCTAGACACCTTCTCTAATGGAGCCTTCCCCTTTGGCCATTTCCCTTCCTTCTCCAACACAGAAAACTCTCTGTGGTGCCTCCGTAACCAAGGTTCCAAATTTTCCTTCACCCTTTTAGACCACTCCTCCAAGCACATCTCCATCTCCATCTGAGTTTCTCCTTCTTCCCCCAGTATTATCACAGGTGTCTATGGCTCTACTAACTATAGGCAAAGGAGAAACCTCTGGGATTATCTTGTTAATAGTTCCTCTTCCTCTCTGCCTTGGTGTGTGATTCGCGACTTTAATGCCATTCTTTTAGCCCAAGAAAAGCTAAGCACTCGCCCTCCCTCCTCCCTCTCAATCAAGGAGTTCAATGAAATGTCTCTAGCTGCTGGTTTGAATGACCTTGGGTTCAGAGGTAACAACTTTACCTGGGCTAATAACTGGCAAGGTCAGGCTTTCGTGGCAGCTAGGCTTGACAGAGCTTTTTCCAATGCCAAATGGCTAGACACATTTGTTGACCCTGTTGTGAATCACCTCCCCATAATTTCCTCTTGTGAATCACCTCCCCAGAATTTCCTCTGACCACAGCCCCATAATCCTTGGCCATAGGCAAAGCATTTCTTTCAAAAATAGGCCTTTCAGATTTGAGAAAAAGTGGCTCTTGCATGAGTCATTCTTTAAAGTTGTAGAGGATAGTTGGGCTTCTCCCTATAGTGGCTTTCCTCAGTTTATCTTAGCAAGCAAACTGAAGATTCTCAAGCTCAGCCTAAAATCCTGGAGTAAAGAAGTTTTTGGCCACTTTAAGAGCCATATAGCTGAGGCAGAGTCCCTTGTCTTGGAAAAGGAAGCAGCCTTCGAAGCTCAGCCTTGTGATTCCCTCCTCAGGGATTTGAATCAGGCAAAAGCTTCCCTCCACAATTAGCTTAATGTAGAGTCTACTCATTGAAAGCAGCGGGCGAAGGTCAGGTGGCTTCAAGAAGGGGATAGAAATACTAAATTCTTTCACCTCTCAGCCAAGGCCAAAGGTATCCGCAACCATATTAATAAGATCATGGTAGAAGACAATCTTTACAAAGATGGTAATCAAATTAAAGACCAGGCCTCCTCTTTCTTCTCTAACCTCTTTCAAGCTGACTCTGTCATTCCAGATGAAGGCCCTTTTCTCATGGCTGTTCCTACAGTCTCAGAGGCGCAAAATCAGTTTCTTGTTGTTGTTCCTTCTCTAGAGGAAATTAGAAAAGCTGTCTTCCACCTTAAGAGGAGCAAACCATCCTCCCTCTCCTCATTTCCCTCAACCAAACAACCTTTGTCAAAGGAAGGCCCATCCACCATAATATAGCCTTAGCTCATGATCTTATCCAAAAACTCAATTCTAAGATTAGTGGAGGTTCTGTTTGCTTGAAGTTGAACATTTCTAAGGCCGTTGACAAGCTCTAGTGGAATTTCCTCGGAGCCCTTCAGTTTTTCAACATTTCTTCTCCTTGGATCAATCTAATCAAGGAGATGATTTGTACTAGTAGATGCTCTATTCTTATCAACAACGGCCCTCGTGGGTTCTTCCATTCCTCTTGTGGTCTGCCCCAAGGGGACCCCCTGTCACCCTACCTATTCGTCTTCGCCGAGGAGGTTCTTAGTCTTCATATTGAGTAGCTTAGATTTTCAAGGAAAATAGTGCCAATCTCCCCAGTTCCTTCCACTCCATGCCATTTGCTCTACGCTAACGACATCCTGCTATTGCTCAAAGCTCACAAGTCAAGGTTGAGAAACATCCAAAAGTTGCTTGCAAAGTACCAAGGCTCTTCTGGTCAGCACTTTAACCTTCAGAAGAGCAACCTCTATCTTGGAAAATGTTATGCTAGGAGAGCCCAAATGATTTCAGAGTTTCCCTCCCTATCACTCGGGCCTCTCTGCCTTCGGTTTACCTGGGAGTTCCTCTCTTCTTTGGAACCTGCAGACACTCCTTTAATAAGCTTTTGGACTCTATTAGAGCCAAGCTTGATGGTTGGAAGGCCAAATGTCTATCCTTTGCAGGTATGCTGGTTATGATTAAGCATGTGCTCTCCTCTATTCCTCTGCACATCTCCCTAGTCATTCCCATCCCTAACAAAACTAGTTTGCAGATTGAACGCCTAATGCGTAATTTTTTGTGGTCTTCTAGCTCAGATAAAAAGAGGAGTAATTTGGTGAAATGGGGCTTGCCCTGTGTGCGTAAAAATGAAGGTGGCCTTGGCTTGTGTAGGGTGAAGGAGTTTAACGATGCTTGTCTGTTGAAATTGGGGTGGACTGCCGCAACCTCTGACTCCCTCTGGGCTACATGGTTTCGTGGTAGATACTTTAGGAACTCTCCAATTTGTTTCTCCGGAAATCCTAAGGCAGGGTCTTGCATCTGGAAAAGGGCAAGATCCTTGGCTAATCTCTTTCAGCGTGGCAGTCAATGGGTCTTGGGGAATGGTCATTCTATCCTGCTCTGGTTAGATAATTGGATTGACCATGATCCCATTGCCCAAAGATTCCCCCTCCTCCATTTTTCTGATATAGATAGGATGGTGGACCTTATTCAAGGTAATTCCTGGATCATCCCAACCACCATCCCGGTTGAGGTCCAGAGCTTCCTCCTTCAACAAACCCAACATATCCTTCTAACAGGCTCTTACTATCAAAATAGCCTGGGACACCTTGTGATCAAGAGAAGTCGTAGTAGGATGGCATGGGCTAGTGTGGAATAATCTTATCAATCCAAGGCTTTCATGCTTCAGCCGGCACCTTCTACTCAGGAAACACCCACAGATCTATGGGCAATGAAAAAAGGGATCTCAATGGCTTCAAGATGTTACTCTTGCCACAGCAATGGAGAATCAGATCTTCACCTCTTCTTTTCCTGTTCTCTAGCTCAGTAGGTGTGGTTATGGCTTCTGAGTCTTCAAGGCACTCCCCCAACTACTCCTCTCTCAATCTCTTCTGTATGGGCTACATTAGTTAAGGGTGTAGATTCCCATGGAAGAAAGACTGCAGTTGCAATTTTCTTCCAAGTTATCTATACCCTCTGGTTCTCGCGCAATGAAGCTAAACACCGCAGCAAAAGGCCTTCCTTGGTGAAAGCTCAGATGATCTGCTATGATAGTTTCAGAGGTATGTTCAGCTCTCCCCTAGGTACGAGAATTCCTTCTCATCCTATTTTAAGATCCTTGGGGTGGAGTGAATAGCTACCCCCTATCCTCTCTCTCTCCTCTTGGCTACCTCCTTCCAAGTTATCTATACCCTCCTGGCTCATAGTTGCAGAGTTGGTATTCGGCCGTTGGGCCTCTCGAAGGAGCTGTTTTGAGCTATTCTTTTTTGTTGTAGCCACCTGTTGGGATTGGTTTCGTTTTGGTGGTCTGGGCTGGTCAGTGCCCCTTTGTTTTAGGGAGTCCAGTTGTTCTTTGGTTTTTTTTCGGTGTATTCTTTTTCCTCTTTGTCCTGGGGCCTTCTGCCCTTTCTTTCCTCTTAATACAAATTTATCGATTAGCAAAAATACTAGGTAAAGGGTTCAGGTCTTGTATACCTACCTAAGGTTAGGGACGACGATGGATTGGGTCATGTGGACCTCAAGCATATCCCAGTCCCAACCAAGCAAATTTAGTTATGGGGGGCCATAGTTTTCAAAATCAGAATCGTATCACAAAAACCATTCGTACCCATGAATCGAATCGAATCATGAATCGTATGATTTATATTTTTCTAATGAAAATAAAAAATAATTACAAATTAAAAAGAAAAAGAAAAGGTAGTTATTCATAACTATCCAATTTCCTATTTATAGCAGTATAAATATAATGATAAATAAGTCTATCGGCCAATCATATCAAGAACATCATGACATATATTAATACATAATAAATGATCGATGTGTAAACAATTTAATAAGTTTAAGGTATCAATATATGTATATATTTTTTCTTATCTTTGATTTAAAATATAAAAGTAAAAATAAAGTCCAAAACATTAATCTTATACAGTAGGATATCTCTTAAAGTTACAGAAGTTTTCATGGAGGAAAAAAAAAGATATATACTAGCACCATACGTATAGTTAAATGCTTTGATTAAATGGCAAGGCTCTTCTAAGCTCAAGCTTATGATAAGATTTCATAAGCTCACGCTTGTGGGGTCCACCCTTGGTCCATCCAAATGGACCAAACACATGACCCCCCTGAATTGCACATGTCCACCAACTTTTGGTCGAATCCAAATTTACTGGACCGTTGGATCAACCGTGTACCGATTCGAATGGACTGTTGACTATTAAAATTTTGGGGCGCAGATGAATATGATAGAAATCAAAGTTGGGGCTGATTTTTTTGCAGAGAGGAAGGTCCTAGGGAGTCCTTGAAATTCCTCCCATCCCCATCCCATGTGGGTCCCAAGTGGGCCCCACCATACACTTGAGCTTACATTATCCTAAGCTTGAGCTTAGGAGAGCTTGCCCCTTAATTAAATGCATGTTCTTTATTTATCTCTGAAACCTGCTTAAAGTTGTTAATATTTTTATGAGGTTTTTTTAACTAATAAATAACTTAGAAAAAATGTCAAAAGAAAGAAGGAAAGAATAAAGAAAGAAAAAGGTAAAAGATTATTAATATTAATTAAGTGGTCGTAGTTATTCATGCTCAGCCAGATCGTTTAAATCGTAAGATTCGATAAAATGAGTATTGAATCGTAAGATTCAGACCTGAATCCTAAGATTATATATAAATGGTATATACAAATTGTTTTTCTTAAGATTTGGGATATGAATCGTATGATTCTGATAACTATGATGGGGGCTAATTTTAGATTTTTGTGACAAATTTTAGACTGGAATAAGACAAATTCAAGTCGGGCTTTTACCAATACATATATAACTCATGACCAACCAATTTAGTTCTGGGGGGCAGAAAATAGGCCAAGGTAGAGAAGATGGAACAAAAAAAAAAAAGAAGAAGAAAAGACCAAGTTCACCCCAAATGAGTAGGATTGAGGTCAGTCCATCAAAAATCAAATCAAGGGCACCTTCTACAATTAAGAGGGGAAAGATGATAGTGACCACAACCTTAATGGTCTTGACTGCAGGCTTATTGAGAAGCTTGAGTTGTTTCTTTATTTCCAATTTCTTCATGGGGCTAAGTCTACCATCCACAACTCCAAGGAGAAACACAATGAGAAGCATTAGAAATAGCATGATTCTTCCATGGTTTGTATTATCCATGTTGCAAGTTCCCCTGCTGGACCCCAGAGAGTATGTTTTGATTTTAGAGAGCATCATTAAACATTCTTATTATCACTAATATTTAATGGCTTCATATAGACTGTTATAATGTTTTTCAATTGTTTGTATCAGCGTATTATTGTTGTACCACAACGATTATTGCGAGCATGAGAACACCAATTTTTAAAGTTTAGGGGCTTGTGCTAGTTCATTAAGAATTATTTAGAGTGGCATGGACATTCTAAATAAAAGTATTTATATATGCTTGATATTCATAGATGACCCCCCAATGATTAATCATACCCCCTCACACTCACTAACTCATTATAAATTGGCATCGGACCCAATTTATAAATAACGAAAAATAAATTTATCTGAGTTTGAAGTGAATTTATTTGACTTTTTGTCACAAACTCAGATAAATTTATAAACAATGAAATAAATTTAGATAAATTTATCCAACTTTCTGACACAAACTCAGATAAATTTATAAGTAACGAAAAATTTCTCTAAGTTTGCGATAAAATATTGATAAATTTACATGACTTTGTCTGACCTAGACATAATTTTATCTGAGTTTGATATAAAGTTATTTGTATTTCCTATGATATACAAATTGCTACAGTTTGAAGATGATCACTGTTTGTAAATGTTGTAATATTCAGCTTACTTCTTATTTGGATTGAGCAAAAATGAACTAGAGGAAGAAGAAGATGACTCAGACAATGAAGAAGATGAATCAGAAGAAAAGGAAGGAGGAGGAGGACAAGAAGAAATCAGATAAACCCTATAGATCAATTTATATACAGATTGTCAAGGTTTGAAGAGCGCTTCCTTCCTTCTTTGATAAGATTCCGCGTTTTAGTCTGGGATAAGGGATTAAGAGGGGCATTATGGACTTTTCAAGCATATAAAACTTGAGAAGGGACCTTTGCCTTTATGAAAATAAAACCTGGGCCATTCGCAATAGAATGCAATGTCGAGGGACGTTCAACCAAACACCCCAACTATTTTTGTTCCTCAAAACTATCTAATGAAAGAAGCCATTTGACCCATTCAAACATTTAAAAGAGATCGTTGTGGGAAGTTTTTGAAACTCCCTACCCATTTCCACGATCTCATCATGTTTGGAAGTTTACATAACTTCTCAAACAGAGGAAATAAGAGGAGAAGTAAAGAGAGAAGGAGATTGGTTTTCTAGTCGAGAGAGGAGAACAACAAGGAAAGAGACGTGAAAGAGAGAAGAGAAGGAAAGAAGAAGAAGAAGGTAATGAAGCTGTTGTCTTTTTCTTCGTGTCTGTCATATCCCCACTCCATTTTCCCATCTCATCTTTTCCATGCAAGTCATCCATTTCATCTTCCCTACTACCATATATTGGAGATTCGGAGCCCTCTTTAGAGGGATTCTGCCCTCCAGCCACCATATTACCTCCATTCCATCTCCTTTATCTCATCTTCGTCACTTCATTATCCCCATATACTTCAACTTTCCTCCCATTAAAATGGAGATTCGAATCCTTAAGGTTTCCGTCCTCCTACCAAATGGGTGCCCACTTCATCTTCCATGCCACTCCACCTTCTATACTTCATCTTCTTCATTTCATTTCACCATCTTTCACACCTCTTCTTTTCTATTAAAATGGAGATTCGGATCCTTGTTTTGAAAGGTTTCCGCCCTACGACAAACTCTCATGTGTAATGCAACATTGCCACCATTAAAATGGAGATTCGGAGCCTCTTTTGAAGAGGATTAAGCCCTCCAGCCCAAGCAAAGATCTAGATCCTTGTCTTGCAAGGACTCTGTTCTTTAAAAGCACTTCATTGAAGACCATAGTTTAAGGTCTCAAATGGTTGCAAAACCTGGTCACAAATGGACTCATATGTGCTCACGATGAGGAAGGTCTGAAATGCCATAAGCATGGTTTGTTTCTATACTTAAAACACCAAACTGTCGTTAGAATGAATGTTGGCGATGTGGGAAATCAGAGCAAAGAGCTTGCAAATGAACTGTTTAAGGTTGACGACATCTCGGCATGCTCAATGTTGTTATACAATGTTGCTGAAAAATGCCTTAATATTTGTCAGTTGGTATGACCTATAATGGGTGCTGGAGTAACCCATAAAGCTGACTCTTCTACTCCACCATTGGATTCTAGTGGAACAAACAAAACTTCTCTGAAAACTGAAAGTAAAGGTGATGGCCAACATGTGTCATCTCATTACAAACCCAAATCCCAGAGTTATGTTCAAGAGAAGTATACAGGTGGGGGGGTGGGGTGGGGGCCCAAAATGCTACATTTCAAGTGGAAAACTCCTAAAAAGGAATTACCTCGGGTGAAAATGACAACCTTCAAAAAAAAAAAAAAAAAAATGAATGAGAACCAAATCCAGCATCAGTCTAATCAACCAAAGTCATATTTGCAAGTGGGTTGAAAATCAGGCCAATAGCAACTATGAAAATCCCAAACAAAGGATCCTTATAATCAAAGAAACTCCACAAACAAACAGCCCACAAACCTGAATTATCCCAAACAAACAGCCTACAAGCAGCCCACAAGCACCCTGCGCATCCATCCAAACCAACATAAAGGACTTTCCTGAACAAGCTGTCCTAGGAATAGGTTCTGAATGGGAAAAGAGACAACCCAGTCAGTGACTGGAATTAGGCTGGGTTTAACCCAACTATTCAATGAATTAGACTAGAGTTATGGCCCAAGTATTGGGTTGGATCATGGTCCAAACAATGATCAGAATTGGACTGATTGATTATAGTAAAGGTGGCTGTAACATGGGCATCAACAAGTCACTACATAGTCCATAGCTATTCAGAAAATAAGCCCCAGTACCATTTTCAAAGAGATCATGCATGGGCCGTAACGGGCTCTAAAAAACATGTATAAAACAATTTTAAAGAATGGGCCATGGTCTGAACCCATTTCAAATAAGAATCCAGTTCATGAAATGAACCTCATGTATGAACATATTTTATGGAATTACCTAATATTGGGCTATATATGTATGTATGGCTTACAGATTCCTTTTAAATATGGGTTTGACATGTGGGCAATTGTTTTCTACGAGCCTAATGTGCAAGTTGCTCCATGCTTGACATGTGGTTTGCGAGCTCAATATATGAGCTAGTTTGACATTTGGGCAGCTTTGGGCCATATATATGATCTGTAGATAGGTTTAATATGTTGGATTTGGGAAGTATTTTGGACATAGGTCTTAAATAACAAACTATGACCTCTCATGAGTTTGGGCTACCCATTCAAATTCTTTCCCATATTTGTTAAAGAATCATGAGTTCTTACCAGCTCACCAAGCCTCAAAATACTACATTAAATTAAGTTGCTAATTTGAGGCAAGGGAAGCAATGGAATGATTCACTTCTTCATGAACTTTTCAGCCCAATGGAGATAGCCGCAATAAAAAATGTTCTAGTCACAGAAGCACAGTGTCATGACAGATGGATATGACGGTATACAAATAGAGGCACGTTTTCGGTCAAATTGGCATACCATTCTTAAATTCAAGAGGCCCATTCATCCTCGACCATTATTTCTATGAAGACATGGAAAAACCTATGGATCACCCCTTTCATGCTAAAGGTTAGAAACTTCTTATGAGAGGGGGGGCGGCGGGGGCGCACTACACAACAAAATACCAGTTGGAGAAAACTTATTGAAGAAAAAAGTTTGTGTGGGGAGCGAAGTGAGACCATTGAACATCTTTTTTTAAAATATCACTTTGCTAGAGCCATTTGGTATGGCACATCATTGTCCTTTATCATGGATAATGGCGATCAAACCTCATTCATATCTTGGTGACAATATTGGCTAGAGAAGCGGAATGAAGGCATAATTGATCGAGACCATATTATCTATTTTGGCTTCGTGCTATGGTGGATATGGGGAGCAAGAAATGCAAAAATCTTTCATCAAGAAGATCCAAATGGAGAGAATGTGGTTCAAAGCATCAACCTTGCACACACTAAATGGATAAGGTCACTAGAGAAAAAATGGGGAGATCAGAATCGTGTTGATGGTCAGCTGGATACTTCCACTAATAATCAAGATCTGGATATAGTTGTTCGCATTTTTTGTGATGGAGCTGTGAATAAAGAGGCTAACAAATTAGGAGTTGGATGCATTGCTTATAGCAAAGATGGTAGCATATTGACAAGGCTATCCAAATAAATTGAAGGCGATTCAGCTATCATAGCAGAAATTTTGGCCATCGAAAAAGCTTTGGATTTGGCAATTCAGCATGGGTGGAGGAAAGTAGGTTTATTTAGTGACTCCAAGATTGCTATTGATTCAATAACAAAGTCTCAATATCCTTTCCATTGGAAAATTTATACCCCGTTATAGAAGATCCTAGAAAAAAAAAAAGATGTCTTTACTAGAGTGCACTTTACGGTGATTAATAGAAGCATTAATAGTGTCGCATATAGTCTAGCGAGGGCGGGGCTTTTTACAGGCACTGATGCCTACATTAGTAATCATGCTGTATCTTTCTCCAATGATTAATGAATAGAATGCCATCTTCCCCACAAAAAAAGAAGAAGAAATATTTCTATCACGACATGCATTAATGATGGATCCTTGGTTCAATAGTGGAGGCACCTCTTATTATTGATCCAATGAAAAAAGATGTGAGGATTATTGATCTAATGAAAAAAAATATCAAAAGACAAGATATCATGATGTAAATTTGTCATTGATAAAGTTCCTTTCATTTTTCTTGCAAAGAAAGAAGCAGGTCAAGAATAAAAAACAAGCTCTTTCTCTGATTAGGATATTGTATTTTTAATTTTGAGCATTATAATCCACCCCAAAAGTAAAAAAGGGGATTTTCTTGTAATATTGATTTAATGATATTCAACGCAAGAGTTTATTTCCGTTTTTGTTCATACAATGAATTGGAGAAATTCTAGAAAAGAAGCGGGCCCTAAGAGTAACGTTCATCATACTATTTATAACTTAAAAATTACATGGATGGAGCACTATGAAAATTACTGTTTTGTCCATTTTGGATCAAAGAGCGGTTTGGTCCCACAAACTTGCTTGTTCGGTTTCAAGGGGGCCCACATAGATTGGATTTGGGCCCACAAAACATAACCATTCAAAAAACTCCTCCTTCCGAAAATGGTCATGCAATAGAGTGCCAACTCAGCAGCATTCAGGGGCACTTAAGTCCTTTTGAACTTCAGGAGTTCATATTCAGGCCATCCCCCATTCGACTCAACCCCGAACTGTCCGTTATCCATCCCCATGGCGACTGGAACCTTCTCCTCGCCGCCTCCGCCCCCGGCCCCGCCCCTCCCGCGCTCGTTGGCCTTTCGGGGTTCCCGCTCGGCGCATTTTAGCGTTTGCCACTGTTTTCGACAGCCTTCTTTGTCTCCTCTCTCGAGGACACTCTCCCAGATTGAGAACTCGGGCGTCATCGCCTGTCTTCGGGCGGAGAGGTAACTAGACTAACCCATCTGAAGATTTCCCATTGGAAGTACTGAAAGTTGATTCTTCAGCCCCTCCCTTTTGTGTAAATCTCCATCAATCCTGCCTCCTGCTCTTTGAATGCGTGCCAAATCTGGCCTTGTGGACTTCAATCATATAAATATTTCTTGGGGTTTAATATTTTGATCCATCCAATCAGTTGACACAATGGACACCCTTGTATTGACACTGATCATGAGTTGGCATTGTTTCAGGAGCTTTTTAAAATATTTTTCAGGAATTAGTAACTGTTGGATTCATCCCAATAAATTTACAGTGTGTATGACTATGAATAGCTATTATCCTCCTTTGGATTGTTATCTACTTCTTCACCTGTAAAGTGCCAAAGAATGTGTCAGCTTTACGAAAACCTAGCATGTAAGCACTTCAAAATATTCCATACAATCACAAATAGAATAAGGACGAGAATTGATTACAAGAGATCATAGGCAAAGAT
Organism: Persea americana; assembly: GCA_029852735.1. Taxonomy (NCBI): domain Eukaryota; kingdom Viridiplantae; phylum Streptophyta; class Magnoliopsida; order Laurales; family Lauraceae; genus Persea; species Persea americana. The sequence continues at coordinate 21,916,383 of CM056811.1, forward strand.
GTACAAATGCTAGATTGTGCGAGAATAAAGTTACTCCATAAACAAGAATCATCATCATGACAAATGCCAATACAATAACAAACTTCTAAACAAAATGGCGATCTACACGAGTTAAGTTTATATATATATATATATATATATTTGAAAAAGTACGAGCTAAGTTAATATAAACATGGTTTTTTGGAGAGAACAAGAGTCGCCAAAAAATAACAAGAGTTGTACCAAAACTTTCCCTATGGGTAAACAAGAGCCATTGAAGGAGTGCTAATTAGTTTAAAACAAGACTAAACTGCAGCTAGTAAATATATCAAGGCTAGAAGCCCCTACACAAGCAAGCATCCCCACTGTGCTAGCTGATAGACAGCTTAATGGTGCCTACTCATCAAGAGCCAAAGGTTTTTGATGAGGCATAACACTAGACAAGTACATTACCATGTAGGAAACTATTCCAAATGCGAGCAAATGTCCTCAAATTTAATACATCAATTGAGTAGCCCTACAAGTACCAAATATCAAAACATCTCACCAAACTTCTAAGCAAAACTAGTTGGGTGTCTAGATTTGGTCCATTGTGACTCTAATAGTTCTTCAAAATTAATTGAGAATATAGGTTGCATGTATTAACTCAAACTACATCAAATTTGTCCATTTGCATATTCTAGGCAAAGGGTTTGGGACAAATTACAGAATTTACAGAATTAGGCTGAATTTATTGGTGACCTTGTGTCACTTATAACTCTTGTTATGATGTTCAATTTTAATGATCTATATATGAATCTTGTAATAGTTGACGAGACGAAGCCATTGAGTCATTCATCTCCAAAATCCGACATCGTTTGGCCCTCGAAAAAGTGGGCTGAAAGCTTGCTGCCTTTTTCTGAAAATCACAGTTTTGCCCCTTTTGAACACTCAATTATCCCAATTATCTTCTAAGTAAATATGTAATGAAACCCCTATCAAAAAGTAGGGTCTAATAGATAAATTCTAGGGTTGAGACAATCCTACACTCAAAGATGGAATAATTTTCTGATTTGACATCAAGACACAATTGATATCATGTAAGACGAGATCCTAGACAAGCGTACTAAGACAATATCAACTTGAATTACAAGTCAAATGTAGGAAGCAAACATAGAAACCCTAGGTCTTAGAACTAACTTTCACATGTGAGGACCAATATAAATACAAACCCTATGAAACAATAAAACCCTAGACACAACATGTTTGTCCAATGCCATGTTAGATGACCACGAGGATCTCCAAATTAGGTTTTGGCCAATCTATCTTGACCTTTTCTGAAGTTTAAGGGTTGGCATGAATGATTTTTTGGATTCAAGCTAAATGGATTTATAAGGGCTATACATGGTTTTTGTTTTTAAATGGTGAATGGTATTGAGGTTTTAAGATTTTCCCTACGTAGTTCATCATGATTTGTGGTGTTATGGTTGGTATTGAAATTTCAGTGTTTTAAGGTTCTAGGTCATTTCTAGAATAAAGGATGTGCAAGAGGTACCTTGTATTTTATAATGGTTTCTTGTTGATGGTTAGGTTTTTAGTTGTAATGGGGTTAGCATGACTCTGGTAGGCTATTTTTGGTGCTTGTGGGGGGTGTATTAGGGTTTAGGTTTTTGTGGTGGATTGGAGGAAGAGGGGCTTAGGGTTTTTATGGGTGTGGATGTCACGCCCCTGCTTTAGTAAACAAGGATTATGCATGAGATTAGGGGCCAATTATAAATATTCTCAGTAAACCACACAACGTGGCACCCAATCAAGGCCCCACACAAGGTTGAAGTCCGCGGTGAGGTATAAACATTTCCTCAGGCCACCAATAACATAGCGGAAGCTTCAAATGAAACAAATGGTACGATAAAACCTTTCAGAGTAAGCTCATTTTAAGATTACTGAGGTTAAAGCTTAATAAAAGATAACAAAATTAGTTTAATTACATGGCCACCATACAACAAAAGAAACTATCCCAAAAGTGTACGTGTGCTAGTCATGATGACTCGGTAGATGTCATCTGCACACCACTCATGGTCATCAGGCCAATCTGCCTAAAGCACCTCCTTCGTTCCTTCGGTATAGACGGGCTTAGTACCTATGCATCAAGCGCATCATTATCAAAGTACAAGTAGTCGACAGGTAGATATACATAAACAACAATAGATATGCAATACCGAAGCGCTGTAAAGACAGTATGAAATCCAATGATAGGAGTATGAGCATAAAGCTCGAATAACAATAAACAATGATCAAATGAGACAATGTCCTATCACAATTCTCTAATAATATGGGCTGTCCACATTGGCTAATCACCGCAGGATATTATGTCGCTGCCCTTCCGTCTCCAACAAAGTGTGGTAGATATTTTTTCATGGGAGGATAGCCCGACCAATCAATATTCAATGTTCAAAGTCGGCACCTGAGGTGGGAAAACATCAAAACCTCACCTTTTCCGGGTTACCCAATGGTGTACATCCATTTCAAGTTCAATAATCAATCTATAGTCACCCAAAAGTTCAAAATCAACATTCCATGGTCCTCCCACAGAGGTGCCCCTACTGTGTTGGACTTTAACAACTGAGTGTTGCCTGGGCTTATCCTTTGTGAACAGGATTCGTCGAAACGAAAAAGGAATTACCTCTTAATCAATTGTTCAATCCAATTCAATCAATACCGTACTAGGTCAAAGTCAATTTCAAAGGTTCAATTCCAATTCCAACACGAAAACCAAGTAGTCCTCCTGAGCCTTTACAATCAAGCTGCCTAGCCTTAACACCTCTATTAGTACTGAAGACCAAATAGGGGATCCTAAATCCAATCAATCTAAGCTTTCAATGTGATTCCGTCAATTCAAAACAATAACCAAAACTATAAAACATGCCTTCAATGCCAAGAAAATACAATACAATTTCGATCGATCAGTATTCAAGGAAGAGTTACAATCCAATTCTAGGTCAAGAATTGCCTTTCATAAGAAACATCTCTACTCGGTCCAAGGAAGAGGCGAGGTCATGAATCATGATATCCTGTCAATAAACCTTGGTGCGTAACCAATTGTTGGATATCTTCTTGCCTCACTTCGTCCCGGGCCAGTGTAGGTTATACCTCTTACATTATTCGGACAATTTGTGAGGGCATGTACCTCGTACATTATTCGGACAATTTGTGAGGGTATGCCAATAGTTGCCTTTTTATGTTCCAAGGGTGGTGCCATGGGTCCCAATACTAATTACTAAGCCTCAAAGTCCTAAGGAAAAGCCCTTTCCAAAAGGAACTTGCGTTTCCTTGGTCGACCGTGGGATATCCACGGTCGATTGTGGGTTCTTCTACGGTTAGCTCACGACAAAAAGTGAGCCTCACTGAGATCCCAGAGTAGAGTTTTGAAAATGGAAGGGCTCAATCATCTCCCAAAATAGAACCTAACTTCAATTTCACGGTGGACTCAGGTCGACCATGAGTTCCACCAAGCCCTAAAAATGGCTCAATCATCAGGGCTTTCAAAACCTCTCTTGGGGTTCCACGGTCGATCGTGAAACCTCTCATGGCTGATCGTGAGGCTTCTGGAAAAGGAACCCTGGAATCTGTTTTAGATAGAAATAGGGGGAAGTCACACCTTCCTCCATTCCAACTGATAACAGCATAAAAGTAAGGCTTAGCCCTCTCCATTTTAACAATAAACAACCTCCAATCTACTCATTTCCATTCCAATCCATTAAAAATTTAAAACCCTATTCTAGCATGTTAATTCTAAATTTACATCAAATGAGCTCAAAGGTAAACTAATAGTCAATTAAAGCTAGAATCAAACAATAGAGCATACATATCTTAAACATTCTTGTGTATCCACTTGCCTTAGGGGTTGAAACACTTAAAATAGTGAAACCCTAGCTCAAGAAAGCCACCGACGAGCTCAATCTCAGGGAATCTCCAACTTGATCAAAATCAACCTACATAAATAAAAAAGGAAAGACGCGCTCGAGCTTACAAATCATAATTCTAACCTAATTATCCCAAAACCCTAACTTCTGCGAAGTAAAACACTTACCTAGTGTTGAGGGGATTGGGGAAACTCCTTGAAAAAGGGATGGTTGAGATGAGTAAGGCTTGATGACGATGACAGTGATGGTGATGATGACAGCATAGGGAGGCCCTTGGATCTTCAAAGTAGCAAAGGAGATGGCAACTGAAGACAAGAAAAGAAGAGGGGAAAGAAAAGAAATGGAAAAAGTGAAGCAAAGTGGAGGGTCATTCGTTGCTAAAAGGTGGAGATGGGGTTTTCCATAAATTCAGTTTAGTCCTCGGACAATTGGGGTGGGATTTAGAGGGTATTCCAGGTATCAGATCGAGATGAGGTAGAAGGGTAAAGTTTGGGAAATTAGGTCATCTACCCAGCGGATTCAAAATTTTGAAAAATAATAAGTTATGAAAAAGCCCTCCAATCTTTTCTAAAATTGCAAACTACCCCCTACTACCCAGATGGACTTGGATCTTAATGAAACTTCACACACACGATCCTACTAGTGAACCGGACTTGCTTAGCATCTAATCGAGCTTAATTAACTAACACAATTAATTAGCACTAATTACACTATTAGGATCCGGGACCTTTTAGTGGATTGGGGTTTTGATGGATGTGGTTTTGGGGTTTTGAAAGGCACTTGGAAGAAGAAGAAGAAAAAGAAGTAGAAGAATAAGACTTGCCCGAGTCAGGTAGGACCTGGCTCGTTCATGGCCAAGTCCTAGTCGACTTGAATTTGGCTAAGTTTTCAAACCCTGCTTATGTCCCATGCGTTGAGGATTACATCCCATGCTGTGGACAATTGGAATGGCTCCCCTCATGGCCCAACATTTGAAAATTTTCCATCTAATACATCCTTAAATTTCAAAATTTTTGTTTTCTAAACAGTTTTGTTCCAAAAATGTATAAAATAGCTGACTGACATATCAACTGCTATGTAATGGTTTTGACTGAATGACCGTCTCCAACATATTTTTGATTGGTATAATTTTTAGGGGGGAGCTTGCAGTGGAAGCTGCACGCGCTGCACTCAGAGGTGGCATCTCAGTTGTGAGTCCCTTCATACAGCTTGTTCATCTAAAGGGAGGGAGAGGAAGTTCTCCAATTCTGTGTGTTCATTCGTTAACTTAGCATGCTTATTTGGATGTGAAATCTTTAGCCATTTTGCACATTTCTAATATTGGTTACATTTTTTACTGTAGCTGGAGGTTGTGATGTCTACTCCAGGTGTGTTTGAGGTTTGTTCAACCCATGCAATTCTCCTGGATGTCTCAATTCAATTGGTTGCTCTTATGAGAACTTCCATGATACTTCATCTTTTTAGGTGATACAAGCACTTGTTAGTGACCATCCTACATCAATCATTGGGGTAATTATGTGCTAAACCAGTAAATTTATAGTTTTATAGTTGATTGTTCAGTTTCATCATAAATCTTATGGCTGATCAATGTTGTAACTAAAATAATGATACGATTGTGCTGGATTGGATTTGAGGTGTCAAGCAAAGGGTGACTATGGGAATGATGAACTTGCAATACATATATACAAATATTTAATGTTACTTACTGTATGTATAAGTCCCAACTCGAATGGTTGCAATCTCCTGATGTACCTGATGATTTTGTGCCTATCATTTTCATCTGATTACAGTTCAACAATTGCATACTTGCATCCCATATATCCTTGGCATAGGCAACACGTATAAAGCCCTCTCCCACGGGAAAATAGGGATGGCCTGTTGGTAATGCATCCTGCTCCCATCCCTTCCACCAGGGATCGATCCCTGGTGGGAGGTTTGAATCTCCTTCCTCCTGGCCAGTAAGCCACAACAACAACAACAACAACAAAAAAAAAAAGAGCCCTCGCCCACATATCAAATTGCATGGAAGCCAAGAAATTATTAAACTATTATTAGCTTTCTTCTCTGGAAGTTTTGGATCTTCCTTGTTCGGCTCTTATCGGTCCATCAATATGTCTCTATTTTTATTTGCTAGAAATTTACATCTCAATTGCCGTGGACCATTGTAAATAATATGGCCTCTTCAGGATATCAGATCATGTTTTGCAAGACGCCTGGATAGGAGACATCATTAGCTATCAAATTTTCTTACTTATATCATTGCGCCCACGTGCGGAAGGGAACCTAGTGGTTTGGGGCCCAGTCTTCAGAAGGAACCTTACAGTGATGTAGGAGGGTTAACTGTTCTCTCTTTTTGAGGTGGTTGGCTGCAATTTACATCTTGGAAGATAGATAGCAGAGTTCGGACAGGCAAAACTGATGGCTCATTTGTAGTTGCTTCATTTTTATGACTATTATGGGCGATCATATAGCTCCACATCCACTGCATTGGTTGTGGCATGTCAAGGCTTCCTCTGAGGATTCTTGCATTTGGCTGGGTGGCTCTCTTATGTGGCACCCTTTCCTTGGATAACCTTCAGAGGCGTAAGAAGATCATAGTTAATGCCTAACCGATGTGTCTGGTTGAGGAGGAAAACGCGGACTGACCATTTACAGATGTGAATGTTACATGTGTGTAACGTTTATGTGTACGCATGCTTGTTTGCACTCATTTTGGTATCATATGTGTAAATTTTGATGTGTAAATGGGGCCATTTTCACACCTCCCAGGTTATGAAAATGTTTCAAGCCTAACACCTCAACAGAGGTGCTGGTACATGGTAGTCTCGATTTCGCCTGCAACAGGTTGCGGGTTCAAATACTATCAAATGCCATCTATTTCTTCAGAGTCCCATGGGACCCTAATTTTTAACCCTTGTTTTAAGTGTGAAGTCTCATATCTTACATCCTCATAGATTTTGAAAAATATGTGAAAAACGCACAAAAAAACTTAACCTATAGATCTGATTTTTTGCACTTTGGTAGGCCCGGAGCCTAGATATTGAATATTCTCATATCAATGATAAACCTTTAGACGTGAATTCTCATATCTTAGATCCTCATGGATTTTGTGAAAAAAAAAAAAAAAAACCAAACAAAGCAATTTGATCCGACTTACTATTTTTTTTTTTTTTTTTGGCAATTTTCCGGTCCCTAATTCATGATCAGAGCTGTTCACTGGGTTTGAGATCCACTATTTCCTCTTTTGAAAACTTTTGGGGTTTTAGAGCCCACTAAATTGTACAGAATTTGATATAGATCCTTTCTGGATCTTTCTCTTTTCGCCTTATATTATTTACTGAGATGAAAATGGTGCTTACAAACAACCATGATAATATGTTGTATGTATTTAACTTTTATATGCGCAAAATTACGTTTGTAAATTTTATTTTCATATTCCATCTGTAACAGACAAATATGAAATAACTATCAAGTGTTTTGTGTGTATATGGGATTTCCCTAATACTCTCTTTAATATGTTAATTGTTATGGCTTGAAAAATTGCTGTGGATTCCTCAAGTGTTTTAATTATTATTATTATTATTATTATTTTTTGATCGGTAAATTGGAAAATGCATTAGAAAGGAGTACATAGTTGAAAAGAAACAAGACCACAACATAGTGTTCCGGTATAAGAGTTCTATACCAGACACCCACCACACCTACATTACAAAAGCACTTAAATTACATGAATGGTCAACCCCTTGTTTAGCTAAGCAATCTGCGAAACCATTTGCGGACCTACTTATATGATGAAAAGACACCTGAGATTTTGAAGAAAGGTGACAAATCTCTTTGAAATAAAACTGCATCTTCCAAGGGTCCTTAAAAGAATTCACCCAAGATATGGCATTAGATGAATCACTCTCCACTATAAGATAATTCTGAAATGAGAAAGCAAAAATGTGAAGAGCTTCCAGAATAGAAAGGACTTCGGCTTCATAAGAGTCTTTGATTCCAACATGCTTCTAGAACATGTACAACACTTTGCCTTGGTGATTTCTCAATACACCCCCAATACCAGCTAACCCCAGTTTACCTTGAGCTGCCCCATCCACATTAAACTTTAGGACTCCTATTGTGGGAGAACACCAAGAAACTTTCATTTTCTTCTTTGAAATGCCCATAGTTAAACAAACCCTCCAATTATGCATAATATCATTTATCTTAAGGTCTACAAATCCCTTTTTAACACAAGCCCATTTTGAAATCCTCAAAACCATAGTCTGAATAATAGTTCCCACTAAAGATTATTTTCTACTAAAGACACGGTCATTCCTCTCTTTCCATATAGACCACAAAATCGAATAGGGAATGAGTCTCCATAGCAACAGTCTGCACCCAACGAGAGGACAACTCCTCCAGGGAGAACTTGGGAGGCACCATTCCACGCCGCATTCTTTAAGGAATGCCCCCAAATAGTCGAAGCCATTTCGTTGTGAATAAATAAATGATCCATTGACTCCCTCTTCCTTTTGCGAAGGCAACATATATCTGAAATAGATTCACTCAGCAACCCCCTCCTTAAATTTTCTGCTGTTGAGATTTTGCCAGATATAGCTAACCAACAAAAAGCTTCCACCCTTGGAGGAGCAAGACCCATCCAAACCAAAGCACAAGAACGCTTCTCATCAATAAGGTCTAACTCCCTATAGAAAGACTTGGAAGAAAATAATCCTGAACAGTCCGGCTTCCAAATGCAACAATCTACTATATCCCTACATAAAAAGGTGTTAGAAAGAAGACTCGACGATGACTCAAACTCTACCAACTCTGATTGATGAAGAGCCCTCCTGACACTCACACCCCATGATACATTGTCCCCAACCCAACAATAACAATCTTTGACAGATGACTCTCTATTAGCAACAACCCTAAACACTCTAGGGAACAAACGACACAACGGACCAACCCCCATCCAATCATCTAACCAAAACCGAATATCACTCCCTTCCCCCACCTTAAAAGCCAGACTCTTATCAAACACTTCCCCTTTACTATTTGACACATCCTCAAAACTCAAAATGACGGCCCAAATCCCAGACAACCTATACCTAGGGACTCTTTAATTATGTGGAGATCGTCCTTCATTCCCATCTTATGGGTCATTTGGAAGGAATGTAATGATCCGTGTGAGGGGAGTCCTTAAATGAAGTGTTCGAGGCTGATGAGGTACCGTATACTGTTGCTTCTTGGCTCACAATCCTTCCCCAATTCCAAGATATCCCCATAACAACCATAATGATGAGCTGGAATGAATGAGGTGGCAAGTTTCTTTGACATCCCATCCCAGCTTGCCCAGATGGTCCCCTCCTCCATTAAGAACTTTTAAGGTGAATTTTGATGGGATCATGCTGGCAATCCAAGTATAGGAGGAGTTTTCTGTGACAGTTCAATAGCGACCATCATTTCTTTCTTGGGCCCAGCTGGTTTTTGTTCTGTCATTAAGACGGAATTATTGGCTTTGAGGAATGATGACTGTTTTGAGGAAGCAGATCAACTTGATTTTCAGAAGATAATGCTGAAAGGTTATTCTTTATGTGCTATTCGACGGGCTTAGGGCTATGTTCACCCAGTCGAGCTCTGTAGATGTGGTTGAAGAGGTGAAGGATTTGGTGAGATTTGTTGATGCCTCTTTCTTTCATGTCAAGTGTAGCTCAAACATGGCAACAGATCTTCTAGTGAAGGAGGGTTGGATGTGTCAATTGTTTTGTGTATTTTGGTCACCGACCAGTGTTATCCCAAAACTAACAAGAAAAAAAGAAAAAGAAAAGAAAAGAATTTGAGACAATATTCATTGTTGTGTTCTAGGAAGCACGGACACCTCTTTGGGGCCGGCGTGTCAGTGTTCAACACTTGTTGGACACGGACACACCCCGGACATGCTAGGGACATGTTGGCTGTTTTAGTTGGAAAAAAGAATTAAAATTATAATAAAGAAAAGAGAAGGGGGCTGTTTGTAAAAAAACCTTTTTTAGTTGGAAGAAAAAAAAAAGGAAGATAAGGCAAAGGCTAGGGCTTTGAATTAGGGCCTAAATGTTTTTTGTATTTTTGGAATGGAGGGGAAATTGATGATCCTCCCTTTTCTTTGTATGGATTTTATGGAACTATGGATATTTCATGTTTAATGATTATGAATTATGTTTCAGTTTTGTATTGCTATTTGATAATTTGATATGTTTGTTAGTTGGTACAGTGGTACACTGGTACTTGAATTTTTATTTATTTGATTGCTAATTTGATTACAAAGTTAAAATGATACCATCTTTTAGTATATGATTAGATATATTATTATTATTAAATATTAATGTGTCCCTGACGTGTCCATGTCCTACTTTTTTGAGAAATGCCGTGTCGGTGTGTCCGCTTCATGTCGTGTCTGTGCTTCTTTGGTTGTGTTGGTCACCGACTAGTGTTATCCCAAAACTAACCCTAAAAGATTAAAAAAAAAAAAAAACCACTCCAACAATAGCCAACAATGTGTTGGTCACTGACCAGCATTCATCCCAAAACTAACTCCAAAATGAAAAAAAAAAGTTAAAAAGTTTGACCATATCCAACTATGTGTTTGTCACCAGCAACAGGTATTCATCCAAAAAAAAAAAAAAAAGGAAAAAATAAAAAATAAAATATACTCACAATCTCAATAGTCGATACTTCCAAACATGAATGAAAAGTAGGGATAACAGCTTATTACATAAATGAACTGGTTCCTGATGTATGTGGAGGTGAACTAAACTTCTTTCATTGATAGGATAACACACTAACCCATCTTGATAGGATGTTCATTCTTCACTCCACAACATGTGCAAAGCCAAGAATAAAATCCTAAGTTCTGGACCTTGATGACAAGAGAGTACAAAGGCTCTAAAGTCTTAACCCTTATCAGCACTTGTTCCTAGCTAGGTAGAATCCATTGGGGCTAACATCAGCAAGGACTTAAAGCAAAAAATGGAATACTGACCATGCCCTTGATCTTTTGGTTGTTTCTTGACAGAACTGCCAGCGGGGGTGGGAGTCAAGTCCTTGGATCATGGGCTTTGAGACCATGACGTAATTTGTTCAATAGTGCCCGTCAGCTAGGTCTTTGAAATTTTATTGCTCAATTTTTACCATGAGACAAAATTACCCTTTCAGTGTGGGGAAAAAAATGTAAATTTACATTTTAGGAATAAGACAACATGGTAGTGTACAGGAGAATCATAATTAGAGTTCTTAAACACTTGTCCTTCTATCTTCCATCTGTCTTCTCCATTTCCACAGAATAGATAGGTCTAGGCCTGACAGATGGCAAGCATCTTAGTATGCTTGTTAGATCTCTAGAATGGTTTCTTCATTTGATCTATCTTTCGATCTTCTGCTCATAGATCAAAGCCCTTGGACAGATACAACTTTCTTTCTCTATTCATTACTTAAATTTTATTGTTAATCCAAATTCTTATCTTAAAGTGTTAGTGGAAAGCCATGGCGAAAGAGTTACTTGCATTAGAGGTCAATGGAATTTGAAATTTTCTTCATATGCCTGCAAATATCTTTATCCTTGGGATCAAGTGGGTGTATTCAATCAAAGTCAAGTCTAATGACACTCTATAATGATACAAGGCTCGACTAGGAGTGCAAGGTGTACATTATTGAAAAAAAAAAAAAAACATTTGCTCCTGCTGTCATGATTGTAACTGTTAGAATGTTACTCGTTGTTTTGGCCGTTCAGAGGTGGCCCCCTTTCCAAATCAATGTCAAACATGCCTTCCTATATGGCAATTTGTAAGAGAGTATTTATGCCCCCTTCTTGGTTTCTTCCATGCACCCCAAACCGGATTCCCTACAGAGCACGGAAGTCCAAATCTCAGGGCATGATCATTTGAAAAATTTCCGTCACCAGGATCGTAGTCCGCATTGTGAGGATATTTAACATCACATCATTAGCCAATTTAACAAAATGCGGAAGCTGTAAATGTAAATCTCCAGATGGTTTATTCATCATGATTTAGAGCTAAGCAGGTCATCAAATCTACCACAATATTCAAGTTGTACAGAGAAATATAAGTGTTTTAGTTACAACCCAACCATAGCATTGCACTAATAAAAGTCTATGAAAGAAACTCTAAACAAGGTCTAAGTCCCAAGTAGTTAAAGGCTCTCGTGCGGCCAAGACGGCACTATACTATGTCATCTGCGCTCCATTCCCAGTACTCCTCATGCGGTGCCTCAGGGATTGCCTCACTTTCCAGGATAGAGGAAGGGGATCCAATGCCTACAGCATCAAGTGAACGAACATCAAGTTTGGATAAATCCGATAAAATACAATATACAAGTAACACAGTATGGATGTATCAAATAGAATATAGTACAATGAAAATGATTAAATGATCAACAACAAAGATAAGAGGTATGAGGTAGTTGTGCATGAATAAGATACTATCAAGAATCAAGATGATGAATGGTAATCTACAACAAAATAAACATCCTAGCAAAATAGGCAAATCCTTATAAGCTAAATCACCACGAGATATTATGTCGTAGCCCTCCCATACTTGAACTAAGTTGTGGTAGGGATGCACGAGTTAACAAGTCTGGCCAAAACTAAAGTTGCATGCGAAAAGCCTGGCCAAAGTTGGTACCCAAAGCATCGAAGTAGTAGCCAGTGGTGTACATCCACCTCACGTTGCATGGGAAAAGCATGGCCAAAGTTGGTACTCAAAGTGTCGAAGTAGTAGCCAGTGGCGTACGTCCACCTCAAAAACAATCTGTAGGTTGTAAAATAACGAGTAGTCTTGCCATAGGTGATCCAGTCGGTGATTGACGCAAATAGCCGAGTGGTGCCTAACTTGAAGAATCACAATAATCAGTGTCTGGCCAGGCTCCCTCTCGCGTGAGCAAAATAACCATCAAATAGGGAAACTACTCCAAAGTCACCAAATCCATCCAAAACAAAGGTATCAATATTCCAAAGTCATTTCCAAAAGTAATCCCTTCCAAACAAGCCACTGAATTGCCACCTAGCCTTAGACACAGGTCATCCATATCTAACATCAAATACAAGCATAGATGCTAGGTCCACTCTAAGTCTTTAACATATTAATATTATCCATAATATTAAGACAACAAATGACAAAGGATAAATGCACAAGTCATGTAATAAGAGGTCAATCGAATATACAAGACAATATCGATTATTAAGTACAGGTCAAAGGACAAATCAAAGTAGCCAATCCTGGGTCAATAGTTGCCGTTCAGGTGTGGACACTAAGCCAATCAACACAATGGACTAATGGGGTTCCGGATGCCACAAATATTAATCTTGGTGCTTTGATGGTCAAGGGCATCCAAAGGTCCCACATTCACCATCCTCTTAACTTGACTTTTCCTCTTGACACATCACTTCGAACAACTCGCAAGCGAATGCTAAGCTCACTCATCCGCTTACCCAAGGTTACATATTTTAAGGTCAATGGATAGGTGTAAAGGTCCCACACATAGTCCAAAGATCCAAATTCTACACTATGGAAAACCTAGGCTTACGGTTAGCCAGAGGTCAGTTACAGCTTGCCGTGAGTGTGCTATGATTACCTTTACGACTAGCCGTGGGTAGCCCTATGGCTAGCCTTGAGGTAGCCATAGAACAAAACACTAAAGTTGCATTGTTCTAGAATTGTAACAGTAGTACATTCATGGTTAGCTACCTGGAAGCTTACGGCGAGCAGTAAATGGCTCATGGCTACCCGGAGTGCATATCTGGTTCGAATCTATGGGAAATGATCTTCCCTTCCACTCAAACATCAGGAATACATCAATTAAGGCATTCCAAACCCTCTACCATCATCAAATTACCTAGATCTAAGGCCATCCATCTCAAAGGGGTTCCAAATTGCATGCATTAGATTCAATTACATCAAAAGAGCTTAGAATTGGGATCTAGAGCAATTTATTAGATCTAGAGTAATTCCACTGCAATAATTAAGAAATCTAACATGCTTGCTATTTAACTCATATATTATCACTTGCCTTGATTTGAATTTGGGGAAAAACACCTCAATAGCCAATATCCTGAGCCAAAACTCCTACAAACAACTCAAATCTCCCAATCCACCTAGATCTAGGGATCCTACACGTAAATCCAAGGGAGAAAAGGGATTAAGGAATGAATTCTACAGTAGATTTCAAAGGAAAAGCTATAGGGAAGTTAGGGTTCGAAATTCACCTCAATTAAGAAAAAGAGAAGCAAATCCAATGAGAGATGAGGAAGGAGATGATGGGGATCTCGCTTACGATCGCGATCTACAAGAGTGGCCACAACGAGGAAGGAAGATCTTGTTGCTTGAAGTGATGGGAGAGAGAGAGAGAGAGAGAGAGAGAGAGAGAGAGAGAGAGAGAGAGAGAGAGAGAGAGAGAGAGGAACTATAGGAATTTAGAGATGGTTGGTTTTTTTTTGTAAGTGAAAATGACCACAATGCCCTTATTATTGAAAGGATCAAAGAAGGCTTCCTAAGGGTATTTCTTGGTTTCCAAAAGATCTCATCCCTTCTCCAAGGACTTCTACTACAGCAACCTCTACTCCAAAGGGTCCACTGCTAAATTTCTAAAATTACATCTCCCCGTCACAATCTCCCAAAATCACATACAACTCTTCCTCAATACCCAACTAGGTCCAAAAGCTACCAAAACACTTAAATAGGGATGGTAACGCCTAAACCTAGTTAATTAAATTATCATCTAATTGCCACTAACAGCCATTAAGTACCATTATTACTATTAATAAGTACTGGGACCTTACAGTTTCTCTTGGGAACCCGGACTATTTTGTTAGCTCAAGAAATCTCTCTATGGTTTGGAACTGGCTTATTGGGTGTGGTTTGAAAAATTCAAACAACTATTCTCAAGGCCAATCTTATGCAAATCTTTTTCTATTTTGATGAGTTTTTATACATGGTCAAATGATTGTTCTCTTTCTATCCCACAATTCACGAGGACATGTCTTTCTTCTTTTTTAACTGTTCATGTGGACAACTCTGTCAGTCTGTTGGTGTCAAGAAAGTCAAGGAACATTTGATGTGTGCATTCAAGATGAAAGATCAATGCCTGTTCACTTATTTTTTGGGACTTGAAGTAAACATGACAAGTGCGAGGTTATTTTTTAATCAATGAAAATAGAGGATCCAAGATCCTTACCACATTATAGTGAATTTTGTTTTGTGAATACCTCAATGGAACTAAATATCAAGTTCTTTAAAGATTATTAACTCTGTTGATTATGAGACCCAACTCTGTAACGTTGTCCTGTTGGAAGCGTAATATATTTGACTATGACAGACCTTTATATTGCTTATGCAGTTCATACTATGACTCACATTGTTTTGACTCTCAGCTGCCTCACCTCACTACAGTTCAAGTATTACATGGTATCTTCATTGGTCTACAAATCAAGGCCTATTACATTTGTCTGTCTTATCTTCAACTACTTGTGTATATTGATGCTCATTTGGCAGGTTGCCTTGACCCCAGCCACTCAACTACATGATTGTGCATGTTCTTAGGCTCTGTTCATTGCTTGGAAGCGCAAAACGCAATACGTTAATTCCAAATCTTTTGCTGATTCTGGATTTATAACAGTGTCTTCTGCTGCTAGTAAATTTATCTTGTCGTATGTTCTTGATCGTGCTGCACCATTACATTCTGATAATACTTTGTGGTGTTCAAATAACATCCAATTTGGTGTTTTATGAGTGTACCGAGCATATTGAAATTGATTGTCACTTCATTCTTTAGTAGTATTCAAGTAGAGATATAAGTCTCCTGCAAGTCTTCTCCATACAAACTTGTAGATATCTTTATCGAATCGAGTGACCATGTCTCAACAAGAATCTCCTCCCCACCAGTTTGAGGGGTAGTGTAGAGAATTACCAGACAGAGATGAGAGAACTCTTGTAGGACAGTATCATAGAGTGCTGGTTGTGTATTTGGGTGATCCTTAGTGGTACCATACATGTACTTCATCTCTAAGGCAATTCAAAGGATAGATCTTGATTATATGATACTGTTAAACAGAGGGATTATGATAAGCTGTATGCATTAACCTCATTCTGTGGTGTGAATACTTTCTCACAGGCATGCGTCATTTCTTTTAGATCTTGGAATCTTTTCCAGATCTGTCATGGGAACTTACCGCTAAGAAGAGATGAGTGGAGATGGGAGAAGTAGAAATCACAAACCTCACCCAGGTAGATGGGATAAAGTTTAGGAGGTGGTGGCGATGAACTTATGATGATATAAAATCACAAACCTGACCCCAGGTAGATGGGATAATGGGTAATGACAATGATGGCGATATATTATAAAACTACAATGACATTGAATATATGGTAGGTTATGAACTTCATGTTATAAATGCCTACCATAAATAAAGTAGTGTACATTTCTAGAAGTAAATTAGAATTATATAATCTGGTACCTGTTTAAGATGCCAGTCAAACAGAGTAACTTTTCAAAAGCAAAGTCTTCATCATTAGTGCATGCAACTGTAATTTTACAGTTATATACACCAACTTTTGTTCATGTCTTCTTCTTTATTTATTTATTTATTTTTGCCTTTCCTTCTGACCTATATTACTGAAAGGATCTACTTATTGAAATGAACTGTATGCATCTTTTCATTGACATTCTATATGTATTGATTGATTTAAGCTTGCTATGTTCATGATCCTTTAGGCTGGGACTGTTTTAAATGCCAAGGATGCAAGAAAAGCCATTCAAGCTGGGGCCAAGTTTCTTATGAGTCCTGTTTCTGTCAAGGTATGTGCTAGCAATTTTGACAGTACTTAAACCCCCACCTCCTCCTTCTGTGTGCAGTTAGGTATTGTCCTAGACTGTAGGTCAGCTAGTTAGGGACACCAATGCCCACCTGCAGGAGGCGAGGCCGCGAGAGTACGTGGATTCAAGTGTCTTCTAAAGGAAAAAAAAAGTTAAGATTTAATTGTATTTGAAAAATAAAAACAATTCCCAGCAAAAAAATAAAAGTAAAAAAAATAAAAACAGTTATATATTATAATAAATATAAATATGGTGGGTGAAAATAGACAACACAAGTTTTGGGAACTTTTGACATGCCTTTCTTACAGTCAACATATTTACTGATGAAATTATTTACAAGTCATAATTCACAGGTTTGAGCTGTAAATGGTGCAAATAAGTTGAGAAAAATGTCATGCTATGGCCAATTGGGGTGTACAGGGATTTGATTGGTGCGGATTGGGCCAAATCCGTCACCAATCCGTTACCTACGGATTGATGGATTTGGAATCCGTCACCAATTTGTGATTGTTAAAAACCGATCCGATCCGATCCGTGGAGGACCGGATCGGATTGGATTAATATGTTCAATCTAATGTTAAAAGAAAGATATCAAACATGTTGTAAAAAATTTCTTATTTGACCCCTTAAATTTTTTTTCTTATTTTATATTTAGACATCTTAACTTATATTTAGACCCCTTAATTTTTTTTTAATTTATATTTGATGTCAACGGATTGGATTGGATTGAATCTGCTGTTTGAGGGTGAAATCCGTCACCAATCCGTTGCTAACGGATTACAAGATTTTCAATCCGTCACCAGTCCGTTTACCTTCGAATCGGTTAAAAATCCGCGGATTGGATCGGATCAGTTTTACGAACCGGCAGATTTTTTTTGCACCCCTAATGGCCAAATAACTTCTTTTACTTCTATGATGAGGAAGGAAGATCTGGAGTCTGAAGATTATACATCAGGCCTAAACCCATATGTGCAGGTTTCGCCATTCTAGGAGGTGCAACTTCTGTAAGTGAATGTGGTATGGTTGGATACCATCCACAGGTTGGGATCCGCTGGAGCACAATGATTATGCATCTGGGGATTGGATTTCCAAGTCTAGGCAGTAGTTACTCTATATATTTGGGTTATTTAGTTTATTACCTTTGTTTTTATGCTATTTTCATGAGAACTTAGGTTTTGGGGGTAGACAAGAGCACGTGGCACAGTGGAAGGTGCTCACTGTTGCAACCTTGAAGTTGTGGGGCGATTTGGTTAATATTTCCAATTCAAAACGCCCCCCCGCCCCCTTCTTTCAAAAAAAAAAAAAAAAAAAAAAAAGAAAAAAAATAAAAGAACAACTACTTAGGTTTGGGGGTATATTAGATACTTCATGTTGCTTTGCTTTTATGTTAATTGAATTTTGGCTAACTTCTTAGGTTATGGAGTATATTATATATATATATATATATATATTTTATGTTGAATTGATTATTTTATGGCTGCGCTAAACAATTTGTCACTGTTTAGTGTTAGGTCAATAGCATCGATGATTTCTAGGGCTGCTAACTTCATTTTCATTCAATACATTTATATGCAATTAGATGCCCGTTGACCAGCAGTTCTGGGCATGTTCTCTATCAAAATATAATGAATGCCTCCAATGTGAGTGATCATCCCCTTTTATGAAGTAAATTAGCTTGATTTATGCCCAAGATTTTCTACCTCATTGCCTGATTTTAGTAGAGGTACTCTCCAACAGATTATGAAAAGTTTCCCTCTTATTTTCTCTAATCTGCTGATCAATGAGGTGCCTTTGTTGAAGGATGACACATTCTTTTTTTCCCCTTCAAATTGTGGAATCTTCGATGAACATTTGATTTAGTTGTAATATTTTACAGTGATGAAGAACATGTACTTTGATTCAAATGAAGAAATCTCTGAAAATCTATATTTAAGCATTTTGCCTTGTGGACGAGTCAGTATATGAACGTTTAGCTCACTTGTATGGATGCGATTATGGCACTGCATTTCTCAATGAGAAGTTTAATTTGATCCCTCAACACTATAATAATTTTCAAATATGTGGCTGTCCTGCCTGTCCTTGCACAGGGGTGCATGACAGTGAATTAGATGAGAAGCAGGGAGCCCTCGTGCTTTTGGGTTATATCATACTGGATATGGGTTTTCATTGATTATTACTAAAATGTGACCCTCTGCGGAAGTTATTTCACAAGCATTAGCGCTTAAAATCAGAATGAACTATATTGATAATTAATTTTGAGAAGACTATTCAATCTCATTGCTACAATATTCTATCCAAAGAATTCAAGTGTCAATTGAAGCTATGTGCTGCAATAATTTGCATAAAGACTAGAGTGAATAGTTTCTTTGCATCATGAGATCCTGGCCTTTCATTAGACAGGCACTTTATGAATGTTTTCTTTCCCAAACATCAGAATGGTTGGCTCATCCTGTGAATCTCTTGTTTGCTAAACACTGATCATTTATCTTTTCATAACCAACCAATTTTCTCAGAAATTTATAACATATTTTTGCCAGATTGGCTGATTGACGTGTCATGAGAACCTCTTCTGTCTGTGTGAATATCTTCAGCATTTTTCATTTCTAAAATGTTGCATAATGTCAATCTAAGAATGGTCTATGGTTGCAGTTGTTGATGTATATTTAATGCATTGTGGCTGATAGGAAATTTTGGATGATCCATTATGCAGCAGTGAAGTTCTCTATATTCCTGGAGTAATGACCCCGACAGAAGTAGGGATCAATTTTTTCTTTTACTGTGCTGTTGTAATGTAATTTTTCCTTTTCAATAAACAATGGCAACAATTCATTTGAATTAACTTATTTTTCTTTTATGATGGTGACTGCAAATCTTAGTGTTTTCAATTGAAGTTCTCGACCGTTTTTTTTTAATGGAAACATAAATTTCCTCTCCTGAATCCCTCACTCAAGCCAGTTGCTTTAATGATTTCTACAGGTAATGAATGCATATAATGCTGGTGCAAAAATAGTCAAGGTGAGTCATTTATTTTAATATTGCCTGAAAATTGGATTTAATATGCAGAAAAAGTAGTGTCAGAAAGTTATGCATGTGCCTTCTCCTGTGTCGCACACCCAATTAATTGAAAGAATGAAGTTTTGTTTCTTTTCTCTTTGTTGTTTGGTTGGTAGGTATAGAGTTCTTATGCTGATGCAATCTAAAAGGGAAAGCCCAATTGATGAAGGAACCAAATCAAGTCCTTAACCTTAAATCAACAGCACCTTAATCAACCAAGGAGAACTAGCAGAAAGGTTACCCAAATTGCTAATCCACCACCGATGAATCTTCAATCCTTGGGAGAATCCATCTCAAAACCAATAGGGGAAGAGAACTATTATTGAAGAGAGAAACCATATAAAAAGCATAGGGTTGGATGCCCCCTTACATAATGTCTTTTATAAGGTTCTTAACAAAAATCACAGCCCTAATCTATGTCTAAATCCATCAAGTATTCAAATACGAAAGAACAAAAATATCCTTACTTCAATCCGTAATATTAAGCTTTCTAAAAGTCAAAGATTGCAAGAATCCAAAATTGGGAGATTGTGGTTGGGGTATTCGAAGGTTGCAAGAATTCAAATTACCCTAAGGGCACGCTTGTTAAAAAGAGTGGAATCCCCTACTTAGTGGATTCCCTTGTTCTCCTAGATCCAACACATACTCAGAGAATTTGTGAAGAGGGTTCTAGGTTTGGTAAACATAGAGGATTCCTACCATCCATGGAATATGTGATCCAACAGTTAATGGTTTTTTGAAATCTTCTCAATATCCATGAACAAAAAAGGGCCAAGCTTTCACCCTATAGCTGACCTTGGATTTCTAGAGAATTTGCACAGTTCAGATCTTGTAAATGGGGCCCACAGGAATAAAAAATTAATATTTTAGTCTAAACTTATTCATAAATAGCTCAAAATCCGTGAAGAATCAGCGGCTGAAATTTGACTTAGTAGCCGTTTTTACCTTCTAATCATGATTACAAGTTCAGATCTTGATTGTGGGACCTAAAAGTTGGGTTCCAAAGCGAAAAGGGTGACCTCTGTGTTACCAGTTCTGTAACTGTACAATGCTTCTCTAGTTTGTTGATTTGAAAATATGTTCAATGGCTAATCTGTTTTTGCTATTTTTCTCATGATTCATGACCCATCATGCTTCCAAATTTGACCTTGTAGACATGTTAGGCCTTTTGAAGAGATCTAATGGTTTGGATTTTGGAAAAGGGACCCACAGAAGTCCAGGAATTGAGATCCAATGGTCTGGAGCTTTTTCCGAATATCTCAACATATAGGAAGGATTGACGGCGGATATTTGATCACATAGCCGTTTCGGGCCTTTTAAACATGATTAATGGTTTGGATCTTAATTACGGGACCTAAAAAAATATAGGTTTCCAAACATAAAACCGCACCCTAGATGTTCACGCCATTGTTTCTATTCATCTGCACTCTGTCACTATTCATCCACAATTCCACCAATGCGTGGATTTGCTAAATTAGATGGGGGTGGTTTGACATTGAAAATATTTGGATATAAAGAAGCAGGGACTCCTCGCTGCCATTTTCCGTGTGTAACCAAACATGGATTTTCCACGGGATCGTGGAAAAGCTTGAGGAATCCCCTCTACGGATGGTTGCCAAGTGTGCCCTAAAAGGCTTTGGGGATTGGGTGGGGGGATTTGGAGATTAAAAATTGGGCTTTGTTATCTAAGTGGTCGTGAAGATTTGAGGAAGAGAGGGTGGCTCTTTGTTTGGTGAAAAAGTATGGGGAGGACAGGTGGGGGTGTGTGTTTAATTTGCCCCTAAGTAATGTCTGGTCTTTTGGGGTGCTATTTCTAGTGTGGGAAATGAGTCTAATATGCATGCGGCGACGGCGGTTTTGGGGGCGTGGGGTGGGTGGGTTGTTTCTTTGGCAAAGGGAGGTGTTACCTTGTTGGGGAAGGGAAGAGTCAGGAGAGTGCATTTTTTATTTGATGATTGGGCGGGGTTGGCTCTTTTGTGTCATCTTTTTCCTTGGGTGTTTAGGGTGGCTTTTGATAAAGAGGCTTCAGTGAGTGTCTCTCTTGGGTGTTGTCTTTCAGAAGAGGTCTGTGTTAGTTTAAGGAGCTCTACCATGCCTAGTTGTCAAATGTCTTTTGCTAACATTTTTATATGTAACGATGAGGAGGATGTACGCATTTGGAAACCTTCACCTTTTGAAATCTTTTCAGTGAAGAGGTTCTGTGCAGCTGTAGAGGGGTTTACTCATTCTGCTGCGGCTTTTCCTATAGCTTGGATGGGTCTAGCTGCACCTTGAGTGGATGCCTTTTGCTGGCTGGTGATTGCAGAGAGGGTTTCCACCGCTGACTTCTTGGGGAGAGGCGTGATGTTAGAGAGTATTTCAGACACGTGTCTTGTGCAAGAGGAAAGAGGAAAGAGGAAAGAGGAGTCGTGTCTTGTGCAAGAGGAAAGAGGAGTCGGCTAATCACCTTTTTATACATTGTGATTCTGCCTCATACATTTGTAGCCATTGTTAGGAATCTCTAAACACAGATTTTTTTGGCTGTAATAAACAAGTTTTTGTCTTGCTTATGGTGGTTGAGTTGCCATAAAGTTTCTCTTGGTGCAAGATGCAAATATTAGCCGAGCCTTTACAGTTTCACAACGCCTTTACTAATTGGTGTTTTTTGAATTCTTTCTATTAGGTGTATCCAATCTCTGCATTAGGTGGTGCTCAATATATATCAGCAATTAAGAAACCATTTTCTCATGTTCCAATGGTTGCTTCCCAAGGAATAACAATAGGTAATAGTGATGCTGGAAATTGCACTCTTGTTCTAATATCACCTGAATATTTTCCTTCATTTTTGCATAATTTCCTAAGAGAAATAAGCATTATCATGGAATGGAGATATCTTTTGCCATTAGTTTTTAGTTTCTTGACAATTACATGCCCAGCCAAACATATGTATTTTTTAGTTTACTTGGATTGTCAATTTGTCACATGCATTGAGAACCTCCCACAATATATGATCCTATCTATTCATTATTTTTTTTTCTTCTTTTCTTTAGAATCTAAACCACTGCTTTATTTTTGTTATTAACGGTTTGTTTGCTGGCCCTGAGTTGAGGTGTTAGGATTCTCTCAGCTGAGATTTTTGGTCCAAGTTGCTTTAGTAAGGGTACATCTATTGCAATCTAACATTGGTACAAGTAAGATGATGCAGATGGACCTCAGGCCACATGTGTAGGGCCCAAGTAGATTTAGGAGTTTTTCTATTTATTTAATTGTTACTAGTTTTATAATTAGGATTTGGTTTCCAATATAATTTAGTTTCCTAGTTTAATTAGGTTTTTTAGGGCTTAAGTTATGTTTTCCTATTTATATGGCATTGTAGAGAAGAATTTCTCCGACAGTTGATTAATAGAATTGTGGGTTATCCCATTGAGGTGCATCCTTGTTTATCGTCTCTGTGCGCAGTTTGGCGTAGATTGTGCTTCGGCACTTCCATGCCCTAACTCTAGGGCCTCCATTAGTTGGTATTAGAGTGAAGATCCAAATTCCTCCGAGTGTATCCATCGTTCGTCACCATCCATCCATCCTTGACACGCCCCACTGCCATCACGCCCATCCTAAAACTGTCACCATTGTTCACCTTCCTGGCCCTTCCCAATTGCAAAAAAAAATAAAAAATAAAAAAAAATCATCAAACCATCTGCCCGAACCTCTGCCAATACCCTCAATCCAGTTGAAACCCGAACTCCTGTGCCAAAACCAACCCAAACACTCGAACCCCTTCCTTCGGTCAGACCCAAGCACCATCTCCATCTCAAATCCCTTCATCCTTTCTGTTTCTTGAAAACCCTACCCTTGCCAAACCCAGCCCTTCCCTTGCAAACCGAGACCCTCCCAGCCTTTACCGCAATACTACCAGCAACAACAGCTCGCCTGCCCTCTTCCACCAACCCAGCCCCACGAGGATCCCATTTCCAAGAGAGGAAAAAACAAAAAAACCAGAGAAGTAAGCAGAGAAGTGTACCAGAGGAGAGAGAAAGGCGAGAGAAGAGATGCCTGGTAGTTGCACCTTCTGCTTCGTCCCCATCACTGTCGCCAAGCTCCGACCATCTGCACCATCTTCCATTGTCTAGGCCTCTTTTTGTTGCAGAACCACCTTCGGTATCGTCAGTGCTGCCACCATCCACCAACCGCCATTTACATCTTTGTCGCTCGAGAGGAAGAAAGCTCCACTCTCTTCAGTCTCCTAGTCTCCTTCATAAAAGAAGAGCAGAGAAGAATAATAGGAAGCAGGCTGTCTCCATGACTGTTGTCATCATCTTCCTCTCTCCCTCCACTGAGTTGAGAATGCAGCAAAACTAGAGGTTGGAGAAGGTTCTCTCTCCATCTCTGTTCTTTTTTTTTTTTTTTTTTTTTCCGTTTAAGTCCAAAATAGTAAGAGGACGATTCCTCTTTTCTTTTTGTTCTGAGTCTGCACAAAGCCTGAGAAAGAGGAAAGGCCTCACCTGTACATTCCTGTGACACGTACTGGGCTATCAGAGAGGTCTGAGTTCAGGTCCAGGCAAACCCAGGTCAGGTGGAAACAACCTGTTTTGAAGAATCCAGGCCAGATTTCCGTTGGGCCAAGTCTGCTAGGACAATCCAGGTTAGGGGGATCTGATTGCCAGTGAAGACCAGCAACAATACTGAGCTGACATCATCTCTGCATCAGCAGAATTCAGTCAAGCAGCAGATTTGACCAAATCCAATGATCCACATTATTTCTGTGATTACAGAGCCACCAGAAGTCAGATATGGAATCTGTTTTCGCCAGTGTATTCCTGGAGCACAGATCTAAAGAAAAGGCCAATCCATTCATACATCCAATATGAAATTTCATATCAGTAAATTCTACAATGCACTTCAAAAAGCCAAATATCCATTTAAATGGAATATGGTATGTTGAGAATGAAGACAATTTTCTGCAATTTCTTGATTTGAAACAAGAAGAATTGTCTGTTCTTGAACACTCTGACCAATTTTCAAGGCTCTAAGATGCATGTGGGTTGGAGGATGATGAAGAACATGATTTCATTAGTTTTGTAAGAGGCTTGAGACCGGACATAGTGGAGAGAATGACTGACTGCACGAACATTCATGAGGCATATTGGGAAGCAATTTGTGTGGAGCGGATGCTTAAAAGGTCTCCTCTAGAAAAAGTTACACCTCCATTGACAGTAGATCATGTTCAAAACCAGTGGCAGAAGATATTCATACTGTGAAGCCAGAGCAAGACACTTCTATGGGTAATGGTGATATACAGGCGGCTAGAGAAGATGCATCAATTATTGAAATTCCCCACACTAATTCTCACATTGGTTTTGTGATCGGGGATCAACAATGGAAATTGGGAGATGAACAGCGGCTAGTCAGATATTGTGATTGGATGGTGCATATTTATCAATTGAAGCATCCAACGGTTCGCTCACACATCTGCTCAAATTATGGCTATCGACAGAAGTTATACTTGAAGTTGTGCCCACCCCAAAAACTACAGTTCAACCAATGAATCGGTAGTTTTTCCAATTGATCTTTGATTCAGGCGGACATTTACCGAACTGGAGGTTAAGTTCTTTCCAAGCAGGGGAGAATGATGCAGATGTTCCTCAGGCCACATGTGTAGGGCCCAAGTAGATTTAGGAATTTTGAATTATGTCATTAGTTTCTACTTTTATTGTAATTAGGATTAGGTTTGCAATATAATTTAGTTTGATAGTTTAATTAGGTTTCTTAGGGCTTAAGTTATGTTTTCCTATTTGTAAGGTATTGTAGAGAAGAATTTCTCAGAGAATTGATTAATAGAATTGTGGATTTTCCCATTGAGGTTCGTCCTCGTTTATCGTCTCTGCACGCGCTTCGGTGTAGATTGTGCTTCGGCACTTCCATTCAAACCCTAACCCTAGGGCCTCCATCACCGGGGCAAACCCATGTAGTGGGACCTGGGTGCGGTTGCCCCAGTTAGATTTGAAAAGTTCTCATAAGACCGGTGTGTGAGTACTTTATACTTAGGTTACCAAATATGTAGGGGTGTATACACACGCACACACATATATATGTCAAAAACCATGTCTTTAAACCATGCTATTAGTGGAGATTATTGTAACTGGCATTGATTTTTCTACTGACTATAGTTCGCCCCACTCAAATGAAAATTCTAGGTCCGCCACTGGGTACAAGGTATTGAATAAAAGAACATTAAATTTTCTTTTTCCATTAATATTATAATAAATGAAATTAATTAGAGAAGAAGATGAAGAGAGAGAGAGAGAGAGAGAGAGAGAGAGAGAGAGAGAGAGAGAGAGAGAGAGAGAGAGAGAGAACTCCAACTTATTTCATTCATTAAAATTTATATCAAATTAGAATGCCCCTTAGGCAATACAAAGTAACAAGTATGCCATCTCTAGTAAAAATCATCATCATCATCATCATCATCATCGTCATCATCATCATCATCATCAAAGCCTTGTCCCAACTCTGTTGGGGTTAGCTACATGAATTCTTTTTTGCATTTCTAGTCTATCATGGGCCAAGAGAATTCATGTTGTCACATCTAAACAACATCACTAGGAAAAATAACAAATAAATAATTTTCTAATGGATCTCCATTGCTTCCTCCACAAGCTGGCACATAGGTGTTGATCATACCCAACTTGTCATGAACATGGCGGAAGACTTAAAATACCAAGAGAAGGAGCTGGATTCTTCTTTCTGTAGTTTTTTCTCATGTGATTAGATTGGCTAATGGGCTGGCGGACTACTCTAACGTCGTCTCCTTGGGAGGTTGTTCTTGTGTAATTTTGTCTTGGGTATAAGTCTCTTATACTCGTGTTATTGCACTATGATGGTTTTTCAATATAATATACCGTTACTTTTCAAAAAAAAAAAAAAAAAAAAGAAAACTTCCAAGAGACATAGTAAAGACATCTGACAGTTCTTTGAATCTCTCTTATGATTTACAAAACAAAAATGATATACTAATAAAAGAAATATGATTTACATATAATCTTTAATTTTATTTATTTTTGGTATGATTTACAAATGACCCGTGAAGGCTCGTTCTTCAGAATGAGTTGCAGTTAACTTCAATGTGTTAGATTCTGTCACGTAGAATTGGATTCTTAAAAATATGAAGGTTGCCTGATTTTCATCATATATACATGTAGGAAGCTTGATTGAAACTTCCAAATCAACTGAGACTTGATCCGTAGCATCTCACAAGCACCATGATTCGTCACTCTATACTCAGCCTCTGCTCTGACCTAGCCGTCAAATGTTGCTTTTATTTCCTGGTTAACTAGTTTGCAGCCCACAAAAGTTAGCGACCTCCAATCCTTTCAGCGACCTGCCCAATCACCAGTCAATGTCTTCGTACAAAATTTAATAGAGAATTGTTATGTGGATGTTGCTTATAGTAATCCTCATTGGAATGACATTTTTTTAACAGGTCGGCCTGTTCTTTATTAGAAATCTATTGTAATGGCCCCAATTTGGTTTTTATGATATATTGTAAGGGACCATAGGGGTTTATGCCTTTTGCTTGTAAAAGGGCAATCTTGTGATTTTGGCCATTCATCCCTTTAATATAAACAAAGAGGCGGTCATGTGCAAGTAAGATGCACTACTACTCTTTTCTTTCAGCCGCAAGATTTCTGTCCTCCTTTCTTCTGCTCTCTCTTCTTGTAGGACCCTATCTTCCTCCTCTCTATTCTCATACTTCTCTCTAAAATTCAATTGGCTTGATATGTAGGCCCATGGGCCTGGCCAGGCCTAAATCTGAGCCCCAATGACAAGTGGGCTGGGCTTGAACATTGAAAAGACCCGAGCCCGATCTGAGCACCACCCAATGATACTCTTCTCATCCCATGAATGCATCTATTAGCAACCAGTGTCGATGCTGTTTAAGCAGCTTAACTAAAATTGAAACTATTTTCTGTGGGAAATCTATATTATCATTTTCCTTTCTGCAGATTTATTAGAAACCTACATTATCCAAGGCGCATCGGCAGTTGTATTATCTGATGCTATATTTAGCAAAGAAGCAATGAATCAAAGTAATTTTGATGCAATACAACAACTTGCTTATCTGTCTGCTCTCCGCGGTGGTGAAGCTGTAGAAAGGTGAGGGTTCGTGACTTGTTTTTGTTTTTCTTCTCTCTTGTTTTGATGAATCAAACTTTATCAATTATCACTTAAGACATTATGTCGGTGTCCATTATTGAGTATCAAATCCTGAGCAATTAACTTCATACACTGGGTTTGCAATGCAGGAAAAGAGGGAAGAATCATTTGCATGTTGTGTAGTGAAGATTTTTTCATTATTATTATTTCACCACAAAAGTACACAGAACAAAGTGGAGATGCAGTGCAGTCTGGGGGCGATGTTGATCAAAGACCTACTTCAGTGCTATCGAAACCATGTTTAGTTACAACTGCTACTACAACTAACGTTTTAATTGGCTAGGCTTGCATCATATTTTTGCATTTTTAAGTTGTGAATTTTCTTTTTGCTTTTTTTTTTTTAAATGGAATCTGTCAACTTTTTTTTTTGGGAAATTACGTAATTATATTTCAAATCAACCATAGTTCAAAAGGTAAGGTGTTCTTGAGTGAGTGAATATTTGATTCATGAATCATCAAATGATGCATAAACTATATTGGTGTTGGTATTATAAGTAATTGTTTTACCTATGTTTTTAAGGCAGCATTACTACTACTCATCCCTGACACCCACCGGATGACTCTTGAAGCGAAACACATTGGTAGATATCATAGCTGTTACTATCTTTCAATTTTGTAGAAATTTAGTATGGCAATGTAGCAGTGTTATAATTCTTTGTCCTGTGTTGTAAAAAAAAGTGCATTGGTGAGAGATTTATCATTTATAGTAGTACAAAGGAGGAGGAAAAGGAAGGTTTCTTTTTCATTTTGGGGTGGGGATGGGGATGGGGATGGGGGTGGGGGTGGGGGTGGGGGTGGGTGGTGTGGGGGGTGTTATTGATAGATTCTTATGGCTTGTTTGGTTGCAAGCATGCTCGACGAGCTTTCTCTCGGCTATAATTTTTGAGAACATTAAAAGTTCTTGTCTCCCTGTAATTCCAAATGACAGTTTTTACATGTAGAATTCTTAGATAGCCACTTTTTGGAATGCTACTCAGCCATTGGCATTCTAGAAATCCACTTGGGGGGACATCATTTAGAATGCTTGCAACCAAACGAACCCTTAAGCTTTAGCTGCGATGTAACTGGGACTTGGTACTTCACTTCAGGTCATTTGTATGGTTCTGGAAAGGATACATGTAGGACCCTCTCAATGAATGCCAATCTTATGCGGATGGGGGATGGGGGATGACAAGGATGTTGTGGATTTGGAGTGGCCCAAATATCAACCATGTAAAATTTATCCTGACCCTCAAAAGTTTAGAGCCTCCTGGTCTGGTTTTACAAGTGCAAATCTAGTGTTCAAGTTTAATGGTAGATAACGGGCCACTCACTGTCAACTTGGTGTGATCCAATTCATGGCTTTTTTTTTCTTTTTTTTTTTTTTTTTTTTTTGTGCGTGTGTGCATGTGGAGGGGGAGTAGGGCTTCGTAACTGTGAGGGTCTGATAGATCATAGGTGGCCCATTATACAAACTGGCGTTGATGTTGGTCTTATTCTACATGTATCTGGCTTTAGTTTATCATTTCACTAGTATAGTTGTCGTTTATGAGAAAATGCTCAAATCTAAATTTCCTTGATTGTTGATTTTCAACAGATTATTTGACATGTATAGTCCATCTCCATTCCATTCTCCGAATCTACAGATGCACCGAGTCAGAGGAGTTGATGCATATGAATGTGTGCTTGTGGTTGATATGGTACTTAGCTTTCTGTTCTTGTTTAATATCAGCAGATTCATGTATGTAAGATTCTGTCTTTTGGATATTCATGCACCGGAAAATGAAGCATTATTGAATGTTGGGAATTATAGAGCTTTTAATTCTGAAAATCATGCATTCCAATAACATGAAATCATTGTGAATACAGTCAAAACTTAACTGCTTTGATATCTTCAAATAGTTACTAAGATATTTATGTTCTTTCCATTGAACAAAAAATGATAGAAACCCATGACACCAGCGAGTTGGATGCCTTGGGTTTGTTCATGCTTTAGCTGTTGCCAGCGCTGATGACACAGGGTCATTTCTAGTTTGTAACTACGCTCCTCTTTTGATTTCTTCTCTCATAATCTCTATTTATGAAATATGTTATAGTCATACCAAGAAACAGATATTTCCAGTAGGGGCAGTTCAATCATAAGGTGGGTCATTCATATGAGAGAAATGAACCAACATTCATGAGTGGATCTTATTGGGCCAGCAGAGCATGTGCACAGTAGGCCTCGCCTGACATTTGAGTTTGGATTTTGAGCTCAAGGAGTGACACTCCAATGGTGCCCACCTGTTGAAAATCCAAGCCACTTAAAATAAAATCCCTTCGTGCGTGGGTGTCTGCTGATTTTAACCCGAATAGGAGTTGGTCCTACCGTAGAGTGACTGTTTGATGAAGACTGATACTGAATGATGCATAAGATTGTGTTCATCACATTTTTTTTTAATCAAATGGTCAATCTTATGATGGGATTGACTACAGAGAATGTTTATTTTTTAGCAACTTGAAATTTCAGTAGGTAGGCTCCACTGTGGAGTCTGACTCCTTCAACTCAGAATTAGCCTCAGAGGATCCATAGTGCTGACATTGGGCTTGACCTCATGGAGTGTGCTATGTTGGCACTTGTTACAGTACACTATAAGTTGCTTCTTGAAGGAATATTCCCTTCAATGATGTACAATTCTTAATGTGTCAAGTAAAATACAAACTGCTGTAAAATTTTTTCACAGGTGCCGCTGGTAATTGTGGTGATGAAGATGATGATAATGAGGTGAGAGTTTTTTTTCCTGAAATTTGAACTTCTTTCTGACATATCAGGGTGCTATTGTTTGACAGAGGCGGCTCTAGGTTTGCTTGGGATCTGTCAACTTGCTCTGATGATTGATGATTCTAAGCTTGGCTTAAGGCCTTGCAAAGTGGGCAATTCAATCAAAACTGTGATGCAGGTCCTAGGGTAAGGGCTTACATGGAAATGCCGAAGCACATGTCCGCACACACTATATGAGATCTTCATAGAGATTTCAACACGAGGACGCACCTCAATGGATTAAACACTCACTCAAAATTCTATTAATTATCAAAGTTTGCAAATCTTAAGAATTCCTTAATAGAGAATTTATGAATTCTCCGAGAGTGGAGGAATTCTTGAACTCCCCTTAAGGGTGAAGCACTTGAAAATGCCAAGAAGGCTAGAACTTGGAGAATTCTAAATAGCATTCGGGACTTTTCAGGTAGTTGAATCTCAAAATTCTTGTGGAGAAACAGGGCATCTAGAAATGTGGGACAACCCCCACACATCATGGTCAAGAAGTCTCAACGGAATGGATTGTGTTCCACTAAAAGAATAGGCCCTAGGGGGCATACACAAAAATCTCTTAGTTCAAGATTTCTAAACTTGGTCAAACTCAATGTACAAAATAGGATGGGGGCATTTGTCTTCTCATTTAGCTCCTTCCATGAGGATATTTTGGTCATGAGGAAATTACCGAAAAATCACCTTAGATGTCTGGGGCACTAAAAAGGGCCTCATAGTTTCTCTGTAACAGTAAAAAGGCCTCCCTCCAATTTTCTCTTTTGTTTGTTTGATTGGGCGATGATATCGGTGCTTGTCTCTTCTTCTTCCTCCATTAAAATGAGCAACGACATTGTCACTCAGACAAAAGTGAAAAATACGGAAGGTTCTTTACTGTTATAAAGAGACTATGACATCTAAGATTATTTTTCGGGTAATTTACTCATTGGTCTTCCTGCCTCCAATTGTAGGCTTGGATGAGCCTCTTACTCATGCTTGGTGAGGTAGTGGAACTACATAATGGAGCTCACATATTAAAAACTCAAATTACTTAAAATGAATACTCTCCACTTAAGTGGGATATCCTCGCAACCTTTACCTCAATAGGAGTTGATTCCATTGTAAGATTAAGTATATAATTAATGGGGATCACTCAGGTGTGCAAACATGCATACCTTATTGTGCGCGGGATTCACAGCCGATGTTGGGACATGTGTAATTACGTCCCATCCAATGGTTAGTAGTGCCTTGAGACGTGCTCATTCACACACTTGAGCGAGTTCGGTATTTAATAATGTATGCTCAATCTTATTGTGGGGCCTACTCGTATTGTGGCATAAATTGGGGACAACCAATTGAAGGCAAGGGCATTCATGGTAAGTGACTTGACTTTCAGATTTGTGGGCCTCATTGTGTAGGTCCACTCCTCTCACTCCATGCTCCTTGAGCTTCCATTATAATATCATTTACACCTTCATTGTTCACCTTAGTACGACTTATAAATGACCTCAAGCTACCCTCTCAACCATGATGTGTGCATATAGGCATTGTAACCAATGAAAAGGTCGCAAATGATCCATCAATGAACTTTTACTAATTAATTGTGGACCGATCTGTTTATTATACTTTATATGTGATCAATCCAATAAGAATCATACTTTGATTGGAGTGAAATACAACTCTCAATGTTATAACTACATTTTCATTATGGCGAACTCCATTATTTTTGTGTATGAACTGTGGTTACAAAGTTATCGAAAACTATGTGTTAGAAAATGTTGAGATATGTTCAAATTTTGAGTGTTTCTTCAGATAATAGAGAAGGGAGATGCCCCTGACATTGGTGAGGGCACGCATCCCTGACTTTCACAGTACCGTGAGAATAATTCTCACAGGAGCATCTCCCAATAGATTTTAAATGATCTAATTGGGTGGGCTTCATTTTTTCTGAAATTTGGGGATTTCCAAGTCCATATGATGAACTTAAATTCTACTAATTTTTCAGTTAAAAAATAAAAGCACTTTTCTGATGTTTTCAACAGTTGCACTTTTTCAAGTCGGTTAAGAAAATCTGCACTAGCTGTGCCGAGTACCCCTGTTTAGGACACTTTTTAGGCTACTTTCCGCGGTTGATTTTTTCTGAAATTTCTTGATTTCCAAGTCTATATGATGAACTCAAATTCTGCTAATTTCCAGTTAAAAACAAGAACTTTTGCGATGTTTTCAACAGTCGCACTTTTTCAAGTCGGTTAAGAAAATCTGCACTAACAGTGCTGAGTACCCCTGTTTAGGACACTTTTTAGGCCACTTCCCGCGGTTCATTTTTTCTGAAATTTGGGAATTTCCAAGTCCATACGATGAACTTAAATTCTTCTAATTTTCAGTTAAAAACAAGCACTTTGCGATGTTTTCAACAGTCGCACTTTTTCAAGTCGGTTAAGAAAAACTGCACTACCCGTGCTGAGTACCCCTGTTTAGGACACTTTTTAGGCCACTTCCCGCGGTTGATTTTTTCTGAAACTTGTTGATTTCCAAGTCCATATGATGAACTTAAATTCTGCTAATTTTCAGTGGCAAACAAGTACTTTTGCGATGTTTTCAACAGTCACACTTTTTCAAGTCGGTTAAGAAAATCTGCACTAATAGTGCTGAGTACCCCCGTTTAGGACACTTTTTAGGCCACTTCCCGCCGTTCATTTTTTCTGAAATTTGGGAATTTCCATGTCCATATGATGAACTTAAATTCTTCTAATTTTTAGTTAAAAACAAGCAATTTGCGATGTTTTCAACAGTCGCACTTTTTCAAGCCGGTTAAGAAAATCTGCACTACCCGTGCTGAGTACCCCTGTTTAGGACACCTTTTAGGCCACTTTCCACAGTTTATTTTTTCTGAAATTTGGGGAGTTCCAAGTCCATATGATGAACTTAAATTCTGCTAATTTTCAGTTAAAAAAAAAAGCACTTTTCCGATGTTTTCGACAGTCGCACTTTTTCAAGTCGGTTAAGAAAATCTGCACTAACCGTGCTGAGTACTCTTGTTTAGGACACTTTTTAGGCCACTTCCCGTTGTTGATTTTTTCTGAAATTTCTTAACTTCCAAGTCCATATGATGAACTTAAATTCTACCAATTTTTAGTTAAAAACAAGCACTTTTGCGATGTTTTCAACAGTCGCACTTTTTCAAGTCGGTTAAGAAAATCTGCACTAACCGTGCTGAGTACCCCTGTTTATGACACTTTTTAGGCCACTTCCCGTTGTTGATTTTTTCTGAAATTTCTTAATTTCCAAGTCCATATGATGAACTTAAATTTTGCCAATTTTCAGTTAAAAACAAGCACTTTGCGATGTTTTCAACAGTCGCACTTTTTCAAGTCGGTTAAGAAAATCTGCACTACCGGTGCTGAGTACCCCTGTTTAGGACACTTTTTTGGCCACTTCCCGCGGTTCATTTTTTTTGAAATTTGGGAATTTCCAAGTCCATATGATGAACTTAAATTCTGTTAATTTTCAGTTAAAAAAAAGAGCAGTTTTCTGATGTTTTCAACAGTCGCACTTTTTCAAGCCGGTTAAGAAAATCTGCACTACCCGTGTTGAGTACCCCTGTTTAGGACACCTTTTAGGCCAGTTTCCACGGTTCATTTTTTCTGAAATTTAGGGAGTTCCAAGTCCATATGATGAACTTAAATTTCGCTAATTTTAAGTTTAAAAAAAAAAACCACTTTTGCGATGTTTTCAAAAGTCGCACTTTTTCAGGTCGGTTAAGAAAATCTGCACTACCCGTGCTAAGTGCCCCTGTTTAGGACACTTTTTAGGCCACTTCCCGCGGTTCATTTTTTCTGAAATTTGGGGATTTCCAAGTCCATATGATGAACCTAAATTCTACTAATTTTCAGTTAAAAAAAAAGCACTTTTCTGATGTTTTCAACAGTCGCACTTTTTCAAGTCGGTTAAGAAAATCTGCACTAACCGTGCTGAGTACCCCTGTTTAGGACACTTTTTAGGCCACTTCCCGTTGTTGATTTTTTCTGAAATTTCTTAATTTCCAAGTCCATATGATGAACTTAAATTCTGCCAATTTTCAGTTAAAAACAAGCACTTTTACGATGTTTTCAACTGTCGCACTTTTTCAAGTAGGTTAAGAAAATCTGCACTAACCGTGCTGAGTACCCCAGTTTAGGACACTTTTTCGGCCACTTCCTGCGGTTCATTTTTTCTGAAATTTGGGGATTTCCAAGTCCATATGATGAACTTAATCTGTGCTAATTTTCAGTTAAAAACAAGTACTTTTGTGATGTTTTCAACAGTCGCACTTTTTCAAGTCGGTTAAGAAAATCTGCACTAACCGTGCTGAGTACCCCCGTTTAGGACACTTTTTAGGCCACTTCCCGCTGTTCATTTTTTCTGAAATTTGGGAATTTCCAAGTCCATATGATGAACTTAAATTTTTCTAATTTTCAGTTAAAAACAAGCACTTTGCGATGTTTTCAGCAGTCGCACTTTTCCAATTCGGTTAAGAAAATTTGTACTACCCGTGCTGAGTGCCCCTGTTTAGGACACTTTTTAGGCCACTTCATGCGGTTCATTTTTTCTGACATTTGGGGATTTTCAAGTCCATATGATGAACTTAAATTTTTCTAATTTTCAGTTAAAAACAAGCACTTTGCGATGTTTTCAGCAGTCGCACTTTTTCAAGTCGGTTAAGAAAATCTGCACTACCCGTGCTAAGTGCTCCTGTTTAGGACACTTTTTAGGCCACTTCCCGCGGTTCATTTTTTCTGACATTTGGGGATTTTCAAGTCCATATGATGAACTTAAATTCTGCTAATTTTCTGTTAAAAAAAAAAGCACTTTTCTGATGTTTTCAACAATCGCACTTTTTCAAGTCGGTTAGGAAAATCTGCACCAACCGTGCTGAGTACCCCTGTTTAGGATACTTTTTAGGCCACTTCCCGCGGTTGATTTTTTCTGAAATTTGTTGATTTCAAAGTCCATATGATGAACTTAAATTTTGCTAATTTTCAGTTAAAAACAAGCACTTTTGCGATGTTTTCAACAGTCGCACTTTTTCAAGTTGATTAAGAAAATCTGCAGTAACAGAGCTGAGTACCCCTGTTTAGGACACTTTTTGGGCCACTTCCCGCGGTTCATTTTTTCTGAAATTTGGGAATTTCCAAGTCCATATGATGAACTTAAATTCATCTAATTTTCAGTTAAAAACAAGCACTTTGCTGAGGACTTGTTCTGATCCCGGGAGGATGGGTCACCTTTTATTAGTTGCAGCCACTTAAAGAAAGGCTGCGCCTTGATCTTGCTGAGGAGCTTGTATTCAAAGTCAGAACAAGAGCATTCACATCATCTCCGAACAGCTTTACAGACACTCAGAGACAATAAATTGTATGCAAAGTTAGAGAAGTGTGATTTCTAGCGACAGCAGGTGGCATTTCCGTGTCACATAATTACCAAAGATGGATTGACGGTGGATGCAGCTAAGGTTGAAGCGATTACCAAATGGCAGAGCCCGAAGAATGTGCCGGAAGTTCGGAACTTCTTAGGGTTGGCAGGCTATTACAGGAGATTTGTCAAAGACTTCTCTAAGATAGCAGCTTCGTTGACGAAGTTGACTCGGAAGAACGTCTCATTCCATTGAAATGATGAATGTGAGTCTAGCTTCCAGATTTTGAAGTAGAGATTGATTTCAGCCCCAATTCTAGCTTTACCTGAGGGGATAGGAGGATTTGAGATTCACTCAGATGCCTTAGGTGTTGGATTGGGATGTGTATTGATGCAAAATGGTAGAGTGATTGCCAATGGTTCGCGTCAATTGAAGGAGCATGAGAAGAACTACGCGACACATGATTTAGAGCTCGCGGCGGTTGTATTTGCTTTGAAGCAATGGAGGCATTATTTGTACGGAGAGACTTTTGAAGTCCACTGTGATAACTGAAGTCTCCGGTACTTATTTACTCAAAAGGACATTAATCTGAGACAACGTCGTTGGTTAGAGCTCATCAAGGATTATGACTTTCCATTCACCTATGTACATGGAAAGGCGAATGTAGTAGTGGATGCTTTGAGTCGCAAATCTGCTGATTTGGCATCGCTAGTAGGTGAGTGGAACCTGATAGAAGAATTCAGAGACCTTGATGTGTCCATTGAGTTGGTGGACAATAGGGTAATGATGGCAGCAATGTCCCTCTTCGAACCGACGCTTATCACGCAAATCAAGGAGAGACAATTTGAGAATCCTGAATTGGTGAGAATCAAGGACAACATTGCGACAAAACCAGATTTTGTGGTAGTAGAAGGGGTTCTGTATTTTCGGGACAGATTGTGCGTACAGGCACAAGAGGATTTGAAACAGGCAATTATGTTCGAAGCTCACCACACAAGATATTCTGTACATCCGGGGAGTACGAAGATGTATAGAAATCTCAGGGATAGATTTTGGTGGAATAACATGAAGCGGGAGATAGCAAGTCATGTGTCTTCCTGCTTGACATGCCAACGTGTGAAGTTTGAGCATAAGAAACTGCCTGGGTTACTTCATCCTCTAAATGGAAGTGGGAACATTTGACTATGGACTTTGTATCTGGGTTACCAAGGATGAGGAGGTAGCATGACACCGTATGGATGATCGTTGACCGTCTTACGAAGTCCGCACACTTCCTTCCATTTAGAAAAGATATGGGATTCAGTGATATGTCCAGATTGTTTGTCAGAGAGGTGACTTGGTTGCATGGACCACCGGTCTCGATTGTTTTTTATCGAGAAAGTCGGTTTGTTTCCGCATTCTGGCAGTCGTTTCAGAACTCTATGGGTACTAGACTTCAGTTTAGCACTGCGTATCATCCACAGACAGATGGGCAATCAGAGAGGACTATCCAGACTTTAGAAGATTTGCTTCGTGCCAGTGTTATGGATTTTGGGAGAGAGTGGGATGAGCATCTCGCATTGTACGAATTTGCATATAACAACAGTTACCACTCCAGTATTGAAATGACACCATTTGAAGCACTTTATGGCCGGAGATGTAGGACTCTAGTGAGCTGGGAAGAAGTTGGAACAAGGAGTTTCCATGGTCCTGCTATAATTGCAGAAACAGCAGAGAAAATTCAGAAAGTACAAGAGAGGTTGAAGGTGGCTCGATCGAGGCAGAAAAGCTATGCTGACAATTGTTGGCGTGATTTAGAGTTCGCCATTGGTGATTCGGTATTCTTGAAGACTTCTCCAATGAAAGGTACTATCCGGTTCGGTCAGAAAGGCAAGCTTTCACCGAGATTTATCGGACCTTTCAAGATCAAGAGAAGAATTGGAGATGTGGCTTATCATCTAGAGCTTCCACCGGAGTTTTTCGGTATTCACAATGTGTTCCACGTGTCTATGCTTCGAAAGTATGTGGCAAATCCTTCGCATATCATTGAGCATGAAGAGATCCAAGTTTTACCAAATACCACATACGTTGAGAAGCCGACCCAAATCATTGATACGAAGGAGCAAGTCCTTCGCACAAGGATAATCAAATGGGTCAAAGTCCTTTGGGCACATCACAAACCCGAGGAGGCTACATGGGAGCTTGAGGAGCAAATGACCCAAAAGTATCCAGAGTTATTCATTCAGGTAACTTTGAATTTTAATTGACTATTGAATTATGTTACATTCAGAGGACCGAATGATTCTAAAAGTTTAGGGGAGTGTTAGGCCCCGACTCGGACTAATTGTAATTAATGCTAATTAATAGAGATTAGTGTTACTTAAGCATGATTAATTGTGCTAATTATGGTTAATGAACAAAATGAGATGGGTTAATCTCAATTGATTGAATTAAGCCTAATGAAGTGAATTTGATTGGGATTGAATTAATTAAGATGAGTTTAAACTCAACCAAGGTAAACTAAGGACCTTTTTGTAAATATGAGTTTTCACGTATTTCTTCAAATACGGAAACTCTTGATATCAACGTGTGTATCTTGAAAAGTACGTCAACTTTCATAATACATTTGGTTTCATTCGACCTAATGTTGATCAAATGGGCCTTCATTTGACCCAAAATGTGAATAAGAAAAATGGAAAAGGACTTAAGTGCAAAAAGTCCACTTATATAAGCTAAGAGATGAGTCATTTTCCCATTTTGCAAACCCTAGGCACTCCTTTTTCCTTTCTCTTCCATATTCTACACCAAGAGTAGAGATTGGGGAGGATTTCAAGTGGTTTTGGGTGGAAGCATCATCATCTTCATCTTCTCCATTGAGATTACTCCATTGTTGAAGAGCTTGAGATTTCTTTGAGAAGGATTGTGTCAAGCCAAGCCAAAGAGAGAAGCCTTTTGTCTAAGAACTTCATTAGAGGCAAGTATAAGCATCACTTGTGAATGATGTTAGTTATTGTAGAAGATTCATAGTATTCCATGGATTATAGCTTTTGTGCATCTCCATTGAATGTTGAATGGATTTGTTGTTTTTGGATTGATGGAATGGATTAGAAATGTCATTAGTGTGTGTATTAAATGATGAATGAGTGGTGGTGGTAATGAATGGAGAAAGGAGAAAAGAAGAGAGAGTTGCAGAATTTCGGAGTGAAATTCTGAAGCGTTCCCTCGAGCGACCCGCTCTTTGGATGAATGCGCTCGAGCGGATATGACTCTGCTAGAGCGACTGTTCGGACCCCAAGTGTAGTGTACGATTATAGTAATAATCTAGTAAATCTAGATCGATCCACAAGGAGCAATGCTTTTTAAGAAACTTTTCAACTTTTAGCTGTCCTAAATAATCACTAAATCTGGCCTAAATGGAAACTAATTAAATTACAAGAAAATTCCTAAAAACTGAAAATTAACGATTACAACTTCCCAAATAAAAAATAAACCTAAACTAAGAAAAGAAACCTAGTTTATTCAAGCCTATTCTAACTATAACCTGCAAAAGTAACAAACTCATCAAAACAACCAATTTAATATAAGAAAAATAAAAACAAAGTTTCCTAAATTAGATCCTAATTACCAAAATCAATTTTTATGCAAATATGAATGATCTATAATGCCCTAAATGTCAACAATGCAATTTTATACAAGTTTCTAAAAATCTGATGTATGCTGTCAAAAATTCTGAGTCTGGAAACCCTTGCACAGGCCTAATTTTGTTGGACTGTACAACTCGTCTAAGATGATATAAACCTAAATCTAATCGCTGAAGTCAATACTCTGATGATGCATGAACACAACAAAAAAAGAAGAATCGAAAAGGGACTTAGAACGAAAAAGATATGATCATCTAAAGATGCTTACTTGAACTGTTTTGTGCTGGAAATCTGCTCACAGGCTGTCCAACTACCCCTTTTTGAGCCTCTGGTTGACACGGTTCCCGAGGTTATTTTTGGCTGAAATTCTAGGGTTTCAAAGTCCTATTATCATACCTTAAATCTGCTATTTTTGGGACCAAAATATCCACGTTTACCTGGTTTTTAAATTGTGCACTTTTGCAACTGAGTCGGGTCAAATCTGCTAAAACTGTGCAGAATTTTTTACTATTCACCCACCAAATCCGAATTTAATTTTTCTAATCAGTCATTAACACTGTGATTTCAGCAACAAAATCCTGTTCTAATGCAATTTCTATATATGATGCATGTAGAAAAAACACTTTCCAACTATAGATTATGCAACTAGCAAGAATAGAAAGTTTTAATTAAACGTAGAACGATGCAAGTTGTAATCTCTAAATCTAGAATTTGTAAATAAAAATAATCAGAATATTAACTAAAATAAAAACAAAAGGGGTGGAAAATAAAAAGTGGAAAAGTACTACCAAAGATTTAAAAACTAGACAATCCTACAAGTATTGACAATGCAATTGATGATGTCCTCTCTTCTCAAAGTAAGAAAACAATTATGCAAGTGATTATTTTGATGTCTCTTAACTTTTAATCAGTTTATTTTATTTTCAATATCTTAGATCTAATCATTTGAAATATCGTCTCCAATCAAAACACATAAAAGAACCAGAAAAAGAAAATTAAACCACTTACATAAACACGCAGAATCAATCCAAGTAGAGTCTTTATTCCATGATCTTGAAATACAAAAAATTAAGATTCTCCTCTCTTCATCATTCTCTCAACATGATCTCTCAACCTATGTTTAAAGAATTAGAAATGAGAAGAAGAAGAAAGGGACTTAGAGAGAAAAGGTGGATGGGAATGGAATGGAAAAAGAGCCTCCAAGCTATTACACAAGGTGATGCACAAGGTGATGGATCTCCAGCACCTCTTCATGGGCTGATTTTATTGTGTGTGTGATGCCTCCTCTTTTGCTAAGAATCTCCTCTCTTTTAGGGACTTCTTTCCTAATGTATAGAGATTTCTTGCTTAAACCTCAAGCTAGGCTTCACACTTGGAAAGAATTTGATTTTGTAAGGATTTTTTGCTAATTGCAATTTCTAAGAGAACAATCACTTCCTTGTAGAGTCCTAAAATATCTCTCAAAAATTGCAAGTGGTGTGGATGAAAAAAGCTTTCTAAATTGAGATTTCTTGCAATTCCCACCTACAACTGTAGCAGACAACTTCCTGACATCATATCTCCCTCAATATTGCTCTGATTTATGTAATCTTGGGCTCCACAAATATCTACTTGAAAAGAACTTTCCAACGGTACCTAGATTGCCCTGATCCGACACTCAGTTTGAGAATTATGCCCAATTTAAGTTGGTGCCCCTGAAAAATCCGGGAATAATTTTGCACAAATGGAAGCTTCTATGTTGGCATGCAATGGGGTGTGTGGGACCGATGTTGGACATCCAAGGCATGCTTATTTGACTCTCCTTTGACCTCTCTTCTCAAATTTCATCAATGTAGGTCCCCCTGTTGATTTCTCCTACAAATTGGAAGAAATAAATTCAACATTAATTATGTGTAAGAAAATAAACATGAATCATGTATGAGACCCTACATGCCTAATGATGCACCCAAATGACAAACTATCCAAAAATAGCACATGGTGCAAAAAATAGTAGGTATGCATTGATGAAACCAAAAACTTAATGAGAAAAACTTACTTTCACAAAAATCATGCAATTCAATGAATTTTGACCAATTTTGACCATTTTCCCAAACATATCCCCAAATACATGTAATCATGAAATTAAGTGCAGTTTTATGCAATTAAACATAATTAAGTCCACAAATGCTAATGGAATGATGACCTAATGACCTAATTTTGTAGATTTATCAGCGAACGTTTTTCTATTTGAGTCCGCTCAAGCGAACTTGAGTCCGCTCGAGCAAACCTGATGCTGGACAGGGTATTGTTTGAGGCCGAAAATTTAGGTCCAGTCCGTTTGAGTCCAGTTAGTTTTGGTTTTCGTAGGAAACGTGGATGCTTTTTGGATACTTATATGTACTATAAATTAGCTTTGTGGCTAATTAATGTAAGTAGAGATTGGTGGGGATTGTGAACAATGAAATAGAATTTTTAAAAATTGAACCCTTGGATTAATAATGGGTAAAGTGTCAATTGATTATAGACTATACCTCCATAGGTGTTAATTACGGGGACTCCAACTTACACATAATATACAAATGTGATGTCCATCGAAAATAACACGTACATTGGATGACCAACGGTTACACCTAAATGGTGGGTCGGAACTAGAATAGAAATGAGTAGAATCGTGTAGTTAGTGATTCTCTCATGCCATTGTATTCTGTAACACTTCATTCCAATCTCACAAGATTGATGTCATTGTTTGTTTCCTTTCCATTGTTAAGAATAGAATCACTGTATAAAATTGAATCCAGAAATGGATTGATAATGAAATGTATTGACCTTTGAATCTGGCACTACTTAGCTATTGTATGAGATTCTAAATGAATTAATAGATGATTATGTTCATGAGGCCGGGGTCATTAATGGTGCGCCTTTCCGCCCTGAGCCAAATGACTATTCCTACTGCAGTAGATGGATTTTGGGGAGTTCCGGAGCTTCGTGGTGATGCTAGTGTCCCTGGCCCAGACACTGGTAAGTCCCGCAAATTCCGATCGTATCTATGGGTACTGATTGATGCCTTTCATTCAGAAGATGAATCATTCCTTTGAGGGAAGATGGTAAATGAAATGAAATGAACTGAATTGAAATGAATGCTATGGTAGTTGCCATCTTATACATGTTTAATGATTGACTTATTATGCTCACCCATTGTCATTGTAGGAATTATCTAGACTTGTCTAGAATTGGAACTGCTTACTAAATATATTGAATGATGTAGTATATGTACTAACATGTGCTATCACAAGTTTTGTTTATGCGTTGTTGAACCGTCGTGTTCATTAGTGTTATTGATAGCATTACAGGCCCGATTGCCCATGCTGGCCCAGCAACGGCCCCGGCGGCAGCGGAGGAGATCGTTGCTGTTCCTCTAGGAGGATTAATCGAATGGGACGATCAGAATACTATTTGAGATGGATATTCGAGTGTACGATTGGACTAATGATGTTTTGGGGAAATTCTTTTGAGAATTCTTTTTGGAAATAGTTGGAATTCATTTTGCAATGTAATATTTTGAGAACTTGAACAGTCACCGATGTGCATAGTGTTTAGAAATGCAAGAGTTGATGAAAGAAAGCAAAGGAACGATACATGTATAAAGAACTCTATTTTGTATACATGTAAATTTTGAATTATTTTGTCAATGTGTATTTCCGCAAATTTGTACAATTGACAGGTATGTATGAATGAATGTTATCCCTTGTGGATTCTGTTTTAACTTAGGTTAATTCAGAGTTCATGGGAGTAAGTATGGTCGCGGCCCTGGATTATCGTAGCTCGGGCCCGGGTTGTGACAACGGGGCCCTGTCTGGTCTGACTCCTCCCTCTTTGAGGATTTCTTGTCCTTCTTGGATGGCCAGTCCTCCTGGTGGAGGCCAAAGTTCTCCCGGCCTCGGGCATCGTCTTCTTCTGCCCTGATGAATTGGTTTACCCGGGCCATTAGAGCCTTTATCGTGACCACGGGGAACCTGACCAGATCCGTCCGCAGCTCGATGCCTGGACGCAGAGCCCGCTGGAAGGATTTTACAGCCACTTCATCAGAGGCGCCTTCGATCTGGCTATAGACCGTCCAGAATCATTTGGCAAACTGTGTGACATTTTCGTCCTGCCGCATCCTAAGGGCCATAAGGTAGGCGTCCGTCTTCGGGATGACCCTATGGGCCTGGAACTTCTCCAAGAAGGAATTCCGGAGCTGCCCTCAGCTTGAGATGGAGCCCTTTGGGAGCGAGCAAAACCACTTCAAGGGGAGGTCTCCTAAACTGGAGGAAAAGACTCGACAGTTCAGGTAATCCTCATCACCCCATACTGACATCCTCTGGATGAAGTGTCAAAGGTGCACTGCTGGGTCCGAGGTTCCATTATAAAGGACAAACCTCGGAACGCTGAACTTCTCTGGGAGAGAGAACTTTCTGACCTCCTGGGAGAAAGGAGATGCGCCGAGATCGTCAGCCTCGAAGGTGCTGTACCGATCTCGGGCAATGCCAGCGATCTCCATATTTTGCCGAATGGTCTGCTTGAGATGCTGGTCAAGCCATACCTTTAAGTCGCCCTCATCCTCCGGCTTTCGGCACTGCTTCTTTGATCCTTTGTGTAGATGGCTGCTGCTGGAGCCTTCGTCATAGACCCGATCACTCCTCTTGTTATTGAGGACGTGCCTCAGATCCTACTCAATCGAAGGGGAGCCTGGCCGCGTTTGGGAGGTGGACTCGGAGCATGGCTACGTCTGGGAGGTGGACTCGGAGCCC
The DNA here is from genome assembly GCA_029852735.1 of Persea americana. NCBI lineage: Eukaryota > Viridiplantae > Streptophyta > Magnoliopsida > Laurales > Lauraceae > Persea > Persea americana. The sequence goes on from CM056811.1 coordinate 21,960,899, forward strand.
TCCTTCTCTCCCGGAGCTACCGCTAAAGTTGACGGATGAGCTCGTCCTTTTCTAAATAACAAGGTTCTGGACCCTGATATCCTCCAAGAGAGGGTCATCGTTGTCGTCGGGGTTGGCTTGGTGATAAGACTGAGACTTGGCCAGTGTCGACACCTCACCTTGCTTGGTGGCTGATTTCTCACCTTGCTTGGTGTGTTCCTTGCTCTGGCGAGGTTGGTCCAATGGTGGAACGTCTCGACGGGAGAGTACTGTCACCCCTCTTGACGATGAGCATGACCTAACCATGACGCTCACAACGCCAAACCTTCCTTCGGATCTCCTTTGTCGAGGAGGTGGAGGTGGTATATTCTGTACCAGTATAGGTTGTAGGGACGGGCCCTTGGATGATCCTTCACTGTTTATGGGCTTTAGAGGCATGGTGTTTGTAGATTTTGTTCAGTCGTTCCCCACAGACGGCGCCAACTGTAAGTGCCAAAAACGACACCCACTTAATTAGGAGGAAGTAGAACTTGATGATTGGGAAAGACCAAATGCCGGAGACCTGAAAGGGAAGGAAAGGAGCTGGGGTCAGAGGCCCTAGCTGCTGTCAGCCGAAGGCACTCCGATGCCTGAGTTAGTTCTGAAAACTAAGCATGAGATGAGTGGAGAAGAGAAGAGAGTCGGTGCATGAGTTTGCGTATCGTATGTCGCGTACCTTCATGGGGCTGATCCCATGTGTATTAGTAGATGGATTCCTCGTTCATTCTTTTGGTGAGTGGGGGTAAGTGGGGTAAAATCCCATCAGGCCTTACCCTAACACCCAGTGGTAGGTAGAAAGGGAACATCTCATCAAAAGCTTCTATCCCCTTGGACAGTTGACGCGATGATGATTTTTGTTTGTCAATTATGGACAAAAAGGGGGAGAGAGGTGACAGAACAAGGGGGAGAACAAGGATCAAGGGGGAGAACAAAAAGTCAGAGACAATGCAGATCTACATTTGCTAATTGCCAATTTTTTTAAATTCAATGTATTTTGGGTAGATCAAATTGTATCGTCATAGGAAGTTTTGTCCATGAATTGCCAAAGGGGGAGATTGTTACGATTTTGAGTGCGTTGGCTGAATTCATAGCTTGGACAAAACTCTAGGGGTCCATTGAGTTGTATTTCTTATTAAGAAAAGGACTCCGAAGATAGAAGGTTGGAAGGACTCTATGGAGAAAGTCTGAAAGCATTAGAAGAAGAAAGTTGGAGAAAATTTGCGCTGAAATTCCGAATCAACCAGAATGGGGTCCATTCGAGCAACCAGTGCATCCGCTCGAGCGGACATGAAATAGAACCTCATTCGCTCGAGCGAGTGGGAGGTCCGCTCGAGCGGACATTGGTGTAGAGTTTGACGAAAATTAGAAACTTTTTTCTAATTGTACCCAAACTGCTTGTTTTAATCCTGATCAAGTTAGGCAACCTTAAGCACATCCTAAAGGCTATTTAAAGGACTTAAGGGTTGTTCTAAATGATACACCTCTCAAGTTCTAAATTAGAGATTTAATTGAGAATTCCCCTCTAGAGATTTATTTAGAAGTTGTGTTGCCAAGTTCTCTACAACCAGTATCTTCTGCATCATTTCTAGAAGATTATCTTCCTGCAAGAAGATTTGAGGAGTCAAGCGCTGGATTGAGTTTATTGCAATCAACGGTGTGAAGTCATTGAAGCGTAAAGCGACACAAGGTAACTTCAGTCCTTAGGTAGGGGATATCTGAGAAGGAAATCTAAATTTCTTGTCATTGCGAGATTCATAGTGTTTGATTAGATCCAGTTTGGATACGTAGTTTTTCACTCGGTTATAGTTTTCCACATAAAAATCTGGTGTCCTTGTGGTGTGTGCTTGTGATTTTATTTCTGCTTCATATTTATTGTTTTTGCACACTTTTGGGCTGATTTATTAAGTGGAGCAATCTAGAGACCTCGTACTCTAAACTTTCAATTGGTATCAGAGTTGGTTGCACTAAGTTGTTGTGTTTGATTCAAAGAGATTTTTAGAATGGAACTCAATCGAGAAGGGACATCAACTTCAAAGCCCCATTTGCTAGATGGTTCTAATTATGCCTATTGAAAGCAAATGATGATTGGGTTCCTAAAGTCCATTGATGATGATGTTTATGATATTGTTGAGAAGGGCTACTCCAAACCAATTATTGTGGCTACTCCAAATCCAATTTGCAGTTGGATTCACTTCGCTTTCTGTAATTGAACTGGTAATGAAATATCTTTAAAAACATTCTCCTAGTCAAACTTATAGATTGATGACAACTAACACTAGAAAGGGTCATGGTCCATTTTCACGGAAAGTCAAACATGGAGACTGCTTGTAAAAGCATCATTAGGACACTGGTGGGAATTTTGTTTGTTGACCAAGACTTTTGTCAACGTGTTATTACATTTATTACACTTGCCGTGTACACTTTCACATTCGAGGAAAGAGAAGAAAGGACAGGATTTCTAAAAATATCTATGAAGAACTCTGAGGCAACAACATAGTATACTGTATACCCACAATTCTTGGCAGCCACCTGATCTGTTTCAAATTCATATGGAACCATTTCTCAAGCATTTTAAGAAAGAGGCACTCTTGGTGATCTCACGCAAGGGCTTGTCAGTGAATCGAATGAGGTTGTAAGCCCATGCACCCGACACTGTTCCACCTATTGGCGCGACCATGTAAATCCATATCCTCTCATATCGTTTCATTACTAGTGCTGGCCCAATGCTCCTCGCTGGATTCATCGATGCTCCTGAAATTGGCCTGAAAAAAAAAAAAAAAAACATGCATTTATATGTGTTCTATGTAGGGGATGTTAGAGAAAATGTCACTCTTCTCAATTAATACTTCATTGGTCAAAGGACTGGGTGATCTATTTTCCATTTGTAAGATTCTGCTGAGGCAGATTTGGGGTTTCCTAGTTGAAAAATGGTTAAAACGGATTGCTAACACGACATGAATTTTTACTTCTGATTCAGTATGAACTCAAGCAAGTGAAACGGCCAATTTCATTGAAATACAACTGTCCCTTAACCGGTGATTTATAGTTTTTTGCAGTTTTACTGAAGTTTGGTTTAGGAGTAACTTTAGCTAAGCTGTGAGTGTATTAGAGTGAGATCATCTTATGTTATGGTATACTTTTTCCTATTCAATTAGTTGAGAGTTTCGTGGAAGTACCCTGCAAAAAGCGATATCAGTAGGACAGTGCCTCCCACAGCAATACCTTCAACTTCTCTAATCTGCAATGGCAAAAGGTAAATGAATAATGTCTTGTAAAAATATGTAATAACCGGTAGAGAAGTAACATTCAAAAAGAGGACCAAGGATCAATCCCGGGTCACTGATGTGAGTTTAAGGTGCCTCACCACCTAAAAACCCCTTAATAATTTTTTTTACTTATTCTTAAATTATAACAAGTACCTTTTCTTTTAAATTGGCATTAGTTTCTTAATTTGCATAAATCAAACAAGATCACCCCAAGCTCTGAAATTTCGAGCAGAGTGGGAGTTGTATCAGGAATTGCCACCCTTGGAGTAAATAAAGACCCCACTCCTAAAAGAATAACTCACAGCTCGGTTATCAGTTCCAATGCCGGAGATGATGAACATGAGATAGAAGGAGATTATGAATTCGAGAACTAAAGATTGCACATTCGATCCCGTCGGAATTGTTCCAAAGTAATGTTCATGTTTGAGATCGAACAGCAGCCGCAGTGTTCCGCTCGCAAGCGTTGATCCCACCACCTGAGCTGATATATAAGCAGGCACCTACATTGGAAGAAGAATCAGCAACAAAAAGGGTCACCAAAATCTATCTTCTAGAACCAAATCAAGATTTATCTCTGATATTCGTTTTTAACCACCCTGTATATTTGATTCATATTCATTTTAATACAAACAAATAAGACCTCATGTGCAAATGTTGATACCTGTTTCCATGGAAATCTTTTGCAAGTAGCGAAGGCGATGGTAACGGCTGGATTGAAATGGGCCCCAGAGATGTGGCCTAGAGAGTAGACCATCGCCATCACCACCAGACCCCAAACGATGTAGGTCCCAAGAACTGTCAGGGTCCCCGTCTTCAGATTAACCACTACCGATCCACAACCCGCAAACATCATAAAGTAGGTCCCCATCACTTCCGCCAATAGCTTAACGAAATCCATACCAAGATAAAAGTATCATATATATGACCATTAGACAAATTGCCATTTTTAGATTTTTTTTTTTTTTTTGGGTTAGGAACAAAGTGGGACTCGCAAGATTAAACATTAGGATGGGTTTGTGCCATGAGGGGATTCTACTCCATGGACCTTTTTTTTTCTATGTGAAAGAGGAATCCTGCAGTTCTACCTCTTATATAGGAAATCAAAATCCTTTTTGTTAAATAAAATAATTTTTTTTTTTTTGGAAAAACGCAAGGCAACAAATAACAATAGATTGGGTCATACAGGTAAATAAAGATAATTTTCCTCACTTTTAAGAAACCCAGCAGAAACCCAACAGAAAAACTCATTTTCTTTTGTACCAGGCACTGGCAACACATTTCAGTGCACAAATTGTATCAATGCAAGAAATACTGAAAACTCAAACTGCTATCTGGAAGTGATTTTTTTTAATAAAAAGATGAGATAACTGCTGAAAATATTTCTGTAGAATATTATAGCAAGCAAACATGCCTAACTTGCTAAAGATTTAGATTTTGATGTCAGAAATGGGTCCAAAGTATAAAATAAAATAAATAAATAAATAACCCAAATAGAAGGCATTTTTCCAAGGAAAATCAAGTTAGCATTTTATAAAATCAAATGAAAAGCAAGTGATCAAAGATAATAAAATAGAAGAGATAGTAGGGAAGTTACCTTCTGAATGAAACATAGAGATAAGGAAAAACTCCATCCTCTGCTGCGCCTGCTATTCAAATCAGCAGCAACAGATACAGGTGGTTCAATGCCTTCTTCTATATGAAGACCCTCACAATATCTATTATTCCCATCCATTCCTTCCTCCTCCACTGCTATTGCATGAACTCTATCTCCATTGATCGCAGCCATCACTTCAGAGAGCGAGAGAGAGAGAGGAAGAGGGAGATATATATATATATATATATATAAATATATATATTTCTCAACCAATGACCTTGACTCTCCTCATTCACCCATTCACGTGTTCCTTCAATGGAATTTTGCCTTTGTGTTTATGTTGGGAACTAGAAATGGGGCAAGGACCCAGCGGTCGTCATGTCTTCCTTGCATATTGCATTTCCAAATTAGAGGTTGAAAACAAAAATGCTGTAAAATTTGAACCAGCCCATTGAATTGCTGTGGTCAAACCTGTTTCGACCGCAGTCAGTTCCAGTTGCTGCCCCTATTTTCAAAGTTCTGGTTTTCTACAAGAAAAATCAATGGCGAATATTGGTTGATTGGGGTGATTTAGATACTCATGGGCAGGACAGACCAAGCCTCACCCATGAAGAGCTGGATTTGATCTCTATTTTCATGCTTATGAACTGTACCCAACCAATTTTCTGGCGTGATAGTTAAATGGGCCAGCCCTGAGACTATATGTGCTTAATGGACGGAACCAGACCAGATCGATTAGTTTAACACAAGGGCAGTAATTATGTGAAATTTTCAAATGGGCTGGGCTTATTCCTGTCGGGCTCAATGGTTGGATCCTGACTTGAAATTAGGGATGATGATAACTAAATCGATCAGACTAGGAGAATGTTCAGCCCAGTCTGCCCATCCCATGAACATCCCTAGGTGAAATTCACCAAATAAGATCATCCCTACTAGATTGATTATTGTGGAACTGGGAATACAATTTAGAGGAGCCTAACAAACAAGAGATCCCCATCTCCAAATCAGTAGGATTAGCCGGTTTGTACTCTGTAAGATGAATTTCCCACTGTCCTCCCTGCTTGGACGTCTATACTCATCTCCACTTTGTCCTCCAGGTCTCATCTTCAGCATATTATGAAGAAATTCAGATGTTACAACTTGACACTGTTAAGAAGAATTTCCCTGGCTCGAATGCAAAGTTTTTAGTTTTGTAACTGTTACCACCCCGTTTGTGAATTGTGATGGCAATGGTCCTAATTGTTAATAGACACATTTTGATTGCCTAACAAACATGGGGATGACAACAAGAGGGAGTTAATGTGGCATTCCAAGCATAGCAGATATGAGCATGTTCATGTTCATGTTCTTTGTTTGTTTATGTTTAAGTTGTGATAAAAGTTTTATATTAACTGTGTAAGGATTATAATTTTTTTATAATTAGGATTGACAAATTTATTAGGTATTAGATAAAATCTGAATTTTATTTACAGTTGTATTTTCAGTGTACCTGCCCTAGAAAGATGACTAGAAAAGGTATTTGGTCAAAACTCTAAGGCTTACGTGCACTGTATATGAGTCCCAGCTGTCAAACGTCACATGGGCACAAGAGTCACTCGCCAGAACGTTTCTTTCAATGCAAACATCATATGGGCAGCTTTCTTGTTTCCCACACTGACATCACGTGGACATGCAGTTGTCATGCAATAGAGATTTGTGTGATGATGACATGGAAACCAAAACGTCAAACAAAACAACGTTTCTGTAACTGTGCAGCAACACGATGGATGAGAAGAAGCAAAAATTCCATGGTAACTGTGCAGCAACACGATGGATGAGATGAGTCAAATATTCCATGGGAACCGTGCAGCAACACGATGGATGAGCAGATTCATATTTCATAGGATCCGTGCAAATGTACTATCGAAGTCGCTGGAGCCGATTTTGGTCGCTCGAGCGGCCGACAAGCAATAAGTCATCTGCTCTGACATATATTTATTTGCTCAAGCGTTCGGTGTACAGTAAAAACCAATTTTTAGTAGAAAACTGTTTTTTAATTTAGTTCAATTTACTTTTTAGAGTAGTGCTTGCCCTATAAGTACTGAGGCACCAATTAAAGCCTATATATTATCTTCTCCTTTTAACTCTGGGGTACCACTCTCCCATCTAAAAATTTAGAAATTTATTGAGAGATTATTTTCTCCAAAGCTTTGCACTTGATTTTTTTTTTCAATTTAAGAATTTTGATCATGTCCACAAGTACACGATGACTCACTTGGACACTCAATTAGGGTAAATGAGATACAATGATTGACCGGATTCACGGTCTTAGTGGTTTTGTACCTATTCAGAGCATCGATTTTGATTTTCCCACTTCCCTATGTTCTCTTCTTAATGTCTATATCTATATATGTGCCCTAAAGTGCGTAGAGATTTCTGTAGACCGACGCAATGGAACTGTATCTTATAGGGTTCATAAATTTCTACAAAAAATGAGCACTCAAACTTTGCATTAATTTATGCCAAAAAGTTCATAAGAAAACCTTGAGTTGGGCTAAAAATAAAAAATAAAAAATAAAAAAAGGGGTGTGACATTAAGAGGGAGCTTCTCACCTAATTACTGATTGGATCGATTGTTTTTAAACGGTGTGAATTCGCTATGTATCTGCTTATTGTTGATTTGTGGTTGATCTGCGATTTCTTTGTGTTTTTCATCTGAGATTATCTTACACACAATTAACACATGATAAATTTCCCAAAATTGTATTGCCTCATGACTTGCAAATTATAGTGCTTGATCATCAAGAATTTTTTTTGAACAAGCCTAATTGAGTTTTGCATTTGTCATTTTTTATCGAGGATATAGATTATCTAATTTAGGGGGAGTATGAACTTTGTCAATTCTAAAAAAAAAGGGAGAGAAGCTGAGATAGCTCATGTGATTTCACGTACTGATTAATGTTTTGCTAAGTTTATTGTCATAATTAATTTTAATTTTCAAGATTTCATGCTTGATCTTTTGTCAAACTTTCGTGAACAGAAATTGTAGGGCTAAACTGAAGAAAAGTTTCTTGAAATGTATCTTATTTTTTGTCTTGGGAGAATTTTTCTTATATTTAGGTGTTTTGTCTATGAATTGCCAAAGTAAGAGATTTTAAGGATTATAATCCTATTATAATTAGTATTGGCAAATTCATTATGTATTGGACAAAACCTGGATTTTATTTATATTTGTATTTTTTGTGGGACTGCCCTACTAAGATGACTAGAAGAGGTATTTGATCAAAACTCCAAAGCTTAGGTGCACTGTGTATGGGTCAGAGGAGTCAAACATCATATGGGCACAAGAGTCACTTGCCATAGATTGGAATGTTTCTTTCAATGCAAACATCATATGGGCATTTTCTTGTTTCCAACACTGACATCATGTGGACATGTAGTGCCATGGCATGGAGATTTGTGTGATGATGACATGAAAACCAAAAAGTCAAAGAAAACAAGGTGCATGTCTTGTGTCCGTTATTCATATATAAAAGAGTCATATATTCCATGGGAAGAGTCATATTCCATGGGATCTGTGCAACTATACTATGGAGGTCGCTCGAGCCCACTTTGGTTGCTCGAGCGGAGGACAAGCATTAAGTCATCCGCTCGAGCACACATTTATTCGTTTGAGCGGTCAGTATGCAGAAAATTCAATTTTTGAGTAGGAAACTGCTTTTTAATTTGGTACAACTTACTTCTTTGAGTCTTACTTGCCCTATAAGTATTGAGGCACAAATTAAATTCTATATATTGCCTTCCTCTCTCAACTCTAGGGTACCACTCTTCCATCCAAAAATCTAGAGATCTATTAAGATATTATTTTCTTTAAAGCTTCAAGTTGTAGCGCTGAAATTCAAGTCTTTTGAGGTTTTTTCTACTACTTTTCTGAAGTAGATTCATTTTGAAGAGGCATTTAAGGTGGTTGGTTCAAGCGGGGTGAAGGTGCAAGCGAGTAGTCGGCAGGATCAAAGTAATCTTTAAGTTGAGTTAGTAACTGGGAAATGGTTGTGAGTTTTCTTGTAACTTTCAATTTATAGTGCTCGGCTGTCTGTTGGCCAAGACGATAAGGCCTGTGGTTTTTTCCCGAGTAGGGTTTTCCATGTATAAATCATGTGTCCTTCTCTTTGTATAGATTGCGTACTTTTAATCGGATCTAGGATTAACCATTAGTTTACTCATAGTGACTGAAATCTAGTAGAGATCTGTTTGTTGGGACCTGAACCTGTGTTAATGCCGAATTTTTTTCAGACTGTTATTAATTCAAAGAACGCAGCCTTCATTTATCCAAGCTTGGGACCGGTAAGATTTGCTACATTTACACGGGCAGAATTACTCATAACCATAAGCAATAATCTGAAATCATTAAATCAACAAGCCAACAGGCTCAACGAATATAATGATGTATCATGGGTTATCACATCAGGGATACAGGTTCTTGGATACAATTCATCAGGAGTATAAGCCTTTGGCTATGAAATTCATTGACCTCAACCTGGACCAGCTACAGCTTAGGTCCATTCATAGGAAATGAACCCAGCACAATTTAAAAAAAAAGGTCCAAATATTAGACACACAAACCAAACCCAACCCCCACCCCCCCACCCAAAATTTTTTTTCTTTCTGAATCCTTTGGGGAATTCATGTATGACTTGTGGTTTTTTCTTTCTTTTTTTTCCAAGCATTGTAAATTTGTAATCACCCCCATTAAAAGTGGATTTTGATTTTATATATTTAATTATATGGCTCCAAAACCGATCTGAATTAATTACCAGGATCTAAAACTGAGTTGAACATTGCTCTGCTAAAAAATACCACTCATACTAGGGTGAGTATTCGATTAAGCTCATTTTCTTTGAAAGTTGATCCCATATTTTATTGTGGAAGATGATCACTCCAATCCAATGGGTGATGTCAATTCCCCAGTCATCATTAGTGAGGAGATAATGATCAAGTGGTTTACCGTGACAATAGATTTGTTAACCTACATCATGAGTTTTGGTACCAATGCCTGTACATAATTATATCTCAATGCCTGCATATTAAGGTTTGATATGGAATCATGAGATTAAGATAAATTCTCACTTGATCACTCTTGAATCTCAGTAGATAAAAAAGGAGGAATTGACTGTATTCATTTTGCGTGGTGCATTTGAACATATAACTCTCTGTTTATTAAGACCTAAAAATTCCCATACACTTACCAATTTAGGGCTGGACCCAAAACCAGTTAACCCGAAATACAGGACATCCCCAATAGCCAGACAACTAGACGAATAAAACTAGAAAGGATTGTAGTCCTTCTTCATGATAAAAGAAGAGAACATAGAGACAGCTTGCAAAAGCTTCATGGGACAATGGTGTTGGAATCTGGTCTGTCGGCCAAGTATAAATATGAATACGTACCTCATTTATACTGCCGTGGAGACTTCCACATTCCAACATGGAAAAGAAACAATAGATGATTAAAAATCTATGTTCCCGTTAATCTACTTTGATATATGTATCCATAACAACACAAAAATTATGAGGCAAGATGTTACACCCCGATCCAATTTAAGCTTGATTATTTCTAATTAATTATGGTTTAGTTAATTAAATTATAATTAGTTACTAATCATGGTAATTAAAGTAAATTAGTTCTTTATAAGCTGAGTTAGATGAGTCTTAAGTCTTATAAAGGTGAGTTGAAACGGAGTTGACTCACTTGGGTTGAGTCGGGGACTTATTCGTAATTATAAATTTTTTCATTTTGCATCAAATGCACGTCATCTTGGCGTCATCATGCGTATCTCATTGAGCACGTCGATCTTCATATTGAACCCTACTGCATTCGATTACTCATTGAAGAAGTGGGCCCTCGTCTGACTTAAAATGAAAATACATAAAAACCAGTGGACCTTCGTGCAAATTGGGCACCTTTATCACTTCAACCACTCCACTCATTCCACTCATCTTTTATTCATTGTGGTTGGGAGAGAAGAACCCTTCTTCTCTTCTTTTTCTCTCCATTTTCTTCTCCTTTCCTTTCCATTGCTAGGGAGTTGTTGCTTGGGTTGGAGAGATAACTTGGGTCCATCTCCATCTTCTTCATCCCCCTCATTCTTTTTGTTCCAGTAACTCATTTCTTTTCCAACTCTAATTTCGAATTCCTTGTCAAGGTAAGAATCAAACCTATCTTTGTTTGTATTTTTTAGTTGAAATGGAGTCAAGAGACTCATTTATAGTCATACATAACCATTCATTGCATTTTTATTGGATTTTTGTGGTTAGGGTTTGATATTTGAGGATTTTTGGGTCTTTTGAGCAAGATTAGAGAAAGGGCTTGGAAATCTCATTTAAGGCAATATAAGCTTTAATAATTAATGTATGTGGTCTTATTCTACGATTGGATATCAAATTCTATTTTTTTTTTCCTTTGATTAGCCTCCTTAGTCAAAATTTGAGAACGGTTTGCTTGGAAAATGGTACTTATAAGATTGGATGGTTTAGTGCATGTAAAGACTTTTAGCTATTGCAATGATTGGGTTGAAATTCCTTTCTTTTTCAAGTAGTTAAAGAATCTTCATTTTTTATAAATGCATGTGTACGTAAGTGCATATGATGTGTACAGGTGGAAGATTGGAAATGGATGTGAATGGATGAACACTGTGCATTCATACCTTTGAAAACATGTGCATATTTATGTAGAAAACATGTGAATGAGTGGTGAGCGGTGGCTACAAAGTGCATGTGGGCGTGGTGTGAGGTATCCTGCATGTTCAAAGTCAACAAAAAACATTTATAGGTGGAGTGTGAAAATGAAGACTTGTGATTGGTCATTGACTAGAAATGGAGAATGAGGAGTGGACACAGGACACAGAACGTGTTCCTCGCTATAGCGAGCCTGTTTTCCACTTCTGGGATGGCTGGCTATAGCAAGTCTCAAGCTCGCTATAGCGAGTATGGGTCTGTGTTGGGCCCGGGTTTTGACAAAAAAAAAAAAAAAAAAAGCTTCTTTTTGCATACTAAAGTTGATGAATGCCTTATATTGTGTAATTAGAAAACCAATTAGGATCTAGGACTCCGAAGTACTCGTGGGACTCTAGAAAATGATACCTTTGACGAGATTAGTGGACTAATGGTAATTAACCACGTGAGAAATCATTGAGGCTAAAATCATCTCATGTAAATTATATTCTCATCTAACACCCTATCACGGATGAGGCTCGGAGAACCCGGTACACTACATTTATACAAAGTGGCACCAAATTTAAGATAGTCATACACCGGACCTCCAAACTTCATCGTGTGAGAATGTAAAGGACGAGAGCCTAGTAAATGACCATTGATTCTTCTTAATCAATGTATGTGCATATTGAGATTTATTTTTTATTTGACTTCCAAATTCTAAATAATGATTTATATGCATAAGTTGTTTTGTTTGTATTCGTTATACTTGTACGGTTATACGATATATTCGAAATAAGTAAGTTATGTGTGAAATATTTTGGATATTAATGATTTGATTCGATTCAAGTAAAAACAATCTTACTCATGTGTGTATTTATTTGATTCGATTGGTCTGGCACTACTAAGCTTCGACGTCGTGATATCCGACGGGGTTAAACTTAATTGAGTTTTTCAAGATCACAGTAGTAGATCGTCTTGAGCATCGGAACTCCAGAACCTAATAGCTGGCTAGCCTTTGGCAGGGCCGCTAGTGATATCACAACTGGATTCGCTCTCTATTTGAGACGATGAGCTTAATGTGGTAGCCAATTAGTGTGTTTTATTCTTCCATTGATTCAGAAAGCATGATTTATTCGATATTGCATATGTGCCTAGTTTACTTAACATTAGCATCTTTTAATCAATTGTCTTTTATTCGATTTCATACAGCATGTGATTTATTATTAATGCCTATACTGTCGAATCGTCGTATTTATAATGCTACATTTGGTGTCACAGACGCAGGTACAGCTCCCGCTCCTGATGAGACCCAGGAGGGAGAGGAGGAGACCGAAGAGGTTCCTCCAGGATTAGAAGAGTGGCCGGAAAATGGCCCTATGTAGATACTCCATCGAAGAGCAATGAGATTCTTTTGAGAAATAGATTATAGAGTGTGACTAACCCCTTTTTGCGTGGGTCATACTTAGCTTTCCCAGGATATTTTGGATTATACTTTTGGTATAGGATACAAGGTTTTTTTTTTTTTTTTTTTTTTTGTTATAAACCTCTTTTGATTAATCCATGTATATATCTTTTGTAAATATGGAACTTTAAATTGGACTGAATGGCAAATGATGCTTTGATGTGAAATGTTTACAGCTTCCGCTATAAATGTCATTGACAGGCGTTAGTGATTTTGACTCACAAGTTGAAAAGTGAAATTTTCTCCTTCGTGAGATTGTACTTGACTCGCGACGGATATCTCACGGAAGTACGCACGTTGCACATCGGGGATTACCCTAAGCCAGGGTGATTCGGGACTGAGATGTGACACAAGAACATCTTGAGGGGTCTAATTACACTATGATCATTACATTGGGAATAACATGGAATCGTTCCTTAAGCTTTTCCTGAAAGAGGTACTCTGAATGATCTCATGCAAGCTGGCTTATCACTGTAGCAGATGAGGTTGTAAGCCCATGCACCCATCACTGTCCCGCAGATGGGCCCGACCATGTAAACCCATATTCCCTCATATCGGTTGAATTTATACTATAGGTGGCCCTAAGCTCCTCACTGGATTCATTGATGCCCCAGAAACTGGCCTGGAAAAAAGAAGTATCTGCATGCATGTCAATCTATGCAAGGGATGTCAAGGGACCATGATGTTTAGAAGTAATTAACCATATGGGTTTTATGATTAGGAGTAGCCATAAATGTTCTGTGAGTGAATTAATGTCAGATCGTTCTTATTTTATACTTCTTACTATTCAATTTGTTGAGAATTCATGGAAGTACCCGGTAGAAAGAATATTCAGTAGGACAGTAGCTCCTACTGCAAAACCTGCAAGTTCTCCAATCTGCAATGACAAAAGGAAAGGATGTCTTGTAAAAACATAAGCCATTATATGACCTATAGTTGATAATAGGTAGGGTGGACCACATCAATTAACATTCATTCGTCCAATGTAGGCCTAATTGCTTATTAATGGGGTTAAAAATGTCAAGTGAACCCAACTTAATTATAATTTAAAAGGCCAATGAAACCCCTAAATTACCAGGACCAGTTCTGCCCATTGGGCGGGTCAGAGCACAATGAGTGAGTTGGGTTAGGTTGAGAGATCAAATAGAATTATAGACTTGACCCAAATCTGACTTGCTAACCACCTTCATTACCTTTTGGCTGTTGTTTAGCAGAGTCCAGATCATCTACCGCTCGAACCCATGGGAACTTCACAAGGCTTTTGAGTGGGCCCACTTAACGAAAAATCCAGAGTACTCAAAACAAATGTCCTTTTCATCTCTCTCTCTCTCTCTCTCTCTCTCTTCAAATCTCCCTTCAATTGGAGTCATGCCCACTGTTTAGAAGGAATACTACAACAACTATATTTACTGTCACGCAATTTAGATTTCTATAAGTGGGTTCTATTGAGGTGCCTGACAAATTTTGATGAGGAGATCCGGACTTGTTTACCCAGCCAAGGTAAATGAATAATGTACGTCTTGTAAAAATATGTAAGGGAGGTGCTCCTATGAGAGGAGAGTGCCTCTCATAGGAGCACCTCCCAATATGTAATAACCCGTATCGAAGTAGCATTTAAAAAGAGGACCAAGGATCAATCCTAGGCCAGCGATGTCAGTTTAAGGTGCCTCACCACCTAAAAACTCCTTAATAGCTTTTTATACCTATTCTTAAATTATAACGGATACCTTTTCTTTTAATTTTGACAACTTTCACTTTAAATTGGTATTAGTTTCTTAATTTGCATAAATCAAACAAGATCACCCCAAGCTCTGAAATTTTGAGCAGAGTGGGAATTGTATATGCAGGAATTGCCACCCCCGAAGTAAATAAAGACCTCACTCCTAAAAGATTAACTCACAGCTCGGTCTTCAGTTGCAACGCGGGAGATGACGAACATGAGATAGAAGGAGATTATGAATTCGAGAACCAAAGATTGCACATTCGATCCCGTCGGAATTGTTCCAAAGTAATGTTCATGTTTGAGATCGAACAGCAGCTGAAGTGTTCCGCTCGCAAGCGTCGATCCCACCACCTGAGCTGATATATAAGCAGGCACCTACATTGGAAGAAGAATCAGCAACAAAAAGGGTCACCAAAATCTATCTTCTAGAACCAAATCAAGATTTATCTCTGATATTCGTTTTTAACCACCCTGTATATTTGATTCATATTCATTTTAATACAAACAAATAAGACCTCATGTGCAAATGTTGATACCTGTTTCCATGGAAATCTTTTGCAAGTAGCAAAGGCGATGGTAACGGCTGGATTGAAATGGGCCCCAGAGACGTGGCCTAGAGAGTAGACCATCGCCATCACCACCAGACCCCAAACGATGCAGGTCCCAAGAACTGTCAGGGTCCCCGTCTTCAGATTAACCAATACCAATCCACAACCCGCAAACATCATAAAGTAGGTCCCCATCACTTCCGCCAACAGCTTAACGAAATCCATACCAAGATAAAAGTATCATATATATATATATATATATATATGACCATTAGAATAATTGCTATTTTTAGAATTTTTTTTTTTTTTTGGGTCAGGAACAAATTCGGACTCACAACGTTAAACATTAGGAGATTCAGTACTCCATGGACCTTTTTTTTTCTATGTCAAAGAGGAATACTGCAGTCGGACCTCTTCTATAGGAAATCAAAATCTTTTTTGTTAAATAGAATCGGTTTCATTTTTCTTTTGGGAAAACGGAAGGCACCAAATAACAATAGATTGGGTCATACAGAGAAATAAAGATAATTTTCCTCACTTTTAAGAAATCCTCCTCTTGTTGCAAAAATATACCTTAAGGTATTAATTTTTCTTGGAGGAAAGCATATTTGAGAAAAATAGAAAAACTCATTTTCTTTTGTACCAAGCACTGGCAACACATTTCAGCGCATAAATTGTATCAATGCAAGAAACACTGAAAACTCAAACTCTATCTGGAAGTTATTATTATTTTTTTTTTAAAAGATGAGATAACTGCTGAAAAGATTTCTGTAGAATATTATAGCAAGCAAACATGCCTAACTTGTTGAAGATTTAGATTTTGATGTCAGAAATGGGTTGAAAGTTAAAAAAAAAAATCAAATAGAAGGCATTTTTCCAAGGAAAATCAAGTTCTCATTTTATAAAATCAAATGAAAAGCAAGTGATCAAAGATAATAAAATAGAATAGACAGTAAGGAAGTTACCTTCTAAATGAAACATAGAGATAAGGAAAAACTCCAGCCTTTGCTGCGCCTGCTATTCAAATCAGCAGCAACAGATACATGTGGTTCAGTACCTTCTTCTATATGAAGACCCTCACCATATCTTATATTCCCATCGATTCCTTCCTCCTCCACTGCTTTTGCATGAACTCTATCTCCATTAATCTCAGACATTAGGGGTGTACACGGATCGGATTGGTGCGGATTGAGCCAAATCTTTCACCAAACCGTTGCCTACGGACTGACAAATTTGTAATTCGTTACCAATCCGTTACTATTCAAATCCGATCCGTGGAGGAACGGATCGGATCGAATTAACTTGTGCAATCCATTCCTATACATTATATGGAAAAAGAAAGAAGAAAAAACCTATGAATTTTGAAGCCATTGAATTAACTGTGCATGAGTTGAGAGCTGTATGCCTATTCTATTCATAAGGTTAGTGACTCCTTACATTTTTTTTTCTTATTATATATATATATATTTTATTTACATTTAATGACAACGGATCGAATCGGATTGAATCCGCGGATTAAGAGTGAAATCCGCCACTAATCCGTTGCTAATGGATTACACAATTTCCAATCCGTCACCAATCCGTTGGCATTCGGATCGGATCAAAATCTGTGGATCGGATCGGATCGGATTGGATTGACGGATTTTTTGTACACCCCTATCAGACATCACTTACTCTATCGCATATATATATATATATATATAGAGAGAGAGAGAGAGAGAGAGAGAGAGAGAGAGAGAGAGAGAGAGAGAGCCTGTATTGATATGCAGGAGAGGAGGGAGTCCCTAAGTCCTAATGAGAGATTTGTCAGCTAACCATCTAGGTTAAGCCAGGTGCTGCCTACGTTATGAACTCTCTGAATGAATGACTTCTTACCCCAACAAGAAACATTATATATACCTTTAAATGCCGTCTTATCCCTAAAACTTAAATCAAATCCAATCGCCATCTCTCACTAAAGGTAAATGACAATACATTTGCCGTTTACTTTCTGTCCCTGTAGTCCAGTGGCCACGCCATGAAAAATAGAATTTCACATTAGGCATTTACAAAAATCAATAAAAAATAAATTTCTTGGTTTATGTGAAATAATTAAATTGCTAAGAATCCTTGCTTTAAATTTCCACTAAAGCTGCTCTTTAATTTATATGTATAGGGTTTAGTCTATTTAAATGGGTGTAAAAAAAATGGAAACCCCCCCCCCCCCCCCCCCCCAAAAAAAAAAAAAGAAAAAGGAAGGATTGTTTCTTGTGGGGGGCACCTAGGGATGGGCACGGGGAATCCGAATATCTCCCCCTCACCTTCCTAACTGTGTATAGTACGACGTAGATTTGAATCATTATCCCAACCACTTAATTAGTGGCCGAGAAGTTCTCATCGTCCACATTCGATCCAATAATTTAGTCTGTTTGGATGGGTGCTGCTAAAGGTGGGATGGCGGGCTTTCCCTGTTTTACAGTCCACTTGAATGGATCACAAGGTGGGCCCCACTTGGTATTTAGGGTTATTTTACTCTAGTTCTCATGTCCCATAGGGGCAGAACCGGGGGAGTTCAATAGGTGGGCCTAATTATGTTAGATTCAAACCCCTCAAGATAATTATCTCCCTCTTTTTCACCATTGAGCCAAGTTCCATCCCATCTTTGTAGACTCTAACAATAGATTAATTTCAAAAATAACACCCGATTATAATAAAGACATAAAAAGACAAAATTAAGAAACTGAATTTCATGCAAATCACGGTGTTTTATTTACAAATAATCTATCGTTAGAACATATTCTGTATATAATATATAATCCACTAATGTGCTCAGACTAGCTCATGAGAGAATTCTCAATGCGGAGGTTTTATTTTTTCCATATACCCATGTTGGTTGGTGATCAACCTTACTTAAAGCAAGGCTAATATTGTCTAAGCCAACGAAATTAATATTGGTTGCATAGGAATTTCTATTCTTTCTTCCTATCCATTCCTAAGATATTATTAAATATATTTCTCAACCAATGACCTCGAGTCTCCTCATTCACCCATTCAAGTATTTCTTCAATGGAATTTTGCCTTTGTGTTTATGTTGGGAACTAGAAATGGGGCAAGGATCCAGTGGTCGTCATGTCTTCCTTGCATATTGCATAACCAAATTAGAGGTTGAGAACAAAAATGCTGTAAAATTTGAACCAGCCCATTGAATTGGTGAACACTGAGGTGTGGTCAAACCTGTTTCAACCGCAGTCAGCTCCAGTTCCCCCTATTTTCAAAGTTCTGGTTTTTCTTTCAAGAAAAATCAATGGCGAGAATTGGCCCCATTGGGGTCATGGGATACTCATGGGCAGGACAGCCCAAGCCTAACCCACAAAGAGCTGCATTTGAGCTCTATTTTCATGCTTATGAACTGTACCCAACCAATTTTCTGGCCCGACATGAGCATCTCCATCATCCTTTTTTGTTCATGTTCGAGTTGTGACAAAAGTTATATATTGGCTGTTATCTACTTATCACAACCCTCATTTATCCGGGCTTGGGACCAGTAAAACTGGCTACGTTTACACTGGCGGAGTTTATTGAGAATCATGAGCAATAATCTGAAATTGACAAGCGGACAGGCTCAAGAAATATAATGATGGACCATGGGTTATGACATCAGGGACGCAGGTTCTTGGATACAAAATTCATCAGGTATAGAAGTCCTTGGCTATGAAACTCATGGACCTCAACCTGGACTATCTACAGCTTAGGTCCATCCATTGGAAATGAACCCAGCACAATTAAAAAGAAAAAAAGGTCCAAACATTAGGCCTGCACCCCCTTTAATTTTCATTCTGAATCCTTTGGGAAATTCATGTATGACTTGGTTTGTTTTTTTCAAGCATTGTAATCACCCTCATTAAAATGGGGATTTCGATTTTATATATTTAATTATAAGGTTCCAAACCTGTCTGAATTAATTACTTGAATCTAAAACTGAGTTGAACATTGCTCTGCTCAAATACCACTCATACTAGGGTGAGTATTCGATTAAGGTCATTTTCTTTGAAAGTTGATCCCATGGAAGATGATCACTCCAATCCAATGGCAGATTTCAATTCGCTAGTCATCATTAGTGAGGACATAATGATCAAGTTGTTTACCGTGACAATAGATTTGTTAACCTACATCATTAGTTTTGGTACCAAAGCCTGTACATAATTATATCTCAATGCCTGCATGTTAAGGTTTGATATGGAATTATGAGATTAAGAGAAATTTTCACTTGATCACTCTTGAATCTCAGTAGAAAAAAAAAGGAGGAATTGACTCTATTCATTTTGCAAGGTTCTCTTTATTAAGCCCTAAAAAATCCGATACAGTTATCAATTTTGGCCTGGACTTAAAGCTATTTAACCCGAAATACAAGACATCAACCCCAAATAGATAGACAACTAGACAAGTAAAACTAGAAAGGATTGTAGTCCTTTTTTCATGGTAAAAGAAGAGAACATAGAGGCAGCTTGCAAAAGCTTCATCGGACTTTGGTGTTGGAATCTGGTCTGTCAGCCAAATATCAATATCAATACGTACCTCACTTATACTGCCATGGAGACTTCCACATTCCGACGTAGAAAAGAAACAATAGATATCTAAAAATCTCTGTTCTGGTTAATCTACTTTGATATATGTATACATAACAACCCAAAAATTCCGAGGAAAGAACAGATTGAGGGGTCTAATGAGACCATGATCATTACATTAGAAATAACATGGAATCCTTCTTTGAGGGTGTTTGGATGGATGGTGAATTAAATTGATGTAAGGTAAAGCCTCCATTATCCAGATAAGAAATATTATATTAAAAGTACAAATAATCAAAATTTCCTTCTTTTTTTTTTAAAAAGAAGTCAAAAAGCAACTTCCTTGCTCCACTAAATAACAAAAAAAAAATCATCTTTTTACATAAAAAGTCAAAAAGATTCCCTATCAAGCCATTAAAAACCATATATTTTATCCTCTCTTGATTTGATGCTTCACCTCACTTTACTTTAATTCACCATCTATCCAAACATACCCACTTTTCCTGAAAGAGGTGCTCTGAATGATCTCATGCAAGGGCTTATCAGTGTAGCGAATGAGGTTGTAAGCCCATGCACCCATCACCGTCCCGCAGATGGGCCCGACCATGTAAACCCATATCCCCTCATATCGGTTGAATACTATTGCTGGCCCCAGGCTCCTCACTGGATTCATTGATGCCCCAGAATCTGACCTGAGCAAATAAGAAGTATCTGCATGCATGTCAATCTATGCAAAGGATGTTAAAGGACCATGATAAAATCGCCCTATACGATTTTTAGAAAAAAAAGTTCACATGGGGTTTAGAAGTAATTAAACATATGGGGTTTATGATTAGGAGTAGCCATAAGTGTGCTGTGAGTGAATTAATGTCAAATCGTTCTTATTTTATACTTCCTACTTTTCAATTTGTTGAGAATTCATGGAAGTACTCGGCAGAAAGAACATTCACTAGGACAGTAGCTCCCACTGCAAAACCTGCAAGTTTTCCAATATGCAATGACAAAAGGAAAGGATGTCTTGTAAAAACATGAGCCATTATAGGACCAATGTCGGTCTAATTGCTTATTAATGGGGTTAAAAATGTTAAGTGAACCCAACTTAATTATAATTTAAAAGGTTGATGAAACCCCTAAATTACCAGGTCCAGTTCTGCCCAATGGGCGGGTCTGAGCACAATGAGTAAGTTGGGTTAGGTTGAGAGGTCAAATAGAAATATAGACTTGAACCAAATCTGACATGCCAACCACCTTACCTTTTGGCTGTTGTTTAGCAAAGTCCAGATCATCTACCGCTCGAACCCATTGGAACTTCACAAGGCTTTTGAGTGGACCCACTTAACGAAAATTTCCGAGTCCTTTCCATTTCATATCTATTTTTTTGTCAAATTTCTCTTCAATTGGAGTCATGCCTGTTGTTTAGCAAGAATACTATAACAGTGGCATTTATTTTCGTGCAATTTAGATTTTTATCAGTGGATTCTATTGAGTAGCCTGACAAATTTTGATGAGGGGATCCGTATTTGCTTATGAAATGAGGAGGGTAGATTACATAATAAAAGAAAAGCAATAAATGTTGACTTGTTAATTGGCTGGACTAAAAATATTAACCTGAGTCCAACCATGAAGTAAACACGATCAACCCAAACCCTATGATTTTGGGTCGAGTTGGGAGTTGAGCTGGGACGAATAAACGAAGACCTTAACTCTTGGAAGAAACTCACTGCTCGATTATCAGTGGCCACACCGGAGATGACGAACATGAGAGTGAAGGAGATGATGATTTCAAGAGCCAAAAGACTGAAGATTGGACACGGTTGGAACCGTTCCAAAGTAATGTTCCTGTTTGATGTCCAGCAGCAAACTAAGTGTTCCACTCGCAAGCGTCGCTCCAGACACCTGGGCTGATATGTATGCAGGCACCTATGAACAAAAATGAAAAGGAAGTATGGGTTAACCAAAATCAATCTACTTAAACCATATGGGTCCGGGAATTTTACTGGGCTGATATGTATGCAGGCTCCAGACACCTGGGCTGATATGTATGCACTGCCTCTATGGCTCGAGTACCCACACTCCCACAGTTCCACTGAGGAATCGATTCTTGGGTGGACAGGTTTACATTTTACTTATCACTACTTGGCCACTAGGCCAAACGGTGTAAAAAACTATACAATATGGGTATAGGTGTAGTGTGGGTACCTGTTTCCATGGGAATCTTTTGCAAGTGGCAAATGCAATAGTAATGGCTGGATTGAAATGGGCCCCGGAGATGTGGCCCACAGCGTAGATCAGGACCATCACCACCAGGCCGAAAACGAGACTGATCCAAGGAAGTGTCACGCCCCCCATCATCTTCAGATTAACCACCACCAATGTACAACCCTCAAACATCATAATATATGTGCCATACATCTCTGCCATTTTCAATCAAAAAGAGAAAAAAATTGAACTAATTTTCATAGGCCACGAAAAAAAGAAAAAAAAAAACATCTCTATGGAGGTGTAAAAGTGACCCTGAAAAATGTAATAAGTCCTAAGGAATGTCGCGGTTCACAGTAGTTGTGCCTTAAAAAAATTTTTAACCCAAGGGTTATTATCTAAAAAACAAAGCAGAAAGAAAATAGCCAAAATATCCATCATCCTAAGTAATTAGTATTCAGTATTAATATTGTGGTTGAAAAGTATAAAATCCATCAAATTTTATGTCTATATCATTAAAATGGTGCCCTTCATTTTAACAACTTGAATGATTGCATCATGTCTATAGGCCCTACTTCTGCGAACTTTTTTTTTCGCCTATATTTAAACCAAATCGAATAAAAAATTTCTTTTTTTAATCTTGATTATATGTTTTGTATGATTTATCGATTTTGGTCCTGACTTCAATTGAATTGATTCGGAGTCACGATGTGAGTCTATAACAGGTATTAATAATCCTAAGTGAGGTCGTCAATGAAAAAATTAGATCACCCCAAGAAAAAAAATCCCCCTAAGAAATAGACTCTTTTTTTTTTTTTTGCTAACGAAGGGTTCTCAACCTTTTGGACTGGATTAATCCCTCCGAGAGCCCAAAGAGAAGCCGCATAAAACCCCTATGGCCCTCGAGTGGTAGCACCAGTGGACTCAACATTTGGTTCCTAAAGAGGGAGGAACCGGGAATCAATACCAGGACCTCTAACTCCGAAAGAGAGGAACCGTAGTCCTAACCACTCGGCCAACCCCTTGAGTAAAAAATGGGCTTTTTATAAAATTCACAATACAACAGCAGCTATTTTAAACTATGATCCAAACAGATTTTCCCTGCTTGATATAAGCAGATTTCCAGCATTACACAAACAAGGTTTTTCATGGTCGGATGTTCTTATTCAATTATTTTCTGAATTAGTGGTATTAATTTTCAAGGGAGGAAAGCATATTTGGATCCGAGAATATCAATTTATGTTACACTTACAAGTTACAACAGCACCACATTCAGGGCATAAACTGTCTCACTGCAATAGACAGTGAAATCTCAAACTGCTATAAATGAAATAACCACACAGCAAAAAAAAATCTATGAAAAAATTTTCCAGCAAAATAAAATAAAACATCAATAGGAGGCGTCGTTTTTATAGAGAAATTAAGTTATCATTTTTTAAAATGAAATGAAAAGCAAGTAAATGATGTTAGAAAACAAAATAGAAGAGAAAGCAAGGAAATTACCTTCTGAGTGAGATAATCAGCAGCAACAGGTACAGGTGATTCACCTTCTTCCATAAGAAGAGACCCACCATCTATTAAACTCCCACCAACTCCTTCCTCCTCCTCCAATACTGGACTTGCAGGAACTCCAGCTCCAATCATCTCAGACATCACTTACTCTAAGCTTACAGGAGAAAGGAAGATACAAATACAGATTAACGAACACATGAGAGAGAGAGAGAGAGAATGTAGGAAATAGACTAAGCGCTTGGGCTCAAGATTTGCTGGTGAGTGCTCCACTAGCTGAACGGCGGGTAATTAAGGCTATCTTTTGTTGCTTTATGTATTACATGTGATGCATAGCCACATGATAAAAAAAAAAAAAAACCTTTTACCAAAATCTTCCTATGCATTCACCTCTCGGTCTTACAGTGCAAGATAGTATTTGGGGCACACCTATGTACTAATTCGAATGGGCCATCGTAACACATAACTCCCACCCTGCCCTTCATAGAAATTTTGGAAACCACCATTTTTTTGTTTTATTTATTTATTTTTTTTATTTTTTTTTTGGGGGGGGGGGGGGGGGGGGGGGGGGGATTTTACGGTTAATTTTCATATATTGTCCATCGTCAATTTTAGGATGGGCCCAAAACTTATTATATTGAAGTTTGTTATATTCTGTGCAAGAAAGACATTTATTTTAAATGGTTCAAATTCACCCAATTGTAAAGCCTCATGAATTTCTTTGGAATTCAAGCTCAGACAATTTATGCCAAAATAGAAAAGTAGAGTGGATGATTTTGTCTAGGTAATGAAGTTTTTAGGTTTTTTTTCAAAATGTCCAAACTTTCTTTTTTCTAAAATCCATTAAATGGATCTATTGCATTTACTTTATGGCATGTGTTTCAAGGGTGGACTCGGAAAAGTTTCCTTGATGATGCCAGTATGTTAAGAAAGTTTTAATTAATGGGGCATATGTAAAAAAATCAGAGGATCTTCAAAAAACTTGGAGGGACTAAAGCCACCTCTTTCCCCCTTGGCTCTGCCCTTGGTGTAGATACATGCTTTTATTCATTGAGAAAAGGGGCGTACGGATAGGAAAAACATCTTATGTCATATAAACTTGAAATGTTAATTTTAGGAGATTTAACTTAGAAAAAGTAGATGTGTGCTATTTCTATTTCTCCATATCTGTGATGGTGGTTCTCTCCTAGGGTTTACTCCCACATCTGTCGGGTCTCTCTACAGTTCAACTTTGTTGTGTGATACTAAAATGCTTAGAAAAACTAGGAGACTAAATGGACACTGATAGAAACGTAAACTGGAGATATGATCTAGATAAATTAGGAGAGAAATAAGTTTATGAGGATTTTACGGGAAAAATCCCAAAACTTGGACATACCTCCGAAAGGGTCCCCAAATATTGTATGGTACTAACAAGGTCCGTTAGTCCTTATTTCATTTTTTTTTTTCAACTTTCATATGAGTGATGCTAGTGTCACTCGTGTCGATGAGGGTGACGCTAGCGTCGCTCATCTGAGCATCTCCTAATGTCTTGCGTCGCTCTTGTTTGATGAAGGAAATGCTAGCGTCGCTCGTCAGAGCATCTCATAATGCCTTCTTCTTCCTCTCCTCCTCCTATTTCTCTATCTCCTCCACAACATCTATTAGTGGCATTCATTCTTTTGAGAGTGCACCCCTAAAGCTAGTTTCAGCTCCTTGGCCGAAAACAACTCAGGCGCATCGATTCCTTCACTTTTAGAATGAGGACCTAGTGAATTTGGCATACTAAAAAGGCTCATCATATCACTGAAATTCCCACCACTGAAACAAGAGAACCTGGCAGCCCTTCCAAAGAAAGCAGAGTTTTGGGGGAACTAAGAGAAGCTTTGTGATATGATCCTAGTGTTAGTGTGCATAAACATACCCCCTTTGGAAATTGCATTTGGAAGGTTCCAGCCAATATCAAGTGGTTTTCTGTCCCTGATCTTGAAGATCCAGGACCTAAGTTCCTAAGGACTACACCATTGGATGTGCTCGTGTTGCTCTAAATGTTATGCTCGCGGAAACCTAAGTTTTGTAAGCTTTGGAGATCCCATAGCCCATGGCAAAATGAGTTAGCCATGGAAACAAATGAATCCATTGATGGATTTGTGATAGAACTGTTTGTAGGAACTAAGCTCGCAGATGGGTTGGTGAGATTCGCACCACTGAATCGCCAATTTGATGATATATTGTTATTAGATGTGTGCAAGTTTAAAGGACCGTCACTTGCACTCTCCTCCAAGTAAATCCCTCTAGATTGTTTGTTTGAATTCACAACTATATGTGTGCAATGATTAATAGTGATGAACCTAAAATGCTTATTAAAGATGGAGTGAGGGAGATGGAGAAATAGGAGGAGGAGAGGAACAAGAAGACATTAGGAAATGCTTTGACGAGCGACGCATGGGCGATGACGAGCGACGCTAGTGTCGCCGCATGCGTCGCCCATGGGGACGTTATCGTCGCTTATAAAAAAGTATAAAAAACTAAAAAAATTTGGCGGGAATACCTTATTAGTACTATACAATATTTGAGGACCCTTTCCAAGGAATGTCCAAATTTCAAGACTTTTCCAGTAAAATCCTCTAAGTTTTTTCTAAACCAATGCACTTTTATTTATGTCCCCTCTCCGTCCCTCTATATATTTGTACACTAGGGTAAATTTTTTAAAGAGCGCAACAAAGTTGATTGGACCTTTAAAAAAAAGGCCAGGAGGATGTGTAACCGGGCAGACACCCTGCTTTTATTATCATATTTTAAAGTCAACACTAATGCAAATTTTATTTTGTTGTAACTACTGAATGTCTACTTTTTTTTCCTTTTTTCCTTTTTTTTTTTTGGTACTCAATCAAGGAAATTGAAACCATGAGAGACCCCAACCAATTGAAAAGAAGGCAGGAAGAGAAGCCCCTAGTGATAAGAAAAGAAGCTTGCTTACGCAGGAAGAGGAATACAGGAATCAAACGCGTGATTACCCAACCGACTTAGTAGGCAACTCCACATTCTCAAATGTCCTTCTCATTGGTGGGATAATAGGGATGTAAATAACAAAATAAAGGCCCGAACACTCTATATCATCCCTTGTATATAATTTATTTCTCAACCAATGAACTACTCCACTCGATCACACATTTAAGTATTGAAAAGCTTTTTACAAAAAAAAAGGTATTAAATGGCTGACCAAACCTGGCCCTCCCTTACTATTGCACATGGAACATGACATGTGATACCTCTCTCTCCAACAGTCCATCTAGGTATCACATCTTCAAACTACGTGCACAATATGCAAATGAAAACTAGACTAACGCCTTCTTACCTAATGAGAAAATCCAACATAACTAATCCATCCAAAGGAAATGTTACATTTTAAAAGTTGTCTATCGCATTGAAAATCAACCACTTGATGTCGAAAAGTAAAGTCTATGCATTGGAAAGAAACCATTACATTTTAAAGCAAGAGTCTACTGACGTCTGACAGCATTGCATTTGAGTGGCAAACATTTTGTGCAGTCGCTTGGGACGCATGTCGACATGGCCAATTTTTTTATCACCATATGTATATCTTTTACCCCCAAGCACTTCAAATTTTGTTGCGCTGAAGCATGATCCGATCTTGTCCCCCCGACTTGATGCAACATAATGTATTGTCTTTCCCTTTTCTTTGTTTTTTTTTTAACTGAGCCAAAGGTGTTGGGACCCAAAAGAGAGCTCGTAGATACACGAAAAAGCAGCTCACTTAAGTGGGAAGAAAGCTTACACAAGTGCAGAAAAAGGCCACACAAGTAGGATGAGAGGCCCCACAAATAGAAAAAGGTGACGTACCCGGGGTTCAAAGCCTGAATAGCAACGTAAAAACATCATAAATTGCCTATTTTCAAGTGTGCCCAACATCTTACGTTGCCACACTGAGGTTAAGTTGCGGTGCTAATCAGTGCAGGTTGAGATTGTGAGTGCCCACACATCATAAGTTAGCAGCTGAAAGTCAAGTAGGGGTTGTTTATTAATGAAGGTTGAAATTGGAGAGCCTTGAGACACGGTTTCCAAAATGCTTGTGATTTGCTACTAAAAAATATCAGAGAATTGTTTAGAATTAAAATGAATATACATGACATATTAAACTTTAGGAAAAGGAACATGACAAATGGTTGGGGTCTTTCATGGGTCCCAATGTCCGTGATTGAGAACAAAACGAAAAAAGAGAATAAAGAAAAAAAGATAGACATTCAGTGTAGTTGCAATAAAATACGGTTGCATGCATTTTGACTTTAGAATCTATCTACTTTTATAAAAGTAGAGATATTGTAAACTTTTTCACTATACTATTAGAGGGTCCATCCCCAAATATTATAATGAAAACATTTTCACTACACCATTGTGGAGCCCACTCCTAAATAGTATAATATAATATAATAATATATGAATATGAGAAATTATAAACTTTTTCACTACATCTTTGTGGGGGCCACCCCCAAATATTATAATTCAAACTTTTCCACTACACCGTTGTGGGGCCCACCTCCAAATATTATAATGAAAACATTTTCACTACACCATTGTGGGGCCCACCTCCAAATATTATAATGAAACCATTTTCACTACACCATTGTGGGGTCCACCCCCAAATATTATAATATAATATAATAATATATTAAATGAGAAATTGTAAAGTTTTTCACTACACCTTTTTGGGGCCCAAACCCAAATATTATAATGCAAAACTTTTTTACTACACCATTGTGGGGCGCACCCCCCAAATAGTATAATATAATATAATAATATATTATTATGAGAAATTACAAACTTTTTCACTACACCATTGTGGAGCCTACCCCCAAATAGTATAATATAATATAATAATATATAATTATGAGAAATTGCAAACTTTTTCACTACACCTTTGTGGAGCCCACCCCCAAATATTATAATTTATCTACAATTTTATCTACTATTATAAAAGAGGAGAAATTGCATACTTTTTCACTACACCTTTGTGGGGCCCGCCCCCAAATATTATAATATAATATAATATAATAATAATAATATATTATATAATAATAATAATAATAATATAAAATCTATACCCTTATTATAAAAGAGAAGAGAAGTTGCATACCTTTTCACTACATCTTTGTGGGCCCCCCACAATTATTATAATATAATATAATATTCTTATTACATAATAATAATAATTATATAATATCTATACTCTTATTATAAAAGAGAAGAAAGTGTCATGCTTTTTCTCTACACATCTGTGGGCCCCACTTAGTACTATGATATTATATATATATATATATATATATAAAATAAAAGAGAACTACACATATGTAGGCCTCAATAAAAGAGAAGAACTTGTTATGCTTTTTCTCTATGTATCTCTACGCCCCACTTAGTATTATGATATTATATATATAAAAAATAAAAGAGAAATACACATCTGTTGGCCCCACTTAGTAGAAGAACTTAGCATGCTTTTTATCTACATCTAGACATCTGTGGGCCCCACTTAGCATTATTATATTATATATATAAAAGACAAGAGAACTACACATCTCTGGGCCCCACTTAGTATTATTATATTATATATATATGTATATAAAATAAAAGTGAACTACACATTTGTGGGCCCCACTTAGTAGAAGAATTTGTCAAGCTTTTTCTCTACATCTAAACATTTGTGAGCCCCACTTAGTATTATTATATTATACCACTTAGTAGAAGAACTTGTCATGCTATTTCTCTACACATCTGTGGGCCCCACTTAGTATTATTATATTATATATATATAAAATAAAACGAGAACTACACATCTATGGGCCCCACTTAGTACAAGAACTTGTCGTGCTTTTTCTCTACATCTACACATCTGTAGGCCCCACTTAGTATTATTATATTATATATATAATAAATATATAATAAAAGAGAACTACACATTTGTGGGCCCCACTTAGTAGAAGAACTTGTCATGCTTTTTCTTTACAGATCTGTGTGCCCCACTTAGTATTATTATATTATATTATATATATAATCAAAGAGAATTACACATCTGTGGGCTCCACTTAGTATTATTATATTTCGATGAAATGCTTAGCTCAAATGTTCATGAAAATGGTTGTGTTTGAAGAATTTGTACATTCACTACAAGAACTCAAATTAGAAATTTCAATTGAGATTTTCATGAGTAGAAAATTTCAACTTCGATCCCAGTGCCTGTAAAGACATGATTTGCTTGTCAGAGGAAGAAATGAGAATGCCAAAGATTGCTTAGAATCTATGTAATTTGTTGTTGATTCGTTTAAAGCTATGAGTTGGGTACTGTTTTTGGTTGGTTGGTATTTTATTTCATTGAATTTGCAATGCTATAAATGAAATATGTGAAATAGAATTGTGACATTTTAAACATTTAGTGCTCCACAAACATTCGACAAAGTGAACTTTGTGACAATAGAAAATTCTTTTTAATGTTGGGCCTCTTTTTAATGTTGGTTTTCAACTTTGTTTTTTCGATTAGTTTCCTTCCATATATCTTGTTATTTCATCTTCTTCTTACTTTTTTTTATTGAAGCTTTTACTGAATTTTATAAGAACAATGAGTGACTATAAATTGCTTAATTTTCCAAAAAAAAAAAATAAAAAAATGAGCTATATGTAAACTGGTCATTCTCCATTGGGATCGTTAATATTGGATTTTTCAATAACTATATTTTTTTCAGATTATCATACTAAAAGAGTATGTTCCTTGCACATGCATGGGCTCCACTAGTATGATAATAAAGACAGGGTGTCTATTGGCCTGGTTGCACGAGCAATAACATATTATCCCAAGCATGAGCCGCGACCTTGAGAGAGACTCCTCTGCTTGAAATCATTTTTTTTTTTTTTTTTATAACCTAGGGTATCTCCTATCCACTGAACCAGAGGGACCCGATTTTGGACAGAGAATTAATCTTTAGGGATACATGCAAACCCTCATATCTACACGCACCAGGTAAAACTATGGGAGGTGGCCAATGAAAGTTGATGTCAAATATAAGACCTCTCTACTTCCTGAGACACAAAGTTCTTGGCCAACTGAGCTATCACTCGTTGGTTTGCTTGAAACCATATTGTACAACCATACTTGTAAATTGTAATATAAATAGAACTAGAATTGGTCTTCGTCTTTATGGTAGCAGTAAGAAAAAACGGGGCAAGTATCCAGTGATCCTCATGTCTTCCTTTTATATTGCATTCCCAGATTAGAGGTTAGATACAAAAATGTTTTAAACACTAAACCAGACGTTGAATTCATGAACCCAAAGGTATGCTCAACTTATTTCAGCCGTGCCTAGTTCCACTTGTCCCCATTTTCAAAATATCAATGGTGTGGTGGGTAATGGAAGGTTGTACTGAAATTAGATATTCATGGGTAGGTCAGCCAAGCCCAATCCTCATTGAGCAGGATTTGGGCTCTGTTTCAGGCTCATGCGTTTCATCCACCATAGTTTTTGTCCAATAGTTAAATGGGCCAGGCCTGAGCCTATATGTTCTTAACACAGGCATTATATGAACTTTTTGAATGGGCTGGGCTTGAGCCTGAATTTTAGGCCCATGGGTTGGGTCCATCCTGAGCGATAGGCGTGATAACTAAATATAGGTGAGTCTTGGGCAATTTGCAGCCCTAGGTGAAATTTACCAAATAAAACCATCCCTACTGGATCAATGATCTTGGAAACACATTGCAGTCGAGCCCACCAAATAAGAGATCTACATCCCATTCCCCTTGGAGCCCAACTGGTTCAGACCTGAATTTTGAACTGGTTAGGCTAGGTATAATCCAACTCTAAAGTTCGGCAAGATGGGCTAGACCATCCTATTGACGGCGAAATGCATGCAAGTGAGAAAAGGACGACGGTACTCTCTTGCAGGAAAGTTTTCTCCTGTGCGCCACTCCAATGGGAGCAGGCACCCAGACCATCACAAAAGGTGGGACCCCCAAAGTTTCACTAGAGCCCATTTGACTAACGGATTTTATGTGCAAAGTTTCCATTTTTTCTTGTAAATACTCACTCAAACTCACCAACATCCGTCACCATCAACGCTATAACCAAGAATTGATCCCTGGTTATTTCTGTGTGGCACATCACCACCTAGTAAGAGTGGTATTTTTGAGAAGAGCAATGTTTAACTCAGTTTTAGATCCTGGTAATTAATTCAGATAGGTTTTGGAACCTTATAATTAAATATATAAAATAAAAATCCACTTTTAATGGGGATGCTTACAAATTTACAGTGCTTGAAAAAAAAAAGGTCATACATGAATTCCCCAAAGGATTCAGAAAGAAAATTAAAGGGGGGTGCAGGTCTAATATTTGGACCTTTTTTTTAACATTGTGCTGGGTTCATTTCCTATGAATGGACCTAAGCTGTAGATGGTCCAGGTTGCTTTACCCCAGTGACAAATCTCATGTTTTTGAGGCCTCACCTTTTTGAGGGAAAAGCAGCCAGATTTTCCACCAGAGCCCATTTGACTAATGGAACCCATAAGGATTGATCTCTTATTGTTTTTGTATGGCACATCAGCCCCTCAGCTAGAAGTAGATTGGCTATGTTCAGCAGCCCACACTCTGTTTTTGTGTGCACATCAACCCCTCACACTAATGGAATTTTGGTGTGTGGAATGTGGAATGCTCCATGGGGATTTGGAATTTCACGTGCACTAGATGGGCCGTGAGGATTTGGAATTCAGCTCAAGCCCCCAAATAATATTGGAAATGCTAGTTTAACATCTCATCTACTCCTCTTGTATCATCTCTTCATCTCTGCTCTCTCAAATTACTTTATCTCATAAAAGCAAAGCAAATATAGTTTATCAATATACACACATGCTTCTCCTACATATCCATTTTCTTTCCCCATTAATTTAACATCTACTTTAAATTACTTTTTCAATAAATTGTTTAAGCACAAGGTTGTTTAGATGGTTGGCAATCCTTCATTGCACCTAGCTGGCTGCCCAAGATTGATCCTTGGATAACCCGACTCTTTCTATGTATGTGAGCTCTCCTTACAGTTGCAAACTGGCCATGTTCGCTTGCAAACTGATAGAAATTGGCTCGATTAAGCTTGATTTTGAGCTCAGCTAGGCAGGCACAGCTTACTTAGCTCAAGATCTAGCTTGACTCACTTCGATAAGTATTGTATAATACATATACTAAATACTTTTGATTAAAATATATTTATACTTAATAGTTTCAAGAGAGAGAAAACGTTACATAAATTTTCAAAAACTAACCCAACGTGGTCAAATAAATTGAGAAATAAGGATCTTTCTAACCCAAAACCGTAGTAACATGACTGGTCACCTTCTTGGACCACCCACCATTGTGAAATCGGGACCATACAAATCATGGACTCGTTCTTATATGGTCATCCCTTGATTCCATTGTTCATTGAATAATAGGCCTTCCCTTCCACCACTTGTCAGACAGGCCAACATGCGATGGAGGCTTGTCATCCATGGAGACCACCACTGAATGGACTCTTTTCGGCCAAGCGCTTCACTAGAGGAAGGGCCTTCATATGCTTGTTTAGGCTCTTAAAAGGCTTTTCATCCAAATGGCCCCTTAATGTTTCCAAAGATTCAGCTTAATAATATCCACTAAGGGTACAAATGTTCAGATAAATGACAAAATTGATCTATTTATAAATATAATGAGAAGATATCCACATGTCACGGGAAAAGTTTGGGCATGACAGCTGAGATTTCTATACAATTATATGTACAGTAGCACGGCACCAGGATCAAAACTCAACACCACTATTCAACTGAACAGAGAATTGGTTTTGTTGTACAACCGGAGTGGAGGTTCGGCTTGCTGCTGTACAACCGGAGTGGAGGTTTTGGCTCTGTCATCTTCGCCGAGAAGAAGACCGGAGAAGGCGACCGGAAGAGTCTGGATCTCGCGTTGCAGAGAAGAGATCGCTTCTGATCTCTGGTGGGCCATCGCAGAGTGCAAACCAGAGAAGAGGTAGAAAATCCGGGTTTCTTTAGCATCGATTCGAGAAAGGGGGCTCTATTGCCGCCTTGCGTGTCGCAGCCGCCGCCGCCAGAGGAGCTTGTCACCGTCGTTGCAGCCTTGCCCGTCACCGGAGAAGGAGACTGCTGCCGTCACTGAAACCCTGTGCTTCCGCGCGGTGCCGTGACGAAGGAGAAGAACCATTTGCTGTTTTTTCTGGTCTGCCCCCTCTCTCTGTTATGCCAGAAACAGAACAAGACGAAGCAGAACCCATTTTATAGGGGCGTACACGAATCGGATTGGTGTGGATTGGGCCAAATCCGTCACCAATCCATTGCTTACGGATTGACGGATTTGTAATCTGTTACCAATCCGTTACTGTTCAAATCCGATCCGATCTGATCCGTGGAGGAACGGATCGGATCGGATTAATCTGTTCAATCCGTTCTTGTACATTACATGGAAAGATAAAGAAGAAAAAACCTATGAATTTTGAAGCCATTGAATTAAAGGGGCATGAGTTGAGAGTTATATGCCTATTCTTTTCATAAGGTTAGTGACTCCTTACATTTTTTTCTTATTTTCTATAGATATTTTTTATTTATATTTAATGACAACGGATCGGATCGGATTGAATCCGCAGATTAAGGGTGAAATCCGCCACCGATCCATTGTTAACAGATTACACAATTTTTAATCCATCACCAATCCGTTGGCCTTCGGATCGGATCAAAATCCGCGGATCAGATCGGATCGGATCGGATTGACGGATTGACGGATTTTTTGTACACCCCTACCATTTTATGTTCTGTTTAAGAAACCTTTGAATTGGTAGTCCGAGGTTCTAATGGAATTTACGGTCCGTGAAGCATCACATGAATTTGTGATCCCTCAGCCCTGTTTGTAAGCCAGGCTAGTTTAGGGTCAGGTCAACCTGGTCCACACAGGAAGCCCAGCAATAAGCATAAAGTTGCTGACGTCATCACTGGTCAAAGCTTGATTTGACCAAATCAAAGGTTGAAATTTGTCCGTGTGATATCTTGAAGATCCGGAGTCTGATCGGAGATCCGTTTGAACCTACGGACTCGTTGCAAGAAGATCTACGCGTTTGTGGAAGAAGATTGGCTATCCAACGGTCAATGAAGCAGATTGACTAATTGGAGCGCAGAAATTTATTTTTGCAATATCTTAGCCGTCCAGAGTCGGATTTTAGATCCGTTTCTTCCAGCATGCTCGTGGTGACCAGATCTACACAAGGACAGTGAAAGATTCATGGAATGGCTGCAAAATTTGAAATTGAAAAATTCAATGGAAATAATGACTTCAGTCTATGGCGTTTGAGGATGCATGCTTTGCTGGTTCAGAATGGTTTACATAAAGCTTTGAAGGGAAAGAATAATCTGCTTGAAAAATTGTCAGAAGAAGAGAAGGATGAGTTGCTGGAAAAGGCGTACGGTTAAATTCTGCTATTCACCTTACAAATGCAGGAGGGTACGTCTGTTTCAAACCACCTTGATTCTTTCACAAAAGCTATTATGGATATTGAAAATATAGATGTTAAAATTGATGATAAGACCAAGCCACTATGTTGTTATGCTCATTACCACCCTCGCATGAAAACTTTGTTGATACCATGATGTATGGTAGAGAAACTCTATCCAAGGAGTATGTTGAGTCAGCCTTGAATTCTAAGGAGTTAAAGAAAAAGGTTGTAACAGAAAACAATGACAGTTCTGGTGAGGGTTTGGTAGTGCGTGGTACAACAGAGAAGAAATGACAGAACAAAAGAGGCCACTCTAGGTCAAAGTCAAAATAAAAAAACTAGAAAATTAAAGTACTTCCAATGTCATAAGGAATGACACTTTAAAAAAGATTGTCTAGAGCGTAAAGGAAAGGAGAAAGCATATGATTTTGAAAATGTAGCCGGTGTTGCAGAAGATAGTTCTAATGGTGCAAATGTTCTCTCTGTTACCGTTGGTAGCTCAGGTGATGAGTGGATCCTTGATTCGGGTTGTTCCTACCATATGTGTCATAATAGGGATTGGTTTGCCACTTATCAGTTTATAGGTGGTGGTAAAGTTCTTCTGGGGAACAATGCAGTCTGTAAGGTTATTAGGATAGGATCAATTCGAATTAAGATGTATGACGGTATAGTAAGAACTTTGTCTGATGTCAGGCACATTCCAGAGTTGAAGAAAAATCTGGTTTCCTTGGGTATGCTTGACTCCAACGGCTGTACCTACAA
This sequence comes from Persea americana, assembly GCA_029852735.1. NCBI lineage: Eukaryota > Viridiplantae > Streptophyta > Magnoliopsida > Laurales > Lauraceae > Persea > Persea americana. The sequence continues at coordinate 21,996,719 of CM056811.1, forward strand.
AGCAGGAGGTGGAGTTATGAGAATCTCAAAGGGTGCTCTTATAGTAATGAAGGGACAGAAGCAGAATGGCTTCTATTTTCTTCAAGGTAGCACATTTATAGGTGCGGCTGCAATGTCGTCCTCAGATTCAGATTTGGAAACTACTAAGTTGTGGCATATACGACTTAGGCATATGAGCGAAAGAGGTATGGATGAGCTGAGTAAACAAGGTTTACTTTGCGGCTAGAAAACAAGAAAGCTGGACTTCTGTGAGCATTGTGTCTTTGGAAAGCAATGTAGAGTCAAGTTCAGTACAACAGTTCATCGGACCGAGCGCACTTTGGATTATATCCATTCTGACCTTTGTGGTCCCTCTCGTGTTCTATCTCTGGGAGGTGGCAGATATATGTCGACCTTCATTGATGATTATTCTCGGAAGGTTTGGGTATATATCTTAAAGCACAAGGATGAAGTCTTTGCACAGTTCAAGCAATGGAAGACTATGATCGAGAAGCATACAAGTAACAAATCAAGCGCTTGAGGACTGACAATGGCTTGGAATTCTGTGGAAGTGCTTTTAATGAGTTCTGCAAGAATGAAGGTATTGTGCGACATTACACAGTAAAAAATACACTACAATAGAATGGAGTTGCAGAACGGATGAACAGGACTATCCTAGAGAGGACTCGTTGCATGCTCTCTAATGCAGGGTTACCTAGGAAGTTCTGGGCGGAAGCTCTTAACACAGCTTGTTATCTGATCAACCAGTCTCCATCAACAGCTATCGAGTGTAAAACTCCTGAAGAGGTATGGTCTGGATCTCCTGCTGATTACACAAATTTCCGAATTTTTGGTTGTCATGCTTATGCTCATGTGAATGATGGTAAGCTTGAACCAAGGGCAAGAAAGTGCATATTTTTAGGGTATGCACATGGGGTGAAGGGATATAGGCTTTGGTGCCTAGATGGAAAATCACCCAAATGCATTATCAACAGAGACGTGACCTTTGATGAGTCTTCTATGTTGAAACCGAAGGAGTGCATTGATGCTAGAAATGACAATGGTGTCAGCAAACAGGTGGGGGAGCAAAATGGTGTTAGTAAACAGGTGGAGCTTGAGAAGGAAGCTTCGGAAAACTTGCAAGAGAATTTGCAAGAAAATGTCCCAGATAAGCAGGATGTAGGCTCAAATGCGGAAAATGAAATTCCGCAAGAATACATGCTTACTAGGGACAGAGAGAGGAAGCAAATTAAGCAACCTCAAAGATTTGGATATGAAGATATTGTTGCCTATGCTCTTAATACAGCAGAGAGTATTGAGTCAGAGTCGGTTACATATCGGGATGCCGTCACTAGCAAAGAATCAGCAAGATGGGCTGTTGCTATGAGTGAGGAGGTTGAGTCTCTTCATAAGAATCATACTTGGGAGCTGGTGAAAACGCCGAAGGGCCAGAAGATTGTTGGCTGCAAATGGGTCTTTAAGAATAAGGAAGGAACTCTAGGGGATGCTAGGTTCAAAGCACGACTGGTTGCAAAAGGCTATACTCAGAGGGAGGGTGTTGACTTCAATGAAGTGTTCTCTCCTGTGGTGAAACATAGCTCCATCCGGGTGCTACTTGTTATAGTTGCTCTATTGGACTTAGAGCTGGAGCTGCTTGATGTCAAGACTGCGTTCTTACATGGTGAGCTAGAAAAACAAATTTATATGCATCAACCAAAGGGGTTTGAAATCCAAGGTAAGGAGGATCATGTTTGCTTACTAAAGAAATCATTATATGGCCTAAAACAGTCACCTAGACAGTGGTATAAACGTTTCGATACCTTTATGATTTAGAAACAGTTATTGTAGAAGTGGGTATGACAATTGTGTCCACCATAAGAAGCTTCCAAATGGCTCTTTTATTTATTTGTTGCTATATGTTGATGACATGTTGATTGCTGTTAAGGACATGTTTGAGATCAATAGGCTGAAAGCTCAGCTCAGTGGTGAATTTGAAATGAAAGACTTAGGTGCTGCGAAGAAAATTCTTGGGATAGAGATTCGAAGGGACCGAAAAGCGGGCAAATTGTCTTTGTCACAAAAGGGGTACCTCAAGAAGGTTCTGGAGCGCTTCGGGATGCAAAGCTCGAAACCTATGAAGACTCCACTAGCAGCCCACTTTAAACTTTCCGCTGCTTTATCACTACAAGCCGAGGAAGAGGTGGAGCACATGTAACATGTTCCTTAGGTTAGTGCAGTTGGGAGTATCATGTATGCCATGGTTTGTACGAGGCCAGACATTTCACATGCGGTTAGTGTAGTTAGCAGATACATGGATAACCCTGGGAAGGTCCATTGCTAGGCAGTGAAATGAATACTCCGTTACCTGAAAGGTACTACTAATGTTGGGATAGTGTATGATAGAAACAACAACACTTCTGGAAGTGTTGTTGGATATGTTGATTCAGATTTTGCTGGAGATTTAGACAGAAGAAGATCCTTGACAAGTTATGTCTTCACTTTTGCTAGCGGTGCCATTAGTTGGAAGGCAGCATTGCAATCTAAAGCTGTCTTGTCTACAACTGAAGCAGAATACATGGCAGCTATAGAAGCAGAGAAAGAAGATATTTGGTTGACAGGTTTGGTTGGTGATCTTGGATTGGAACAGAAGCTAACTACTGTGTTTTGTGACAGTCAGAGTGCGATCGATCTGACACACAATCCTAAGTATCATGAAAAAACCAAACACATTGATGTCAGGGCACACTTCATTCGAGATGTCATCTCTAAGAGTGCCATTGCAATGATTAAGATTGCTACGGCAGAAAATCCAGCAGACATGACGACCAAGACTATTCCAGCAGTCAAGTTCAAGCATTGCTTGGATTTGATCAGAGTGATCAGTACCTGAGTATCCTAAGGGGCAGATGAAGACGGTGAGACATATTCTATGCTATGAGGATCGACTCCTATATTCGCCAAGGTGGAGATTTGTCAGCCTGATGGCTCTATAGGAGACGATAGTTAACTTGGCCAGCTGACAAGCTGACATAGGTATGGTGCAAAGCATGATGAGGCATGGTGTAAAGCATGGCATAAGGTAAGGCTTTCCAGACTCTTGAGGCTATAAGTAGAAGCATCATGTAATGGGTTGCAGCAAAGCAGAAAGAGAGGAAGAAGCTAGCAGCTTGGTAGAGAGAGTGACTGTGGGTGTACCTGGGATTGGGGTTGTGTGTGAAAAACTCCATTGTAATATTTCCTCTTAGTGATATACTCTTGCCATCTTCTCCCGTGGATGTAGGCTCAAGCCGAACCACGTTAAACCTTGTGTTTATCTGTGCGGATTGGTCTTGTTATCTGTGTGGCTTGATTGGTGCTCACAGGCACAACAGTAATAATAAAGGGTCAATTAAACTGTAATTCAGGACTGACAAGCATAAATGAGTCAGATGAGGTGAAGTGATATTAGATAATCATTGACTATGTAAGGAGTTCTAAGCTTGTTGGGGAATGTGACTCAATTAATGCCATTACTTGGGGATCAAAGGAGGTTAGCAATTGTGGGGGAAGCCTCTATTTCCAAATAAATCAGAATGTTGTGCTATGATGACAGTTTACCTTATTTGGTTGGAAGGGAAGGAAATGCAGTGACAGATAGACAAGTAAAACAGGAGCTTCCAAGAGTCATTCATGGGGAAACGGATGCTCTTCATAGTTGCATTAACTGGAAGGGGCTGTCATATCCTAGTATCACTTTTGCTGTGTCATGTATTTGTATTAAATCGACAAATTGTGGTTTTTCTCATTGATTGAAGAATAAATAAATAAATAATACCCATGTGAACAAATAGAACTATAATTCAGAAAATTAAACAAAGCACCTATCACATTACCTTAATTGGAAGGTAGGACGCACCATAATACCAGATCTCTGCCACGCTAAGGCTTGTGCAAGTCCAAGTGAAAAAGATTTGTCGGGCCACTGCACCATTGGTGTAATATGTGTACCCCACTTATTCTGCAGGAGAGAAGTCAGCAATATTTATTACAGTCTCAGAGAGAACAAACTTAAGACGTTTGTACAGCAATTTTTTCATAGATTTGTCTATTTATTTATTGACAGGTTTCTTTTACATATTGCAAGAAAGAAATTTTGCAAGACTGAATTGGTCCATTAGAATCATACAATTCCACAAACCTTACAAGAAAAGCTAAATCTCATCTCTCCTGGATATTGACCTTGAGCTTGAAGCAAACCACCAAAAACAGGAGGAAAAGCACTGGTATTCAAACCTTCACCAGATACATATGTAAACTGCCCATTTGGGAACTGCAAATCCATAAAAGACTGAAAAAGAAGATCGAGTCAGAAAATGAAAACAGAGCCTTGGATTCACAGAGAGATTAAGTGAAAACGCTAGAATTCTATTCAAATTAATATTCCGAAAAAACAGGGAGACTGACCAGAACATTGTAAGTGCTGCCTCCTTATTCGCAGTACATGTACAGAAATAAACATATAGACAACTATGCAGTGCTTGAAGAAGGCTTTTTGCCCCGTATAAGAGGTAATAGCATTTTTTCAAATGAAAATGTGGCAGCGGATCATCTGGCAAAAGAGGGAGTGGAGTTTCAAGATGATCTTTGCATATTTCTTTTTGTGATTAGCTTTGGGATTGGCCATTAATAAAAAAGGATTAGCTTTGGGATTGCTTTGCTATGTTCCCCAGATTCTTGGGGTTTTTGGTTCTGTATAGTTCTCTTATACCGTACAGCCTTTTTTTTTTTTTTTTTTTTTTTTTTTGAGAAATGAATACAGTCACCATCTCAAAAAAATAAAAAAAAAATAAAACAAAAAATAAGTATAAAAAAAAAAAAGTAACAGTGCATTTATCTAACCACCTAAACCGTTTATAAAATAGTATGGTGGTCTGCTATGGCTATAGCTTAGCTAGTTAGGTACATCAAACCATGGTTAAAAAAATAGCCGCATTATCAGGCGTAGTGGTCAAGGCCGCTACGCTATTTTAAAAATAGCGGAGCTGCGATCTAAAACCTAGTAGAGTCAGAAAGTTTTAATTTTAAAAAGTATTTTTCCTATTTCTTCCCCTCAATAGCCTTTCTTAAAGTTGTCTCTACCCTTGTATGGTTTCAAATCGCTAAAAAAAGAATACGAGATTGCCTGTTATGCAAAATTCAAATTATTTTGGCCACTTAAAAAATTCACTCACACCGTTACACTGCTACGTATCGCCGTAGTTGCTACCTATCGCCTGCTACGTGGCATTTGGGCCACTGGTTGCTACACCCGCCACAACCGCTATTTTGATCATTGCATCAAATGGACCCTTGAGAGGTGAGATTGCATGAGTTCGAGTCCTTTTTAGTATTAAGAAAAAGAAATGTAGAATGGTGGTCTCTTCGAGAACCACAACCATACAAAGGTACTACAGAGTATTTTCCTTGAATTTCTATCCCAAATTTCTTCTTGGAAATGTTGTTCTCTGGTTTTCCTCCACAATTTTTTGTGTCTACAGTAGCAACAAGTAATCTTTAGATTGCAGAGTGACTAAGAATCAACATGGATTAATGATTAGTATAATAAACATAAGCCAACAATAAAAAGATGGGATAAGGCTTCAACCGATAATAGATGAATTACCAGATGGGTATGCATTGTTTAGAGAGAGAGAGAGAGAGCACTTCTTTCTTGGCAAAGAGGCAAGACCAAGTCTAGATAATTATTACTAACAACTAATCACTTAATATCTTTCTCAAAAAAAAAAAAAAAAAAAAAAAAAAAAAGGGCCTAAACCATTGTATCACCATAGGCAGTTAATGGTCCACACACTCTAGCCATCGATGGTTATGAAATCCATATGATCTCCTTCGTTTTCTTTTAAAATCTTGAAAGAGAAAAATTGCAGTAAAATCCTGACAGAAGCAGCTTAGTTTATAGTTTTGTTATGAGTACTATGAGAAGATCAACTTATTACTTGAAACAAACAGGGTCATGCAAAAAGCTTGGACCATCCAAAGAGTCTTTCTCACTTCTTAAATGCCATTAATTTTTTCTTATTTTTCCACACACTACAACTGGGAGAGCTGCTAACCATTTAACTTCCAGTGCTTAAGATAATATGGATAGGACAAAGTGGCTAGCAAAATATATGTACAAGACACTGAATAAAAATATTAGTAATAATAAACCCAAACGATAGCTTAGTTGGCCTAGGACCACGGCCTGCACCCGGATGTTGAGGGTTTGAAACTGCACTACCACACTAGGGCCATAGGGGATTTACCCAACTCCCCCGGGCCCCGTAGAGATTATTCTGGCTCAAAGGGCTGGGACACCCTCTGTTATCAATATATATATATATATATTAGTAATAATTTTAAATGGTAGCTGTAAGAGAGTATAAACACAGAATCACTGAAATTTAAATTTCACAGTCCATATCTGATATCTGACTTACACAGGTCAAAGGATTGAGGCAGACCATTGACATCAACAGCCATCTTCTATGCTTTGACCATATGGCTGGGCAGAGAGAATGCATTCCATTCTGTAAAGAAAAAATAAATAAATTAAAAGGATAGATCATATCAATCAAATAAAAAGAAACCATGAAAAGGAAGGTGATAGTTTGACATGAGAAAAATCAATATCAGCAGGCAAGAATTAACATGAAAGGGAATGCATGATTATAAAGGAAAAGCCAAATTATGATATGTAAAGAAAAATCTGCCCAATAATAATGAGGGATTGCATTTTGAATATTCCAGTAAAATCCAAAGACTTGGAAGGGATGAATAAAGATTGGCTTGCAGTCCCAAATCCCAAAACCACCCAAAAAAAAAAAAAGTTCAGTCAGGCGACTGACTCAAACACCATTGTATAAAATTTCAGTCCAAAACTCGGACCTGTTCCGCCATTTCAGAGATTTTTACCAAAAAGGAAAAATAATGCAATTTTCTTTTTCAATTTTTTCTAACAGAAAGACTTTTCACTTTGATTTAGGTACTAATGTGCCCTACTGTAGGGTAGTGATTAGGTGAATGTGTTTAGTTTATGTTATTTTAGGTTATGGCATGGATACCTGGATATAAGAGCTGAGAATGGATGTAATAATTTCACATTGTCATGCACCAATATGGCTTATAAAGTATTTACTTGGCAAGTAGAAATAACATGGTGCATTGTTGATTTAACAGAATGAATCAAATATAACTTTAGTGTAAATAACTAAATAAATTGATTTCACTTTTCACAGTTTCTTAGAAATGATCGGATGCGAAGTGTTCGCACAAGTCATATGCGAAGTCGAATCTAGACCATCCATATACGAGTCAGATCCAACGGCCGTTCTCATTGACATAAAGGTTTTCAAAAGGGCAAAATCCCTCCAAATGGTCGAATTGCTCCCGCTCCTTCTCCTTGTTCCTTCTTTTCACCAACGAAAAAAAGAGGAAAACCTTCCATGGATTGACGACCTAGCTCTTCTCCTTCAACCCCGACGGCCGGCTCCGGCTCCGGCTCCTCTATGCAGATCTTCTTCGACGAAAAGGGCTTGGAGCATCTCCAAATCCCTCAATCGCTCCTGCTCCCAGGCCCTCCAAATCCCTCAACGAAAAAGGGGAAAAACCTCTTCCTGATGGTCATCTTCTTCCCCTTCTCATTTCATCTTCGACGCTTCAATCGACCTCTGCTCCTTTTCAATCGACGAAAACCTAGGGTGCGAGCTCGCCATTGACAAACGACCAGGCGAACCTCTGTTCCTCTTCTCGTTTCTTCTTCAACAAGTACAAGCGATCTCCCCCATCTCCTCTGTCATCCTTGAAACCTCAGCTTCAACCAAACTCTTCCCCTTTTCATTTCTTCTTCAACGAAAAGAGAGGAAAAGCTTGTCTGGTTCTTTTAGACGGTTGTTTTCTTCCACTGCTCTACTGCAAGTCCGGACTCAGATCTGGCGAGCTCGGATCCTCTCCACCTCATTTTCTGGTTGGGAAGGTAAATCGTCTCTTTCTCTATTATTGTGATCTTTTTTACTCTTTGGTTTCAGAACCATGGGTATGAGAATGGTTGCACTAAGAATTGCAATGAACTTGAACATCTTGGTTAAAGAGGTCATTATCAATTCCATTATCCAGCAGGGACACCATGGAATACTAGATATAATCAATCTGGTCAAAATAGCTTTTTGTCAACAACCAAATGCTTTATCTTCTTTCAGGACCTATGCTTTATCAAAGTAACCTACTTTGCATCTTTCGATTGTCCATGAAATTTACATTAAAAATGCTTTCCATTCACCTCTCTGCCATGTTTGATTCAAGGGTTTCTTGGTATTTTAGCAATTGTGGCTTCTTGGGTTAGGCATTTTAGCAAAAAAAGAAGAGCAAAGGTGTATCTTATTCACTTTTTTGGTTATGTAGATGAGAATGAGAAGGTAAGGAAGGACACACCTCCATTACATTTCTAAAATATAAGACACGATAAAAAAAGAAAGTTTGCTCTTAAATTGAATGGATAATGATCTTTTGGCTGAATTAGAGACAATATTTGAAGTATTGATTTTGGAAAATTTTGAAGTGTGCTTTTCATTTCAATGATGAAATACTAATCTCCGGTCTTTTAGTTTATTTTTCTCACTTTCCATGGGGCTTTTTCATGAGTTCTTTTTTTTCTGTTTTCAGATGCTTGTTTTCTTTGTATATAGGATAAGAGGATTTAGATGAGAAGAACAGATTAATTAATAGGAGAAAATGAAATAAGAAGAGAAAAGATTGCTAATATTTCTAAGAAATTTATTTTCTAAAAGTGGCTAAAATTGAACAAAGGTGAAGATTAATGAATACTAGTAAATAGTCTAACATTTAATGAAAAATAGTTTTTCTGATGTAAAATGAATACATCCAATTCTTAGTCCATCTATTTTTTTTTTAATCATAGAAAATTTTTTAATTACTTGTCTGAATCTTGATTATTTTTATGTAAGTAAATTTCTCCCGAGTTCAACTTACTGCAAACAAGAGTGGCCATGTCATTGTCAAATTCTATTTCCAATCAATGGGTGCCAAAGTGCTTATGTGGTGATATGATTCGTTTGACCTCTCATACAACGTCTAATCCAAATAGAAAGTTTTGGAGATGTCCTAATTGGAAAGTAAGTGTTTTATATGTGTTTATTTAGCAATAATGCCATGATATACTGATAATTTGTGTTGTCTTAGAGATAATTTGTGTTGTGTTGTGTTTTTTTTTTTTTCATTTTTGCAGCATGAACATGGTTGCGGAAGCTTCAAATGGAAAGATGAAATTAACAATGAAAAGAATCTAGCCGCAATGATCGAAGATATGAAAAAGATGATGGATAGGCAGAATGAGATTTTATGGGCAGCGGTTGAAGAGATAGAACATGCATCCGAAGAAAGGAAGAAATCAAATAAAGGGATTTGTCTAGTGATGTTCTTATGTTGTCTTATGACTGTAATTTTCATGTTGAAAATATTATGTTAAATTATATGTCTTTAAGAACTGGAGGAAGGAAGTGTTGAATGGATGTTGTATATGGTGACAATTTAATCCAATGGATGTTAGCCCAAGCGTATATATGGTTATCCTCTCATGTTTATTGTTGTCTCTTGATTTGTGACATTGTAAGTCATATTGGGTGCTATTTTTTTTAAACACATGTTACATTACGATATGAATGAACACCACCTTTTAGACAATGAACACTACATTGGACTCAATGAACGGTGCTGAGTACCTATGTTTTGGACACGTTTTAGGCCGCTTCCCGCGGTTCATTTTTTCTGAAATTTGGGGATTTCCAAGTCCATATGATGAACTTAAATTCTGCTAAATTTCAGTTAAAAACAAGCACTTTTGCGATGTTTTCAACAGTCGCACTTTTTCAAGTTGGTTAAGAAAATCTGCACTAACAGTGCTGAGTACCCCTGTTTAGGACACTTTTTAGGCCACTTCCAGCGGTTCATTTTTTATGAAATTTGGGGATTACCAAGCCCATACGATGAACTTAAATTCTACTAATTTTCAGTTAAAAACAAGCATTTTTGCAATGTTTTCAACATTCACACTTTTTCAAGTCGGTTAAGAAAATCTGCACGAACAGTGCTGAGTACCCCCGTTTAGGACACTTTTTAGGCCACTTCCCGCGGTTCATTTTTTCTGAAATTTGGGGATTTCTAAGTCCATAAGATGAACTTAAATTCTGCTAATTTTCAGTTAAAAACAAGCATTTTTGCTATTTTTCAACAGTCGCACTTTTTCAAGTCGGTTAAGAAACTCTGCACCAACAGTTCTGAGTACCCGTGTTTAGGACACTTTTTAGGCCACTTCCTGCGGTTCATTTTTTTCTGAAATTTGGGGATTTCCAAGTCCATATGATGAACTTAAATTCGGCTAGTTCTCAAGCACTTTTGCGATGTTTTCAACAGTCGCACTTTTTTCAAGTCGGTTAAGAAAATCTGCAGTAACCGTGCTGAGTACCCTTGTGTAGGACACTTTTTAGGCCACTTCCCGAGGTTCAAGTTTTCTGAAATTTGGTGATTTTCAATTCAAAATGATGAACGTAAATTCTGCTAATTTTCAGTTAAAAACAAGCACTTTTACGATGTTTTGAACAGTTGCACTTTTTCAAGTCGGTTAAGAAAATCTGCACTAACCGTGCTGAGTACCCTTGTGTAGGACACTTTTTAGGCCACTTCCCGCAGTTGATTTTTTCTGAAATTTGTTGATTTCCAAGTCCATATGATGAACTTAAATTCTGGTAATTTTCAGTTAAAAACGAGCACTTTTGCGATGTTTTCAACAGTCGCACTTTTTCAAGTCGGTTAAGAAAATCTGCACTAACAGTGCTGAGTACCCCTGTTTAGGACACTTTTTAGGCCACTTCCCGCAGTTCATTTTTTTGGAAATTTGGGAATTTCCAAGTCCATACGATGAACTTAAATTCTTCTAATTTTTAGTTAAAAACAAGCACTTTGCGATGTTTTCAACAGTCGCACTTTTTCAAGTCGGTTAAGAAAATCTGCACTAACAGCGCTGAGTACCCCCGTTTAGGACACTTTTTAGGCCACATCCCGTGGTTCATTTTTTCTGAAATTTGGGGATTTCCAAGTCCATATGATGACCTTAAATTCTGCTAATTTTCAGTTTAAAAAAAAAAGAACTTTTCTGATGTTTTCAACAGTCGCACTTTTTCAAGTCGGTTAAGAAAATCTACACTAACCGTGCTGAGTACCCCTATTTAGGACACCTTTTAGGCCACTTTCTACGGTTCATTTTTTTCTCAAATTTGGGGATTTCCAAGTCCATATAATGAACTAAAATTCTGATGATTTTCAGTTTAAAACATGCACTTTTGCAATGTTTTCAACAGTCACACTTTTTCAGGTCGGTTAAGAAAATCTGCACAAACTGTGCTGAGTACCCCTGTTTAGGACACTTTTTAGGCCACTTCCCGCGGTTCATTCTTTCTGAAATTTGGGGATTTCTAAATCCATATGATGAACTTAAATTCTGCTAATTTTCAGTTAAAGACAAGCATTTTTCCGAAGTTTTCAACTGTCGCACTTTTTCAAGTTGGTTAAGAAAATCTGCACCAACAGTTCTGAGTACCCGTGTTTAGGACACTGTTTAGGCCACTTCCCGCGGTTCATTTTTTCTGAAATTTGGGGATTTCCAAGTCCATATGATGAACTTAAATTCTGCTAATTGTCAAGCACTTTTGCAATGTTTTCAACAGTCGCACTTTTTTCAAGTCAGTTAAGAAAATCTGCACTAACCGTGCTGAGTACCCTTGTGTAGGACACTTTTTAGGCCACTTCCCGAGGTTCAAGTTTTCTGAAATTTGGTGATTTTCAAGTGAAAATGATGAACGTAAATTCTGCTAATTTTCAGTTAAAAACGAGCACTTTTACGATGTTTTCAACAGTTGCACTTTTTCAAGTCGGTTAAGAAAATCTGCACTAACCGTGCTGAGTACCACTGTTTAGGACACTTTTTAGGCCACTGCCCGCGGTTCATTTTTTCTGAAATTTGTTGATTTCGAAGTCCATATGATGAACTGAAATTCTGCTAATTTTCAGTTAAAAAAGAGCACTTTTGCGATGTTTTCAACAGTCGCACTTTTTCAAGTCGGTTAAAAAAATCTGCACTAACAGTGCTGAGTACCCCTGTTTAGGACACTTTTTAGGCCACTTCCCGCGGTTCAATGTTTCTGAAATTTGGGAATTTCCAAGTCCATACGATGAACTTAAATTCTTCTAATTTTTAGTTAAAAACAAGCACTTTGCGATGTTTTCAACAGTCGCACTTTTTCAAGTCGGTTAAGTAAATCTGCACCAACAGTTCTGAGTATACGTGTTTAGGACACTTTTTAGGCCACTTCCCGCGGTTCATTTTTTCTGAAATTTGGGGATTTCCAAGTTCATATGATGAACTTAATTTCTGCTAATTCTCAAGCACTTTTGCGATGTTTTCAACAGTCGCACTTTTTTCAAGTCGGTTAAGAAAATCTGCACTAACCGTGCTGAGTACCCTTGTGTAGGGCACTTTTTAGGCCACTTCCCGAGGTTCAAGTTTTCTGAAATTTGGTGATTTTCAAGTCAAAATGATGAACGTAAATTCTGCCAATTTTCAGTTAAAAACAAGTACTTTTACGATGTTTTCAACAGTTGCACTTTTTCAAGTCGGTTAAGAAAATCTGCACTAACCGTGCTGAGTACCCCTGTTTAGGACACTTTTTAGGCCACTTCCCGTGGTTGATTTTTTCTAAAATTTCCTCATTTCTAAGTCCATATGATGAATTAAAATTCCGCTAATTTTCAGTAAAAAACGAGCACTTTTGCGATGTTTTCAACAGTCGCACTTTTTCTAGTCGGTTAAGAAAATCTGCACTAACAGTGCTGAGTACCCCCGTTTAGGACACTTTTTAGGCCACTTCCCGCCGTTCTTTTTTTCTGAAATTTGGGAATTTCCAAGTCCATACGATGAACTTAAATTCTACAAATTTCAGTTAAAAACAAGCACTTTGCGATATTTTCAACAGTCGCACTTTTTCAATTCGGTTAAGAAAATCTGCACTAACAGCGCTGAGTACCCCCGTTTAGGACACTTTTTAGGCCACTTCCCGCAGTTCATTTTTTCTGAAATTTGGGGATTTCCAAGTCCATATGATGAACTTAAATTGTGCTAATTCTCAGTTAAAAACAAGCACTTTTAAGATGTTTTCAACAGTCGCACTTTTTCAAGTCGGTTAAGAAAATCTGCACTAACCGTGCTGAGTACCCCAGTTTAGGACACTTTTTAGGCCACTTCCCGCCGTTCATTTTTTCCGAAATTTGGGAATTTCCAAGTCCATACGATGAACTTAAATTCTACTAATTTTCAGTTAAAAACAAGCACTTTGCGATATTTCAACAGTCGCACTTTTTCAAGTCAGTTAAGAAAATCTGCACTACCCGTGCTTAGTACCCCTGTTTAGGACACTTTTTAGGCCACTTCCCGCGGTTCATTTTTTCTGAAATTTGGGGATTTCCAAGTCCATATGATGAACTTAAATTCTACTAATTTTAAGTTAAAAAAAAAAGCAGTTTTCTGATGTTTTCAACAGTCGCACTTTTTCAAGTCGGTTAAGAAAATCTGCACTAACCATGCTGAGTACCCCTGTTTAGGACACTTTTTTGGCCACTTCCCGCGGTTGATTTTTTCTGATATTTCTTGATTTCCAAGTCCATATGATGAACTCAAATTCTGCTAATTTTTAGTTAAAAACAAGCACTTTTACGATGTTTTCAACAGTCGCACTTTTTCAAGTTGGTAAAGAAAATCTGCACTAACAGTGCTAGTACCCCTATTTAGGACACTTTTTAGGCCACTTTCCACGGTTTATTTTTTCTCAAAATATGGGGTGTTCCAAGTCCATATGATGAACTTTAATTCTGCTAATTTTCAGTTAAAAAAAAAAAAAGCACTTCTCCGATGTTTTCAACAGTCGCACTTTTTAAAGTCGGTTAAGAAAATCTGCACTAACCGTGCTGAGTACCCCTGTTTAGGACACCTTTTAGGCCACTTTCCACGGTTCATTTTTTTCTGAAATTTGGGGATTTCCAAGTCCATATGATGAACTGAAATTCTGATGATTTTCAGTTAAAAACAAGCACTTTTGCAAAGTTTTCAACAGTCACACTTTTTCAAATCGGTTAAGAAAATCTACACAAACAGTGTTGAGTACCCCTGTTTAGGACACTTTTTAGGCCACTTCCCGCGGTTCATTTTTTCTGAAATTTGGGGATTTCTAAGTCCATATGATGACCTTAAATTCTGCAAATTTTCAGTTAAAAACAAGAATTTTTGAGATGTTTTCAACAGTTGCACTTTTTCAAGTTGGTTAAGAAAATCTACACCAACAGTTCTGAGTACCCGTGTTTAGGAAACTTTTAAGGCCACTTCCCGCGGTTCATTTTTTCTGAAATTTGGGGATTTCCAAGTCCATATGATGAACTAAAATTCTGCTAATTCTCCAGCACTTTGGCGTTGTTTTGAAGAATCACACTTTTTCAAGTCGGTTAAGAAAATCTGCACTAACCGTGCTGAGTACCCTTGTGTAGGACACTTTTTAGGCCACTTCCCGAGGTTCAAGCTTTCTGAAATTTGGTGATTTTCAAGTCAAAATGATGAACGTAAATTCTGCTAATTTTCAGTTTAAAAAAAGCACTTTAACGATGTTTTCAACAGTTGCACTTTTTTAAGTCGGTTAAGAAAATCTGCACTAACCGTGCTGAGTACCCCTGTTTAGGACACTTTTTTGGCCACTTCCCGCGGTTGATTATTTCTGAAATTTGTTGATTTCCAAGTCCATATGATGACCTTAAATTCTGCTAATTTTCAGTTAAAAACGAGCACTTTTGCGATGTGTTCAACAGTCGAACATTTTCAAGTCGGTTAAGAAAATCTGCACTAACAGTGCTGAGTACCCCAGTTTAGGACACTTTTTAGGCCACTTCCCGTGGTTCATTTTTTCTGAAGTTTGGGAATTTCCAAGTCCATATGATCAACTTAAATTCTTCTAATTTTCAGTTAAAAACAAGCACTTTGCGATGTTTTCAACAGTCGCACTTTTTCAAGGCGGTTAAGAAAATCTGCACTACCCGTGCTGAGTACCCCGGTTTAGGACACCTTTTAGGCCACTTTCCACAGTTCATTTTTTCTGAAATTTGGGGAGTTCCAAGTCCATATGATGAACTTAAATTCTGCTAATTTTCAGTTTAAAAAAAAAAGCACTTTTCCGATGTTTTCGACAGTCGCACTTTTTCAAGTCAGTTAAGAAAATCTGCACTAACCGTGCTGAGTACCCTTGTTTATGACACTTTTTAGGCCACTTCCCGATGTTGATTTTTTCTGAAATTTCTTACTTTCCAATTCCATATGATGAACAAAAATTCTGCCAATTTTCAGTTAAAACAATCACTTTTGCGATGTTTTCAACAGGCGCACTTTTTCAAGTCGGTTAAGAAAATCTGCACTAACCGTGCTGAGTACCCCAGTTTAGGACACTTTTTAGGCCACTTCCCGTGGTTCATTTTTTCTGAAATTGGGGAATTTCCAAGTCCATATGATGAACTTAAATTCTTCTAATTTCCCGTTAAAAACAAGCACTTTGCGATGTTTTCAACAGTCGCACTTTTTCAAGTCGGTTAAGAAAATCTGCACTACCGGTGATGAGTACCCCTGTTTAGGACACTTTTTAGGCCACTTCCCGCGGTTCATTTTTTCTGAAATTTGGGGATTTCGAAGTCCATAAGATGAACTTAAATTCTGCTAATTTTCAGTCAAAAAAAAGCATTTTTGCGATTTTTCAACAGTCGCACTTTTTCAAGTCGAATAAGAAAATCTGCACTAACCGTGTTGAGTACACCTGTTTATGACACTTTTTAGGCCACTTCCCGCGGTTCATTTTTTTCTGAAATTTGGGGATTTCTAAGTCCATATGATGAACTAAAATTCTGATGATTCTTAGTTAAAAACAAGCACTTTTGCATTGTTTTCAACAGTCACACTTTTACAAGTCGGTTAAGAAAATCTGGACAAACAGTGCTGAGTACCCCTGTTTAGGACACTTTTTAGGCCACTTCCCGCGGTTCATTTTTTCTGAAATTTGGGGATTTCTAAGTCCATAAGATGAACTTAAATTCTGCTAATTTTCAGTTAAAAGCAAGGACTTTTGCGATTTTTCAACAGTCGCACTTTTTCAAGTCGGTTAAGAAAATCTGCACTACCCGTGCTGAGTACCCCTGTTTAGGACACTTTTTAGGCCACTTCCCGCGGTTCATTTTTTCTGAAATTTGTTGATTTCCAAGTCCATATGATGAATTTAAATTCTACTAATTTTCAGTTAAAAATGAGAACTTTCGCGATGTTTTCAACAGTCGCACTTTTTCAAGTCGGTTAAGAAAATCGGCACTAACAGTGCTGAGTACCCCTGTTTAGGACACTTTTTAGGCCACTTCCCGCGGTTCCTATTTTCCGAAATTTCGGAATTTCCAAGTCCATAAGATGAACTTAAATTCTTCTAATTTTTAGTCAAAAACAAGCACTTTGCGATGTTTTCAACAGTCGCTCTTTTTCAAGTCAGTTAAGAAAATCTGCACTAACCGTGTTGAGTACCCCTGTTTATGACACTTTTAGGCCACTTCCCGCTGTTCATTTTTTCTGAAATTTGGGAATTTCTAAGTCCATACTATGAACTTAACTTTTTCTAATTTTCAGTTTAAAAAAAAGCACTTTGCGATGTTTTCAACAGTCGCACTTTTTCAAGTCGGTTAAGAAAATCTGCACTTCCCGTGCTGAGTACCCCTGTTTAGGACACTTTTTAGGCCACTTCCCGCGGTTCATTTTTTCTAAAATTTAGGGATTTCTAAGTCCATAAGATGAACTTAAATTCTGCTAATTTTCAGTTAAAAACAAGAATTTTTGCGATTTTTCAACAGTCGCACTTTTTCAAGTCGGTTAAGAAAATCTGCACTACCCGTGCTGAGTACCCCTGTTTAGGACACTTTTTAGGCCACTTCCCGCAGTTCATTTTTTCTGACAATTGGGGATTTTCAAGTCCATATGATGAACTTAAATTCTGCTAATTTTCTGTTAAAAAAAAAAAGCACTTTTCTGATGTTTTCAACAGTCGCACGTTTTCAAGTCGGTTAAGAATATCTGCACTAACTGTGCTGAGTACCCCCGTTTAGGACACCTTTTAGGCCACTTCCCGCGGTTGATTTTTTCTGAAATTTGTTGATCTCAAAGTCCATATGATGAACTTAAATTTTGCTAATCTTCAGTTAAAAACAAGTACTTTTGCGATGTTTTCAATAGTCGCACTTTTTCAAGTCGGTTAAGAAAATCTGTAGTAACAGAGCTGAGTACCCCTGTTTAGGACACTTTTTAGGCCACTTCCCGCGGTTCATTTTTTCTGAAATTTGGGAATTTCCAAGTCCATATGATGAACTTAATTTATCTAATTTTCAGTTAAAAACAAGCACTTTGCGATGTTTTCAACAGTCGCACTTTTTCAAGCCGGTTAAGAAAATCTGCACTACTCGTGCTGAGTACCCCTGTTTAGGACACCTTTTAGGCCACTTCCCGCGGTTCATTTTTTCTGAAATTTGGGGAGTTCCAAGTCCATATGATGAACTTAAATTCTGATAATTTTCAATTAAAAAAAATAGAACTTTTTCGATTTCTTCAACAGTCGCACGTTTTCAAGTCGGTTAAGAAAATCTGCACTAACCGTGTTGAGTACCCCTGTTTAGGACACTTTTTAGGCCACTTCCCGCGGTTGATTTTTTCTAAAATTTCTTAATTTCCAAGTCCATATGATGAACTTAAATTCTGCTAATTTTCAGTTAAAAACAAGCACTTTTGCGATGTTTTCAACAGTCGCACTTTTTCAAGTCGGTTAAGAAAATCTGTACTAATAGTGCTGAGTACCCCCGTTTAGGACACTTTTTAGGCCACTTCCGGCTGTTCATTTTTTCTGAAATTTTGGGATTTCCAGGTTCATATGATGACCTTAAATTGTGCTAATTTTCAGTTAAAAACAAGCACTTTTGAGATGTTTTCAACAGTCGCACTTTTTCAAGTCGGTTAAGAAAATCTGCACTAACCGTGCTGAGTACCCCAGTTTAGGACACTTTTTAGGCCACTTCCTGCGGTCGATTTTTTCTGAAATTTCTTAATTTCCAAGTCCATATGATAAACTTAAATTCTGCAAATTTTCAGTTAAAAACAAGCACTTTTGGCGATGTTTTCAACAGTTGCACTTTTTCAAGTCGGTTAAGAAAATCTGCACAAACAGTGGTGAGTACCCACGTTTAGGACACTTTTTAGGCCACTTCCCGCGGTTCATTTTTTCTGAAATTTGGGGATTTCTAAGTCCATAAGATGAACTTAAATTTTGCTAATTTTCAGTTAAAAACAAGCATTTTTACGATTTTTCAACAGTCGCACTTTTCAAGTCGGTTAAGAAAATCTGCACTAACCGTGCTGAGTACCCCTGTTTAGGACACTTTTTAAGTCACTTCCTGCGGTTCATTTTTTCTGAAATTTGGGGATTTCTAAGTCCATAAGATGAACTTAAATTCTGCTAATTTTCAGTTAAAAACAAGCATTTTTACGATTTTTCAACAGTCGCACTTTTCAAGTCGGTTAAGAAAATCTGCACTACCGGTGCTGAGTACCCCTGTTTAGGACACTTTATTGGCCACTTCTCGCTGTTCATTTTTTCTGAAATTTGGGAATTTCCAAGTCCATATGATGAACTTAAATTCTGATAATTTTCAATTAAAAAAAAATAGCACTTTTCCGATTTCTTCAACAGTCGCACGTTTTCAAGTCGGTTAAGAAAATCTGCACTAACCGTGCTGCGTAACCCTGTTTAGGACACTTTTTAGGCCACTTCCCGCGGTTGATTTTTTCTGAAATTTCTTAATTTCCAAGTCCATATGATGAACTTAAATTCTGCTAATTTTCAGTTAAAAAGAAGCACTTTTACGATGTTTTCAACAGTCGCACTTTTTCAAGTCGGTTAAGAAAATCTGCACTAACAGTGCTGAGTACCTCAGTTTAGGACACTTTTTAGGCCACTTCCCGCGGTTCATTTTTTCTGAAATTGGGGAATTTACAAGTCCATATGATGAACTTAAATCTTCTAATTTTCAGTTAAAAACAAGCACTTTGCTATGTTTTCAACTGTCGCACTTTTTCAAGTCTGTTAAGAAAATCTGCACTACCGGTGCTGAGTACCCCTGTTTAGGACACTTTTTTGGCCACTTCCCGCGGTTCATTTTTTCTGAAATTTGGAAATTTCCAAGTCCATATGATGAACTTAAATTCTGCTAATTTTCAGTGGAAAACAAGTACTTTTGCGATGTTTTCAACAGTCGCACTTTTTCAAGTCGGTTAAGAAAATCTGCACTAACAGTGCCGAGTACCCCCGTTTAGGACACTTTTTTGGCCACTTCCCGTGGTTCATTTTTTCTGAAATTTGGGAATTTCCATGTCGATATGATGAACTCAAATTCTTCTAATTTTCAGTTAAAAACAAGCAATTTGCGATGTTTTCAACAGTCGCACTTTTTCAAGCCGGTTAAGAAAATCTGCACTACCCGTGCTTAGTACCCCTGTTTAGGACACCTTTTAGGCCACTTTCCACGGTTCATTTTTTCTGAAATTTGGGGAGTTCCAAGTCCATATGATGAACTTAAATTCCGCTAATTTTAAGTTAAAAAAAAAATATTTTTCCGATGTTTTCAACAGTCGCACTTTTTCAAGTCGGTTAAGAAAATATGCTCTACCCGTGCTGAGTACCCCTGTTTAGGACACTTTTTAGGCCACTTCCCGCGGTTCATTTTTTCTGAAATTTGGGGATTTCCTAGTCCATATGATGAACTTAAATTCTACTAATTTTCAGTTAAAAAAAAAAAAGAACTTTTCTGATGTTTTCAACAGTTGCACTTTTTCAAGTCGGTTTAGAAAATCTGCACTAACCGTGCTGAGTACCCCTGTTTAGGACACTTTTTAGGCCACTTCCCATGATGTGTGCATATAGGCATTGTAACCAATGAAAAGGTCGCAAATGATCCATCAATGAACTTTTACTAATTAATTGTGGACCGATCTGTTTATTATACTTTATATGTGATCAATCCAATGAGAATCATACTTTGATTAGAGTGAAATACAACTCTCAATGTTATAACTACATTTTCATTATGGCGAACTCCATTATTTTTGTGTATGAACTGTGGTTACAAAGTTATCGAAAACTATGTGTTAGAAAATGTTGAGATATGTTCAAATTTTGAGTGTTTCTTCAGATAATAGAGAAGGGAGATGCCCCTGACATTGGTGAGGGCACGCATCCCTGACTTTCATAGTACCGTGAGAGTAATTCTCACAGGAGCATCTCCCAATAGATTTTAAATGATCAATTACGAATCGATAGAAAGAGAGAAATCCAAACAACATAGGGTATGCAACTAATAGCCAACATCAATCTCAATCATGTTTGCAAACCCGAAGGTCAAAGAATATTCACAAGCTGATCTTAAGGTCAAATATAAGATCTCGTACCCAACAACCATAGGAATCTCTAAATAGATAAAAGATCAATGCACCCCTCTTCAATCAATGGTGCATAAACCACATTAAGGGTTTTCCAATAGAGATGGGTTGTACTCGAATCCACTAGGATTTCCCCGCGGTCATACGAGGCACTAAACCCCATGTTAGTACGATACCGAGTGCCCAGACGGTATTTACTCTGTCCAATGGTCTAAATATAAGGAATAAACATATAATTTTAACCCATTAAAATCAGAGATACCATTCAAAGTTAATTTGAAAATAATAACGATAAATAATGGTCTTAGTTTATAATTTCTAGAAAACCAAAGGGTTCCACCTATAACATTTCCCAAATTCAATTCTTTATAAAATAAGCCAAGGGGTCTAATTTGGGTTCATTAAAAACTGTAGGGCCCTTTTTGCCGAATTCTAAAAACGAATGGGTGTATGGGAAAAACTGTCACAAGTACTAAAGTCATGTTACATGGGACTCTTTTCCAAAACAACTCCAGGACAACACTGTTCCCATTCTTTATTCCAAATACATGTCCAAACCGTCCCTGACATGGAGTCGCTCTCTCTTTCCTCTCTTTTGTTTTTCCAAACCTTCTTGTTCGATCTGTGAAAATTGCCCCACACAGAACCTGTTCCAGCACAACGGGCTTCACGCCTGCACATCTGGGTGGCAGGGTTGTGGGTCCCACTGGTCAAGACCCTATATCGGCCCCCATCTTCAAGGTTGCCTAGGCATGTTTGGCCCTTTGATCGGACAAATCTGTGATCAGTTTATCCAGTGGTTCCCACAAAATGATTAAATACAATTAAAACACTTCAATAGTACTCACGCCCCCATATTCAGATGGTTGGGCCGGATGGGACCCGCTCCTCACGAGTCCAACACCTCTAAGGTCGTCCCTGGACCCACTAACAGATCTACGGTCTCGATCTAACATCAGGGAGGTTCACTTGATTCCACGGCCCAGCCGTGGAACAGATCTTCGAGAACTCCTTTAGGTCTGGTTGTGCACAGTTTTGCAATGGTTTTGCATTGAATACAATTCTAGTCAATCTGTCTACACTACTACACAATTTTGCAAAATCTTAGTTGTGGAAAAGAAAGGGGTTTTGAAGTTTAAACACAAGTGCTATGGGCAATAAAACACGGCATCAGTAATATTAATATGAGAAAAACGATGGAATCATCCCCAATGTACGATCTTCATCACAAGGGAAAATCGCATAACCGCATCATCTTATGAAAAAGGTCATCAAAGGTTTTCTACATGCACCAACACGAAAATCAAGGAAGAACACAAGTATTAAATCTACAGACCTACAACATTTGTCTGGTTAATTTGGTCTTAACCACGCCTAGTAAGGCAATTTACTATTAAAGTAAAAGTGATATAAAGCATCAAATTTAGAGAAAACAAAA
Organism: Persea americana; assembly: GCA_029852735.1. Classification (NCBI taxonomy): domain Eukaryota; kingdom Viridiplantae; phylum Streptophyta; class Magnoliopsida; order Laurales; family Lauraceae; genus Persea; species Persea americana. Next base: position 22,018,765 of record CM056811.1, read on the forward strand.
TATAGGAGGGTTATGATGGTTATCTTTAGTAGATTGATAGAGAATCTTTTTTACTTTTTTTTTTTTTTAATAAAAAGTGGGTGTTTCTTTATCATCGTGGAGAAATGATGTTGTTTTTTGACTTTTTTTTTTTTGAAAACCGAGGAGAGAATCTTGAAAATGTATACCTCTAATGTAACCATTCTCTGAAAAATGGAGACTTTACACTACTTTTACTAATCTAATAAATTGTAGAACAGGCAGGACACTTGGTCAAAGATACATTTTTCAGTACCAGTAAGGCTATGGATCTTAGAATTAGGCTTCGACCTGACCCAGCCTGAACTGTTTATTGACCCCCAACTACGATTAGAATCCTGCATAAAAAAGAGGGTAAAAAACCCAATAGGACTCATCGGATGGACTGAAAATACCTGTCTACGTTCTTGCCCATCTAAGGGGATAGTGATCATCCTTCCTATTCTCAAAAATGGAAAAAGTCAAATAAACAAATAAAAACGACACAGTATCAGATGACGTGATGGAGTGCAAAACATGCGTTGGTTTATTGGGCCATGTAAATTTACAGTGAACAACCTATGCCAAAAAAAATTGGCAACCATCAATTTACTGGGTCATCTAAATGAACAACAATCACTCTTTGCCAAAAATTCATTTCGAAGAATGAAAACCATGTGATGAGATCATTATCTACCAGTGGCACATCACATGTCCATCCACTTAAGAAAATGGTAGTGATCGGTCACCTCTGTCTTGTTCCATTTTCTGGGCCATGAGAATTATGATCAGATCAAATTGTCATCTGGGCCGTAGAAAAAATTTGTGCAGTTAAATAAAAAAAAAATTTGGACCATTTCTCGATTTGTGCGTGTCATCCTTGCGCAGGGGCCATGCTAATCTTCTCTGTATCGTTCCAATTTTATCAGATGTCTCCGAAGAGACAACCATACGACAACAGTTGTTCCTTACAAAGCAAACATTGCTCTTATTCTCTGCCGATGTGGGATAAGAGTAAGAACATACAAGGCCGTACTACACTCTCTCTTGACTCGAGTAATACTGTAAATTAATTTGTTGGACTGCCATGGCAACAGGCCATGATAATCTAAGTGTAACTGCTGTCACCTGATGATAGTGGATGTAATGTACCTCAAGCGCCAAACACAATGTGGGACCCCATCTTTGATTGATTCCAAGCGCGCCCACCTACTTATATACAAGTTTCTGTTAAGAGATAATTGATAATTAACATGCAAGAACTTTGCATGAGGTCATTGATAAAATAATTGTGATCTCTTAACTGGAGAAAGTCTTAAAATATATTGATAGCAATCTTGAGTTGATCCAACCCAGCCTGATCTGGGTCGTGCTTGGATTAATTTACAGAAAGCCTAAAGCCCAGCTTGGCCTGACTAATGAATGCTTATAATTTAGTGTATTTTATCCAAACAATTGGTGAAAATCCCAGTTCGGCAGGCCCATCCCGGCCAACTGACTAATTGAAGGGCATGCCAGGGATTGATTTTTCAGGCTTGAGTTGGGCTTGGGCTGAGCCTGGGCCTATGTGTCTAAAGTTGGGCCGGGCATGATATCCCTAGGCCCGATCGGCCCATGAACACCTTAATTACCCTCTCCTGGTTTACCAACTGGGCGAAAGATGAAAAAAGAAAAAAACCAAAGATGTCTTTTGTCCTTGGCTTTTGTACTTGGTAAGTATTTATTTTTTTATTTGAGTCCGGCTAATCTTGCACTCAGAAAGAGAGAAATCCAAAAAGAAGCCCACCCAATTAGATCCGAGCCAATGAATGCATGCTATCAATCATATTCTTTAATAAAGGTGGAAGAGGGATCACGTCAAACCAGAGAAGAAAGTCAAAGAAAAAAAAACCAACCACAAATAAATATAAACAGAGCTTTACGCGTCCCGACCGGAGTTGACGGTCGTGTTTCACAACACTGCAGTCTTCCACATCTCTTCTTGACATCTAAGTTTTCCATACGCGGAGGTCTAGAAACTTCCATACGCGGAGTTTTGGATGCTTCCTAACCTCCTTCCTTCTCTTTCTTAACATCTTAAGCTCCAAGTTTCCTGCAGACAACCGAATCACTCTCTCTCTACTATAAATTCCACAGTAGTTGGCAAGTTGCACTAACTGAAGAAGTTTGAAAAATCTGACTAGACACATGAAGCTCCACGGACCGATCTCTCACCCTAGCCACCCCCAACACAAGCTCAAATGGAAGCATACCAAAAACCCATTCTCGTGCAATGGGTGCAAGGAGGGCGGCATAGGCAACAAATACACATGCAGCGAGTGCGATTTCGACCTTCACGAGAAATGCGCCTCGCCTTATCTCACCATGGAGCACGCCTTCTACAAGAAATGTGAATTCCTCTTCCACGACAAAATCCCCTTCAACATGAAATGCGACGCATGCAACAAACTCGTTCAGGGGTTTGGCTTTCAGTGCAGGAACTGCGATTACGTCCTACACCCATGTTGTGCCAACCTCCCATGGTTACTGCACGACGGAAGCCTCGACCTTCGCCTGCGTTGGAAGAAGCTCTCGCGGCCGTGTGATAAGTGCCAAAAGAAGGGGCCTGGTTGGTCTTACAGGTCCGACTGCAAGAAATACAACCTTCATGTGGCGTGTGCAAAGGAGCTGCTGATGGAGGCCTGGGATGCTATATATAGGAACGAGGATGAGAACAAGGTGAGGGAAATACAGACTAGGATTCCGAAGATGGCAGTGGCGGCGAAGAATCATCACCATGATAAAGGAAAGGGAGGAGGAGGAGGGAAGATCCTCAAGTGGGCTCGTACCTTTGCTGTGGCCGTGCGTGTAGTTGTATCGGCCCTTCTTGGAGATCCTACGGCTATAATAGCAGCTGTGGCAAGTTCAATCTTTCCATCTCCGACTAGGGAAAAGTTGGGTACCTAGACTAGCTGAAAGGAAAATTAGTTGTGGGGTCTAGAGTTACAGCAATTTTTCAGTCATTGATTTATTTTTTAGGAAATGGTGTGTGGAGTCTCTGTATATTTGTAATGGAGTGAATTTTTTCATATGATTCACTTGCAACTCCTTTACTTGGACCCACTTTAGTTAAAAATCAATTCAAATCTGAAATTTCAGATTTGAAACAAATCTTGAAACCATGTGGCCCCCCTCATGGACGTGTGATTTTGCAAAATGGAGAGGCTTGGACGTGCAACTCCTTTTTTTGAGGAATCTTGGGTTAAAAAATTCAAATTTTTTAGGCCTATCTTTTTGGAGATAAATCCAACAATTTAGTGCAAATCTTGGCCTCTTTGAATTTTTTTTCAACTTGAATTGCTAACCAAGATCTCCAATCTTTTGAACTCTTCATGGCTGGAAAAATATCCTTAGATGGGCCCACTTCCTCTCTTGAAAAGATCCCTTCAAATCTGAAATTAATTTCAAACATAGAATAGAAGTAGGCCCCACTTGAAAATATGTAACATTTGAACTCCACACCATGCATGGACGTCCGCTCCTTGGCTTGATTTTCTTTTGCAATTTTTTTCTTCTTTGTTTGGCTTGAATTGAATCTTAGCCATCCATCTTGACATGTAAGCAATATTTGTTGGAGAGTAGATAGGACACCTCATCTTATCATGGCCCGCAAATTTGGAACTTATCTTCAAGAGATTAAATCTGATTTTTCTCTTGCATATGAGAGCGGACCCTACTATAGCCGCCCCTACCTTACAATCTATGCCAAAGGAAGGTGGGTCCATGGTGCATTTGATTCATCAATTCTCTTCCGTGGGCCCCGATTTCTGAAATTCCCTACAAAAATAAAAGCAAAGATCAAAGAATAATCTAATCATATAGGTAAGGAATTATGCAAGATGCGGGCCCAATTCACACTAAATAAATGCATAAAATGTCACCATTTTATCAAGTTTTCTTCAATTAAATTAAAGGTGCAAAGAAAATTCATCATTTCATGTGTGATTAAAAAGTTATGAGAGATTTTTGTCTTTCAATGCCAAAAATAGAGAAATTCATGATTTTATGTGAAAATGCAATTTTTGGATGAATTTTGACTCAAATTCAGACTTTGATGCTCAAAAACATAAATTCATAATTTTTCACTAAAATGGTCCATGATTTGATGATTAAGTCCTTAATTACTCTAAAATGATAAGAAAATATTGCGTTTTTAAGGACTTATCACACCCCCCAACCAGCTTTTTGCTAGTCCCGAGCAAAATATGCAAACTATGGTAGGTCTTCTGGCCTAATCTAATTTAAATTAAATGCAAAGACAAAAAAAAAAAAAAAATGCCACTTTCGCTGGCACTCTCGGCTGCATTTAGCGTATGCAGCAAGCCCTTAAACCCCTAGGTTACCCCTAGTGGACGAGTTGTGCCTCGTGAGGGTTTGCTGTGAATATGCTCACAAAATTCATTTACCTAAAAGTGAAAGAAATTCAATGGAAGGTTTTTCAAAAGATGATTGAGTCAAATCAGATGCCTCGAATCCTCGAATAATCAAGATTTCAGACTTTTCAAAATCCGGTTCACGTTTTTTTTGTCTTTTTTTTTTTTTAAATTATACAAAAAATTTGAGTGCCTTGTGCAAATGTATACATCAAAAAAAAAATTTAATGTTCTACGATAATGCCATGAAAACAGAATTCTCCCTCGGAATTTCCAACTTTCCTAGATTCGGGCAAAATACAAGTCTCCTCTCAAGGCTACTATGATGGCTTTCGTACTGCTGTTTTTTCAAAGGCCGCGAGATGCATCTTTTTTTTTTTAACACACACATGTGACTGTGCAATGCCTAGTTCCCTTAAGCTTTCTAATTAACCCATATAACGAGCGTTAGGCCAATGACTCCCAAAACAATTGTCTTTAGGGCACTAGGTATATAAATACCCCTACGGGTTTACTGGCTCGGGTTAAAAAGGTTACGAACCCAAATTAGTCACATAACTTTTTATTCTTTTCAAGAGTTATAACTAAACACTTTTTTTTTTAAACACTTATTTGTGCATCCCTTGGCAATTTTTTTTTTTTTAAACGGTCCCCAACAATAGGCAACCCTTTTCAATTCACCCGAATTAATTCACTGGTTTTGGTTGGCCTAACCATGCCGATGAATCAGGAGAACTCATATGGCCAAATTTCAGAAAGTCGTCTCTTTTTCTCTCTTGAAAGAACTCTGAAAATGACACTTAAATCTTTTTGTCCAAAACTTTTGAAATGATGTACACGTGGTACTGTGAAAAACAAAGTTCGGTATTCTTTTTATTTTTTAGAAAATAATGAACCTTCATTTTACTTCCTTCCAAAAAATTCTGAAATTACAGATTTCTAAGCATCTTCAAATCGTCAAGTTCTTTTGAAAACCCCCTTTTTATTATTTTTTTTATTTTATGGTTTTTTTTTATTTTTCTTTTTTTTATTATTTTTTTTATTTTTTTGAAACGGCTACTCAGAAACGAAAATTTTTTTTGTCTAAAATTGGACAAGTGTGCTTGTTCCCACCTCCCAACCTAAACTAGACAACGTGCTCGATGTCATACATGAAATGCGAAATGAAATGTAACATGAGGTGAAAATGTAAAAGGAGGAAAAATGGTAGAAAGCACCTGGAGTAATGAAGGTTTTGCGTAGAAACCTGTCCAATGTAAGACAAAGAACACACAATGAAAATAGAAAATATATGCATAATATACAAAGGTATGGGCCACTGTTAGATCCAGTGCCCGTCAATCCTGATAGATAGGATCGATGAGAGGAATTACATTTTCCTCTGGAGGAATAGTCTCCAAGAATGGTTTTAAACGTTGTCCATTGACTTTAAAAGAGGTACCATTCGATGGATCAATGAGGGTCACTGCCCCATATGGAAATACTTCTTGAACAATATAGGGGCCTGTCCAAGGAGATCGTAACTTTCCAGGGAAAAGATGAAGTCGAGAATTGTACAAGAGGACTTTTTGAGATGGATGGAATGATTTTCTTAATATCCGTTTATCATGAAAGGCCTTAGTCCTGTCCTTGTAAATTCTTGAGTTCATATAAGCCTCGTTTCTCAATTCTTCTAATTCATTTAGATCAAGGGCTCTTTTCTCCCCAGCCTTGTCTAAGTTAAAGTTCAGTTGTTTTATGGCCTAATAAGCTTTATGTTCTAGCTCCACTGGAAGGTGGCAAGCTTTCCCATATATAAGCCGGTATGGAGACATCCCAATTGGGGTCTTATATGCAGTGCGATGGGCCCACAAAGCATCATTTAACCGCATGGACCAATCCTTACGATTCGGTTTTACCGTGGTCTCCAAAATTCTTTTAATTTCCCTATTTGAGACCTCTACCTGGCCACTTGTTTGAGGGTGATAGGGGGTAGCCACTTTATGTGTAACACCGTAATTTTGAAACAAACTCTCAATTATGCGGTTACAAAAGTGAATGCCCCATCACTAATGATGGCACGCGGAGTTCCAAAACGGGAAAAGATATTGTTTAAGATAAACTTTTTTACCATTTTAGCATCATTGTTCCTACATGGGATTGCTTCAATCCATTTGGAAACATAATCGACTGCAACGAGAATATAATGAAAACCAAAGCTTGGGGGAAAAGGTCCCATAGAGTCTATACCCCATACATTGAATAACTCGATGACCAAAATTGGGTTTAAAGGCATCATGTTCCTTTTGGAAATTGAACCCAATTTTTGGCACCGCTCACATACTTTACAGAAATCATATGCATCTTTAAATATAGTGGGCCAGTAAAAACCAGATTGCAAAATTTTGTGAGCGGTTTTTTTAATAGAAAAATGGCCACCACAAGCGTGAGAATGGCAAAACGATATAACACTGTTCATTTCATGGTCTGGAATGCATCTCCTAATGATTTGGTCTAAGCAGTATTTGAAAAGGTATGGTTCATCCCAGAAAAACTGTTTCACCTCAGTGAAAAACTTGTTTTTATCTTGTTGGGTCCATTCTTTTGGAATTTCACCCGAAGCTAGATAATTAGCAATGTTAGCATACCATGGAGAATGGGAAAATGTGGCAAACAAGTGCTCATCAGGGAAAGTGTCCTGGATTGGCAAGGGTTCTAAAGCGTTGGAAAGGACAATCCTAGAAAGATGATCAGCCACCACATTTTCTACTCCTTTCTTATCCTTGATTTCGATATTGAACTCTTGGAGTAGAAGGATCCATCTGATCAGTCTGGGCTTGGCATCTTTCTTAGAAAGCAAGTACTTCAGCGCAGAATGGTCAGTAAATATCACAATTTTGGATCCAATTAAGTAGGAACCGAATTTATCCAATGCATAGACCATAGCCAATAGTTCTTTCTCTGTTGTAGAACAATTAATCTGTGCACTATTTAAAGTCCTGCTAGCATAGTAAATCACATATGGCTTTTTGTCCCTACGCTGCCCAAGAACTGCCCCAATTGCATAATTGCTAGCATCGCACATGATTTCAAAGGACAGGCTCCAATCTGGAGGTTGCATAATTGGAGCAGTCGTCAACATGTCCTTTAGCTTGATAAAAGCCACTTGACATGCCTCCGTTCACTCAAATTCTGCTTCCTTTAGCAGAAGGTTGCATAATGGTCTAGAAATGACACTAAAATCTTTTATGAACCTTCTGTAAAATCCGGCATGCCCTAAGAAAGATCTTACATCTCTTACGGTTTTTGGGGCGGGCAAATTGGAAATTAGATGTATTTTGGCTTTGTCCACTTCCAATCCTTTAGATGATACGATGTGGCCAAGGACAATCCCTTGTCGTACCATAAAATGACATTTTTCCCAATTTAGTACTAAGTTCTTTTCTTCACACCTAGAGAGCACCTTAGTTAAGTTGCTCAAACAATCTTGGAAAGAATCTCCAAAAACGGAGAAATCGTCCATGAAGACTTCGAGAAAACGTTCCATCATATCACTAAAAATACTCAGCATGCACCTTTGAAAGGTTGCAGGAGAATTACACAGCCCAAAGGGCATCCGTCGGTAAGCAAAGGTGCCAAAGGGGCATGTGAAAGTTGTTTTCTCTTGGTCTTCCAGGGCAATCTCTATTTGATTGTATCCAGAATATCCATCCAAGAAACAATAATATTCGTGGCCAGCTACCCGTTCTAAAATTTGGTCCAAGAAGGGTAGGGGGAAATGATCCTTTCGTGTGACAGCATTTAACTTTCTGTAGTCGATACAAACTCGTCAACCTGTGGGTACGCGGGTTGGGATGAGCTCATCATTAGCATTACGGACTACAGTTATGCCGGCCTTTTTAGGTACAACTTAGGTAAGGCTGACCCATTGGCTATCCGAAATTGGATAAATGATACCCACATCTAGAAGTTTCAAAACTTCCACCCTAACCACTTCCTGCATGGTGGGGTTTAACCGGCGTTGCATCTGACGGGAGGGTTTTGCATTCTCCTCCAAATAGATATGATGTGTACACACGAGGGGATTAATTCCCTTAATGTCAGCCACGGTCCAAGCAATTGCACCTTTGTGCAGTTTGAGCACTTCTAAGAGTTGGGCTTCTTGGTCCTTGTCAAGGTGTGTAGAAATTACTATAGGAAATGTTTTATTTTCTCCAAGGTATGCATATTTCAGGTGAGAGGGCAAGGGTTTCAACTCAGGTTTGGGCGGCCTCACCTGAGATGGAAGAGACAGAGTACCAGTTGGTAATAGCTCTTCAAAAGAGGGTTTGCCTATAGTGTTGACCATTTCAACAGTGCTATCAAGTGTTTCTTCACAGAGGGTCAGGTCCTCAATTGACTCAATGGAATCAGATATTGATTTTTCAAAAGTTTCTGCTGTAAGAACACTGATCAAATCTACTTCTTCAAGGTCAATGTTATCATCCCGTGGTTGTTTGCAAAGGTAAAAAACATTTAGCTCTATTGTCATGTTACCAAAAGATAGCGTCATTTTTCCATTCCGGCAATTGATCAATGCATTGGATGTGGCTAAGAATGGTCTCCCCAGAATTACCGGAATCTGAGCATGAGGATCTGCCACAGGATGAGTGTCTAGCACAATGAAGTCTACTAGAAAGTAGAACTTGTCAACTTGCACAAGCACGTCCTCTACTATCCCTCTCGGTCTTTTGACTGATCAGTCTGCGAGCTGCAGAGTAACCTGGGTGGGTTTGAGTTCGCCCAACCCCAATTTTACATAGACCGAGTAGGGTAGTAAGTTGACACTCGCCCCAAGATCAAGCAGCGCTTGTTCAATTTGATAATTTTCAATAATGCACGAAATCGTGGGGCATCCTGGATCTTTGAATTTAGGGGGAGCGTCGTGCTTTAGAATTGCACTAGCTTGCTCAGTGAGGAACGCTTTTTTTTGTACATGTATCTTACGCTTCAACGTGCACAAGTCCTTAAGAAACTTTGCGTAAGATGGGACTTGTTTGATTGCGTCTAACAACGGGATGTTAATTTTAACTTCTTTAAGTAAATCAAAGATTTCCTGGTTCTGTATAGATGGCTTGGCAAGAGCTAATCGGTTGGGAAAAGGCGGTAAGGGCTTGAATCCAAGAGGAACTGGGCTTTTCCCCTTGATAGAAGGGACTTCATTTTCTTTCCTTTCCTGATCTAAGGATGCAGGCTGTTTATCTTTTTCCAGATCTGGCTTTTCAATCTCTTTACCACTACGTAGAATAGTAACAGCTTGAACCTGCTCCTTTGAATTTGACGGACCACCTTGATGAACCTCAAATTGCCCTTTTGGATCGGGCTGTGGTTGGGCTGGAAAAGCCCCCTTATTTTGTGATTCAATCAATTTGCAGAGGTTCTGCATGGTGTTCTGTAAATTCTCAAAGTTCTGATCATGTTTTTTTTATTGATGGACTCTTGATTCACCATAAACTTAGCCACAAGTTCTTCCCAAGGTGTCGTTTGTGTTGTAGGGGGTACCATTTGCTGTGTGTTTTGAGCATATGTACTAGGAGTACCCCCAAATTGATTTGACATTTGGTTGAAATTGGGCTGAGTAGCATTTGGGCCATTCCTCCAACTAAAGTTGAAGTGATTCCTCCAATTAGGGTTGTATGTGTTACCCAAAGAATTGTCAAACTGCTGGTTGTATGTGTTAGTGGCATTTGCTTGCTCGTGAAACGCTTCTTGAAAAGCAGGGAGTGTTGGGCACTCTGAAGAAATGTGCTTATCACTAGCGCAGATGCCACAAACTATAGCAGGTTCCTTATTCTTCACAAATTTCAAGGACTCAACTTCTCTTGTAAGATAGGCAATTTTTGCTTGAAGATCATCGCTTTCTTTTAATATATAAAACCCCCCTCCTTTGGCCTGACTCGATTGCTTTACGGGGTCTATACCTTTAGATGTGTCCAATTTTGTGCACTGTCTGCCAAAAACTGAAGGCAGGTCCATGCTTGATTTGGGTTTTTCGCCATGAACTCCCCATTGCACATCATCTCTACGAATTGAAGTGTTTCTGGACTAAGTCCATCATAAAAGTGACCAATTGTATTGTGCAATTCAAATCCGTGGTGGGGACATGCAAGGAGTAGTTCATTAAAGCGTTCCCAACACCTATAATAAGACTCCTTGTCTTTTTGTTTAAAATTCATAATATTCCTCCGTAAGGTGTTGGTCTTATGTAATGGGAAAATTTTCATTAAAAATTCCCGGACCATGTCGGACCATAGAGCAATCGAATTGGTTTGTAAGGAGTGAAGCCATGCCTTGGCCTTATCTTTGAGGGAAAATGGAAATAAATGAAATTTGATAAGGTCTTCCCTCACATTATTGAAGTGTAGTGTTGCACACACTTCTTCAAACTCTTTAATGTGCAAATATGCACTTTCCGATTCAAGTCCATGAAATTTGGGGAGAAGTTGGATTACTCCCGGTTTGATATCAAATTGACCCGCACCTGCGGGTATAACCATGCACGACGGTCTGGCTTGTCGTGTAGGGTGAAGGTAATCACGTAAACTCCTAAGAGGTTGATTCACCTCCCCATTATTATTGGGTCCATTCCCATTACCGTTCTCTTCGTTATCACTATGCTCATCAGCCATATTGGAAATCCTAAGAGAACCAGAAGATCTAGATTCGTAGAATTTAATCAAGCTCTTGACAGGTGATTCCTTCCTTTCTAACCAATTTAAGGAGTCCCTCTGCCAAGAAGATGGGGGTCTTTCCTTCTTTTTTGGAATTTTGAAAAGTTTTTATTTATTTATTTATTATTATTATTATTATTTATAAAGAAACCTAGAAAGAATAACTACCTAAGGTCCGTTCTTAGATTTAAAAGAAGATTCTCAAATTCTTGCAAAGTCCTAATCTTAGAGAGTTTAATATCTCTAAGAAAAGTTCTCAAACTCAAATCTATGAAACTGGCCCGACCAGGTAAGTCCCCAGATCAGTGGTGGGGTCGCAATGCGTTGCAAGGGTCCCGCTTAAAAACCACCTTCTAGAACAAGAGACCTGTCTCCCTTATCTAATGGGACAAGGCTTGCCTAGACATCGAACCAGTTAAGAAAGGCAGTTTGTTCGGCTTCCCAAAGAAATAACTAACCTTCTTAGAAAAAATTCCAACAAGTTTTTAAGAGTCCTTTTAAATTTAAAAACAACTAATAAAACTGAGTTTCCAATAAAGGTTCTGAAATTCTCAGATTTTTGCAAGTTTGGTGGCCAAAAAGCCGAATTTGTGCGATCTACGACTTGCCTTTGTGAGGGAAAGTTCCAGAATATTTTTTCGAAACTTTAAAAACCTAAAAATATGAAAAATAACTGATTTTAACAGACCTTAATTAATCCTGACCAGCAACAAAAAAAATGACCTAAACTAGTCCAAATTAGAACAAGTTAACAAGGTAATTTTAAGAAATTGGATGTGATTTTTGAAAAATCAGAAAAAATAATTTTTTAGATCTGAAATAGTTCCAATTTTATCGAAAATTAGAGATTAAAAATCCATTTTTTTAATGCAATAGGGCTGGTCCAAACATTCCATGCATGCTACCCTTAGATCTAGAATGATTGTAGACTAGTAAAGGCACACCCACAAAGCAATTAAAAAGATAGGTTTGAACAAATACCTTAAGCGAAGAAAAACTCTCCAGCAATGGCGCCAAAAACTTGATCGTAGCCCTAAGTGCAAGGCCGCGATTGTAGTAATAACTGGTGAAACCGGATCGATCCACGGAGAGTTTATTTATCGCAAAACCTGTCCTAATAAAAAAAAACTAGTTCTAGCCTAAAAAAAACTATACAAATCAAAATTTCTAATTAAATTAAAAATTAATTACAAATCTGAAATATTAATTACAACCAAAGAAAATTAAAATCCTAATCTAGAAACCTAATCTAACCACTGCAGCACCGTAAGATTTATTAGCCCAACCAATTGCAATAATTGTTAAGGTGCATAAAATAAAAAATAAAATAAAATAAAATAAAATCAGAGAATAAAGAAATTAGATTTTAATTCTAAAACTTTGCAATAATTACTTTGCTTAATTCCATCGAGAAAAATCAAGACCACCGCACCAAGTGCGCACTGTCACTACACACAAAAATTCGATGTTGACTCATTGGTGAAGACCAAGACCCCATAAACTTGATTTATTAATGAAAGACCCATTACAAGAAAATAACCATTACAAAATTCTTTTAATAAAAATAAAGTGCATCCAACCTTACCATAGACACAAGAAACACTAAACGGAGGAGAGGGACTCGCGGTCTTGAACGGCAATCCAACCGGCTCTCGTTTCGCGATCTGAAATCCAAGCAAGGGAAGATGATTTCAAGGATGATCCGATGGTGGAGTGACGATAGCAGCGGCGGCGGCGCGACGGCGTAGAAACCCAAGTGGTGGTAGCCTTAGAGAGCCTTGGGTGAGTGAGGATGGTAGAGGAGAGATGGAGAAAAAAGTAATGGAAAAAAAAGAAAGGATGTGCTGGTCGTCCAAGGGGAATGGGGGAGATGGTAGGTGACGTCCAGCCCTTTATGGCCCTTTTTTATATATATTTTTTCATCACTTGCAGTCTAAGGTAGCATACTTTCATGAGGCTCTTTGCTTAATCTCCAATTTTGGATGGGATTTTGGTAGGTTTAGGAGACTTTTGTGGGTATTTCAGATTTGAATTCTCTTTTGAATTCATTGGTGCATAAATCCTTGCATTCTCCTTTTCCCTTGCAACTCCTTTACTTGGACCCACTTTAGTTAAAAATCAATTCAAATCTGAAATTTCAGATTTGAAACAAATCTTGAAACCATGTGGCCCCCCTCATGGACGTGTGATTTTGCAAAATGGAGAGGCTTGGACGTGCAACTCCTTTTTTTGAGGAATCTTGGGTTAAAAAATTCAAATTTTTGAGGCCTATCTTTTTGGAGATAAATCCAACAACTTAGTGCAAATCTTGGCCTCTTTGAATTTGTTTTCAACTTGAATTGCTAACCAAGATCTCCAATCTTTTGAACTCTTCATGGCTGGAAAAATATCCTTAGATGGGCCCACTTCCTCTCTTGAAAAGATCCCTTCAAATCTGAAATTAATTTCAAACATAGAATAGAAGTAGGCCCCACTTGAAAATATGTAACATTTGAACTCCACACCATGCATGGACGTCCTCTCCTTTGCTTGATTTTCTTTTGCAATTTTTTTCTTCTTTGTTTGGCTTGAATTGAATCTTACGCATCCATCTTGACATGTAAGCAATATTTGTTGGAGAGTAGATAGGACACCTCATCTTATCATGGCCCGCAAATTTGGAACTTATCTTCAAGAGATTAAATCTGATTTTTCTCTTGCATATGAGAGCGGACCCTACCATGACCGCCCCTACCTTACAATCCATGCCAAAGGAAGGTGGGTCCATGGTGCATTTGATTCATCAATTCTCTTCCGTGGGCCCCGATTTCTGAAATTCCCTACAAAAATAAAAGCAAAGATCAAAGAATAATCTAATCATATAGGTAAGGAATTATGCAAGATGCGGGCCCAACTCACACTAAATAAATGCATAAAATGTCACCATTTTATCAAGTTTTCTTCAATTAAATTAAAGGTACAAAGAAAATTCATCATTTCATGTGTGATTAAAAAGTTATGAGAGATTTTTGACTTTCAATGCCAAAAACAGAGAAATTCATGATTTTATGTGGAAATGCAATTTTTTGATGAATTTTGACTCAAATTCAGACTTTGATGCTCAAAAATATAAATTCATAATTTTTTACTAAAATGGTCCATGGTTTGATGATTAAGAGCTTAATTACTCTAAAATGATAAGAAGATATTGCATTTTTAAGGACTTATCAAGAACTCCCTCTAAAAAGTCATTTCTCAGTTCCAATTTAGATTTTTTTTTTATTTCTATTTTGATTAAAGTGAGATACAAGTTTGTGTCCCAAAAGAAAGGGTAAATGATTATTTTGAGCAGTCTGAATTTAGTGAGACCTACTATTTTTGTAAATAAGTTGTCTCCAAAGTTTTAATATATTGTGTCTTAGAAACATTGAAGTATTTTTAAATTTAGGACTTTTCTTTAATTACTAGTAAAAATTGAGTGGGAGAAAGGAAAAATTGAACAATTGTGGAAAAAGGCCCAAAGATGCTTAAAGGAAAAGGTATCCCAAATGACTATTGGTAAGAATCTGTAAATATGAAAATTTACATCTTCAGTAAATCACCAACCAAAAGCAGTAAGAAACATGACTCCTTATCAAGCATGGCATAAAAGAAAGCCAGAGGTAAATTATTGTTGAAGTTTTTGTTTGCATAGCATATTTTCACATACCTTCTAAGAAGGGTAAAGGGATATTTCATGAAAAAAGGTGAAAATGCATTTTTATTAAATATAGTGAAGAATAAAAGGCCTATCACCTGCAATCTCAATTCTTGTAAATTGGTGAATCCTAGAGATGTAATATTTGATGAAATGCAAGCATGGAAATGGGATGATGAACAAATCCAAGTGCCAAAAATAATTGATGACGCTGAGTTTATACCAAGGAGAACACTCGCGCCAGGTCCTACTCCACCGGGACCAACTACGAGCATAGGCACTTTTAGTGGTTCTTCATCATATTCTGATTTCCTTTCAAGGAGGGTACATTCGAGAAATCTATGAGACGTGATGCTGCATTTTATGCATGTGAGCCGCAAAAAATAGAGAAAGCTATTAAAAAAGTTGCCTGGATTAAGGCAATGAATAAAGAAATGACAGTTATTGAAAAGAACTACACATAAGAACTTTTCGATCAACCAAAAGAAAATGATAGCATTGGCCTAAAATGGATTTTTAAAATCAAATATAATAAAGAAGACTCAACTCGAAAGCAAAAAGTTTGATTGGTTGCAAAAGGTTAATTTTGAGTAGATTTTAATGAATGATTTGCTCTAGTCACTTGACTAGAAAAGAATGTTTTAGCTCTTGTAAATCAGTTAAAATTGCAAGTTTCTCGATTTGATGAAAAATCAATATTCTAAATGGAGAAATTGAAGAGGAAGATGTGGATTCAAAATTTACAAAAAAGGTAAACTGTTTGATGTACTCTTTTTTTTTTTTTTTTGCCAAAATTGCAAATTGAATTAAGAAGGGAAAAAAAGGAAAGAACAACAGCCTAAGAAGGCAAAACAGAGAAAGGAGAAGCCTAAAATAAAGAGGAGCAAAGCACTATCTTAAAAAGGGTAGGGCTGATTACATAAGAGGAAGAAAGAGACTAAAGTAGAAACGTTAAAAGATGAAGTCATATTGCTCTGAGAAATAGAAGCATCCATAAAGAAGAAGTTAATAGCAGAGTCTAAAGAGGGAGACTTATTGTTGAAGACAGCCTTATTCCTAACCTTCCATATGCTGAAAATAGCGATAATGAAGAGGGCTCCCAAACCCTTCTTAGCTTTATGGCAAGCGTTCGTAGAGAAGGAGTCTCATTTTGAAGAGACAGAGCAAGAAGGGAAAAACTTCAAATTCCCTTTAACCTCAAGCTAGGCCCAGAAAGAGAAAGCGAAGGGGTAGAGGAAGAACGTGGAGTACGTAGATTCTTGATGAGAGCCGCAGGGTAGCATGAGGATGCCAACTGCACTCCGATAGATTGAGCACATGCATTGGTGAGGAGTATGTTGTGGAATAGTTTCCATGCAAAAAAAAAAAAAAAAGCAATGGAAGGCTTGGGGAAACTGTTCTAGGCAAACTTGGACTAGGGACTAGGGAGGCGTCTGGACCTGATGGACTCCCATGCAGCAACGAAGGAGAGATGGGAGGAGCTGGAGCTGGACCAGATTAGTACATCTGGCTCTTCAACAAGGGAGAAGGAGGCAATGAGAGAGGAGGAGAACGAGATCACCTGTTGAGGGAGAGAGAGACTAGGCAGCCTTTGGCTGTTAGAGAAAAAATCGTGAATAGAGCCATCCCGGGGGAATTGGATCTCAGGAAAGATTTGCGCCAAGGAGAGGGGACCATGTCATTTGTCATGTTAGAAGCTAGAGCTTTTCCCATCTCCCAAAATTTAGTGGTTGTTATGAAAAAGGAATTGCAAGCTTCTCTTTATAGGCCTCCAGATATAAGAGCCAGAGATAAGGGAGATAGGGTGCTAAGGAGAAAAACCTTTGAAGTACTTTGCTCTGAACCAGCTAGCCCACAAGGAAGAAGAGGAGAAAGCAGCCTAGCCTAGCCTAACTGAATTAGCATGGATTAGGTCCTTGACGCGACGAAAGCCCAACCCTCCTTCAAACTTTGGCTGACAAACAGAATTCCAATTAAGGAGGCTCCTCTTAGATTGATTAGACCCCCAGACCAGGGAAAGTTCCTCATCCATTTCTCAAAGAAGTGACAATTAAACCAAGCTAGGAATGGGGAGAACAAGAAGGATGTGGATAGAGAGACTTTGGAGCACTTGTTTAACAAGGACGACTCTCCCTACAAAGGAAAACAAATTCTTTTTCTAGTCAGAAAGTCTTTGCCTAAAGGAATCCTTTATACTCTCAAAGTAGTGAGCTTTGGGGTTTCCAATGAAGAGAGGAACTCCTAGGTATTTAGCTGGAAAGAAAGCCTAGGGAATGCCTAAGGATCTCGAGACTCCGACTTTGAAGGACTGCCGGCTGTTGCCAAATAGAGCATGATTTTTCCTGAGATTGAAATGCTTGCCAGCAGCCACTTCGTAAGCTTCCAAGACTTCCTTGATGGCTTTGATACTCCGAGGGAAAGCTTTGAAGAAGAGAAGAATGTAATTAGCAAACATCAGGTGGCAGATAGAGTGAGAAGCTGGGGCTCTGTAGATCGGAGTCACTTGATTTTGAGAAATCAGATTATCAATGTTCAAGTTGAGGATCTCTTCCGCTAGGATGAATAGGTATGGCGAAAGAGGATCACCCTAAGCCTACTCCCCACTGCAAAGAAACTAGCAGGCTCTCTGTTGGTAAGGACAGAGCCTTTAAAAGAAAACACACATTCATGGATAAGGGAGGACCAAGTTTTGCTAAACCCAAAGAAGTCCAAAGCTTTGAATAAAAATTCCCAACTCAATTTGTCAAAGGCTTTGGAGATATCTAACTTCATGCAAATACCTTTGCCTTTGGCACCCTTTTGAAGGTTTTGAGTAAGCTCATGGGCCAAAGCAATATGGTCTTGAATTTTCCTGCCTTTGATGAAGGCCACTTGGTGAGGCGAAATGAGGTCCAGAAGGACAGCATCCATTCTGGAAGCTAAGATCTTCGAAATAACTTTATAAGAGAAGTTGAGAAGGATGATAGGATGGCAGTCACCAAAGGAAGAGGGAGCTGCAACTTTAGGAATGAGAGAGATGAAGAAAGAGTTTGAAGCCTTAAGGAGCTTTTTGGACATGAAAAAACTCTTAACTGCAGCAATTACAGAAATGCCAACAATGTCCCAGCAGCTACAGAAGAAACTATCTGAGAACCCATTAGGACCAGGGGAGCTAGATTTTTTATGGTTGAAGACAGAAGTTCTGATTTCTTCATTGGAGGAGATAGCTTGCAGAATGGAGTTTTGGGCAGGAGAGACTCTTACTATGCACTTGGAAAGGCTGAGGAGCCATCTAGACAAGGGAAGGCTTGTCGATGTCTGAGAAGAATTCCACAACAGTTGCTTTGATCTGGGGATGACTTTCAAGGGAGTTGCCTTTGAATTCCACTTTATCAATCTGATTCTTGGAGCCTCTAATTCTAGCAGCAAGGTGAAAAAAATATGTTGTTTCTATCTCCTTCCTAAAGCCAATCAGCCCTAGATTTCTGTTTCCAATGAGTTTCTTCAGCTTGAAGCAAGTTTTGAAGAGGGCATCTGCCTAGGCTGAGGGCAGACTTGGTGGACTCCAGGGGATTTGAGTCCATGCTTTTTTGCAATTGGAGAATGTTGTTTTCAGCAGTTGAAATGTTTGTCTTGAGGTGGCCAAAACTTCCTTGTTCCAGGCCTTCAGCCTGAGCTTAATGGACTTGAGCTTCTTGTTAAGGATGAACTGAGGATTTCCTTCACCAGGGAGGTTCCAAATAGTAGCCACCAGGTCTTTGAAGGAGGGGTAGCCTATCCACATTTCCTCAAACTTGAAGGGAATGTATCTAGCTGCTAAAGGAGGGCGACTAGACAACAAGATAGGGCTATGGTCTATGTTTTGCCTGACCAGGTGTTGGAGAAGACCATCAGGGAAGGAGAGGGACAAAGCTTGATTGGTGAGGGAGTGGTCTATCTTGGTAGCAACATAGGACTTTCCTTGCCTATTGTTTGACCAGGTGAAACTGCTACCAGAGAAGCCACTGTCCAGAAGACCAGAGGAAACCATCATGTTATTGAATTCCAAAGTAGCTGGGGATTTGACTGGGTGGATATTGAGTTTCTCAGCAGCAGAGGAGACCGCATTAAAGTCCCCAATAACTACTCAGGGGTGGTGGTTAGAAAAGGGAGGGGAGCACATGTATTGCCATAGGGATCTCCTTAGAATGGATGAGGTAGAAGCATAAATACTAGTGATGAAAGTGGTATGGCAATTTAAGGAGGAGAAAAGGATATGGTGAGGTGTTGGGTGAAGTAGTCTACCAAGTTGTAGGAGTAGGAAGGAAAGGCTTTGGTGATGCACTAGATGGAGAGGTTAGGAGAGCGGTGAGGAGAGCTTGAGAAAAAGGTGGAGAATCCAAGCCTTTCTAGGTTCTGGGACAGGGGAGTGGCATTGGAAGTTTTAGGCTCTAAAAGGAAGATAATATCAGGAGAATGAGATTTGGCCAAGAAGAAGAGGGTCCTTGAAGTTGGGGAGTTCGCAATTCCCCTATAGTTCCAAAACAAGGTTTTAAACATGGAGATAAGGAGATGGAAGGAGGCCAATTGGGGATTTCAGGGTGGGGTCACCTCTGTAGTCCTGGATTTCTTTTTCCTTTCATGTTTCTGTTTCTTCGTAGTAGGCTGAACGGCTGTGGCAAGGTTTGCAGAGGAGGGGGACCAAATCAAAGTTAGGGGAGCCGCTCTAGTGGCTTGGTTGGTTGACTTGTTGGTAGGGGAAGGAGGTTCTTCCTGGATATAGAAGTCTATTGAGAGGTTTTTGGAGATAGCTGGTCGGAAGCAATTGCTTAGGGGGTTTTGGGGACTAGAGTTAAGGGGGTGAGAGACTAGGGTGTCGGATGGGGTGGAGGGAGCCTCCTGGGCTACTTTTTCCAAGACTGAAAAGGGGTTGTGAAGCTCTACTGATGAAGCGGATGGGGAGAGGGAATCCTCAAAGGGAATGGGATCAACTGTTGTGTGAGAGGCTCCTGCATCTGGACGAATAAGAAGAGCTACTGGGTGGGAACTATTTGATGTACTCAACTTCTCATGTGACGTAAAAATGACATACAATGGGACATAGAAATGACAATGGACCCCTAAGTATCCACATTTTCATAGAAAGGTGTCTTCTACATTTTCATGGCTTTTGGTGAAAGTTGAAGGCGAGACCATGAGGTCTTTGGTCTTCATTTTTCTATGTTGTTAGGATCACTTTTGATCTTTTAAGGTGGTCTTTTGTATACTTGTTCAGATCGTTTAAAAAATATGTAGCAAAGTTTCCACCCAAGTGCCCATTTCTATAACTCCCATGGCTCATGCACATCTATGGCATATACTTTCACCTACTTCCCATTTATTCATTGTTAATATTTAGCTTTAGGCCCAAGTACCATCTTAAAAGATGTTAACACTTTAAATGACACTCAGCCACTGCACATAATAGTAGACCAACCCAACAGTTATTCTATTAGTTATATTTACCTCACTCCCTTCATTTTTCTCACAAGTGCACACTACATCTATCTGATTTTGATCCTAGCCAATCGAAGTACAAGTTCTTTCCCTAAATAGGCACTCCCCAAAATTTCAATTTATTCGCCTATATCCCACCATTGGATTGGTTGTAAGGTAGAAGTGGGACTTAGGTCAATACTTAACCCGTTGGTGACATGCATTTGGAACAATAGTCATTTTTTTTATCAATAAAACCCAGTGGTTAGTAGATACAAGTTCATCATTAGCCATCTACGAAATTCAAATCCATCAGATTCAACCACCAAAGGAGGTGAATGCAACCCGTCAACAGGGCGCACTTCGGGCTGGGTGTGGCAAGAGCTAGCCATGTTCCATCGTAGTGGGTGCAATTGTATACCTTTCAACAAGGTATGGGTGAAATGGAGACATTATCGTGTATCTTTAAAGTGACTCGAGATTGATGGAATTGAAGCTAAGGTAGAGACTGTTGGGTATATCTTGTATTCTAGGCTAACTGGATTGATGTATGGATTAGACAAGAAGTCTAGGTTTGAGGGTATTTTGTACCAGGATATATATTATCGATATAGCTTGTAACCCTAAGTCTATGAAAGACAAAAAGAGGAATAGACAAAGATTGCCTTTCCGTATACATAGGCACTCTTGCCGAATCACATAAATCTTGTTGTGTTCATTGTGTGTAATTGCTTGATGGTTTCTACATCGTGGTAGTGTTAGATCATAGGTGTATTCCACTACACCGCAACATATATTATATTAAACTATGAAAGTGGATTATGTACATCTAAAACAAAAGAGAAGTTGCAAAATACAAGACAAAAGTTAAAAAAGAATGTTCAAAGTAGGATCTTCGTTTGAGATGCCATAGAAGCCGAGCTTGGAACCCGTAGTAGGGCCTTCATAGTGGAGTGGACGGTTGGATTGGCCCAAAGGGTGGGGATCAAGCAGCATGGATGGTGCACCTACATGAAGTTCAACAGTTGAGTCAAGCGGCATGAGCAAACACCCAAATCCTATAGCTCTTTAAGTGGATGGCAAAGTCTAGAGAATTCTTGAGTTATTTTTACTTTGACATAGAGAATATGATCTTGAGTTGAAGGTGTGGAAATCCACACAATAAAACCCACATTCTAAGTCGTTCAAAATGAATGCCCTCATCATTTATGGGATGTCCACCAACTCCTTTTGGAAATCTTTTTTTGGGAATATCACATAAGTGGTGACGGCATTTAATTTTTTAGTAACTTGGGATTTAATAGGCAAGCCCACTGTAGAGCTTCACTTCTTTAGCTCTTGTTTGTTTGTAGGGTCGAGTAAAATGAAATAATTGATTGGCAAATCAAGAGAGAGAAAAAAAAGCCGAGGGAGTTGGGAGTAGAAACACTTTCTTGTCATTTTTTTATTTGCTTTTTAAGAATACTTTTTTGTCATTCTGTGCCTTTTAAAAATACTCTCTTTGTCATTTTGTGCAACTAAAATTACTTCTTTCTTGTCATTTTATGCTTTTACTCCAAACTCCCTCAACTTTTTTTCCTTGAAGTAAGAGCAACAGTTAGTTTTGTTTCATTTTACTCCACCCTTCAAACAAAGAGGGAAGTTAAAAGAAGTACAAAATTTAAGACACAAGTAGCTGAGTCAAATACTTGGCACAAGTTCACTTCTGAGTTTTCACACTCAGCCCAATTCAAACAAAAAACTTAGAAAATGGATTTTCTCCAGAGGGCTTGCGTGTATGACTTTTGGCCCGCCCCTGTAAGGTTCCGGGCAATTGCAACAGATAAAAGAAATAAAGCTACCTCGGTCGACTTGCATCTGCAGCACCATCCCCCTGGCACTTTCTTACTGGCTTCCCTTCTTGAGAAACCTGTCCATCTAGAAATTTCCCCACCTGGTCGATTTCCCTTCTAGCCTTCCGCATTGGAGTTTCTCACACATAGATAACCAAAATTATAGATGAGGCTTGCAATTGCAAACCAACAGAGGCTCTCAAGTCTAAACCCTAAAACAGAAATGAAAAAAAAAAAAAAAACCATGAAGCCCCATCCACCCATCTCTCACCCCAGCCACCCCCAACACAAGCTTGAGAGATGGCTAACCGGGAGCCAAATCGAGTGCAATGGGTGCATGGAGGACAGCATAGGCCATGTATACAAATGCCATCCATGTGTCTTTGACCTTCATGAGATTTGTGCCTTGCAACCTCTCACCATAAAGCCCCTGCTCTACGAGAATTGCGAATTCCTCTTCCACAGCAAGCCCCCGGCAACGTCGAGAGGAAATGTGAAGCATGCCTCAAAGACGTTCGTGAGTTTGTGTTTCACTACAAGGGCTGCGGTCATGACCTGCACCCACTTTGTGCACAGCTGCCATTGTTGGTGCATGATGGAAACATCGAACTTCGCCTGCATAGGAAGAAGTTGAAGCGGCCTTGCTATAGGTGCCAAAACAAGGAGCCTGATTGCTCTTACAAGTCCTACTGCAAGAATTACATCCTTCATGTAGCATGCGCAAAAGAGATGATGATAGAGACGAGAAAAAGGTGAGGGAGAGTTACAAAGGCAGATTCCAAAATTGCAAGTGATGCCCAAGAAACAGCAGCAAGGAGGGGGAGGAGGAAAGTACCCAAAGTGGGTTCGTATCATTTGTGAAAAGGCATAGTAAGGCATAGTATATTGAGGGAGCACTATTGTAATTTACTTGTACCTTAGAGCACCATACATATAACTCTCGGATAAGATAAGACCAAATCTAATCAGTTGTAATGTTCCTCGTTAAGAGGATTGTAGTTACCAAATACAGTGTATATCAAGGAGATTAGATGACAGCAGAGAACTACTCCATTATTCCCACTTCTATTGTTTATGTCATGGTATCAGAGCCCACTACGACCTAGGGCGGCATTTTTTTCTTCATCGACACTATATGCCATCTTGGCTTTTGGATCAGGTGATCATCTGTGGTGTTGCATTCCAGGTCTGTGAACTTCAGCTACAAGTTCGCCTGACTATTAAGAGATCGTGGTGTTTTTTTATCTCCATCTTTGCATGCTATTTTAAAAGCATTTCTATTATTCAGAGATTGTTTTGGTTGTTTCTAGGATAGAGATTGTTTTGGTTGTTTCTAAGAGTGGTTTTCATCACACATTGTTTCTGCTTTGATTTCAATCACTGAGATATTCTGCAATAGGGCATCACACGCCTACTCATCAATATCTTCCGATTTGGGAATCAGACTGTTTTTTGTTCCTTTCTAGATTGGGCTTCTGTAGTTTGTCAGCAGCCCCATCTCAATTGTTGTTTTTTTTTTTCAAATTCTGTTAAATTATGAAGATGGCTAAGACAGACCCACTAGCAGTCAAATTAGATGGGAAAAATTATTTTCTATGGGAATTTCAGTTCTGAAATTTTGTTCAAGGAAAGGAACTTTGGGGCTTTATTGATGGAACTACAGCAAAACCATCCTCTGATAAAGGTGATGAGTTGGCCAAATGGACTACGAAAAATGCTTGGGTCATAATCTAGATATTGAATTCTGTGGAGCCATCCATTGCTTTAAATCTCCGTCTCTATCACACTGCCTTTGAGATGTGGCAGTATTTGGGGCGTTTATATACTCAAGAGAGTATGGCCTGTCAATATCAGTTGGAGTATGAACTTGCTGAATATAATCAAGGGGGCAAACAAATTCAAGACTATTGTTCTGGGTTTATGTCTTTATGGATTGCATATGATTCCTTGGCTTATGCTACGATGCCTGAAGCATCATTAGATGTGGTTCAAAAGATACATCAACCTACTCAACTTTATCAGTTTTTAATGTAATTGAGAAGAGAATATGAACCCATTCGGGTTGGTTTGTTGAATCGGACCCCATTACCTACACTAGATACCTGTCTCCAAGAGCTCCTACAGGAGGAACAACGTTGCAAGTCACAGGTATTGTTGGATCTCCAACAGTCCACCACTTCTGCAGACCCCAATATCATAGCTTTTGTTGCCAAAGTGTCACGACCCGGGCCCGAGAGTAGGATTACCATGGCCAAACCCTGAAACTTACTCCCGTAAACTTTGCATCGCCGAAACTAATACAAGATTCACAAGGGATCTTACATATACCTGTCAAATGTACATTTTTGCGGATATATATACAAACATTGACATTCAACTTTAATATGTACAAGTCCTTTACATACAGTAAAGTTTACTTACACATCTCATTTCTATCCTATTGAAATCAGCCATGCATATTCAAATACAATGCATGTGATCTCTATTTACACCAAAATAAATCTATTCAAAATGTTTCCAAAACTCGCTAAACCGGTCGCCTCCGATTTACATCCATTCATTCAATCCTCCTGGAGGAACCGGATTGGTCTCTTCCGTTGGCGGCGCGGTTTCGGAACCACTGGAACGGGCAACTTGGCCTGTAATGTCATCAATAATACTGTGAACACGATGGTTCAACAATGTATACATAATTCTATGATAATCATATATTTAGCACTTTGGTTCCAAAGTATAACAATTCTATGCAATTCAATTCAATTCATATAGTTCTTCCCTGAAGGAAGCATTTAATTCATGTAATTATTCAATTCATGTAATTCTCCCCTGTAGAGAGCATTCAATTCATTATATACACTTTATCAAGTGTCTTTTCGTTGTCCTCTAGCATAGGCAGAAGGCGCACCATTCACAACCCAGCCTTTCAAGAACTCATTTCATTTCAATATTTCTCACTTTATTTAGTGACTTTTCAAATGTGTGGGATTTACCAGTGTCTTGATCAAAGATCACCGGCATCACCGCGGAGCTCCGGAACGCTCCATCTACTGCAGCAGACTTAATCTTTTATACATTACAATGTTTATTCATTTCAGTTCTTTTCGTTTCATTTCATTGCGTTTCATTGTATTAATTCAATACATTATTCAATGATAGCTCAACAATGAGCACAACAGTAGTAGACGAGAGAGGACAAGCCAACTCAAGTCATAAACAATTAAATTTCCTAAAACAACATTCGGGTGAAACGTTCATTATGCAATGTAGGTGTTATTTTAGATGACATCACTTTTTAGTGAAATTTACGTTCACATAAGTTTAGCTAACACCCATGAAGGTTTAGGAAATTATCAGAAATCAATTCTGATATTCCCTCAATTTCAGTCACCTCGTCGGTTACCTAGCGGTTAGCCGCATTAGGGATTGTGGCTGACCGAACCACATTCGGTCAGCTTTCCAGAATCTCTCAATTTCCAAGACAATTTGCTCAATTCGGTCACCCACTCAGCTGACCGAAATTCAAATTTCGGTTAGCCGAATTTCTTCGGTCAGCTCACGGTTCGTTTTCCAGAAGCTCAACTTCTGATGGAAAAACCCTGACAAGATTTTCGGTCACCTTGCGGTCAACCCTCGGCTAGCCGAACTCACAATTTCGGCTAGCCAACCTATGTCAGTCAGCTCTCGGTCAGGTGTCGGTCAGCCTAGCGACTGACCGAATTGTGCCCAGAAGTTCAGAAAATTCTGAACCAAATTTTCTGTAACTAAACTCCTTGAGTTCTAATAAGTCCCTTAACATTTGAAATCAATATAATTGAGTATACTTGCCTTGTTTGGAAACTAATCAGCAAGAATTCCCTTGTCTAGCTTGAATCCAAGATGAAATCCTCAAGCCAAATCTTCTTTTGAACCTAAGGACCAATCAATCCATTCAAGAAAAGTCTAATGAGTTTCTTATGTAAGAAACCATTCCAAATCACCAAAGTGAACTCAGAAATCCTAAAACCAACACAATTCACTTACTTGTAACCTCTTTGGTGGAAATCTTGAGATCTTCTCAAGTTTAAACTCCAAGAAAGTAAGAAAAGAGGTGAAGAAGATGATGATGAAGATGGAGTCCCTCTTCACACACTTGTCAATTCTCTAAATCACCACTCAATGAAGAGAACTTGGAAGAAAGAGGAAGAAGAGAAAGAAAGAGAAGAAGAGAGATCGGATGGGATGAAGGAATGAACTCAAATGAGTTCATCCACATCTTATAATCCCAATTTTTACATTTTACCCCCCTCCTATTTCTCTAATTACAATTCAAGTCACATGAACGGTCATTTGACCCAATTCACGCTGAATGGATTCACTATAATTACGAAAGTTAACGTACTCCTCGAGATACACGTGTGAGTATCAAGAGTTTCCGTATTCGACGAAATACGCGTAAATTCGTATTTATGAAAAAGTCCTTACATTACTTGATTTCGCCTAAAACCATTTCAATTCATTCATACTATTCACTACTCTTTTCCATCAAGCTCAATTTGTCCATTTGAGCCACATTCTACATCAATTTAGCCATTAATCAACATTAATTCAATCTAACATGTTGAATTAGCATTAATCCAGATTAATTAAAGTTAATCTTAATTAACTCGGGACAGGGTGTTACACAAAGATAAGAGAGACGTCACCAAAATCCAGTGTTTCTAGTGCAAAGAATTTGGGCATCTCGGTAATACATGCAAAAGTGGAAAAATCTGCAACTACTGTAAAAAGCTTGGACATGTGATATCTGAGTGCAGAAAGCGTCTCCAGAATCGAACAACACATGCTTATCAAGTCAATTCTAGTACTCCTGCTTCCTCCAGCACTGCTTCTAACAACTCTCTTACTGCAGAAATGGTGTAGCAGTTTTCCAAAATTCCCTTGCTTCTGCCTTTTCCACCATGGGTCTTTCAGGTAACAGTAAATCCTATTGGCTGTAAATGGGTATAGAAAGTGATGCTCAAATCAGATGGCTCGCTTGATCGCTATAAAGTGAGACTTGTGGCATTAGGGAATAATCAGGAATATGGATTAGATTATGAGGAAACATTTGCACCGTTAGCTAAAATGACAACTGTGCGAACCCTTATTGCAATTGGAGCTACTCAGTCATGGCCAATTCTTCAAGTGGATATTAAAATGCCTTTGCACAGTGATCTGAAAGAAACCATTTATATGCGTCCTCCTGAGGGTTTGGGTA